>JBBMOC010000004.1:3787448-4496227 GCA_037975185.1 Centropyge bicolor | reverse complement strand
CAGCGGAGACGGGGGGGTGGGGGGGGGGGCGTGGGGAGGAGAGACAGAGAGAGAAACCATGAGAGACAGAGCGAGAGAAACAGAGACGGCAGTGAAAAGACAGAGAGCGCTGCCCCGGAGCAACTGTGTTGCATCATTCAAACACCTGCTGTTCCTGCCGCAGCTAAATGAACACGTTACATCCAGAACAACCTGCGACACAGACTGAGGAGTCACAACAGGTAGACACAATGTTGAAGTTTGTTTCTTTGCGTCAACAGCATCAAATGTTGATACGCCATTTCTGCTCTCACCCACGACCTGCTGAGCTGAGTGTTGAGTGCCGTGAGTTGGTTCAGGCCCAATTGAAATTGACTGAATTGATTGAAATTGACAAACTTGTTCGCTCTAACATGATATAAGATTTATTTGAGACTCATTTACCTGAAGTCTGGTTTTATTTCTGCATAGACGACATCCCTAAATAAAGTATCTGGAGGCGGGTTAACTGTTGCTCCTTCCTGTTTTTTCCGCTCTCTTGTCGAGAGTCAGATGAGAAGATTGATCTGCCTCCCAGCACCTCCACAGCTCAAGATTAACATGTGATATCTTGATTGTTAAAATCATAGATGAGCCAAAGGGTAAAAATGACTGTCATTTTACACAGGGTTTATGTGGGGGACTATTTCTTGGCCAAGAGCAGTGACTCCTTGTCATCAACGTGAGGCCACCAAAAAATTGTCCACCACAGATTAACAATTCACAATGTGTTAATTAATTAATGAGCTTCAGAGGTGTTGACAGGTGGATTTTTTTAATAGTGGAAAGAGCCAGGCTAGCTGTTTCCCTTTGTTTCCAGTCTTTATGCTAAGCTAAGCTAATCCACTGCTGGCTGTAGCTTTATGTTCTAAAATGTGGCCTACAGATATGAGAGTGTTATCAATATCAACACATCCGTAGATACCAGAGAGCGGGAAACCTTCTGGTTTAGCCCTCCCCTCACTTGAATGGGAATAAAATGATTTCATTATGTTTTGCTTCTAGACTTTCTGAATGGGCCAAATGGATCAAATTCTGAAATCGAAATCAATCATTTTGTGGTGCCTGTGCCCATCACGCCACATTGTAATCACACAGTTTGGTCACTTTGTCAAAATGGCTTCAAAGCCACTTCCTTGGTCTCGCCATCCTCCGGCTACTTTGTTCAGCACATTGGAAGCAAAAATGAAGAGTTACTGTGAGAAAAGTCAGGAGATCTGTGTCCATTTTCACTCATGTTCACTAAGTCAGAGTTGGCAGCCCTGTAGGCTCTATTCCAGTCTGGAATACCAACCAGGCAAAGCAGGCAGCTGCCCCCGGGCCCCCAGACTCTTAAGGTTCTCCAATGACTCCTGTTTCATCTGGTGCCAATTACGCTGAGTTAATATAATTAATAGCAAATGTATTTGTTAATACTGAATGCATCACTAAAGCACATTATAGACTAAAATGATGATCTCTCGGGGCAACACCCGCATTATTGCTTCATATTGAACCCGTATCTAATAGACAGGAGGCATCAATAGAGACATCTCACCCGGGGGCCCCCTAGTGGGTCAGTCCAGTCCTGCCTGTATCATGCAACGTGAGATCCTACTGAATTTGAGCTGCATCATTTCTGCTGACTCAGGATCAGACTGGCCACACTGAACCTGCTAAACTGCATCTTCACAAATGATTTTTGAGTTACCAGAACTTGAGGCCATCAAAATATTATCACAACCCTGGTGGATGCTGAGTCTTCATCCCATTTCTCTAAGTAGCTCATCACAGTCGAGTTCCATCAGTGGCAGAGGTTGTGAGATCAGAGTCCAGGTGATGCAGACTGAACATCTTACACCTACTCAGGCATTGTGCTGTGTGAATTACAGACACTTCAAGGTTCAACGATAATCTGTTCTGCTGGTGACGGATCCTTTGTCTTCCTCCTCTTCCCTTTGTTCATCTTCCTCCTCGAATCGCCCGGCCCACCAGCAGCGGAGCGGCTATAATTTCACTTTAAGTTTTCAAAATATTCAGCAGAGCTGCCTAATTTCACCCACAAGGACCCCTAACAGGTTTCGGCCTCAGATCTCATCGCAGCGTATCACCGCTCTCTCGATGAATCCATTTATAATTCGATTCTGTCCCAATTAATTCATCAGTTTCTCTCCACTCTAAATGGAATTAGGTCAAAGCCACTCACACACAGACGAGCCCCGGCTATGATTAAAAACCCTGCTTTATATAGGTTAGCCAGTATTCTACTCGCTGCAGTATTGTTTGTTCAACACTTTTTCCTTGGACTCAGGCTCCAGTTGGCTCAGGCACAGAAAGGGTCCAAATGAGGTCTGGGTAGCCTGTTATTAAGACTCACTAAATACTATTAAACAATTCATATCCAAGTCTAATTAGACGCACAATTGGCAGAAATGGGAACTTCCCAAACAGGGGAGTCACCGCATGGACTCGACCCAGTGGGCATCTTTAATCCAGAGGGAGTTTGTGATTTAAAAGCAGTCACATTAATTCGAGATCTGAGCACATTGCAGGCATCCAAAAAAATCAGATCAGGGCAATGAGTGAACATTTGGTGACTGAACTGAGGCCCTGAGGTTATTAAGTGTTTCATGTCTCATTTACACTCGGAGAATTATCACATTTCCGAGGAGCTGAAAAGCTTGTCAGTATGTTTGCATGTTACCTGACTTCATTCTATTCTTAATAGCCTGATTTTGCCTATTACTCTTTTACCCTCCCATGAGAGCGCTCGTGCTTTATGATGCTCGACAAAAAGGCTCCAAAAACCAGATGCCTCCTCCCGTGTGACAGCCTAAAAGAAGGCAGCACACGTCCCGGAGACGGAGGTTTCCTCTGCTGTGACGGCTGGTTTGCTCGAAGATGAAAAAGGTTAAACCTCAAGAGGCTGCGGCTGCTTCATCTTTTTAATTTGCACTTGTGGCTGAATGTCTAGGTGAGAGTTTGCCGCTCCTTGTTCTGCTCCAGTTTTTGATCTTGTCTCATTTTAGGTGTCATTCCTTTCGCTCCTCTCCACATCTGGCCTCCTTCTCCTTCGTCTCCTTCTGTCCTCCACCTCCCCCAGATTCGTTACTCCTCCTCCACCTCTCTCCCTTTCTTATGTCTCTCCTCCTCTCCCTCTCTCCTCTACCTCCTCTCCTTGCACAGGCCTCATCATCTCTCTGGTAAAGTCGATGTTTTCAATACCACGTTTAAAACAATACAATCTCCATTAATTAGACATTCAATAGTATCAAAAGCATCAAACTCTACAATCAGATTTTCAACCCGAGGCTGCACAAATGAAACAACTGGGCAGAGAATCAACTGGTCCTCAACCTGCCGCTCTCATTCTCCCCACCAATGTATCCATCCATTGACTGGAGGCCTGAGCAGGCAGAACTACACGAGTAGATGTCACCAAGAGACGTGTCACTGTTCTTCAAGAAGCAAGCTGCAGTTAGTCACGGCAAGTCCAGAACTAACATCAGTGGAAAAAGAAATCAGTAGGACTGCTGTTTGCCAGTGATTAGCATGCAGAGGAATTTGCAAAAGCTGATTTGCAAAAACAGAGGAGGGAAGACTATAAATGTTTCTCAACATCTGAAGCACTGACACCCTGATCTCTTCAAAGACCTGAGAGAGGTAATGTTGCATTAATGTAATTTAATATTTGTATAGTCAATGTCAGAGGTGGTGAAATGGAAAGCGATGTAATCCCTCTGGGCAGCGTCAATGTAGTAAAAGAATGCTTGTTTTTTTTTCCACTGACAGGCTCAGATTGTTATTCTAAGTGTGTGAGTACATTATGAAGAGGATCCCTGCTGAGACGGACCTTTTTGTTAAAGCGTGAGATCCTTTTTTTGTTAAAGCACAAACAGCTGTTTTCTCGCTCTCCTCTCACCAGACTCCATCTACTGAAACAGTAATTTTATCATCTCAGGAAGCACTTTACTCGACCTCGACAGAAACGAAATACCACCGAATCCATCTCAGTTCGTCTGTCCACCGTTCCTACAATCACCACCTCTGGATTGGTTGACATTAACCCTTAATTCACTGAGTTAGATGTGATCATATCGGAAGAGGAGCAACAGTGTATAGAGGCAGAACAGCTGCTCTGAGCACCGGTTGTTAATGAAAAAAGAAGGAAATGATCCAATTTCTGTGCCTCTGACTTTTGCTTTTCACTGTGAGGTGTCGAGGGTCGTTTCATTCTACTGGTATTGAAGTCTAAAATCCTATGGTGACGACGCTGCTCTCTGGGGATCGGGCTGCTCTTTCCAGAAAGTGATAGCTTTCCCGTCGCCCTGCCCTCTCCCCATCCTTCCCTCCCTCTCTCTAAGTAGGTGTTTTTCGGAGAATCCTTGCCAACATTTGCAACTCGTCTCTCCTCCCTGCCTCCATCACCTCCTTCTTCATCTCCTCTCATTCATACCTGACTTTTTTTCCCTCCCTCTCTACCTTTCCACTCCAGTCTCTCACACTTCCCAGCTGTATTCTTTCTACCATTTTAGCAGGATCGTGGGCCAAAGAGGCACTCGAAGGGTGATCCTCCCTCTTCTCCCACACACACACACACGCCCACACACACACCTCACCCCCCTCAATTCACTGAGCTGTGGGTTTACCCAGCCTGCAAGAAATAAATAAATATGAAGTGAAAGGCATAGATACTGTATCCAAGTACATGACATCCATGCAACACATTAAAATGATGTCTCAAAAAAACAGCATATGTTCCCATTAACATCACCTATGAGTGGGAACACACTGATTGTTTCCACATGAGGATAAAGACGTTAAAAATCCCAGCTTACACTGCTGAGAGACGAGAGAGCGAAGCCGGGCGCGTCGTTTTCAAAAACACACGCCTCTGACATGATTAAGTCATGTGTCTGCAGATCAAACGCAGCCCACAGGTTCAGAAACAAGACCGTGTGAGATCAAAGTCTGCGGGTGTGTGTGTGTGCTCATTATGCAGCCCTATAGGCTCCTCTCTGTGCAGCAGTGGTGGCATCCTGATTGCACCCTAATTAAGACAGTGCCATCCACAGCAAAAGCAGAGAAACACCATTGCAAGAGCAAATTACAGAGCTGATTTTCGTGTCTCTGTATTGAGGCAATATTGAGCTGCTGAGTGACACACACACACACACACACCTCTTTGCATGTGCAGGTATAAGACATTTACTCACACTACAGCTCAGAATGCTCGTGGGAAAATAAAAATGACGAGCAGTAAAATCCAATGAGAAACAGGCAGCAGGATAAATTGAGATCATAAATAACAGAAGAGAGAAAAATCCATCATTATAGAAGAAAAGAGAGAGAGAGCCACAGATGAAAGAGGAAAAAGAGTCAGGATGCAGAGGCAAAAATATGAAATGATAGATGATGGGATACCTCAGAAAATCTAATTCATCCACAGAGTGTGATGGGTGAGAAGCACCTTAAGACTCCTCTTCCTCCTCCTCCTCCTCCTCCTCCTCCACGGACTCCTCGGGGGTCCCTGCCCGCCTCAGGCAACTTCCTTGCGGAGCTCAGCAGTTTTGTCTCCCCCCTCGTCCCCCACCCCTAAAAAAAAATACAAATCAGTCCTCCTTGATGAGTCTTTTCTTTTCCCACAACAGCAAAAAAAAGATTTAAGGACAATCAGAGCATCCACAGGGTGAAGACATGAGGAAGAGGAGAGGTTGGAAAAAAAGTGATCCTTCTTGATGAGAAGAGCTGATTTTGGAGTTGGGGGGGTAGGGGGGGTGGAAGTAAAATGATTCACGGCGGCACGAGCTGAGGAGAGGCTGCCTGTGATGAAGTCAACAGCAAGACTGAGCCTCAGACACCGAGAGAGAGAGAGAGAGAGAGAGAGAGAGAGAGAGAGAGAGAGGGAGAGGGAGAGGGAGAGAGGTGCAGAGGAATTCACCATGCACGGAATCTGTCAGTCAAGGATCAATAATGTTGGTCAAACCCACCTGATGTGCACCTGCCTGCCCGAGCTCTCCAACCTTTTTACGCACGTTTTGCGCATAAGCTCCTTTGGAGGTGAAGCTCCACGGACTCCTCTCCGGCTCTCCTCCGGCTGTCGGTGCTGCAAGAGGGTGGCGGTGGTGGTGGTGGTGGTGATGGGGGGCAGTGCACGACTCCCCTCCCCTCCATCCAAACACCTTCCTCCACCTCTCCTACTCCTCCACATGAAACACACGCATTGCTCCACCCGCCCGCACCAAATCACGCTCTAATTGCGTCCTCCAGCAGGGCGCACGCGCTCAATCAAGTTTATCACCAATCGATCGGATCGATAGGCTGCACAATGGAGGGCCTTTGGTTATTTGAGGGCATTAATAAGTCATCAAAATTTGCGCGCAGAGGCGTTGCGCCGCACTCTTTAATTGCCTCAACTTCAATCCATTTTTACTGCACCCCCCTCCCTCATTGATCCCCCTCCCCCTCGTTTGTGTGTGCGCGCGTTTGAATGGGATTAAATAAATGAAGCCCATCTACTGTGTAATAACAAATTGATAAAGTGTGCGAAGTGCAGATAGAAACAGAGCCGGCTTGTTCTCTGGATGTGACAAAAGACGCGCGCAACATGTCTACTTCGAGGCGTTTGCTCAACCTGCAGGAGGGACGCGGTGCGATGGCGCCATCTCGTGGCGGAAGTCGTGCAATTGCAGGGATAAAAATGAGCAGGTGGGGGTCCTCAAGCTGTTGTCACCTGAAAACTAGGATTTTAGAGTTTTTCTTTTTTTCACAGAGGTAAATCAGCTGTGGAGGAATGTAACTAAATACTTTTACTCAAGTACTGTAGTTTGGAGGTACTTGTACTTTATTTTCATTTCATGCTTACTTTATAATTCTACTTTAATGCATAAAATATTGTACTTTTATTTTACAAAAACATATGATCAGTTTCAAGTAAATTAAAATCTCACATTGACCAGCAACAACTGTAAAATCCTACTTGCACATGAAGGCATCGGTAATAATGATTCTATAATAGGATGTATAAAATATTTCCGTATTGTCTGCCTGTACTTGTGCTACTTTTGAAGTATATTTTGTTGATGTGACCTACAGACATTCACTCAAGCAGAACCTTTACCTCATTGTTGTATTATTACTTTCCCTGAGCTGTAAACTGGTTAACAGTATTGGTAAATGTTTTTCAAACATTACTTTCAAACATCTATTTGAGAATGTAAGCAAGAAAAGATAGTAAGTGGACCCTTGAGTTGATGATTGAAACATTGTCTCTTGATGACACTACCAGAATAAATCCTTGTGTCACTCTCGGAGATGTCAAAAGAAATGACGTATTGCTGTGCAGGAAATAATGTGAGAAGGGAAAGTAGAAACGCGAGAAAATGCAAATGTCCACAGAAGCAATTCCTTGCGAAGGCGAGTGAAATCTCTGTGCAAATGCAGTAAACAAACGTGATTGATGGAAGTATATGAGTCATATCTGAAGACAAGAAAAACAAAGAAACACAAAAAACCCTCCCCCTTGAGGTTTGAAGCAGTACATTTTTATTTATTAAGTGGTTGGTTTTTAACATTCTTGTCACATTTGAAATGCTTCTCTAACTCTTCTCGGGTTCTCTAGGAGGTGAGCTTAATAACATATTACAACTGACGATGAACGAAATGACAAGATTTAACAAAAAAAAAAAAAAAAGTCCTAAGAGTCTCTTGAGGTTTGATTACTGCTCCCCTCTTGTCACAATCCAACAAAAACTTCCTTCAAAAGGAATGAAGATGCAAAAAAAACAAGGACAACTAATGGAGCAACGCAAAGTCTCAGTATTAAACAGTGACAGAGTAGTAACTAGTCAGACATGTTTGAAGCATACCAACAGTTAAGTACAAGTCAATAACTATTGTGACTGTTATATCTATTATTTATACCATCCACCCAGGATGGATCCATATATACATGTTTTCAAGACCTTGTTGCAGTAGCGTTTTCAGTTATAAAAATAAAGTTTGGTCTTTCCATTTTTTTTTTCTGGTTTTGTTCCATTTCATGGCTTTCTGTTTGAATATTAAGACAAACCTACATTTGGTCTTCCTCCGTCCTTCCCTCCCAACTCATGTGCCAGTGTTTCAAAGACTACCTCTGGGTGACTTCATTGTCATTAAAAGAAAAAAAAAAATGCAGCCGCCCGTTAAGTTTGAGTAGCATGTTTTTGAATGGAACTGATGCAGCACTTTATCCCCCTTCAAAAATGGAGGTTATATTAAAAAGTTCACAAAGTTGATTTTGAATGAAGCCTGGCAGGTTTTTGTTAATGGAACAGAAAGCTGAGTGTAAACTTTAAAACTTGGAGAACTGAAGTGTCAAGCTTCACAACAGGGCGTGGTTTCGTGTTCACAGCACCACCAACGCTGGCGTCCATTCAAACCTCTTCAGCATTTATAGCTGACACACGTTTGCATTGCGACATATGACAAGCTCATGCTTTGTCGTGATGCTGCCCGATGATGCTGATTTCCGAAAATGAATTGAGTTGCACGTACGTTTCAGTAACACCGTGTGATGACTGGTTTCTGAAAGGAGACACAATATTTCACTGAATATAAAGAAAGTAAGTCTTCCAGTTAATGGTTCCTAATATCTTAAGCTTTGTGGCTGTAACACCAGAGTCAACCTGTCTGCATTCAAACACGCATTGGGCTTTATTACTACAGTCGTATCTTTCCTGCTCCATATAAATTAGACTTTCACATTAACAAGTGATTTAGCATGTGGGGGGTAAAAAATGGTGCTAACTTGATACTTTTGTCTGTGCTAGCACACCTTAGCGTTAACAGTCCCAGCTGTTGGATTTACAAATCATTTGTGTTTGAAAGACAATGAATGTAAATTATCATTGTATCACCTTGTGGTGTCTCCGATTCTAATTAACACAAGTAGTGGAAGTGAAGAGATCTTACTGTAACAGCCTAATTTCAGTACATGTTGTACATTGTTGAAGCCTTACTTGCTAATAAGAAAACCATCAGGCTAGTACTGGGACCAGTAATGGAGGTCAAACAGGGTTACAGTCAAAGTAAACATGTGTTTTTCACAAGTGCAGTCCAACAACAACAAAACAAAAAGAGCAGAGAGATGAACAAAAGCACGACTGGAAATTGATTGAGGAGGTTTTCAGAAGTAATAATTTTCAAAGACAGTCGCTGAAACATACTTTGGGTTTTCTCTTAGTTTGACAATACATGTAATGACTGAGCAAATACCCTCCTGTGTACGAGTCCAGCCGCTGCAAAGCAAACACGAACAGGTTACTGAATCAGACTGACCAGCTTGTGTGAAGAATATTAGAGCTGGAGCTGTGTTTGCTGCTCAACATTTACATGAGAAGATAAATGTAGTTCTCAACTCGAAGCCAAGCAGAAAACGTAGAGTGGAAACACTTTGGGTACAGCTTCTCTACTGTTAGATAAACACAGCGGTGCTCCGGCTGTCAGCGGGAAAATGTCACAGAAATAAAGTGAAAGGGAAAAGTGTGTGTGTGTGTGTGTGTGTGTGTGTGTGTGTGTGTGTGTGTGTGTGTGTGTGTGTGTGTTTGGGGGGGTGTATCTGCGGTAATGTTGAGCTTGAATATATCAAACACCCTCAACGCATTACATACAGCACAAACATACAGAAAAGTTGCAGATTCACTGATATGAAATGTTAAGGACCCAAGTAAGTTTTGTGTATCTGTGTGGGACTGCAAGGGTTAAATCAGGTTTCTCCATTAAAATAACATAAAATAAATCAACAGTTTGTTTCCAGTAAGTTTTCAGTGGAGGCCACGATCCAGTCCTGATTCCCTCCCTCTTTCACTCACACACACACACACACACACACACACACACTCACACACACACACACACACACACACACACACACACACACACACACACACAAACACACACACACACACAGACACACAGACACACACACACACACATGTCCATAGTCGACCTTCATCCTTTTTCTTAAAGGCGGTTTTCCGAGAGCAAAGCAGTACAAATCAGTCATCTGCATATGCATCTATATTTACATACTGCTGTAAGTAAATAGAGATATATACAGTAGTAGTGAGTCCTCCGTTCACCTCGATCTCGCAGTCGATAGCAGCGCCACCGTCCAGCAAGCTGGCTGGCTTCATGAACAAGATATACAAAATAAATGTCAGATTCCAACAATATATTTGGTTCTAAAGCAAAAAGGTGGAAATTCCTTTGTACTTCATCCTTCTATCGAGTCCATTGTTCCTTCAGTTTGTTTCCTTGATCTCCGCTCCGGCATCCTTTCCATTCATCCGTTATTTTTTTTCCCAATTGAAAGTTTTGATTCTTCATTGTTAGCGGCTCGCTCGCCCGTTATCCGCGGCGGACTGTGAGCAGAGAGAAGGTGAGGAGAGAGAGAGAACAAAAGACAGAAGGGAAGACAGAGAATAAGGGAGGAAAAGGAAGGGAAGAAATGAGTGAGATGCAGGAAAAAAAAAGTTGGACAAAGAGGAAGTTTTCTAATGAGCAGAGGGATAAACAGAGAAAGAGAGGAGAGGGAGAAGGTAGGAAACAGCTGGTGAAAGCGGTCAATTAAAGCCTGCAGAGTGATCGTGGTTTCTCATCTTTGCCCAAGGGAATGGTCGTCTACATGAGCACAAAAAAAAAAAAGAAAGAAAACATGCCTCTCTTTCCACTCATATATCACAAGTAATCTCACACAGAGACATCCACAAATTTGCTCAAGTACACACAGCAGCGTCTCTCGCTGGCGTCTGAATACACAGCTGCAGTGTGGGGAGGGAGGAAACAAGACGGGGGAGAAGTCCAGAGCAACTCAGGCGAAGAAGAGAAAAGAGAGACAGGAGATAGACTCTGTGTGTTCTTACAGTGCGTGTGTTTCACCAGGCCAGGGATTTGGAGCGGGTGCTGACTCCTTTCCTCCTGTTGGTCGCTGGCGGTACTGCGTTACGGTGACTTCGCTTATGAGACTCCAGGTACAGCTGCAACATGAAGAGAAGATGGTTCACTTTGACTTTTACAGCAATAAACACTGATTCGTGCTACTGTCACTTTGTCATAACACTAAGTCACTTTGGATCTGCAATTTGAACCTCAGTTGTACATACCTCTTCTTACATAGATAGATATTATGCTATGATATGATATTATTATTATTATCATTATCTCGATGTAACTATCCTGCACCATCTACCTCATATTCTCATATTGCACCACCTACATTTGCTGCTGTTTTGTAAATTGATGATTGTCACTTTGTCTTCACTGAGCCACTTTGGGTTCCACTTGTACTTTGTTGTTACTTATATACTAAGTTGTATATACCTTTTTTTATATAGTTTTTTTATACTTTATACTTCTACCTGATTGTATGCCTGTGTTGCTGCAACACCCGAATTTCCCTTATCTGGGATCAATAAAGAATTATCTTATCTTATCTTATCTTATCTGAGGTGAGTTATTCAGTTCAGGCTTCTTTCATACAACAATGACACCTGATTCTTGTAAGATGTAAATGCAGGATGTCATCAACTAATGTACCTTGATACATGAGCTGTAATTAACAATGCTGATTATTGATTAATCTACACATGATTGTCCTCATTAATCCGTTCATTCTTTTGGATGATACAACACTAGAAAGTGAAATTTCCTTTAAATGTCTTGTTTCATTCAACAACAGTCAAACAAACCCTACAGATATGTACATTAAAACATATGAAAAACAAAGATGTGAGCACCAAATCTTCACATTTGTGAAACGGGAAAGAGAATATATGAGTTTTTGCTTGAAAATGGACTTTTAAACTTTTTTTTGATTCTGAAAATACTGACATTTGTATTGATTGAATTAGTCTACCAATGGTTTAAGCTCAACCTGACACAGACTGTATTTCAGCCATGGGTAAATTATTTATTACATTTCTCTATTTTTGTAATTAATCACACTTAGTCTGTGGTTTGGTTCTGTGTCAGTCTGATTTAGTGATGGGAATTTCGGCTCTTCTTGGTGATCCGGTACATTTGGCTCAGCTCACCTTACTGAGCCGGCTCTTTTGGCTCTGAAACGGCTCTTTTTTAAACTAGGCCTATAAGTTCCCACCCAGTGTAATTTGCACTATTTTGGCTTGTGACATTGCATTAGCAACGACGTGATCTTACCATGGCCCCATGGAGGAAAATTAGCAGGGCACACAATTAATTGTGTAGTATTGATTTAAAGTAATTGCAATCAATTGATAGGCCAATCTAACGCCATCCAAAGAACTAATTAACAACCTACACATTATTTATGTTTTACAAAGCACCAGGGTTTATCAATGTTTTTTTCTCATTTAGTTTGTCTTTTTATTCAAACACACAGTCTTAACAAATGTGTCCTCATGGTAATAATAACAATAGCCTACTGTGTGTTGAAATAAGCATTCTACCTTCGCATGATCAACATGACTGAAGTGTGACCAAATACTGCTTCTTTTCATTTTATATCTTTCTCACCGTTAGTTTTCCTCCTGCGAGCTGTCTGTCCACCGATCGCACTTCGCATTCAGCAAACTGAATTGCGCGCGCGCGTGTGTGTGTGTGTGTGTGGAGTCCCAGTTTGATTGCGTCATGGTTCTCAGCGACTGCCCATTGGTGCAGAGACTACTCAATCACTACGTATAATCACTCATTGTTGCCAGCGCTTGAGCGAGGCGGGAAGAACGGCTCACTCAATGACATGTATCGGCTCGAGCCGTTCACTTCAAAGAGCCGGCTCTTTGTACCGGTTCGTTCGCGACCGACACATCACTAGTCTGATTGTTTGAAGTCTGTAGTTAACAGAACTGTATTCCTCTAAACGGTGGATTGGCTGTGCCTCATCAGCCACAGTATATAACAGCAGCAGACTGTGAGATCGTGCTTTTAACGTCTTCAGACATTCGTGACAGAGACGCTGAAGTAATGTTACAGCAGCTATAACACTGAACGTCTGAGGAACGAGGGAATGATTGCTCAGCTTAATCATGTCAGTTTGCTAAAATCAAACACACGCTCATGTAAGTTAAAAGCGAGACACCGATGCTCTTCATCAATAGTCCTTATGTGGGCAAACTGTGTGGTGATAATTGTCTCATTTATCACACTGGATCATTTCACTCTACTCTTTTGTTGTTTTTAAGCTAAGTAATGAGTGTTATTCCTCAGTGGGAAAAAGTCGACAAAGTCTTTCTTTTTGAAATCGTTTAAAAATCCAATACCTTCTTGGCGAAGGCTCGTCCGCACTGGTCGCAGGCGTGAAGGGAGAAGTTCTTGGTCACTCTGACTTCGGTGGAGGACGAGCCCATGCTGCTGCTCTCTGACTGGGAGTCGTGCCGCCGGGTGTGCGGGGGCTGGCTGCTGGGGGAGGTGGTGGTGGAGGAGGAGTTGCGTTGGTGTGTGTGTTTGTCGCTGCGGCGGGTCAGCGGGGGGCTGATGGGCCGGTGCTGGTAGGACTGCTGTCTCTCCTGTTTGCGGGTGACGGGAGGGGACGGCGTGAAGACTGGCGACGAGACTTCCTGCTGCTTCCGAGTGACGGGGGGAGGAGGCGGGGCGGAGGAGGAGGAGGAGGATGAAGAGGATGAGGAGGACGAGGAGGAGGAGGATGACGATGAGGAAGAGGAAGAGGAGGAGGAGGAGGCGGAGGCAGAGGCGGAGGTGGGAGGAGCTGTGGAGCACTCTTGCTTGCGAGTGACAGGAGGTGAGGGGGAGGTGGAGGACGACGACGTGGAGCCGTGACGTCCGTTCACTTCCTCCTTGATGCCCGTCCTCTTGTTTGGGTTGGGGCTGCTGAGCACGGCCTCGGCCAGCCTCTTCACCGCCCTGCTCTCCAGTTTGGGCATGATCTTGGCGAGGTAGGACGACGACTTCTTGTGGACCACGGTGACGTGGCGCAGGACGTCCCGTTTGCGGCGCGACTCGTAGCGACACAGAGGGCAGCGGTAGAACTTGATGAAGATGTCGTTGCCGTCCGTGTGCAGCTCGATGTGTTTCGTCAAGTTCTGGCGGGAGCTGAACTGTCGCTTGCACAGTTTGCAGAAGAGCTGCTTAAAGTCGAAACCCACCGACAGTTTGGTCATTTTGGTGGACGCGTTAACGCCGCACACGCTGCCTCCACGCGAGGACGCAGAAGAAAGCGATGGTGGGATCTTTGGGCTGGACGGGGCCTCCTCCTCCTTCACCTTCGGGGTGGTCTGCGCCACAGGAACACCTTTAGCCGGCCCGGTGCTGTCGCTTGGAGACGGGGCCGGACTACTGTCGGTGTCCTCGTTGTTGTTGTCTTCATCTGAAGGTTCCACCACTTCCTCTTTTACTCTGATGTTGTTGCTTGGGACCACGTTGGTGCTGCTGCTGTTAGGAGTGGCTGCCGTGGTCGGGGGGGTGGGTGTGGGAGCAGACTTGTTACTTTTGACGCTGTATATTTTGTGAACGATTCGCATGTGTCTCTTCAACATGAGCTGAAATACACAGAAAAAAAATGACTCATCAAAAACATGAATGTTATACAATTTGGACAACCCAGAATTTAAAATACCACCAACAAGAACACTGAGAATACCTCTTGCTACGAGGACCTGAGACTTTTAAGACACCAAAAGCTAGAAAAGCTCAAAGCTGCAAGAAGGGCAACAAACTACGGAGGGGGGACATGGGGAAATTTTTTTTGAAGGGTTAAAAAAAAAAAAAAAAAAAAAAGTGGATTGGGGAAAAAAGACAAAAATGTTTACATTAAGAGCATGTTCTTCCCGGAATGACAATAGACACAACAATAGAGTGGGAGAGTGAAGTTCATTGAGTTGTATGTACCAGTGGTGATTGATTTTTTTGTGTTCAACGTTCGCAAAAAGGGAGACATGGAGGACGATTTGGAGCGTTTCCTGCATCTGAGAGAAGTCCCAAAAGACGACATTATGCGGATGAAGAATACGCTTTCCCACGAGAAAGTCCTCTGTGCCTAGTACTGTTTTAATATCTTTGTATTTTAGGCCCAAGTCAAAATTAAACTCAATAAACTTCTCCCACACAGCAGACACAACAACGGTGTCTGTTGTGTTCTGACCACAGATGACCCGGAAAACATGCCCTTAATATAAATATAAGTTTTCAAAAAGTGTTCAAAAATTGATCTTTTTTTTTTTAACCCTTCAAAAAAATTTCCCTCATGTCCCCTAAGGGGCTCCGTAACAAACAGACCTGAGAGCTGTAGTTCCTCTTGCAGAGCGTGCAGCGGCATGAGGCTGGGTTCGCCTGCGGAGAGGCTGCTGGGGGCTGACTCTGAGGTTTGGGCTGGTTTTGGCTTGAAGGCGTTGTTTTAGCGTTCACAGGCGTGGACTTGGAGTTCTGGCCCCGTGTAGGAGAGGCATTGCTGGTCTTCTTCGGGGGCGTGACCTCCAGAGAGAAGGGCTGGCCCGGCCGTGAGGCGATGCTGGGCGTGATGGCGTCCCTCCGCAGGCCGCGATGCACCTCGTCGAAATGACGCCGCACGTTGGCTTTAGTAGCGAAGGTTTTGAGGCACACTGGGCACGACTTGCCGGTTGGTGTGCTGAGAGTTCTTGGTCGAACTCCACCCACAATAACAACAAAAGAGAACAATTATTTCGTGTTTCCTTTCAAAAGCAGAAATTAACACTCCAAAAAGAAACCATTATTAAGCGATGGAGCCCTGCTGTTGCCATACTGACACAGTGAAGTGACTGAAATTCATCCATAGTCTGCAGTCCATATATGTCTACATCTTCACACCTGACTTACCTCTTGACGCATACATGTCACTGTATACACACACACACACACACAATTCCTCTCCATCACCTTTACCCTTTTTCTTTTACTAAATCTTCTAAATTTTCCTTTTTTGGGGGGGTTTGTTTGTTTGAATAATTTTTGTTTGTTTATTTATTTATTTTCTGCCCAATATACACTTTTGTTTTACTTGTTTTGTTGGATTTCAAAATTAATAATTTTAATAATTGTTTTATCTTATTTTTTGGTTTGCCTTTAAACCACATAGACACAGGTGTAAGAAACAGGAAAAAAAAAAAAAACAAAAAAAAAAAACTGGTGATTCTGAAAATGATTGTATTACTTGCTTGTATTGAAATAAAAACTAAGTTAAAAAAAAAAGAAGAAGCACAAATTAACAAACAAAGCAAACACAAAACAAGAACACAAGGAATCACACACCTCAGCTAAATGAATACTGAGTATTTGCTGTTTGTCATCGTAATGTGTATCAACTCTTACCTTTCACCACAGAGAGCAGGCTTGTGGGAACTGTTCGTGTCTCTGTAAACTTTCGGAGCTCTTCCAGTTTGGTCTGGTGCATTTTGCGGCAGTGACGCCTGATGCTGCGCCGTGAGTTAAAGTCCTGACCGCACAGACAGCAGGAGATCGTCACATCATCGACCTGGAAGGGAGGAACAGAGCAAAGAGGAGGGAGAGTGACTGTGATAAACAAAGAGGAAAATTAGATGGTTTTAATGAAAATGCAACACGTCTCTGCAATGACAGGCTTCTCTTGTGCTTCCTGAGGTGTCCTGTCACCTACCCCACTCGTGGAGCCCTCGTCTTCATGCTGCGGCTGCTCATCTTTAGTCTCCTCCTCAGCCTCCCATTTCCTCTGTGCCTGATTGTGTCCTGGGCTGCTCTGGCTCTCTGGCGCTGTCGGCTGGCTCGGCTGGTTGTTGTCCACGCTCTCCATTTGTTCTCCTTCCCATGCGACAGGACTCTCTCTGGCACTGTGAAGGACATTGAGACGGATAGTCAGAAACAAAGGATGGGCTGGGTGTCGCCTAAAACCCCATGCATGTAACAAGGATCTTGAAGTTCAAAGAAACCACAATGCACAAACAAGCATGGAGTGTTTGTCTGTGAGTGACAAACCAAATCAGTTACATTTGAAAAGTAGGCAGCACATTTTAATCCAGGAGCATCCAACATACCTAGGAGTATGCGATGGATATCTAGCCAGATCTTCCTCTGTGGTGAGGTACTGGAACACGGCCTTGGTGGTGGTCTGAATGGGCTCCAGCCGGACGACGTAGTCTGACCTGTCTCTGGGATAGATGGCATCCAGTAAATCCTTCATGGCTACGCTCTGTCTATCGTCACCCAAGGAACCTAGAAAAGAACAACCAAAAAAAAATGAATCAGAGCATTTAAATACAACGATTCCAGTCATTAGCGTAATGCAAAATGTGAAATATTTCTATCACTGCCACTGCAGCTGCTGCTACTTTTTAGCACTACCTCGGAAACTTATATTTATTTAACAACTTATGTGCAATACAATTATATGTGACTTTTACTCATCTGTATTATATTATATTTAAATCCTCTCTGCAACTTGGTAATTTGTCTTTTTTACTTATGCTATTTTTGTAAACTTTTTAACTTAACTTACTATTGCACTGAAAGGAGAAGCTCTCCAATCTCGTTGTACATCCTGTATAATGACAATAAAGGCCATTCTGATTCTGATTCTGATTAAATAAAAGAAGCTACTCGATGGTTAGCACAAGCATGTATGCACAGCAACCAACAAGTCGTCTCAAAATGCCTTTGAGCCAGAGACTGAACCCCAGTCTGTCTACTTCTTGAGGCACATTGTGCAAAGACAACATAATCTCACAGAGACCAGTCACCTATTCTCTTCAGTTTTCTTTTGTTACTGAACAAATTTAAAATGTCCTCAAAGAAGCCAAAGTGAAAAAGAAAACACTTAATACGGTTAGAATGTGAATGGGGTTGTATAACTCAATGTATGTGCTGATGAGACAAGGGTCTAGTGCTCCAAAACATTTTCTGTTTGTGCACTTCTGGTAGTATTTTAATCTAGACAGGTTTCTTTTATACTGAATAAAATTATTTTGCCTCTCTCAAGACAAATAAAAGTTGTGGATATTCTTGCTTTCGGAAATGAACAAGTCTTTTTTTTCATAAAATCCTTAACAGAAGGCGATAAAAAGAGAGGAATTCAACTGCAGACACGGTCCACTGTCAAGGCAGGATGGTGAAAAAGTAAGCGTTTCAACGAAAATCATTTTGTTTGTCCAGTAACAGCACATTGATGTCCAGCATCTGAATGGTGAAAAACAGACACCAATTAAGTCGTTCATCAAAATAACAGTACGATACACTTGCAGCCGGTGGTAATGGACTCGTGATTGAGCAAAATTAACTCACTGGTGCAGGGAACGACTTCATTAACACCACAAACAGATGAAAAGAAGAGTGTGATGAAACAAAGTTCTTTTTTACGACAGCGATCATTAGAGCGGATAAAACAGAGAAAAATATAATTGACCGTTTGTGTTGAGATTGATTTCTCTTTTAGAATGAGATGAGAGGAAAGTTGGCTAACAGAGAAATTACTTGGAAGACTCTCCTAGACTCCTACCTCTTCTAAGCAGCAAAGAATAGAGACATGGATACAAACTGTGACTAATGAGAAGTAGATAAAGCACAAATAGTGCACGATCAAAGTCAATTTCCTTCGTGATATGAAAGGAGAGCACTTTGAGTAAGAGTCGTGATTGATGGATTGAAGATGTTACAATGAGCATGTGAGTTTGGACAAATGTGTGCGTAAAGGAAGGAAAGAGCACTGTGTGCCGACAGAGGAGATAAGAGGAGAATAATGAGTAGGAGACAGATGGTGTGAAAGCCAGAGAAGAAACCTTGGAGTGTCAGGATGTGAGAACAGACTGCAGAGAAGCCTTAGGAGAAGCTGAAGCAATCGATGATCCTGTGCATAGGTTTGTCTGTTAGCTGAATGAGGTGTGTATGGAGGCAGAGCTCGAGACAGTTAGAGATCTGATCATGTCGTCATCCTGTACAAAAACTCAGGTCCTGGCTCTGAGAGTTTGTGTTGTTTTGCCTTTTGATTTCATTCTTGAGTCTTTATCTTTTATGTTTCTCTATGCTTTGATTTTAGCAGCTGAGTTTTGAAAAGAATTCCAGACGTGTTCACATGTGTGCAGGTCTGCATGCTAACGTGCGGTGTCGCTAACCGTCGGGTTCGGGCAGCCGTGATAGGCAGTAGTACTCTTTATGCGTGATGAGGTTGGGCAGGCCTCTGAACAGGCTGCGGCACAGTTTACACTCGAAGATGGTGTCCACCTCCCTCAGCAGCATGTGCTTCAACTGGGTGGTGCCTGCAAGGCAAGGAAAAGCAGCCATGGTTACTGTCAGTGATGTCAGGGAGAATTATGAAGACACATAGAGCATGCGTATACAGAATATTGTAAAATATCAAGAAAAGCTAAATCATGGTGCTGCTAGAAAGAGAAAGGGAGATAATGGAAGGCCTTTAAAGGAGTATGTGCAATTTATTGTAAAAAATATTTAAGCATACTGGCAAAATGGAAATGTATACTGGTGGTGAGTATAGCACATTGTAAGAACAAGATTTGTTTCAATACAGAGAAATGTTTAAGCAAATATATGAGAAAGAAAAAGACATTTTTATCAACTAACATCATCAATATTGCTAAGAAAACAGGGGAAAACATGACTTAAACAGAGACAAGAAGATGACAAATTCCAGTCCTCATTGAAGGACTCAGATGACGACTGGCTTATCATTAAGTGCCAGTTTTGCATCACTGCTGTCGCTGCATTTACTTTTTGCCGTCATTGTCGTCAGCACGCTGACTCACAAGTTCAATTTAAATGCAATTTGTCCATATGAAATTATTCAGTGCTTTGCTGGGTATCTGACTCATACTTGTTCAGAAAAAAAGATAAACTCCTCTGCCTCTGTGTGTGTAGCCGTGCGTATTGTACGCTCTCATGGACATTTTACTCACACATGTGGGCATGCACCCCGCGCACACACACACACATTTCTGCGAAATCACTGACTAAACACTGTTAGGGTGACTCACACAGATGTCAGTACCTGCGCCACATGCTGTCACACACACACACACACTGTTGTATCCGATCACGTCACTTTATCCTCTTTCAGAATCGTGTGTATGCTTGCCATCTACTTCTCTTTTGCCGCTGGCTCAGTAAAGATGCAACGGCGGTGTGTTGTGGCATGATTGTAGACAACAACAGCGGGGGATAACCGCGCTGACCCACAATATTGTGGCCCTGCCTGAGAGCGTCACAGACCGGTGGCAGTCTCACTCCTTGAAGGAACTTTGGATGGCAAAAGTCAATGTGACTGCCTCAGTACATGTGTGGTCATGAAGCAAGAAGAGAATAAGCAGCAGTTTTAAAAGTGCTACGCTCTGCTTTACATGCTTCTTGCTTAAGGAAACAGAGCTCTTGAAGCTAATGAATTCTGCTGTTGTGTTAGTAGAAATATTTCCTGCTACTGTTGTACCTGAAATGCTTCCAGCTTAATGAAACACTGCTTTCATTGTGAATACACTAGAGGCAGTGCTAAAGTGATGGAGCGCTGGCAACAGACTGCTAAATAGAAAATGGTCTCCATCAAATACACTCTTATTTTCTTCAGCCGTTCAGTCTCAAATATTGGAATAAAGACACCTGGACAAACACTTATGCATTATAAATAATATCAAATTAAAAATCACACAAACCTGAGCGGAAGCATTCAATAATCTGCTGAATCCCAGACTTTGAGGTCTGCAGAGGCTGCTGGAGCAGAGGAGGGTCTCCAGGCTCCATGCAGACACCTGGAGACAGACAGAGGGAGAGATTGCATTTTATCAAAGCATGAGAGTGTGACAGTCTTTGAAAAGCCATCAAGTGAGAATTCAGAGGGACCGGGTAAGACACAAAGTATATTGCAGTGTGCTTAAAGTGCACACGCAATCCCAGCCAGACAATGAGGTCTGCATGGGACAGTGATTCACTCTGACCTCATTACCTCCTTGCACACACACGCGCACTAAAGGATGACTATGAGAAAGCAGGTCATTTATCTTTTCCCTCCAATTTCAGTGCGTCATTAAAGATATCCCTCATTTCTCAGCTTTATCGAAAGATGTGATGAGAGAGGAAATACAGCGTGCAGATGTTAGAAGATGAATGGAGAACATTGCTTACTCATTCGATCTCTCAGTGATGCTGGTTCAGAGGACTACAGCTCAAGTGGGACTGTTGGCAAACATGCAGTCAAGGGGGGGGGGTGGATGAATGATGATGACAAATTTTTCAGCCAGAGCAGCATCTGATACTTTGGCTCGTGTGTCACACGGTGCCACTTTTTCAGCCGAAGCAGGAACGTGACCAGGAGGAAATGTACCGACGTGCTGTGTTTCCCATGCATTGATGTATTTGTGGCGACCCGACACAGTATCAACACTGACCGCCACATATGGATTTTCTATGTCTTTCGCTATTTAAAATGGGTAAAATCAGAATTCATTGTAGAGTCCTGTGTAGCGCATTGATTCGTTCATCCCCTCCTTGTCCTGCTCTCTCTCTCACACACACATGACAGTGTTTCCCCACACACTGACACCCCTCCCACCCACTGACAGTCATACATGCTCTGCAGAGAAACACAGAGAGAGAAAGAGATGCTGTCTGGTATACGTCCCTCCTGTAACTGCACTGATTGTGGCACGACCTCTCCTGTTGTTATTTTACAAAAGGCACCTGGTTACTGCTAATGCAATTCGGCACCACGCTGGGCTCAATCTTTTCGATAGGCTACGTCATTAACAACAAGCCTCCTCCACATGCGGCTCACCTGCTGTTATGAAAAACTGAATCTGGATGAAATTGAGTTTTTTGGCCACTTTACAAAATATACTACTAACTTTGTGAGAAACACAGGATGCATATTGGAAAATGTTTTTTTTTTTTTTTTTTGCAGGAGTGCAGGGTCATCTGGAGAACAGTCCTGATGCTGGCAGGATTGGTTGATTTGGTGACCTGTTTTAATATCATTGTCACTTTAATTGTTTGAGTGTCACAATACAAGCAAATACAAGGAAGTCATCTTCATATTTTTGATCGCTTGTAAGCTATGCTGATCTGGAAATTTAAAAATATCCCACTGCTCCTCCTGTAAGTCAATAACGATCAGGTAAATATCTAAAATTGTGCCATTTAGCACAATACTTTATTTATTTATTTTTATCTCAGTTGAATATATTCTACAGAGAAAAGATTGGCTTTTATTTTGCTAAATCTCTCACAATCCTGATTAAAATACTGTAGAGAGCAAACACCACAAAAGATTCTTAAAAGATACTGCACAACACAAATACACAATTATTTCTGTCTGAAAGAGACAAAAAAACTGAAAAAATAATCTAATACATAAACCCTTAGAGTGTAATTTTTACTCACTGATCTCTAACAAACTGCTTTTCTTTCCTTTGTGTAAAAAATTAAATATAAAATAGCAGGAGCGGGGCTTTGGTTCCTGCATTATTAATGCAAGCTGACTGTGGCTCCATGACCCACAATGAGCCACTGAGATGGATTGCAGGGAGGTAAAGTGCCCTCATTCCACCTGCTTTCATGCATTTTTTAAATTTCACTCACTTCATTTTTTCATCAATACTGTTTTAACGTTTCACTGAGACGGACATGCAAACAGAGAGGGGTAAGGAGCCGCAAAAGCAAACCAATTACACTCAAGGACCCTGTAATCACCTCAAATGCTTATGTCCAATTTCTCACATTATATTGATGTGAAAGAAGGTGACAGGGAGAACATCGTTTCTCATGCAACAAATAGAGCATTTTGTAAGTGTCATGACTGGGACAAGGCTCCAAAAAAAAACACTGACAGTTTTTCCAGCTGTGACAGATGTCCACTGCTTTGAAGCACACACTTCAATTACAGCCCGCAAACTACCAGTTATGTATAGCCAAGTTGCACTCATGTCAATCAGAGGACAATGCTCCGTTTTGTTAACTCAAGGCAACATTTACATTAAATGATTTTTGTCCATTTTCTTTTGTAACCACACAGAATTTCACATTTTTAAATTCTGGTCAGATAACAAGACGAGAAGCCTTGAATGTCTCAAGCCTTGTTGGCCTCATACTGGCTTGACAGCACACACACACGCACACACACACACACACACACACACAAGCCCGTACTACTGAGTAAGTAGCGCAGCATGGCAATGTGTGTGTGTGGGTGTGTTGGTGAATCAGAGAGACAGACAGAAGGCAGAAAGACCAGCAGACAGACTGACACACCCAGAAAGACGCAGACAGAGAGAGCTAGAAATGTGAATGACAACTGTGTGAGCGGCTTTGACAGAGACAGAGATGGAGATTATGTATTAATGTGTGACAGAATGTGTTTTCCTCATCCCCACCCCCCCAACACCTCTCCGAGGCAAGCTGCTATAATCCCAGCGGAGGCAGGTCAGCGACCCGCCGACCTCCATCTCACCCCTCTGCGAGGGGATCAAAGATCAACCAATCAGAAGCGCCGGTCGAAGTACACAGCTTGCTTTGACTGCGAGTGCTCAAACTCTTTCTTAGCAGCACAGTTAGAAATTAACTCACAGCAGCAGGATGGGATTTACATCTAATTCAAGTCATCTAAATGGGTTATTAAAGGAAATTACTGAAGGAAGGAGGAAAGCTAAGGTGAAAGGAAACACAGAGAAGACCGTGGGCAGTTGAGCCAAAAGAAGGGAAGAAAACAAGAGTGTCAACATCATCATCATAATGGCAGCTTTAGTAGTCATGTAGTGTATTTTTAACCAAATATCAAAGGTTGGATAGAGTAGTTAAACCTTGGACAACAATATATTGATTCATTCAAATGATATCTTTCTTATAATGGCTCCCAGTCTTTTATTTTTTTATTTGCCATACATCAAAAAACTCCAGAACAGGTGAGATTTTCCAAATTCTGGCAGAAAGAGAAATTTATTTGACCATTAGGCCCAGGTGCATCTTGTTTTAGTTTAGTTATTAATTTCCTGTTCAGTTAGTGGCCCGAGTCTGTTTATTCATCCCACTGCTTAGATAGTTGGAGTGAACATGACTTTCAAGCTCCATTTCTTCTGCAGGCGACACACCATTTGGTTTTATTTGGAGTACACAGTCAGTTGTACTCTGATGCTCTGGCAGTGAAGCTACACGGGAGGCTGACAGACAGTTTTCGCCTGCGGGTGAATGAAGCAAAGAGTCAGGAAGTGCAGAGGGAAGAGAACCTTACCCACCTGGGTTATGAGTGTGGTTGCCAGCAATGCTCTGTTGAAGCTGATCCTCAGTCTGGCAGCTCTGGTCCTTGGTCTCAGTGTGGGTTTCAGGCAGTAGAGGGGGGATGGGCTTCCACAGAAGCTTGGCCTGGGACTGTGCGTCTATTTGAGTTTCCTCCTGGACCAAGTTCACCCTCAGCGCCTCAGCTGAAGCAGACGTCTGGACTGTGGCTTGAGCAGAGGACCGGTCTCCTTCTTGTGCTGCCTCCCCCTGTGGTGGATGCTGGGTGGCTGACTGGACCTGGTCTTCTTCCATCTCCGCCTGACCACCACACTGTGGGACCGAAACCAGAAAACCATGAAAACAGGAGCTTTAAGTTGATTTGAAAGTGACAAATCAACAAATAAAAGTGTAAAAAAGAAAAAAAAGCCACTATTTGTTTGATTTTTACATCAATATGTCATCATTTATGAGATGTTGCTTTCATCCAATTATCTCAGTGTCCCTGGGCCAAATCTGTGGACGGTGGATACCACAGTAAAATACTTTCCTGATACCACCACTGGGTGGTGCCAAAGTCAGTCATGTTAAAGTTCAATACAAGTTTCTTTAAGAAAGAAAGACACAAAAAAACTAGTTCAAATGACTTTGACTGTATCTTGAACTAAGATACAGACACAGTTAACTTTGATCAAGATACAGTGTTACCTAATGACTACAAGAAGTACTGAAAACTAATACATAAAACACCCACACATATAAAATCTTATGAATGAAGCATGATTATAAATAATTACTGACATAAATTCAACAGAGGAAAGCTAAATTAGCTTTTGCTCTCGCCCTTTGCTGAAAAAAAAATCGTATTGTTGGGCAGAATGAGGGGGTCACAGCAGGTGAGAGAGAGACAGTGAGTGACTGTGTGTGTGGCTGTCATGTCTCCTGAGTGTCCAGAGATGTTGTAGGGGGACATTAACCTTGTCGCACACATCCACCCTTCAGCAGATAAGTGACTCCACACCAACCCATCAGTGAGCGCACATACATCTGTCTGTGTGTGTATGTGTGTGTGTGGCTGTGTCTCTTGACCAGGCCTCCTTTCTCTCTAAGTCCCCAATCTTTCCTCCTCTTCCACCCACCAATTTATCCTCATTTTCTCTCTCCGTCTGTGTCTGTCTCTCGCTCCTCGTGTCCCTGCTGCCCTTGAAGAGCAATAAATGACTCCCACCGTTCAGGCACATTACAGCACATCACCACAGGACATGTGGGCCACTTGGACAGCGTGTCGCTTATGCACACACACACAGAAAACACACTGTGCATACCACGGCATAATCAAATGACCACAAAATAGCTTAACAGTATGTTACACATGCTCAGTGAGGCCATCTGTGCAGGACAACAAACAACTCATCACAGCCAATGGACACAAACAGTTTGTGTATGAAGAGACAGATGGATTTTAAAAAAACAAAATAAAGTGGATTCTTTTTCAACAGAATCTAAAACTTCTATATTTCTATACATCTTGATTGTCCAGTGTACAAGCAGAAAGAAACCTAAGAGAGCGCCTCCATTCAGTTATCATTAAATTCTATCAATCATTAACTATGCTTCATTTTTATTTTTCAATGGGAAACAGTGAGCAGGAAGCATCCAAAAGGGTAATGATTGGAGAAGGTGGATAAGTCATGAATTTCCACTTCCTGCTCAATAAAACTACTAGGTGGAATAAAGGATAAAACAGAAAGGTAAAACCTGGATTAAAGAGGGTAGATTGTAATTATTATGATTGATTATTTAACTTGATTCATTTTCCATATTCATAAAAATAAGTATATACCTTACATCTAAGTATGGTCTCATCTGTTACTTTTATTAGGATCCTTATTTGGAAACACATGACAGACTGTAATGAAGATCATTTCTGAGCAAAGTACTTGCATTAATGAGCAACTACTGTCTGTGTGCAAACCCTGCTAGAATATAAATAAGACTTCCATTGTAGTGTTTGGTGTTTGTGCACAAACTGTATGTCCTTGATGCAGGTAAAGGCTGTGGCATGAAGAGTGTAAAAAATGTTTGGGGCTAAAGCTCAAAGGCATCTGTATAAAACTAAAACTGGTTCCATGTTTTTGGTTTTTTTTGCTTACATAACTGTCTGGTTGACTAAGATAAAGACATGCAGATGGTGCCTTTCAGTTATTTGAGATGTGTTTATGATTTTCTCAACTGACACACACACATACACACAGAGTAAAAGTTACATTACATGATGGTAGTTACTGACTGGGTGCACAGATTGTAAAAAAAAAAAAAAAAAAAAAAAAAAGAAAGAAAAAGAAGGAACTGTGTTTTCCACAATCTGACAGTGAAGGTAGACTGGACAATAACATCCAAGCATTGTTATCTTGTTTTTTTCCAGTACCTGTCTGCGGTGACAGTGAGAGCTCTTCCTCCCAGTTGACTTCTGGGCCTTCACCATGTTGCCAAGACTGGCCCGCGGCACCACGCGTTCACAACCAGCACACACCTGTAACCTGCAACAACACTCCACATGAGCAACGGAAAGGCTGAGGACAAGAAATGACAGATGCTTCTTCTTTCTCACTGTTTGAATGGACTGACATATAATAGCCAGCAGTTACCTGCAATGACCAAACCTTTGCTATGAGCTGTCATGTACTGCATATTGAATATTGCTGCACTACAACCTGCAAACAATGAAAAAACTACAAAAAAGTACAATCATTTTCATTAATACTTACAGTTTGAGAATTTAAATAAAATAGCATAATGCAATTGCGACATGCAATATGACATTAATGAAACTCTACATAAATCCTTTGAGATTTAAAAGCAATGAAAATGCTAACAGACCTTCATATGTTTCACAACATAATAATAAAAAACAGTACTTACCTTAAGTATATTTTACTCTACTGTTTTTAGACTATTATATTCTGACATCCACAAATACCCAAACCACATTCTTTTTCACACAGAGATCAAATGTCAGAAGAACTGGCAAACTAGGTTTATCATTAGGATCAACAACACAATTGTACTTCTGTTGCCAAACAGCACACCCACAACACATCGCTTTGCAGACATTGCTTGTGAAAACATGTATAATGCATTAGAAAACACGCAGTAAACATAATGACTTTGTGTGTTTACAGGCTGTAGAGTGCTTAGAAAGCACCAGGTGACAAACTGGATCGAAATGTACAACAGAAGTGAATATCTTAAGGTCACTGTAATGGTTTCCAACAATGCTAATTTTGCTGCTTGTCATATTGCTGCCACGACAATTAAGCCCATGTTACCTGCACCATTACTCTTCAGCTATTCCTGTGTGCATTTAAAATGAGTGCACTGGCCTTCTAGCATTGTTTATGCTAATGGGTTATATGCACTTTTCCCAGAGCAGCTACAGTACTAGGACCACTGTTATTGCATATATGTGTGGCTCTGCATTAAAAACATTTCATAACAAATAATGTATGCAATTAGGTGTCGCTGTGGTGAACACAGTAAATATACTGTCCATACATACATGTATAGGAAGTACACAAAGCATTTCTGCTGGGAATAATTGGGGGGTCTGCCTCTGAAATGCAAACTGTGAGCTGGGATCAACAGATTCTACCTTATTTCTGGGACATTAGAGATGACTATTTTGACCTCTTTTGATGATGTTTTATCCCCACCTAGGCCACAAATACAGTCAAACTCAGTCTTGATATGAAAATTAATTTATGAACCAACACTTCATAAGCCTGATGCGAGCCCCAAGTAAAAAAATGTATGCTTTAGTTCACAATATTTTATTCATATGATAGCATCAAAGGTGAAATAACGTTTGTTGCTGCCCTCTAGTGGCGGTCTAGGTTAAAACAGCTTGGTCCAACTCAGCCACATGCACCTGACACTGCCCAGTTCTAGTAGTTCAATATAACATGCTCAACAACCTCACTGTCTGCTAATGTTATCCTTTGACAAACATACTAGAAAAAAAAAGGCCAACGTTATCTGTCACCAAGATCAGCCAGCCAAGCGATAACCACAGACATCAAGAAACTGACATTCTGTGGTCCTGTTTTTGTGAGTGGATGGGCTTTAAATGCCCCAAGAGTCGAGTGGTGGGCTAATTAGATGAGCTGTGACTGACAGGTGCTTAATGCAGTTTGGGCCACTGGTGTCCCAGACGTATGCAAATCTGGAACAAGCAACCAGCAAAACACCAAACAACTGAGCAGAATATGAGAAAGAGAAGGAGTTGTTCTTTGATTAAACATCACATCTCTGTAAAGCCTGGTGCAGACGTGCATTCGTTAAGTATGTGATTTCATGGTAAAGTAGTAAATATATAGACTAGAAGCTAGAAACAATGATTGTGCCCTACCCCTATAGGGACACTTGAATAGTGAAAGTAATAATGCAATTTGAGAGAAATGTAAACATTGTCTCCTTAAAGCTGGTGGTTGAACAAACTGAGCCGCAGACCTTGAGCCTACACCTACAGTGACATGACGTGACAGTGAAAAGTAAGTGTGGTGGGGACCTCAGATGCCTCCATGACACAACCAACATCACGTGCACAGGCATAACCCCCCCACTTGGATGGATTTGTAGTTTGACTAAAACTCCAGCAGAGGGAGACAAAGCTTGTACTTCCAATGTATTTCCAGTTAAAAAGTTTTGCAGTCTGGTGAGGTCTCCAAAAGACATGACACAGAGCAACACGCGAGGGGCCACAGAGAGGTTGCTCCAACATAACGTATGTCTACATACGAAGAATGTGATTTCACTGCGCTGTCTCTCTGAGGCATGCACACAGATGGAGTTCTGCCTGCTAATTAAAGTAGCCAAAGCTAAGTGGGACAGCTGAGACGATCACAACAACTTCACCACCATAATTATCTGTCAGAACAATGTCAACATGAAGCCACTGTGTGCATGCAAAGACAAAGGTCAGGTTGCTCTTATGGCACTGCAATGGGAAATGAAATGCAAGGTAACAGCTATGTAAATCATGATAGCACCCAGGTAAGATCCTGAACACAGAGGCATCAGTGTGATCAGGTAGAGTTGTTGCAAGGAAATTAAAACAAACTTCTGCACCTGTAAGCACTGAATCAGGACTGAACTATGGGTCGTATGTCTGTTTCAGCAAAGTCGCTTGAAGGACTTGACATAGCTTAAAACAGTCTGAAAAAGAGACTGTTCCTACATCCGAATGCAAAATTTTATCTAATAAATGGATCAGAAGCTTTAGTCAGAGCTCATCATGATCTTGAGTCACAGTGACTGAGCAATTTGACTTTACTTTATGGACAATAGTTATTACTGACAACTGCAAACATGACGGTGAAATGATTTCACAAACAAAAGTAAAATGCAGTTATGTTGGTTGGAACAACTATATTTCTGCATCATAATCTCTGCGGTGATATTCAGAAAAGCCAGGTGTGGATGTTTTAAAATCTCAGGCGAATATAAAAACACAGGCCTCTGTGGGTCACACAATTTTCCATGATTAGTCAGATCCAACTACAGATTGTGATGCAATGTTCCCAGATTGCAGTCAAAAAAAATCAGACAGGTATGATATTATTGTGGAAAGGACATAACACAGATGTAAGCTGACAGTCTATGGTGATGTGTCTGTTTTTGCACAGACCAGTGCACACCCTGTAGACAAGTCAGGGTTATAATCAGACTTTCAACTGTAAGGTTTGTTCGAGGGGGGAAAAAAAATCCAGACTTCCGGAATTCTGTAAAAACTCTCAATTTTCTTTCTAATTCACGTGACACAATCTGTTTTTAATAGTAAATAAAAACTGTGGATAACATGACAACAGTGGCTACAATCAGTGATGGAGCTGTTATCTACCAAACAAACAACTGGAGTTGAGTCTCAGTTGAAGGGGAGTGGACAAAGGGACGCTGGTCAAATGTGGGAGCTGTCAACTGTTATGAAAGCTGCTGTTAACTTGTGTCATACTACTTTAATTGTGTAGATATCCTATGCTGTAAACCATAGTCAAATTCCATGTAAAAGATGAAGATGGCGTGAGAGAGATGCTACAGGTGGAATATGATTTGGGGACTTTATTCCTGAACCATTTCCCAGCACAGGTTTGCCTTGTTGAGATCTAACTATAATGATGACACGATTAATTTGAAACAGAGCTATTTGGTAAAAATAATTTATACCCGGGCAAAATTAAGAGGAGGCATAGTAATGCATTATGCACCTTTCCAGGTTCTATTTATATCACAGAGGGAGATTAACAGTAGCCATTAACTATAATGGGAAATTAGGACTTTGACCGGAAAGTCTGTCTCCCCTACTGCAGCAACCTCATTTAAAGATTGTATTGCTTTAAAAAATAATGTTAATTTTAGTTGGTATAATGATGAAAGACAACGATTCATCAAACTCAACTTAAAGCATCCTCTTCTCAGCCGTCGACACTGGTCTTAGCTGTGAGTGTGAGCTTGAGTGAAATTGACTCTCTATTGTGTGTTAGCTTGTTAGCTCCGCGGCCCCTGATGACCTGTTGAGGCTGCTTCTCAGCGTTTCACCTCATGCATGCTGGGATACACTCCAGCACCCTGTCATCCTGAATAGGAGTGAGCAGGTACGGGGAATATATATGGATCAAAAATTTCATACTTTGAAGATAAGAACTGCAAATGAAATCCTCCGTGCATTAGGGAGCATCTCAGTGAAACAGAGCTTTTACAGAAGTCAGGGGGGCCTCATGCAAGAACGTTTTCATTCTCTTATCCTAAACCTCTCTTACTTCTTTTCTGTGAGGTTTTTCAAGCGAGTGCTACGAGCTGGATTCACCAAACTCCCTCACCTGCACAAACTTGTCATAAGAAGCTCGTTTCAGCTTGATGAATGTCACCTGTTCGTGATGAGGTGTGCCTTCAGGACATTTGATCATTAGCATAATCAAAAATCTTACCAAAGAGTAAAAAAGAAATTGCACACTGCTGAGCTTCAAGTCCCGCTGTCAGTAATAGTAGTAGACCAAAACAGAAGAAATTTAGCAGCTCCAGTAGTCACAGAAGAAGATCACTTCATTGTCTAGAATATGTTGTGAAATTTGAATGTATTAATTGTACAGCTGCCAACAAAGTGTCATCAGAGCAGCGTTATAAAGTGACAGACATGAAGAGGGAATGGCTCAAACTATATGAAGTTATGCTAAAATACAGCTCTCTAAAGCAAAGCAGTCCATCACTAAGTGTCACATGACAATCACAGAGATATCAAACGACACAGGTGCAACAGAAGATGATACTGGAGTGAATTTTCCCGTCACCTAATGCAAAATATATACACAAGTTATCAAATATGGCAATTAAAAAAAACATAAAAGCTTTAAAAAAAAACTTGGCAAGTAATGAAAGTAACATGAAGAGAACATTAGTCATGTAAGTTAGTATAGCCTTTTTCAATCATATTTCTTAAGTCAAATGAGTGTTTTTCTCTCATACTATGTGTATTTGCATCATTTGTGAATTTCATTAATATCCAAGAGAAAATTGTTGAATGCCACAAATTCTCTTAAATCACTTGTACAAAGACTGTCTGTGCAGAACGAGAAGAGTCTGTCACAGCAACAAACATTACTTTACTGCCTTCATTTACATCTACAGTACCATTTTATATGGTAATCAACAGCTAGGTTTGTCTTGGGATTCAGAGCCTCATTTGAGTGTGCCGTGGCACAGAGAAGGTTGCAAATCCCAGCCGAAGACCAACAGCAGCCTAATTACTTTGTTGAGAAGTGTTTCATAAAAACCTGACAAGCAGCAGTCTGCCGGTGCAGACCGAGGCTTAAAAACCCCAGTGTGGACAAGCGTCTGAGAGCACACTGTATACAACGCTCTCTTAACTCACTGCTGAAGAGGCTTTATACACTACAAAGGTTTAAAACAAGCGCACACACACCCAAGCCAATAATACGCTCACACACCAACACGAGGGACCGTGGAGTAGTGACTCCTGTTCTGACTCAGGTAATGAGAGCAAAGGTGTCCTGGGCTCAAACAGGGGATTTGAGGATGGCTGGCATCTGTGGTCCAAGCTCCCAATCCATACTCCGCTTACTGCTTACTACTCAATGTTTTGAGTAGTTTTTTGCGTTTTATTTTTTTTCCAAATGTCAAGTTAATCAATATTTACTAAAGGCAAGTCATTTCCGCTCCAAACTTAAAACAATTGTGTCGGTGTTAAATATTTGGAAAGCAGTGCTCATCAGTGTCCTGACCTTTGATTTTAAGAAAAAAACACATGCACATCGCACCTGAAGAAAAAATGATATAGCAAATTACTGCCTGCTCGACACAAGCTGAAAGGCCAATTTCAAAAGATCAATTAAAAAAAAAAGATTGGAAAATTGCCTTCCTTCCTTCTTTCCTCCTCAGCATAGTACTTGATAAACAACTGTTGATGAACAGGGTAACACTGGGACAATGGCATAAAAAGATGAACAAAATGAGCTTCTGTTAGAAAATGGATGGTGGAGATGTGACCAAAATGCCTGAGGCACTCCAGAAAAAAGCAGAGTGACAAGTCGAATTTATCACTTACAGCTAAAACTTTGAAAGCAAGGCCTTAACTTCCTGTCTATTATACACAAGCAGATCTCCTACTACCATGACTCACTCCATCAGTAGCCATTTAAATGAATCCATAACATCCAAATGTAAAACTTTGAAGACACATTAAAAGTTCATTCTCACATTCTAACCATGTAAAAAAAACATCTTTTGCTGGAAAATACACCTGATATCTTCTCTAATGTTACACTTTTAAAGTAAGTTCCATCTCAAGTGATAATCCAGAGTTAATTTTGTTCACATCAGCCCGAGATTGGTCAAACGTTTCCATTTTGGGAGCATCTCTTTTAGGACACAAGTCCTCATGTGCCCTTTCAGTGGAAACAGACGAGGTAAATCCATATCAGAAGAGCAGAACTTTGTCCCCTGTGAAGCCTCAGCCTCTCTGCCGTCTATTCAATAAAGCAACTCAAGCCTGTCATGTCTCATCACGCACGAGTGTGTATGCACTGTATAGACTGTGTGATATGCATGTTTGCATCTGTGTGGTTTTAGAGCCAACGGATGAGGGCCTGCAATCACTGCTGCCTTCTCATATTTATTTCCGATGGCTGCGTGGAGGCGGTCTGACAGGACTTCCTCCTAATGGAGGGACTCCACACTCAACTGACATGATGCCGACTGCTGGCAGACACACCAGTGATACCACCTGACCACAAAGGCAGGATGGGAGCGATTGTGTGGCCTACTGACAGAGTTTCCCTGTGCTTTGAAATGTACCTGGGCATTTTCCACACACAGTATTACTGAATGCTAGAGTTCACATTCTGTAGCTTTTATTACTTCTGGTTCTCCAAATGTTTGCAATCTAGGAAATAAAGCTTATTTGACTGCCAGCATCATATTTGAAAAAATAACATGTATATACGCTATTTAATATAGATGGCACATGTTCTAAAAATGTGCACACACTACTTTCAACTTAACATTTAAAGCAAGTGTCGAAAGTGAAAATTTGAAGGTGTGTTGCAATTTTGTAAATCCACATTTCCATCTCATTGAACCCATCTAAAACAATTCATTCTACATACAGGACATATATGAAGTATATTCATTAACATTACACAACAGCTTCTCTGTGTCCAACAACAACAACAACCAGAGGAGCTCTTTCCAAAAGCTGACATTTACAACTTTTCCCAAAAGGTATCACTGTCCCCGTTCTCTGACAGTCAAACAGCACTTGAAAAAAGAGTTAAATATGCTCAAGTCAGCTGATTTATTTTCAGATATGATTATCTAAACTTACTGCCCGTGACTAATTTATTATGTGACAACATCAATGGACACATGCCCATGGCCAGACATGTGATCTCACATACAAACACACACCAGTTGGTCGCAAGTGTGGAAATATCACACGACTGTAATAGGAAAACGCCCAAGCATTAATCACTGTGGCACAGTGTCTAGATTTCTTTGCAAATGGGGAAACACCTAAGAGGTCCACACACATGCAAATTACAGCTGTGTATGCACATACACTCAAACAACAAATTTCAGTTTCTACCCAGATTCTGTTGCTCAAGAAACTCTGAAACATAGGGCATTTTAAGGTCTGCACTTGTTTTTCTGTGATAACTTTCCCCACCTAATCAAGCTAGAACAAACTTTGGTGGCAGAACAGCAGGTACCAAAAAGTTGAATTAGGCAAAATTTGCTATTGATGCTTTCAAAGCAGGTATGAAAGGAAAGTCTGCGCAGCACATTGTGTAGAGGTAGTGAAAGCAGGCACACAGCACATGAGCAACAAAAAGAGATGCAGCAGCAGAGCGTGGAAAAAGAACGCAGACACAGATTTAAATAAATATAGCCGTGGGAGATACATAATGGGCATTTTCAGGCCAGGTGTGGATGCACAGCCTATGATCTTTGAAATCAAGCCTCTGAAATCACATGTGAATGTATAATTAAGCTCTGTGTATGGTGATGTCAAAAAAAAGCAGCAGTTCTACGAGTGATGGGAGGATGTTTCGTCACAATGGGCAGAAAGTAGGCCCTTGTTGACAGGTGGAGCTGTGCTGGAAACTCTCGTCACCTCCACCACTGGCACAGCAACACAACTGTTTTAAGTCAGTGTGGTGCACTTACTGAATGGCTGGTGGGCCCTGTCTACTTCTTGGATTGTAGGAACAAAAACTAACAAACAGTCTAACTGGATAACTACAATAGTTGACTTACTGATCGACTGGCTGACGCTGGTTTTATGGTTGCCTGACTGATCGAGTATCTTCTCTGTTTACATTACTGACAGCTTACAGGTTAATGGGTTTGTTGAGTGACTTAACTTGCACACCGGTTTGATGAGGTGAGTCAGTGACTGAAGACAGCACTGCATCATTGAGCTAAGTGAATCATACAGTGACATCATTGAACCTGCAGTCAACAGCCACTCTGGTTAAAAAAAAAAGAAAAGAAAAAAAAAGATATCTGAGAAACTTTATCAGAGCAGGCAGTCTGGCTACTGTATTAATAAGAGAAGACTAATCTCAGGTTGCTATAACCCACAAGTCTCATGGGATAACAGGAGGGCAGCTGATGTAGCCAAAAAGGTGCAAATGGGCTGAATGCAAACAATATCCTATACACCAAACAACAAACAAAGTATATGAAATAAGCAGGGGGATTCTGTCAACTTCAGGCAAATCCTTCTTCCAATGTTATTTTAGTTCCTTTTAACCCACTTTGTTATCTCCACTCATGTCCTAGTTACCCATTCATATTCCTCCTCAAGGTTAGACTGGCCAGAGTTACTCATGTAGTGTGCTATAGATTTTAAATGAGCTGATTGCAATGGGTCTAATCTGACCTGATTGACTTTACAAGGCATGTACAGGAGAAACATCTCTATATCTGAACTTAGACTGAGCCAGGATCTCAGTCAACATGCAAAGCAAACAAACAACCCTGTACGAAAATAACAGCCACACGCAGGTTTGAAGTTGCACCAGAGAACCTTAAATTATCAACAAAAAAACAGTCCATGGACTCAGGCCTTGTGGGGGGAACCTCTACCTCAGTGAGAAGGTAGCAATCTCTAATCCTTGATTTGTACCTGCAACAATAAACACCTGTAACAATGCTCCATACACCACTTGACTGCATGCCTCTAAAAAAAGCACAGGAAGTGGACACTCATCTACATTACAAATAAAGTACATGCAAGCATACAGCTTAACCACATAAAACATATTTAGACATGATCTGACTATATGTCCAACTGAATTAAAATGCACTACTTTAACAGTCAATATGACTTGAACATATTCATTCATATTCCCTTAAAGCCTGCTTTTATATTTCAACCCTTAATTCAGGTTACAGTAGATCATATTGATCCAATCAAGTAGGAAAGCTGATCAAATATAAATGATCCCATTCCCCCACAACATAAGCCACAATACGTGATTCCCACGCTGGCTGATTCTGCACCTTGTAGTTGGAAGATTTCAGGACTTTGTGCCTGGTGAATAAGTTGTGTGAGCTCTGCTGGATGATACCGAGCGCAGTGCCCAAAAAGCGCAACAGCAACACATGAAGCGTTGCTGGATAAAAACGCCCTGCTCATCTCCATAGCAGGGACGCGTGGCGCGCCGTGGATGGAAGAAATCCGACGCATCTGTGCCTCCAGTGTCCGACTCATAATCCTGCCTCCTGCATAAAGGCTTCGCGGTCCCATCCAGTAGAGAGACGTGCATCCACACATGAGCGGCCACATGCACCGTGCACCATGAGGGAAGCACCGGATGGATACGCTCCTCTCCGGCTGGCCTGCAGCTTGAACCCAGCGTGCGGACGCATCCATTTACGCATCCACACAGGGCGAGGGGAGAGCCAGCCATCCCGGAGAGGCTGCGCGGTCCTCCGTGCGGACACCCAATCCAGAGCCGGTGCACTGCTGGAGAGCGGGGGCGCACGGTGGTCGCCGCCTCCAGGGGGTCCGTGTGTGTCGGTCCTCCTTCAGCTGGGGCAGCTCGCACACACACACACGGTCTCCATTTGCAACTCCATCGCCCCCCATGGGCGTGCGAGGCCGCGGGCTGTGACGCAAATGGCACTGGGTGATTTTTGCAAATGACATATCTCCCTCAATCAGTGTCGTCGCTGCGGGGACTGATCCAAAAATCAGCAGATATTACGCAGAGAAATAAGCATCCGATGGTGGCTGATGAGTAAATAAAGGCGGATGAGAGGGGATGCGGTTGCATAACTCGGGAAACTTAATAAAAATGTGCACGGAGGGGGAGCGATGTGCAGCCTCCGTGGATGATGTTTGCATGTGGTCTCGAGTTCATCACGATGGCCTGTGTCACAACACCCCCACGCTGGAGCCGGCCGTGGACTTCAGGGTGCACGGGAGGAACCGGGCAGAGCGTGCACACGGGGAGCCAGTGGCCTCGCTTTGGTGGCCACAGCTAGGACGCATGCACGCAGCCGAGCTGGGGGGAACGACAGGACAGCCGGAGTGCAACTTAGGACCGCATTCACAGGCCATAAAGGGCCCGCATGAATACTATTGTGCTCTTTTATCCAAGAGTCCCCCAACTATTTACAAAAGGTTGGCCAACACACACAAAACATCGCAGGGAAATGGTGGCGGCGGTTACAGCAGCTGCCACCGGGCTCTGCGCAAAGAGGCTGCACGAGCCATTGCGCAGCGCCGGACTTCCCCAGTTTGTGTGCAAACTGTGCGATTCGTCCAAAACACTTTTATTTTTATCGCATTCAGCCCGTCCGCGTCTGGCAAGCGGCGATCCGGGGCGCAGGGACAGCCGCCGCTCTCATGGCACCATTTGCATCCCCCTCCTCCATTATCCCCCCCGAAATCTGCTTGTGCACCGTGATATGGTGGGGATTAAAAAACGCCACTGTTTGGAGCCACGAAAGGGTTGCAGCTCGGCTCGATCGTGGGGAAAAGGCATGTGTAAAAATGCACCTTTCACGCCGTAAAACAGAGGCCCCTCGTACGGATTGCAGCATGGCAGGGGAGTGCGGCGTAAAAACCGAGCTAACCCGAATAAAATACACACAAAGACAAGGTGCACCGCTCCTGTAAATACACCCATCACCTCGCCGGGAGCCACACCAAACCAGCCCGGCTCATTTGGGTCACATTAAAGCAGGTGACGGTGGTGTTATTGTGGATGTAAATCGCTGCGTTTTGCGGCTCCGTGCCACCTTTTCCAAGAAGCAGCTTGGCGCACAGGACCGGTGACCCTTCCATCTTTGCGCGTCCTTCTCGCGAGCCAAACCCGCGACTATCTCCCGTTTTGACGACTCCCTGCTGGATAAAACACATCGCGCCAGGTGGCTCGGTCTCCGCGGGGGTGAAGGATGCACACGGAGGCTGCTACAACTCTCTGAAACTACTCCTCTCCCCGCCGCGGCCAGGCAGAAACAAGAGGGCGATGACGCCATTTTCTGCAAAAACAACCACGCTCGGGAAGCCAAAGCGAAGGAGGTTTAACCCGCTCCGCAGGCGGCCACGGCCAAAGAAAAGGCACCCGAAACGAGCCCTTACCTTGGATCTGCTGGATGGCTTTGAGAGGAGCGGTGTTGGCGGTGAAAGTGGCTGCTTCCAGCGCGGAGATGTGTTGATTTCCTCCCAGCGTCTCCGGCTCCACTCTGAACAAGTTCCTCTGCGAGCCGCTGTCTTTGTGCACCCAGAGGAGCCTCTCAGCCTCTGCGCAAAGGTGCACGCTCTGCGTCCGATCCCGGCCGCAAACGCGTGCACATCGGGGCGACAGTGCGAGAAAAATGCACGACGTGACCCCTTTTAGTCGAGGGAAGTTTTGCGACGGTCCAGCTCCGAGCCAAAGGCCACGGTTTTAGCGCACATTTAGCCACCAAAACGCGCAACGCTGCGAGGGCACAGAGCTCTCCACCAGAGTCCACGACGCAAATGGCACGACTCATTGAATGGAAGCAGGCTGGAGACACCCTCCAAAACTTTACACTTCAACAATCACTTCATTTATCACCAGCTCAATAAAATATTCAGCCATGTGCCAGAGGAACAAGCACAAGAACAAAAGTGATATTGAGCAATTTGGTGCCGAAATTAAAAACAATATACATGTTTATATCTATCACTCTTCTCTATATAAATACATAGATATATAGTTGATAGATATGTTAGGATTCACAAGAAGTTACCAATATTATAGAACAGAAATATTGTGATTAACTTTTATGTTCAGTATCACTTCCTGCACTGTGCACATGAGTGATCAGTGTGTGTGTGTGTGTGTGTGTGTTAATGAACTTTCCTTCATTTGGGTGGAGACACACCTCCTCAGACAAAAAACTTTGACAGCTGCTCATGTTAAATTCATTCATTCATAAATCCATTCATTCTCATCACAGTGCTCAATTCAATGCCTTTGGTCTATTTTCTAAATCCCATTAATGTAAAGTATGAGCAGTCAGTGCAAACAATACAGAGTTGATCAATAACTGACAAAATGCCTTTGATTATTTTGACCATTTGTTTTAGTGTTTATGTTAACAAGTTTGCATTCTGATCACCCAACTCCTCTGCAAACAAATATAGAAGCATCCAAAACATATTTACCTGTTTGCTATTGTTTGGCCAGGAAAAGTAGTTTCAAATGAGTGAAATCCTAATTTTTAAACGCAGCTAATGTAAAGAGAAGCTAGCTCAAATTAGCAGCAGTCTTAGCTAGCATTTCTCATAATAACTCAAAATAACAGTTTAGCTAACTTGCTTTCACCTCACGACAACTTTTCCTACGTTTAATTTGTTCATTACCAACCCAAGAAACTTACCCAACATTTTATGAGATTCAAGCTTGATAAAATAACAAGTGTTCAATATATTAAATTTGTGTAATGTCTCATAACAAGTTAGCTAGCTTCACTGCTAAAGCTAAAAACACAATAGCTCGGTTAGCTTCATTTTAGGTGGCTAGATATTTAACATATGATAACGATAATTGCTAAAACTACATTAATTGTTGACACAAAACTGTTTACAAGGAAATGTCAAGATAGCAAATCCTCACCTTGTTTCCTGAAACCTGTTTGCTGGAGCCTCCACTTCTTATCAAATCTGAATAATGTCCAACACCTGTGACCACAAAACAACAAACAGGGAGGCTGCATATTAATTCACCATCTGACATAAACTACACAGCAACACAGATATTAAAGTTAACTAGCTCATGTATTTACTCACTACATATCATGTGTTGTCTGTGTGTGATGAATCATTTTACATGTTACATGGAGTTTGAATGGACAAAAAGTCTGTGATCAAATAATAAAGCTTATAAAATTTCATTTGTATGTACAATTTTATAGAAGTCATTTTTTGTCATGATTGCTGTTTAAATAAGTACTAAAAGTGAAACACACAAATATTTAAGACACTTGATAGTGTTGAATAGATAGTATAATATTGTAGCTTCATGGGAATGATTTTACACAGTGATACTTCTTCTACTACTCTAGAGGTTATGGCCACAGCTTAGTATTTTAGTACAATCTGAAAGTAGGATATAGTATTAGTACTACAAGTTTTGCTAATATGTATTGCAGTAGTAAATAGTTGTTTAAAAGTCTTGCTGCTCAAATAAAAACACTGTCTGCAAGAATTAAGAGACTTATTTACTGATGTTGTAATGTTTTCAACAGTGTTTTTTAAGTGTTATTACTTTTTTTTGTTATGCTATGTGAGTTTTGGTCACTTAAGGATATGGGCTAGTTCAGGACAGCAAGATATCCTCAGAAGACTGTGAACAGGATCTGAGGTAAGATCAATTCAGCCATATCCCAGCTGGCAGGCCGGATTCATTTTAATGAGAAAACCGTTGCAGATAAATGGCTTTTAAAAAGGAAAATGTAAACACAGTAGATATGCACATTAAACTGGAACTGGAACCCACCAGTTAGAGACTGAAAGCATAATTGAAAAAAACTTAGGAACAAAATGACATTTTGATTTGGACTCTGTGGACAAATTGGGCCTGTTGCAAAAGATCTTATTCTGCAACATCTTGAGCTATTCACAATATTATTTAGCCACCAGGATAGGCAGCATATGTGTAAAACAATACAAAAAGGTTTTACCTATCCTGAGTAAAGCCTTTTAAAAAAAAGAAAAACACTCAACTCAACCTGAATGCAAATTGGGTAGAAAGTGTGGGGGAATTTGAGAACTTCTATATAAGAGTTATAATCCGTGCTAGCTTTCTTTCCTTTAGGCTCACGAGAGCTCTCAACAAAAGGTGCCCACCACTATCGCCTATACACAATTAACTAAAGCACCAGCATTATTCCATTATCATAAGAATGCTGTTTTGCAATGGGGGGAGAAACTCCTCGGCATTCATGGACGTCGCCGAATGGAGCCCAGAGCTTTTATCTTCTCAATTACATGCAGGCTGCATTTATCACACCACCTAGTGACATGTTTGGACACTTTTTGTGCATGAAAAATAGGCCTAATTAATTTACGCTTTTAATTTAAATAGCTTGTTTATAATTGTAGCCTGGGCTACAAGTGGGCCTTGTTTGGATCGACTGGTGGAGATCCTGGAGATTAGGGTGCAGCTTGATTCCTGCAGGGGTCCACTTAGTGAAAGACAAACAAAAAGAACAGATTAGAATCGTACAATCATTGGTTCGGTTTCCCTATAATATTATCAGTGACCAATGTGCACAGGTTATGAAAATCCACAAACATTCAGCAAAACCAGACTTGTGTTCAACTTTCTTAACATTTGCATAAAAGTCTCTTTCTACTTAAATATTTGTTAAGACTTCTTTGCATGAGTATCATGACATCCTTGCAAGTCGCGTGGTAGCTGCTGTGTTTACGAATTCAGCAGACGACCTGTGCAGTAATTGTTCATCCCAGCAGGAGCGCTGGAATAAATGAGGACTAAATAAGAGCAGTTCCTCACTTCGAGATTCGTGTCATCTGTTCTTGCATTGCATTTCCTCCCGAGTGCTTCTGATGTGATGTGCGTCTGATGAGATTTGGGGTCGTGTTCGAGGTACTGTAACTGACCACAAGGTGTCAATGTTGTTGGGAATGTGTTTTTTTTTTTCTCCTTTCTGTTTGTCATTTCAGTCCATTAATGTAAAAAGCAGAGAGAGAGGAAAGCAGCGGGTAGAAAATGCCTGCTGGATGTCATGCTCAAATAAATCTAATTGGATGTAGAGATTTGTCTGGAGAGCAGGAATAGATGGCAGTCGAGCAACCTGTACATGCAGCTACAGCCTCTGCTTCAGTGCTGCTTAATAAGTTTGCCAAAGCAAGCAAAGGTTTTTTACAGACTTTACAAAAAACGTAACCGCATTAAAAATCCTAAAACTGCACAACATAAGAGTAAAAAGGTACAATACATACAGTCTGTTTCAGGCCAAATCTGTCGTCTTAAAAGAAAAGCCATGTTTGGAAATGATGTGTGCATATGAGCGACATCATAGTGCGGCTACGGCCATCATGAAAAAATAATGCTGCAGCTCCTTTTGTGGGGGGGAAAAAAACTCTCATAAACTCACAGCCTCGGATGCAAACGTTGGAGCAATCTGCAGGGCCACGCATCAGGGCACAAATGACCGTGCAATGTTGTGGGTTTTGGGCGTGCTTTGCTTTTCATGTGTAATTTAACTTTTCTTCCCTTCGTGCCAAATGGGATTCTGTTTCTTTCTGACCTTTGTCACATGCCATCTCCTTTTCCTCAGATAAGAGAATTACCATGAAAAAGGCCAAATGGGTGTGTGAGCTCGCTCCAGCTACAGGACCTTATGGACAATTTGCTGTAATATCTATCAAATGGCTCATAGTCTGTAGCCGACAATTGAATTTCTTCACATGAGATCCGGCCTCCTAAACCCTCACAAACCAAAGACAAACATTTGAGCTGAGGAGAGACTGCGATCGTTACATTCATATATTGGGCCTGTTGCGAGGTTTACAGACTTATCAGGGTAACTGTTTTTTGAGTAAATCCTGGAACAAGGACTATTGGTTCTCAGCAAAGTTTTTCAGATAACTTGGTCAAACTCTCGTGAAAACAGCCCCAAGACACTGCTGTCACGAAGGAAATGTACAGTCGAGAGCAGACAAAGCACGACAGTCTGATCAGGCTAGTCTTTGGGGCAGATTAAATGGTGACAAACTCAACGTTAACAAGACTAAAATTCTAACAACAAAATCAGGATATATTGTATATTTGAACAGCAGGTCTTGTTCAAACACTTTAAAGTGAGACTGTAACTTTTGAAAGGAGAAATAACACAATCTTCCATCTTCAATTTATAAGCAATATACACACAGAACTTTTGTTGTTAAAGCCGTATTTGGGCTGGTATGACCACTAGGTTATGATTGGTAACGTTAGCGAGTGATAGTCTACTTAAGGCAGGGGCTGTTTAATCAATATTAATTGACATTTTGACTCCTCCCCCTTTTTGTAGTCAACTGCAGTCACTCCACTGTCAGTATCATTTTTTTCCCCCCAGCTCAATCTCTAGTCATCACTCTCTGGGGGTCTCTCACATCTGACTCAGACTTGAGGACAAATCAGCTGTTCTCCACACTTGCAAAGGCTGAACAGAAAAAAATGTTCACTAAAAAAAGAATCTGAAGATGAATAATGTCAGTCATGTTTGGGGTTAAGGACTCTGGGTTAGAATTTCCAGATATAAAATGATAGTATTTTTTTATTCAGCTCCATGTTTTTGATCTGTGTCCTTCCAGGGATGCTGTGCTCCCTTTCTGAGTCAATCTAATGAGAATGAAACAGGAGACGGGAAAAGAAGCCTGTTGATATGGCATTTACTCAACTAGTAAAATGATCAAAACTAGCCTCTGTTTTAATTTTGATGTTAAACATAATTAATTTTTTTCCTTTTGATTTTACCACACTGCTTTGGCTTGTAAATGAAAGGGAAGAGAAGGAATGTTTTGCTTAAGTTGTTAGTTTCAAAAGAAAAAAAATGCATTATTTATATTTTCCTTCTTTTCATAAGGCGTCACAGGTAACGACGAGCAAAAAATGCACAGCAGTGAGCAAATGTCTCCTGACTGCTATAGCGTCCTTTCTCAGGCCGAGTGGGGATTTTGCTGAATGACCGGCCAGAGCAGTGACAGTGTCTCAGTTGCCCACTTTCCACTGTAAACAATAACAACATAAAATCAGTGCTATAAAGAGAGAGGGGCAGTGAAACAGCACCACATAATATGACTTCCTGTTTTATCACGGTTTTCCATTTGATCCATCTTAAAGCACATCAGAGGAACACTATCAAAAGCGATCTTGGCTGCGTTGAAGTCCTGAAAGAGTCATCAATTCTCTCACCATCTTTCCCTGGAGGTCAAAGGTCAGGGATGGCAACATCACCAGTGGGGCTTTGTTTAAAATTCAGCATCATGCTCCAAGATGTTGAACGTGTACCGAGCCAGGTGTCTGAGCCCGTGTTACACAATTAAAATACTGTATTTCTAACTAATAAGCTGCGTTTAACGGCTGATAAAGGATGGAATAAAGAATTAGCCGAGCTCCTACAACGAGCACCAAGAGGGAATCCCCAAAGATCACTTGTTATGCACTTAATTATGTGCTCCGCAAAATGAGTTTTTCATTTCATTTCCTTGCCAACATAGGTGATTTTCTGCCTGCTGAGCTATAGTGTCAAGAGAACAAATAGTGCTTTTGTGTTATCGGCCTTTCGAGCTGGACCTCAACCTGGCAAGTCATCCTGCTGTGGAGAAGGAGCTTCACAGTCACAATCCGAGATCCGCTTCCTTTGCGTAATTAAGAAGGTTCTGGCTGGATTATACCGAAACACAAGGTGAAAAACATGTATTGTTTTACTTTGATACTGTGTACTGTATGTGTTGTCCATCATAATTTGACATTGACTAGCAGAAATTGAAAGCTTTGAATGGAGCTGAAAGTCACTTTATATTATGTGATAATCATTTTATTTTAATACGCAATGGATCAATATTTGTGAGGCTGGTGCACTGAGGTAATGTCAAACATGCTTCATCTTAGCAGCCATGTTTCTCATGTGCAACACCTTAGTTTAGCATGTTAACATTTACTAATTAGCATGAAACACCAAGTATAGGCTTATTGGAATGTCACTAATTTTTAAGGCCAATTATCAGGGTATTAGACAAATTGAAATTTTAACCTGATGAGCAACAGCATTTTCAGGATTGATCCTCTGGGGACCATGAACATCTCAGCCAAATTTTAGAATTTCACAAAAAGCCAAAAATGTCAACCTGCTGGTGGCAATAAGAGGAAAGCTGGATCCCCACAGTCAGTAGAGTTGGTCGTCTTCATCCAATAGCTGTTGAGTCTGGAACAAAGCGGTGGACTGACTGACCATCACTGGAGCCAGGACGCCGGGAAAAAAATCCTGAAAACACAAATTGGCAGAACAAATGTCGCAATAGTTCTTAGATATTAGCATGGCTTCAGGATAGTTCAGTGTTTTCAATGATAAAAAAAACAATTACAGACATCTGGGAAAACGTAGCTCCTTCGTGAAACAGCCACAGAATACTTATTTTTGCTCTTCTTCAGAAACACAGAAATATCACGTGACAAGTCAAAAGTACACATTCATCATCAGTGGGACTTCCAATTCAAAAACTGCATCTTTGACTTACAAATAACACAACATCCACTTTCAATCATTTAATAAAAGCTTGGATATAAGACCATTTTTTACAGCAAATGTTCAGTTGTTTTGATGGGAAATCCATTTTCTGATCCAACTGCAGCGAGATTGAATAAACCCAAACTCTTTCAAGGCATTTTTCAGACATTCAACATTCACTACAGTTTGGATCAGACACAACAAACGACAACAGTGCGCTGGTTTCGGGGCCAACTCACCACAAATAAACTCTTCATCTTCTTTGACTGTAGTTGCCAGAAACACATTTACAAATATATAGATATAGATTTTTTTTTCTTATATCTCAAATATTTATATAAATAGAAGTCGATTAAAGATCTGGGCATTATGACAAAGTGCAAAAAAAGGAAGGGGGAGGGTTTAAAAAAAACTGTTAATACCTCCATAGAATTCAACAGCAAATAATACAATATACAACTGCTCTGAAATCAACATCCATGAGCGTTTTTTCTTAACTTTAGCTGCAACAGACTGTAAATTCCCATTTCTATTACTATAAACAGTAAGTCCTGGTGGCGTTTCCTAAAAACATCTCGGCGCCAAGATCATCGTCTTTGATCTGTAGATACACAATAAGAAGAGCGGAGCGAAGTCTTGCATGAACATGAATTGCCACCTAAGCCATTAAACCAACGTAAAACATCTACATACAGGAAAAAAAAAACATTTGTATATATTGTAGTTGTAGGCATGTTACCGAGTTAACTGCATGTGTATCTACAGTAAAATACAAACCCCGAGCCAGTATCACTAAACTGATCTAAGAGCTGTTAGACGATCTCACGCGCCGATGAAAAAAAAAGTGTCACCGTGGGAAGCACTTGGGAAAAGCAGAACACAAATACAACTGATTATTATTCATTCATCATTAGTGCTTAGATGCTTCTGAGACCAAAAAAAATACAAAAAAAATCCTAGACGTTACTTCCACTGAAGCAGTTGGCAAGTACCAGGTGGGAGCGTTGCTCACGGCTTCACGCTGCCATCAGGCAAATCAAAATGCTTTCAGTTACTTTAGCTTTATCAGCAACATCGCGTGAAGAGATGGGGTGCTTTACAGACATTCTGAGGGCTTTCACCATTTGTTTTTTGACACATTGTGGCATCCACGATACCACTTTTACGCAAGGAAATCACCTCATATTTCACAAATTTAACATTTCGCACCTACACAATGTGACATCCTCAGTGAAATGTAACCACGTATGTGTCACTTTGGAAGTTGTCTTGCAGCTTTAATCATGAATTTCCCCTTTAAGAAGCAAGTGTGGTCTCTGCAGTCAGTACTTGTTTTGTACATCTGATGTTGTATGTGTGCATCTTGTGGACTAAAGGCTCACAGGAATGGCCGTGCTGTGTTTTCAGTGCAGTAAAACTACTGAGCTACCAGAAAAGAAATGGTACCAAGCTTCCAAGTAAGTGAAGGCATTTTGACCTGGCCTTTCATTTTACACACACGCAACAACCAAGTGTAATCGCCCTAGAGAGTAGACCGATCGATCCTGGAAGATAACATCACTTTGAAAATATAGCTTTAGTTTTGAACATTGGAAGAAGAATCGAAAAAAGGGTGGAACCACGGGCGAACAGGAATGTGGGGCCCTTTATATGAAAATACTAACCAGGGCCTGGTTTCACAAAGATCAAGCTTTGTTCATTAGCAAAAGTCAAACCACAGAGCTATTAGAAATGTGAAGAAACACTGGTATAGGACAGTGACTGTCCACTGGCATTTTGGACTCATCTCTAAAGTTTTAAAGATCTTCTTAACAAAGTGGTTCAGTGAAGTTCTTAGGTGACAGGATCCATCTCCGTCTGCTGAAGAAGGGTGCAGCTCTGACCTGATTTTGAACTACATACTGACTCTATGCAGGTTTTGAGTGTGTCGTGTCAGCAGGTATATGGAAATTAACTTTTTGAGTGTGCTTCTGATAGATGATGGCTGCTTCTCATTGCTGCAAAAAGTGCATAATTTGCAGGCAATACTAAATTATTGGGGACAAAAAAATTCTTTGTTAATTGCTTTCCAATTGCAGTTTGAGTGATATTTATCTGTGCATATATTGTATCATTTCCTGGAACAATTTCCTGTTAAACATCAATTTCTTGTGTCGTAACTGCAAAAAGCAATACACTAACTTGATTAGCAGACAGTACATACTGTACTAAAATTTGTAATTTTCATGGTATTGTGAGAGTTACTGTGTGATATTTTTCAGGCAACAGAATTAATTAGACTTAATGAGAATTAATTATTAGAGCTGAATAATGACAGGCTGTTGATGAAAAGGAAAATTGCAAAGACAGCAGCCACAGTCAAAGTTCATTTGGCTGTGTTTGAGTTAATAATTAGTATTCATTTAAAAACTTGCTCACGAACAAATGCTTGAAGAATCTGAGAAACCAGGACGATCTCATCATTATTAAACACACACCAAAGTAGGAGGGCAAAAACTCCCTCTATTTAGCTCATATTAAGTAAAAGGGGAAATTATTAATAAATACAAAAATAATAACAGATATGTACACATTTTCAACAATATGAACTCATCATAATACTTTCGACATTTCTTCAAAATGTCATAGAAATATTTTTTTTTGCTCAAAAAGTCTTTGTAGCTCAAACCTCGGTGGTCAGTTAGAAAATCATTTGAGAACGATAAATTATTATACAAAAAAAAAAAAAAAAAAAATCCAACACCGTAGTAATAATTCCTTTTTGGATGCAAGTCCTGACACACAGACAGGAGTTTGTGTTTCTTGCAACATTTAAAAACCAGAACGAAGAAAAAAAAAAAAACAATCTTCAAATAAAATCGGATTTCTTTCTATATTGAAATACAATGCATTGACGCGGCGTGGTTGGTAACACAGTTCTTTTTTTTTTCTTCCCTTGTGTGAACACGTCCTCGTGTGGCACTGCTGGAGACTGCGCTGGAGTCAGTGAGGAGGGACGCGAGGGGAAGCGAGGGCAATAAGTGCACTTTGAACATGGGCATGCTGGGATGGGAGGGGAGAGAGAGGGGTGGAAAGGAGGAAAGAGAACTGTCGAGATGTTGACAAAGTTATTTGATGTCAAGAAAGATGGGGAGAAATTAAAAAAAAGAAAGAGGTGAAAAGAGGAGGGGAAGCTGGATAAAACCCAACTACAGCTGCTGATGTCTCTTCCATGTTTGAGGAAGAGGAGAAGCTGAAGAGAGAGACAGGGAAAAAAGGGTGGGAGGATGGGGGCAGTTGAGGTGCTATAGCTGAAGGCTGAATCCAACAGTAGTCGTGTCAGTAGGTCCTTCAACCATCTAACTCCCAAAAACAATCGCAGACCTCTTTCCTTGTCAGCTGATCAGACACAGTAATCAGGACAATGGTCAGAACACGAACTCCGACTGCCCGCAAAAATCATCTCCCCAAAAGTTGTACAGTGGTGGGCTTAGTAACAATGCCTTGAAAACTCTGTGAGTAAAATTCCCTTTTCAGAGGATGAGTTTTTGGATTCCGCTGTCTCGTTCTGAAAAGACCGCGACCGAAGTGATGTACGGCAGCTTTCCAACAAAACGCCTCATTATTAGAGGTGGAGAGCGGAAGTGCCTGCCAGGCAACTGTGTGGGCTCCAGAGCCCCGATGTCATAGCGGGTGAAGTGAACTGTCCTTGGGGGAAATAGGGGTGACATCGCCGTGATAAAGCAGTCTGATTGGTGCCATCAGTGGAAGAGTGGTGAGGTCAAAGGTCACAAACAGTGGTGGCCTCTGCACAGCTGCCCAACATTCAGTCCATGAAACTGGTTTCTGTCAGTGATGCAACTTGGCCTGCAGGGAGACAAAATCAGACACAAACTCACTTTTATTTACTATTCAGTGATGGGTTTTCATTGTGTGCAAAGACACTTTCAAGTGTCTTTTTGAAACAGACACTTGACAGCGAGCAACAAATTGAAGTGCTTGTTTACTCTGTGTGCTGTTGTGCTCAGGTACAGCTGTGATTTGAGCATTGTGTGAATGTCAGAAAACTAACATGCTGACAATGACAACGCTAACATGCTATATCCATTTTCTGCTCCTTCACCTCTACTCCACTACTGATGAGTTACTAGTTACTTTGCAGAATGAGAATAACAATACTAAATATAATGAATAAATTATGATGTATTATTAAAAGTCAAGATAAAACTTTATTGATTCCCAGGGGTAAATTCACAACCTACACATTTTATTTAAAGTGATTACAATTTACCCCACCTTTACCAGCTCCAACATTAAAGTCATGCCTATACTTCAGTGCTTTTTCTTAAGTAGAATTTTGAATGGAGGACTTTTACTTGTAACAGTATTTCCACACTTTGGTACCACTACTTTTACTTAAGTATATGATGAGTACTTCTTCAATCACTGACTGATGCTAAGCAGGTATAAAGTTTAACATGTTCACCATCTGAGTTTAGTGTGTCAGCATACTAGCATTTGCACAATAAACACAAAGTGCAGCTGAGGCTGATGAGAGTGTCATCAGTTTTGCAGGTATTTGGTCATAAATCAAAGTACCAGTTGACCATAAGGTTGGTTTGAATACAACAAATCATACTCATGGATATTAGTAGTGGATTATAAATAGACAGCCTGTCTGTATCGCCTACCTGTCTCGGGGACTCGGGACCCGAGGCCAGTATTCCCCCGCTGTCACTCCCGTTTCCAAAGAGGCTCTCCAACCCGGATGGCCTGCTCAGCTTGCTGGCCTTCCCTCTGTACGAGCTAGGGCTCCTCCTCTTCCTCCCCTCTGCTCCTCCCCCGTAAGCCAAAGGTCCCGAGGGGGGAGCCAGGGGCTGATGGGGAGCAGAGGCGGGCTCCCTGTTGGATGAGTAGGGTATACTGGTCGTGCCAAGTTCGCGGCTGGAGAGGACCAGAAGACAAGGAAAACTGCCATTACTGACACACAATACGCTCCAGTTGAATTTATGTCTACAGAAGGAGCTGTTTGGAATGGTATAAAATCATCTGAGCAGATTTTACAGTGCTGTATATTCTAGAGGAAATCCAAACACCTGTCATCACAGCCCCTGCACTGCTGGCACTGTCCTCTGTTTACACACTGCTCTACTTTTAATAAATCACCTTCTCATGTGCTTCTCTACATCCTGCACTATGTCATGCTGCGTGAGCCTGTATTGTGTTGTTTGCAGCCCTGTCAACGATCAAAACTTCCTTTGTTAGACCTATATAGAAAATAGTGTTATATTTGAGGGCTTTGCTTTTGTAGCGAGAGACTTCTAAAGGAGTGACAGATCCCCTCCAGTATCTGCTCCACAACACAAACTGCTGTTGATGTCACCTTCAGGAAAACAATGAATCTTTAATGATGACATTCAATCATGTGTACGTAGATCCAAATTTTATTTCTTTAAGATCTGAAGGGGCTGACTTATAACAGCCCTATACCCACCTGTTCTGTGAGTTGTGGCTTTGAGACCCTTCGGCTCTGGATAGCCAGTCCTCTCCACTGCTCCAAAGTCCGCTTCCCCCACGTCCCCCAAGTCCCTTTTTCCTTGCTGGGGTTGCTGCTGCTGCGCCCCCTGAACCTTGTAATGTTGGATGATAGCTGCTGCCGTTCCTCTTGTGATTATCCACAGTTGGAAACAGGGAAGAAGAGGAGAAGGATGAGGAGGTGTAGGAAGAGTTTTTTCTCTTCTTAGATCCCATGACTGAGTCCTCCATGTCTTTGGATGGGCGGCTGGCTTTATGCGTGCCGTTACGGGCTTTACCCAGCGCTGAAACCGGGGCGACGGTCTGCGCGGCGTCTCGAATGCTGAACACCCCGGCTGTGGATGTGGACTGAGGAAATGTGGCGGTGTAGGAGAGGGAGTTGGAGGGGGAGGAGAGGAGAGCAGAAGTGGCGGAGGTGGGAGAGGGAGTCTGCTGTGAAGCGATGGGGGAGGTACCAGAGGAGGAGAGGGAGAGCTGACTCTCAGAAGCCAGAGGCACCTTCCTGAAACAGGAAGAGGATCTTTTAAATGAGAAACAGAAACAGTGGATTTTTTTCCAACTCTGAATGTAGATTTGGAGCACTTAAACTTGAGTAGAAATCAATATATTGTATTTTACTGAACAATGAATTTCTGTGTTTTCATGAATTAGGACATTTAGTATGATTATCTTAGTCAATCCTGCATCTTTGACTCATTAGCTACTGTTGCTTGTCACTTGATCTATTACTACGATGAAATCTAAAACTATTAATTTCCAAATCTTTTTTAATAATAAAAAGAAATAAGAGCTATCATCTTTTGTATTTGTGTTGTTCTCTCTCAACTCAACTAGCTCAACCTTAAATTAACTGGCATGTTTGATATCATTTACATGTGAGCTAAAAGCACTACGCACTGCATCCCTCATAAAACAGGTGGGCACACATGTCACTTCCTTTCAAATTTGCATGTGTTCATAATGATAGGAAAGCTAATATCTAATCCTGAATGTCAGAATTGTAGGTAAAAATCAAACCAGCAGTTTACACAGTCACTCCTGTTCTGCTACTGTAGCTCGGAAATAAATTCATTCAGCTCTACCTAATTAGACTCAAAACAATTAACCCCATGCACACTCACCTCCACATCTGTGCATTAAGGTGTTTCTCCACCATGTTCTGGAGCGCCAGTCTCATCCTGTCCCATCGCCTGTCGAACACATAGTGGCCCCGTCCCATGAGCCTGCTGCTGAACACGCAACACTGGAGGCAGAGCAAAGAGAGAGGGACGTAAGATGAGGCACGGAGAGTGAGGTTGATGGGAGAAGGGAACAGAAGAGAAGGCATGTGAGACAGAAATACATAAAGTGGTGATATAGAGCAAAACAGTGAAAAGTGAGAGAAAGAGGGAGGGAGTAAGAGGTGGGTAGACAGAGCAGGATGTGGAGTGAAAGAGAAATGAAATTACAAAATGATGAGTTGGATGGAAAAGAGCAGATGGCCATAAGAGAGCAGAGAGCAGACTGAAAAATTCAGAATTAACACCAACTGATATGATATATTCCTCCAGTGTTTTCAGATACAGGGTATAATTATGCACTGAGGTGGTCAGTTTGGCAGGAAAGTTTGTTAAACAGTGGGGGGCTTTTTGCATCTATGTAACTGCAGAATGCATTTAAATGTAAATCATATCAGCTTTTTTGATTAGCTCAATCGACATACTGACAAACTACACAACCTCTTTCTGCACTGCAAAACACTTGATAAGAGCTACACCTGAGTCTGAATACTGGCAAAAATAATTCCTCTAAACAGCATATTAAAATAGAGGCTGCAGGGTAAAAATGGTAAATATAGCCTCCAGGTTATGGACAATAAAAATGTAATTTAGTGAGGCATTAGAAGTGATAGTCTTTACCCCTAAAGGCTGTGGATGGTGATTGGAGCAGTGAAAGGCAGGTCTGTCCGTGTCCTCCGGAGTCTCTGCGTCTCCCTCGTCACTTGAAAGTCGACCGCTGTCTCCTGCTGCCGTCACCCAGCTGTGGGGAGACGGCTCCGGGTTGGGGGCCAGGGCAGGGGCAGGCGCCGGGGGCAGAGGACTGGATGTGGAGGTGGTGGAGCCTGGGACCCTGGAGTGGACAAGTTTGAGAGGGGTGAGTAAATTTCAAAAAAAAAAAAAGAGAGAAGTAAACAGAGAAGAATAAAGGAAGCAAAAAATAGTGAAACAAGGAGGAGAAGGTAAAAGGGAAGAGAGCAGGATTGAGGAACAGAGGAGAGAAGAGAGAAACCAGAAGAGAGAAAAGTCTGAACAGATGAACACAAAAGCTCATGTCATATCTGAAGCAACATGTTTGCTACAGTGACAAAAAAAACCCCAGAACTTCCTTTTCAAACAGAGGATCATCTTCTAAGCAGAAAGAGGAAATTAGTTTCTCCCAACACTTTCATAAGAACAGACTTGCTATTCTTTTACTATGGTTTCTCATTTCTAGCACTCTTGTTTACAGCATCCTCTGGTGGATAAAAATATGAACAAGATTTTTCATCTGTCTGGGCCCAGTACTGTCAAACTCCAGTGATGTCAAGTAGTGGTGAAAGTCTTAAGTCACTGGGTGTATTGAATGCCAAAGTATCAAAATAAATAAAGTAAATGTAAATAATGATTAAATATAAAAAATAGAAATAGAAGGCAAAAAATCAGTTGGAAGAAATTAGAGAGTCAACAGGTAAGAGAAAAAACAATAGTTGTAATAAATACAGAAATAAATAAGGAAATTGTGAAATCTACTTACTAATATTAAGGTTTAAATACCACCACTTTTATACTATTGAAATATCTGGGCATCAAGGACACTTTAGAAAATCTGACACTTGGATCATGCGACTGACAGAACCTGATTGGACAGAGATCTGATTGATACTCGGTGGTCTGGATGTTCAGGTTCAAGTTATTAGATCTGACAATTACAACTTGAACTTGAATAGTTTTTTGAATATTGGACACTTTCTGAATGTGTGAAGTCAAAAAAAAATTGGGTGGCACCACTTAAATTAACGACTGGAATTTCTACTTTCACTGTGTGTGTGGATGTCCACTGTCCTACCTGGGTATGTGTGCATTGGCCAGCCGTAGCTTCAGCGTGGACAGGGGTCGTCCGTTCGGGCAGTGAGGCTTGCTGGGACTTGCGGTCTCTTGTAACGTGATAGCCTGGCTGCCGCCTTCCTTCCCTCCCTGCGTCCCGTCCTTGTCTCTCTCCTTCTCCTTTGCTCCCTCCTTCGGCCGCCCCTTGTGTTCGGCCAGGAGGATGTCGAAATGTTTCCTTCGGCCGGGGACGGCTCGGCGGTGCGTTAAGGAGTGAGTCTGTAACGGCCAAAAAACATAAAAAAGGTTAATAGCAATTTTATACTAAGCACCAAGCTCATAAGCACCCAGCACTGAGAGATATGAGGTTATTTCCAAAGAGACTTTGTTAATGAAAGTATTGATCTGTGAAGAATTCAGAGCGCAGCTCACACATACTTCAGCAGGACTGAGGGTTGAACTCACAGGGGCCTGAATCATGGCTCTCTGGTTTCAGGAAAGTTTCCATAATCACTGCTCCATGCTGCTGCCCACGTCACACCAGGCTAACATGGGTAAATACTGCCAGTGCATGGTGAGCTTGTCTACCCTTCCAACTACTCTGGAAGGTAACCAGCCGTCAAACATTTGGTTTTCAAATAGTCCAAATAGAAGGAAAAATCTTTCCTGTACTCACTCAACGGTCATATTGAGAGAAGGGCCCCTCTTCGAATGCTTTAAGGCCTGGATGGTACATCTTTTATACTCATTATAAATTTACTTAAAAAATCCTGACTGCTGAATAATAATCTGATAATGTCACAAACGTACAGAGGCACTTCCCCAGTTTAAGATGAGGTTCAGTTTACTCGTCATGAGTCTGACCAACAAACTAGACGTGTGGAGTTTGAAGGACGTGGTCGTATGGGAGCAGTAGGAATTCAGTGTTTTTGAAGCTTTTCCTAAGGCCCTATTCCCTGATAACAATCAATCTTGGAAGTTAAGAATGTGTGTTTCGACACTCTCAAACCAGCACATGCTGGTCTCCAGAGGAGGCCGAATTCCCCTTTTAAAGCATTTTTGGGGCAATTTAAGCCTTTACTCTAAACAGAGATGACAGGAAATGATGGAGAGAGATGTAACAAAGAACAGCCAGTGTGAATGAAAACACAGCTCAATATACAGTCGACAGTCTGCATCTTTCAGCTTGCTGCCTTTAGTGATTTTAGTAAGTGGCTTGAAGAAAGTTCAAAAAAAGTAAACTTTGATTGATTTGGCCGCTGCTCAAGGCAGACCTCTTATGAGCTAACAGGAAATCTGAGATCAAGCAGTAACGGTTCCTACAGGATTCGTTAATAGATTGTGAAAGTTATTTTATCATCTGTGTTAAACCCACTGTATAAGCACATGGGAAAAACATAAGAAATGGAAACATAAGATCAGGAAAGTGCCATTATAGTCAGGAGAGATTAATATATTAGCCAAGATGGGGTCTTCACTAACTCAACAAGAAACTGCAGATTGTTTGTGGTCATGAGACCTCAGTGAAGCATGGAGTTTCCTGTTCCTCCTCTATGTCCAGGAGCTTTTTAAGATGCTTTTATGAGGCAGTCGGACGTCCTGAGAGAATCAGTTATTACACTTGTGAGGAAACACTTTGTCAGCTCAAGAAGGTTCATAAGATGGATTTGGCTTTTGGGAACCAGGACCCAGGTCTCTCTCTTGAAATTGTGGCTCTCCTTTGGGACTGCCAGTATAATTAAGATATAGACATGATTATTCTCCCCAACCACTTCAACAAACATCAAAACGATAGCTTGATAAATGTTTAATTACTTAATAACCAGTTTGAAGTGATTAGTAAAGCTTGCGAGAAGTAATTAAAGGGCAGTAAAATAGAGTTTTACTGCTACTACTGCTGTTGTAGCCTCATCCAACATCTATAATTACAGTACCTCATCAAGGCGAGTGTGGGCTTTATAATGCTTCAGCACTGCTACCCTGCATTAGCTGAGAAATGGGAAGTGCAGACGAATCACAGAGGCGGGCAGGGAGGCAGACAGGGTCGTAGCTGCGGTTGGAGTCCTACAGTGGCGATGTTAGTGCACCCTTCAATATTATTACTCTCATAAACAAACAAAGCTGCTCTCCTGGCCTCAGACAGGAAGCAGGAAGAAGGGTCAGGAACTATCATTGTCTCCACAGAAATTACACACCAGTGGAGTGTGTGTGTGTGTGTGTGTGAAGGTGTATTTGTGCTACCTTGCAGGTGAGAGACCGCGTGCAGGGCCGTTTAGTCTCGGGGTCCTGGACTCCACAGTGCTTGTTGGGATCAAACACTCTCCCTGTGGAAAAAGAAACACACACTCGTATTAGACTGGCTCAAAAGGCCGTCATTTAGAAATTACTCGCTTCCCTTCCTTCAAGTATCAAATCACATTTGCTGGGAGTGGGAGTCTTCCAGTACCGCAAGTGCATTATTAATTCGTCACCCACTGACATTTGTCTATTTACTTATTCTTTTGTTCATTCAATCATTCAGTCGTAGTCTAAGGCTACTGTAGTCTAATAGTACTATTCTGTGTGACATAATTAGCGATGCTTCCAGTTTCAAACAGATAAACTGTACAGATCCTACAAGCTTTGACAAATCACTCTTGACAGGATGTACTGGCAGCCTGACAAGAGTCAACTGTGACTGGCAGCCCAGGAAACTCTCTCCTGCTTTTAATGAGTGGAGCCTGAGGGGGGGAAATGGACTTTGATGATGAAATGTAATCCCAAACTGTTAAGACTGTGTCAGCTGGCAGCTAAAATCTCTGATGTTTACTGTAAAGAGTTCGTCTTAGGTCAAAGTATGTTTTATGTGACAAAAATCCTCAGGTGTTCCAAGTAGGAGGCTTAAGACTAACATGGAACAGTCTGGCAATATATTCCTTCAGTCAGCTCTTTACTGTGAATTGTAGGATGCAGATTAGCTGATTGTAAAAATGTTTTTTGTTTTTTTTAAAAGAATAATTGTTGTTTGTTCATTCAATAAGATTCAATATTGCAAAGAAATGCAAATCTTGAGTTCAACCACATCATCTCAAAACTATTCATCAACTCTGAAGCAGCTCTGCCAAATCTAAGTGATGTCTACAAGTGGTTGTTTGGGCAATTACAATTAACACCCACCTCCTTTTTTTCTCATTCAAATTAATGTTTTAGATATTTCAGTTAAACACACCATTTTCAAAACTCCCTGATTGTTATTGTTGCTTGCCATATTGGACTCAACCTGCACCTTATGTACAGTTGTTGCCAAGTCTTTGTATCTGAGCAATGAAGCTGATGAACAAATTGCTTTAACTGTCACAATCAATGATCAGAAATACAAAATAAGACTGTTGTAAAACAAATTGAATTTTCTTTTGACATACATTAAAAACCTTCTAAATTAACCACTTTTTTACATTCAGGTAAAGAAACACTGAAGTAGTTAAAAGCAAGTTAAGTGAATTTTCTGTGCTGATACAAACAGCAAAATCATTTCTCCGAAACACAGAGAGACCTTTGTTGCCCCACACAAACTAGCTGGTCAACAACCTCCAGTCAGCAGGTCATCTTACAGTGTGACTGTCAGAGGGCTGTAATCTAGCGCTGGCCTTTCCTATAATCCCTGTAATCTTTCTGTGTTTGCAGTATGAGACAGCCCTGGCGGATACTGGCGCACAGACAAACATACGAGAACAGGCAACAGCAACAAACATACAGTTGGACAATAAACAAACCTGCATGCTTACTCATAAGTTCGATGAAACTTTAAAGGAAGGAAGTTGAGAGAGAGAGAGAGAGAGAGAGAGAGAGAGAGAGAGAGGATGATGGGCAGTGTTAACACCGACCAAAGGAAGAAACTAATGAGAAAGGGAAAGCAAACAACTCTAAAAGCAGAAGAACTAGATGAGTGAGAAACAAGACGTTGAGAAAAAGCCAACCGAAAGGAGGAGTGTGCGAAAGGAAAAAAAAAAAAAGAGGCCAGAGTAGGAGTGTGCGAGAGAGAGAAACGAGGAGGTCGAGGCAGGAGGTGGAGAGTGAGAGGATGAAAAAATACAGACACGCAGGAGGTGGGGGAAAATCTCTCAAGATGACAAGCAGCTTTTTGGCAGCGGGAGCTCGTGAATTAGAGGGTGTAAATCAGAAGCTCGGGGCACGGCGAGACTACAGCGCAAACCAAGAGAAAGAAGAGAGAAATGAGGAGAGGAGGAAGAGGGAAAAAGTGGATCGAGAGCGATGACACCAGCAACCAGACCCTGAAGCATCCATCACTAATCTTTAGAACTACACTGCTATGCATCCTGCTCACGCACGGGGCGTCTGTGTTAATATAAAATACAAAAAAAAAAAAGAGTCGAGACTTTGAAAGTTAGAATGAGACAGACAGACATTAAAAGCTATAGGGAGGCATCTGTGTTCCAAAACACACAGTCTCCCCCACCACTGTCCTGTCAGCAGCCAAACATTTAGCCTGGAAGCTTTCCAAAGGATATGCAGATAAGAAACACCGAGAGTGTGAGCTTGTGAGAACATATGCGTGTATGTTTAGTTAGGAATCTTGTGCAAAACTTAAGAGAGCAATTAAAGGAGCCAAGAAATATTTAACTCTTCGAGGACAGGAATGCAGCTTAAAGGTTTTCTAACCTATACAAAGATGGCTCAAGATCAGAGGCCAGCCATGAAAATACAGAAAATGATTAAATGATCTTCACTTCTTCAGCAACATTTAGACTCCAGCTGCGCCCATTAGTCAGCAGTGGAGGAAACTCTGAAGATTAAATGAGTGTCAATGTGAAACATGAAGTTATAAGGAACAACATATATACACAAGCATTTCACTTGCATCAATACAGAAAACGCAACATCTTAGGACTGACCTGAGAGTCTTTTCTGCGACCTGGAGGGAGTCTTAGTCCCGTTTTGATGCTTCTTCTCCAACGGCGACAACGACACGACGCCAGATCGGTGAGAAGGGGAAGGTGACGGCGAGGGTTTCCGCTCCAGTGGGGAGGGAGAAGGCGTAGATGACGGCCGCCTGTCCAGCGGAGAGCGCGCCGGGCTGGGCCGCCCGTCTAGAGAGGATGGAGATGTGGTGGGCCGCGGCGTGGACGGCCCGCTGGTGCCGCGGCCGTTCACGAGCTTCTCGCTGGACCGTTGGGAGGCTGGGGGGGTGAGGGACGGTGGTTTGAGGGAGGAGGGAGAGGGGGAGGAAGAGGAGGAGGAGGAGAGGCGCAGGTGTGATGCAGAGTCACCGCGGTTGAGACACGGCATCTTCTCCAGGCTAACGACTGGAAGGGACACACTGGAGAGGGAAAGAACAAAGTTAGAACATTGTATAATTATTTTCTCCTAAAATGTTGTGGATGTGAGTAAGAAAGTCATAATGTTAGAAAAAAGACTGTTCCCACCACGTCTTGTTCCGAGCCCCCTTTGGTGGGTAGACAGCAAGTGGCGCCTTGCTGAAGCGGGAGTGAGGGTAATCTTTAGGGACCCTGAAGGCCAGCGTGTCCCCAGGACTGGGAGCCACGGCGGGGGCCACTGCAGGCGCTTTGGGCTTCATGGGGACCAGGGGGCTCCGAGAGGGGATGGGGGAGATGTGGCGCTTCTCTGAAAACGAGTCGAGACAGAAGCCGAGACAAAGATCTTACGAGCGAGGTCACACAGAAGCATGACACACTCAGATCAAGACACACTCCTACATCGCGTTGCTAGTGGGTACTTTTTGGATCTGGGTACTTTTCCTCGATTTGATTTGCATCTTATTAGCACGTCAGTCTAGTGCTGAGTGTAGTGCAGAGTGGTATTTACACCGACTTGTTTTTTTTTTTTTTTTTAACCCTGCTTAGGTGCCAGATGGCTGTGTTGTAACACAGGAGAGACAAATCTGTGCCAGAGCCTTTCCACAAAAAGAATGAAGTATTTACAAATCAATTACGTGTACTTTTTTCTAATTAGCAACTTGCCTGACACCATCTGAAGTGTCCTTGTGGGATAAACTCCGCCAATCTGTTATTACGAGAAGTTCAAACAAGAGCAACAGCTATGAATACCTTTCGACCCAGATGTGACCTGAATACACAAGTGAAAGGATGCTGAGACACAGATAGAAACGTAGAGGGGAATAAATCACAAAGCTGTGGTGGTGGGGGGGGGAGAAATAAAGTAGGAGGGGAGAGGAGCTCACACTTACGGTTTTTGCTATGCATGTCTTTGTGGGAGAAGGGTGGGGAGGGAATGAGGGGGTGTGGTCCAGGACTGTCTGTCTCTCTCTGACTGTCTCACAGGGAAACTACACCCCAGCTACCTGAATGAAAACAGAGGGGTGAACACGTCATAAAAACAGAGAAAGGAGGTGGGGAAAAGACACTGCACACACAGTAAAACAGCAAATGCAATGGTGTGAAGAGTATTTAAAAAAGCATATGTAACATTTAGCTCTAAAATGAGATGCATTGTCATATTGGGGTTCACAATTCAAAACAGATTGTCTACTTGATCAGCTGCTTCAGGAGGTAAATAACCAAAATCTGCAAGATAGAGCAAGATTTAGCTCATTGACAAAATAGTGAAAGGCAGCTGTTATTTTTGGGGTAAGACCAACCCTTGTGGTTAGCTGAAGTTCCTGTTTGCTGGTTAGAACCGAAGAGAGAAGTAGAAATGATGAAATATACCACAGGAGAACAGCATAGGTAGAAAATACAGACTGCTCCATTTAAATGTTAATTACAGTGTGTGTTTGGAAAAAAACTGCATTGATAACAGTGTGTAGCCATTTGTCAGTCAGCAGATAATAGCATCTGAGCCATTAATATTCACCTTGGAAACATGAATACACACGATCAACAAACAAAACTACAAGTATGCACTTAGGTGCACAGACACATATTCTCACAACAATTCCCAGGCCCTGCCTTAAGGAGGACAGAAGATGAAAAACCAGACTTAGGTTCAACAGTCTAACTTCTCCGAAAGCAACCTACACCTGACCCTGATGTTTCTTTCTTTCACACCTTGTGAAAGCCAAAACTGTGTTAAAGTTAACTGCATGCCTTCAAACTTGATGCGGAACATATCCTGATTTTGTAGATTCACAAAGTTTGCACCTGTAGAGTGAGGTTTATAAAGCAATGCTCCTGGTCCCACCAAGGAAGCCCAAAAGCCAGCTGTGGACCTGAAGGCAACTCTCCAGTCCAATACACTCGTCACACCTCCCGTCCCAGTTGACAAGCTGATAAATTGACTGGTGTAAAACAAACACCTGACCAAGCAATGCTCCTGCCATGCTTTACTCAATAAGCAGCAAAAGGTGAGTGTGTGTTTGAGTCACAGCGTCGTACAACCTGGTTAATGAGTGTAGTAGTAGTAGTCGAACAGTAGCACATTGGAACAAAAGGGCAGAGCAGACAGACGGGCCGACCTTATGTGTTTGCTCAGACTGCATGAGTGCACATGAAAGTGTGCTGCAGGTGACTGAGGGAGAGTGTGCGTTCAGTGTGTGTGTAAAGTGTGTCTGTGTGTATATAAGAGATTAACCACTGCATGCATAAGTATAACAGGTGTGTCTGTGTGTGACTGTGTGTGTGTGTGTGTGTGTGTGTGTGTGTATGGTACCACGTTGCAAACACTTTAATACAAGTGTATGTGTGTGTGTTCTTGCCCAACATATAGGTTATATGCAGTTTGCATGCATAATGCAGTGTGTACATCTCTGTGTGCAGTATGTACATGTTAGTTTTAGGATTAGAATTAGGTTAAGGTTAGGGTTAGGGTTAGGCATTCAGTTGTGATGGTTAAGGTTAGGGGCTAGGGAAAGCATTACGTCAATGGACGGTCCCCACAGGGATAGTGATCCAAGTTTGTGTGTTCGTGCGTGTGTGTGTGTGTGTATGTGTATGTGTGTGTGTGTGTGTGTGTGTGTGTGTGTGTGTGTGTGTGTGTGTGTGTGTGTGTGTGTGTGTGGCAGGTGTGTAAATAGGCCAGTGGAAGCAGAGGCAGCTGCATTCAGAGTAGCAGGATCAAAGTCCAGGGCCACATTCGCAGGTATGCAGCTACAACACTAACAATTTCACACATTAAGTCACACATTATTTCGCACAGTTTCACACATTAAACGCACCGTTTTAGTCAACGCAACTGTACAGTTCAATGAAGCTGTACTGTAGAGATGGACTGGGAAAACGGTGCATGTGCACACTTATTCTGTATGTGTGTGTGTGAGGTGTTTTGTATTTCAAGATTTCAGTATTTTCTTATTTTTGCTGGCAAGAATAAGGTAAATAATAAATCTGAAGAAATGATATCGGATGTGCCCTTATTTGGCCAAACCAAACACAGCCTGTACTGGTGAGTTAGTGGGTCTGACTTGACCTGCCATTCAAGTTTTCTTTGTCCATTTTCAGATCCAATACATAAGCAAACATTTTTTTTGAAAATGCTGGATGAAAATTTCAATTTGATTTAAAAAAAAAAAAAAAAAAAAAAGTTCTGCAAAACGACAGGATGAAAGTTAAGGTACTGATTGGGTAACCATAGATTTAAACAAAGCATAATTGTGGGCAGCGTAAATTGTTGCCTAACACAAATGATTAAACCTTTCATAGCTTGTAAACACAAATATAAAGATATAATGACTGGTGAATAATTTTCCTCCAAAGCAGACTGAGCTACATTGTGTTGTGCAACTGAACTCATCATGAGAGTAAGGAGCCGGTTGGGAGAAAACCACACTGATTTACAATGCATGGACGGTTGCACAGGCAAGGTCACTCAGCCACTTGACCACAAGGGCAGCCTCGCTACTACACTCGCTCGCCTGCCTGCCTGCCTGCCGTTATGGTAATGCCGTGAGCCCAGCTGGTTGCCTATTGGCTGCTGACTCATCCTGGAGGTGGAGCCGCTGCATGATGAGGAAGCGGAGGCTCTCTGAGCTCAGCTGGGTTTGTTTACAGAGAAAAGAGTGAGAGAGAAATAGACGTGAGGAAATTAATGAAAGCATCTATGAAGATTTTCAGTCATTCAGATTAACTAGAAGCACTGAGTCATAAAGGCAACAGGGCAGAGTGGAGTTAACACTGTGTGTAACAAAGCAAAGGAAAGGTTTAACCAAGATCCTCTGTTCCAGCTGTAGGACAGCTGAAGGCACCTGACACTCTTGACCTGTCCTTGAAATAACATGTCTTCACTTTAAAAAAAACATGGCGGCATTTGCAATAACTACATTTGTACATGATATTTTCAAACATATCAAAATCAGAGGAAACAAGCAATAAATATTAAAATCATCATATTAAATATAGAGTTTCTGGTGACAGTTGCAAGTTGTCACAGTAATACCATAATTAGGATAAAAATATTTTGACATGCACTTTGTTGTTCTGAACGTTACACAAATTTAAGTGCAAAGAAAAAAAAAAGAGGCACGTACAGTAGCAGCTGGCATTTTAATTGGCCCGAGCCTCAGCTAATGGCTCAGAAACAGCCAAGCCACAATAACAATAACACAACAGTGGAAGAAGCAACACCGCCAGTAAATGAAACTAAGCAGAGCTTCTGTGGTTAAGGGCCAAACTTTCCAACCACACACAGACCTCGTGTGAAACGAACGACTGCGCCACAGCCCAGACGCACGCACACACACTTTCACACAACAAACTCAGACACGGAAACGTCGAGCAGCCCAAACACTTGCTAATTTAGATGTGAAATGAAACCGAAAGGAAATGGGTGATTTTCTTTTTTTCTTTTTGTTGACATGCCTCGGAGCTCAATTAATCCGCCACTACAGAGAAAAGTTGGTGTGTGAGTAGTGAGAGAGCGAGAGAGAGAGAGAGGCAGACACTCCCACCAACAGCGACAACACGACCCTTTCATCATGCACTCGACTTACGCACACGCAGCAGGCCACCAGCAGGGCGGACAGACAGAAGGAGTGCAGGGAAGGAACTGGAGTAGATGAGATAATTGGAAGGAATACACTGAAATATCTGAACACGGCGTGGAGTGCTGATTAATCCAACCACACAGCTTCAAAAGCATGACTTGCAAACACACACACACACGCACACACACACACACACACACACACAAATCATCAAGTGTGACTCTTCTCTTGTTTGTCACGGTTTTCAAGGCCCAATTGTACCAATATATGAAATGCTTTTCGAATAAACTCCAGCTAATCATGCTTGCCCTTATAAAACATTTAAACACGGGAGAAAGTTTCAATAATTAATACAGATTGCTTAAAAAGGTGGTGGAATCATCCTGTCTTCATCGGGGAAATGTCTTTACAACATTCTGGTCTGTCTACAATGAGCCTTTGAGGTTCACTCACAAGCATTAAAAACAATTCCTTTGCGCATTTTCTCTTTTACAAGCTCATTGGTGAGAGCATGGTACCAACAGTGCCAGTGTGAGGGATTTATTTGATGTCCCACTGGGGCCACTTATGCTAAGAATATACATGCTTGCTTTACTCTGTGGAGATTTAAATAAACAAATGCACTAAATGGAGCAAGTCTCTCATGTATAAAATACAGTATGCATTAACCCTTTTCAACGCAAGACATGACAGATATTTAGCATCTATCTGGTGCAAGTCCAAGTTGTGAGCGCTGTCTTCCTCACACGCAGCAAAGCTTGAGCAGCAAACTAGCCGTGTATAACTCAGAGCTACTGACCCCCGAGGCAGCCAACCCTCTCCTCCTCTGTCTGTGCGTCTGTGGGAGTGTGTGCATTGCTGTACATGCAAGGCCTCAGCGCTGATTCAGTGCACAGGTCAAGCATGAAAGAGGGATCCCACGATGGATACCAACACGACAAATACGAGGCCAGTGCAATGAATAAAAATGCTTCTCAGGGTCACCACATTTTCGGGTAGTCCCCAGCAGGGAACAATGGCACTGTTGCTTGTTTGGATATTACAGTGATATGATGGGACTGTGCAACAATGGGAGGAAATACATAAAACATCATAAGAATATCCTGACAGGGCCGGTTCCTAGAGGCAATCCACTCAGCAGAGGTCAGGAGCAGCATTTTTCACAGCATGACGCAGAGCGGCTGTGTGTACAATTCTTCAAATTTGAGAATGAAGTCGATGAATCAACTCAAGTGGCGGGACAGTTTGACTTCTAGGTCACTGCACGACAGTTAAAATCACTATAAACACAGAAGTGCATTGTGAAACGAGATAAAAGAGGCACGCGACTTTTCTACTTGTCAGCATGTGACTTGGCCTGCAGGTCCACCGCAACGTCTGCTCGTTATCATATTGTGGCCTAGAGATAGTTTAGTTTTATGGGGAGCTCTCAGGAGATTCCCACTCTTCACTGTGTGTGTGTGTGTGTGTGTGTGCCTGAGTGTGTTTTAGACCTGTTGTTACCCGACTCTGTGTGCGTGTCAGCAAGTAGAAACGCTGCCAACAAGAGGGGGGGGCAGGAGCAGGGACAAAACAACAGCGCCTGCCAGGAGTCTATGAGAGTGTGTGTGTGTGTTTGTGTGTGTGTGTGTGTGTGTGTGTGTCTCACAATAGCACTGACCTCTTTCTGCCGAGAAACAGAAAGTGAGAATGCGTGTGCATGCAACTCTACTGGCCTCTCTCCTCTCAGGGAGAAGTGTGTGTGTGTGTCTGTGTCCGTGTGTGTATTCATTAAGCGTGACCTACACAAAAACTACACAGGTATAAGACCGAAGCATTTGAGCAGTGTATGTGTGTGTATTGTATGAGTATTATCTCCTAAAAGCATTGTTGAAGATATGTCTACAACATTCCCTCTAAAATAAAGTTAAACATTGTTTAACCCTGTAGCATTAAAAATCAGTTTGGGGATCAACCCATAATCCTGTCTTCCTTTGCTTGTCAGTATTTGAGTTTAGGTGCACAGGAACACCAATAATATCAGCTACTTTAAAAAAATTATCTTAACAGCAGAAATGGCTATTCCCATAATTGGCTTTGTCCATATGCTTGTTTCTTGGGTAAAATAGTATGTGCACAATGCTACATAAGGCCTCTTATTTTGTAAATTATTTAGCGGTTTTCAGTTTGTATCAGCCTGCTGAGTATTATAAGGCATAACCAAATGGTGTTTGTTTGTGTAGAGAATAAGTTGAAGGGAGGATGTTTTAAAGAGCCCTGCGGGGAAAAATAGAAATTATTGCATTGATCTAAATGGCTGTGAGAGTGTGTGTGTGTGTGAGCATGTTTGTTTCGTGCCTCTGTGTGACAAATGGAGATACCCTGAGGTGTCCAGAGGGGTTTTTTTTTGAGTGGGACTGTACCCTGAGGGGTCTTACCATAGTGGGTGAGGATGCCCTGAGGAGTGACCACCTGATTGCAGACATGGCAGACAACAAGACAAAAATCCTCCAGTGCTGGAAACTGGCTGTAGATGAGCATCTCTGTAAAATACAAGAAGAGCAGAGGCCACATTTTAGAAAGAGAACAATCAGAGTTAAATGCAGTGTGTTTTTGCAAAACCGTCTTACGGGTCCATTAAGCTGTTAGAAGCAGAGTTCCAATTAGCTCACTTTATCACACAATTAGTAGTTTCATCCAAAGTAAAATGATTTTCTCTTTAGCGATACATCATTCATTAATCAGTACAACTTTTGTTTGGCATCCAGGCAAGTCTTTAGCTATGTATTATCCACTGTTCACTAATTTTAAGAACATTCAGTTCCTATGAAAACAGCCAAAGTAGACCCCGATGGTTTTTATTTATGCAGCCTTTTTTGAATAGCAAATAATCATTTTCATTATCAATCTGATAATTTCCATAATAATTGATCAATCATTTTGTCTATAATATGCACAGTCATGTTTGACAAAAGATGACAAATGGAATCCAGTATACAATGACATAACAACCACAAAAACAAACAGACGCCAATTAATCCTAACTCAAACTAATGGACAAAATGTGTCAGCTCAAAGCCTTTTATCAAATCATCATCAGGCTCTAAAAATTGCACACTTTTCAGACGATGCCCGTCACCTGTTGTCGCAATTATCACTTACATGGAACATCACAACAAACAATTTCCCACAGACGATAATCTGTGTGTGAACAGACAAGCATAAATACACAAACTAGCATGCAGTGTTCTAACTAGTGCACAGGAACACTGCACCTGGATTTAACAACACATGCTCTGCCACTCAACAAAAACTAAAGATTAATAGAAATATTGAGGGAAAACAAACATGTCCAAAAGAGAATAACTGATCTCTTTTGGCTAAGCTTGGAGAATCTAAATCTTCCTGTACTCAAACAAGCTCTGCTGACAGAACTCACAACACATATTAGCGTGGGGGGCTTAAGCCAGACTCGCTGATAGAGGGGGGGAGGTGGGGTGTGCATGGATGTGTTTGTTTGTGAAAGCTCGCGCAGGAAAACTGGAGAACGTGTGGGTGTCCGACAGCGTATGGGTGCGTGTCGTCGTGACCTTGCATTGCTGGCAAGTTTTGTGTCATCTGGGAAGAGGCCGGCAGTCATGCTAAGTGCCCATCAGTGTGAGAGTGAGAGAGAGAGAGAGAGAGAGAGAGAGAGTGAGAGAGAGAGAGAGAGAGAGAGAGAGTGTGTGCAGGATAAAAACATCTGCTGGGTCACTCAAGGTCAAAGCCATATTATACACGTGCATAGAATGAGTGTGTGTTCCGGTGTGTGTACATAATGTAAAAGGTGGGATGGCTTCATTACACATACATGAAGTGTTCGAAGACACACACACACACACACTGAGGTTGTCATGATCACTGGTAAGAATATTTCATTACTTTAGAGTTATGCCAAAGCTGATTGAATGTTGTTTAATAGTGAAGAGTAAAGAGGCTGAATCAAATTAAGAGCCAGACAGTAAAATAAACAGATATCAACAGCTGAAGAGGAGGTTTTCATATCAGACCTACAGCTGGATGCTGAGCACTGAAGCAGTTAGTGGTAAGATGCTTTGCCCAATTTCACCTTGTCAATAGAGAAGAGGAGATTATTTCTCACTTATTTTCCATGGCCTGTAATTTCCAAGCATGCTCCTGGATTTAAGCCACAATTCAAACTCTCTGGTTCCCGTGTTTGCTGAACAAAAAGTGCTTTCCCTCACTGGCAAACAAGCTGTAGTGTTTGGTTTTGACTTAACCAAAAGCAGCCTGATCTGAGCCATTGTACAAACACAAATGAAAAGGTGTGGCTGCGTGTGAAAAACAGCTTTTAAATGTTGTCATCGCAGGCAACAGGCTGTTAAGTGGCGAGGATTAATAACTTTAAAATGGGAGCAGTTGAACAGAGGAACTGGAAACGTTGCTGCAGGTTGGCTCTACCTGCCAAGTGGTTTCTATTCAAACCACTCGCCACAGTCTGTGTCCTTCCTGTGATCGCTTTCAGGGGGAAATGAGCACATTTTCTTGTTGATAAACTATCAGCGGAGCCAAAGCCAAAAAAAGAAAAGAAAAAATGATGGGAAAAATTTGTTTTCTGGCAAATTCCAAGGTTCGCAGAAACAGCAAAGGACTTTAGTGGGAGTGATGCACAAAAAAAAAAAAAAAGCAAGAATGCAATTTCCTCTGCATCTGCCAAGTCAAATGCAAACTAAGTGCGTAGCCTATTTCTGCAGCTTGAATTGTGTGTGCCTCTCAAGCCAACTGCAACAGGCTGCCAAATGAGTGACAGGCCCAAAAATGAACTACAAAAACATCAGTCACTGGTGAATAAGCATGTCTGGGGCTACTAAAACAACGAATCATTGGACACTGATTACATTTAGAGTCAGTAGATCAGCTTCCCATTGGTGACCAGGGGATGGGAAGGCAACTCCGATGACCTTACCGGTAAACAAAAAGCAGTGATGTCAACATGAGAAGGAAAAGAGAACATGAAGTTAATCAGCCCTGCTCAAGAAAACTTGAGGTTTGGCTGACTAATACCAAAGAAATAAAAGTTGTACAATGAAGCAACTTGGGGAGAATATGAGACACTTGGGAGTTACAAAAGAGGGCACAGGCCACAGCTTTGACTGAAGCTGGTTTTTGAACGGGCACGCTAGATGATTTTTGGCACGGCACCAAAATGTCTGGCAGAGTAAACAAGCTCACCAGCGGGTTGACTGGCAGCTAATGTCGCAGATCAGAGGCTCCAAACTCAACTGGCCTCTCCATTTTTACAGTTGTCCCAGACACAAATTTGGGTTAAACCTTGAAACTTGGATCTTCTATTAAGACAAGTCTTTTTATCAATTAGGAAAAGACTTTTGGCTGTTGACCAGAAATAGGTGGCAGACATTTTCCTTGGACTTTCGGTCCATCACTGTCGTGATGAGGAATTTAGGAAACTTTAAATCTACTCCTTCAAAGTTATTTCTGTATAGACTTTCGAACCATCTGTTTAAAGGGCTGAATCATGTAATCATCAGGTATGAATGCCAGGCTGAAAAATGAACTCCAGCCAGGGAAACTACTACATGAAGCTATTTATGAAACAAAGCATGAAAACGGCTTCACTGATAGATCACTGAAGAAGAAACTAAAGGTCTGATCTAACATCCATGCTTCAATTCTGACAATATATATGACTACAAATCTTACAATTATTTTCATTACCTATTAATTAGAGTTTTTTCTTTATTAATTGATTAATTGTGTTGTCTACAAAATGTTAAAAATTTCCTAAAGCCTGAAGTGATGTCTTCAAATCCAGATAAAACTCTATCACATAAAAAGAAAAACCAGTCCAATCCTCACAGCTTAGTTGATCTAGCGATTGTTTGACATTTTGCTTGATAAAGGACTTTCACAATTTGTCAAAACAATTTTGGACAAAAGTTAAAGCTTTTTTTTTTTTTTTTTTAGCTTTAATACATCTTCACTCAATCTTTAATAAGCCAATGTGTCATGAATGACGAATCTACCTCATTTTAGATTTACACAATTTTCTTTGACTCTATTCAAGGGTTGACAGGGTAATATGACTAATTTCAAGCTGAAGTCATTTGAATGCAGATAATGGCACCCCCTTCTACTAAATGACTAATTTAGAGTTGTCTGCTAGATAACAGAGACTTTTTAAAAAAATCCTCAGAGGTTTCCAACACCAGAGGAAACAGCTCATGCCCTTCCATAGCCTGCACAGTGTGGTACGTTCCCTTCGTGCTTGATGCATACTGCAGTTCAGCACACTTAGACTCTGAAAATATTTGGCATGGCACAACCCTTAAAGCAAGCTTCATCATACTAATGACTACAGCTGCAACGATTGTCGATTTATTGATTAGACGATTGAAAGAACATTTATTGTCAACTATTTTGATAATAGTTTCAGGCATTTTTAAAGAAAGAAAAGGTATTTGCCTGCTTCAGCTTTTTAAATGTAACAATTGGCTGCTTTTCTTTGTCCATTTTGAAAGTAAATGAAGTTTTTGGACAGCTGGCCAGAGAAAAGTAGAAATTTGAATATGGCACTTTAGGCTCCCCCAAATTATGATGATTCATATTTCTTTTTTTTCTTTTTTTTTACATTTCATAGACAAAACAACTAACTGATTACTTATAAAAAAAATACGACACAGATTAATCAGTGATGAAATTAATTCTAAGTTGCAGCCCTAATAAAGTACTCTGTCTGTCTGTCTGTCTAGTAGCGACATACTGTACCTGTAACATGATGCTCCTGAGGATTGCTATCCTTGCTAAAGACACTGGTAAACATGCAAATAGCAGCATTACAGCACTGCCTATTTCTAGCGAGACGATGACGCTGGCTGCCATCGTAGCCCGACTAAGTTGCTGTTGGTTGTCATCATCTCTGCTGCTCGTATGTGTGCGAGAGTTTAGAGTGACAAAGAGACACAGATACCAATCATGTCCGTGTGCACCACACACCAATTACTGCCAACCTGGCCTCACCATCTACAAATATGTGTGAGCACTGACGAATCAACTGAGTAGACGTGTAATATATAAATGTGTGATGAATCACAAGACTTTCTGCTGGATACAAATTTCCAAGTAAAGCATTTAAGATGTGTTTCCCTGTGTGTCTGTGAGGCTGGTGGGTGTCTTGTGTGTGTGCGTGTGTGCATATCACTCTCAGCAGGCCTCAGTGTCATGCTGCCAACAGATCAGCAATCCTGGAAACTCCACTCCAGTTTGGCTCTGAGAGAGGAAGATGAGGCATGTGAGTGTGTGAGTGTGTAAGTATGTGTGTGTGTGGGGTGGGGTGGGGGTGGGGGGGTTGGTATTTGACCAGTGTGAGAGTGAGAAGAGAGTTTCCCCCGGCTGCGTGTGTGCATCAGTGTGTTCGTACGAGGGCTGCAGCACGCTCCAACTTTCAGGGATGACTCAAGTGTGTTAGTGTGCAGCGCGTGCTCCTGTGGGTATTTATACGTGGTGAGGTGTGGAGGAACTCCTCTGGCCCCCGGGGGAGAGTGGGGGTGGAGGTATTCACTGGCTGCTTCGGGCCACCCCACAACCCCCTCCACGCACACTCACACATGATATATAACTATATTCTTGCACAAAAGCCCGAAGGCAAGAAATAAGAGACTTTCAGACACACACAAGCTGAGCCTATTAAGAACACTTTAGTCTATCAAACATACACGATAGACAATACACAAATACACCAAGAAACACAGTGCAAGCATTTCTACTAGACTGCTGCTGATGATAGATGTACAAACTGTAGCTCCATAATGGAAGCATATTAACTAATAGTGAAAAACTAATTAAAAACCACTGCTCTCCTGCTATATTCACTTATTTCCAACAGCACAATAGTTGTATTAAAATTGTATTAATAGGTGGTTTAAAATAATACCTTATCTTATCTTATACGTATCACACTTAAAATAATGAACACTTTAGATTTGATCCAAATCAAAGACCCAAAGACATCCAGATCATGCAATGGATTTAACAGCTATTAGTTAATATTTAATGTTTCCCTCATTAACTGTCATTTTTCATTCTATTTTATCTGTCTAATGAATCAAGTAGAGCTAAAATGATTAATCAGTCAAATTAAATGGCAATTACTTTGATAATCAGTTAATTAACAAAAATGTCAAATATTCTGTTTCCAGATTATCAAACATGAGAATCTAATGCTTTCTATGTCATATATTTCGCTTTTACATGCAATCAGAATGCATTAAATTGAGCTCTGAGAAATTGTAATTTTTCACATTATTTTGGAAATATGTGCACAAGATGAATCAATGAATGGATGAAATAATTATGATCAATAGCATAAAATAGAGTCACATAGAAGGTAATGCTCTTCCCTTTAAAGCTCACATCTCAACTAAGGCATGTGTTTAAAAAGTAAGCAGGCAAAGAGGTAAAAACAGATCTGGCACCCTTGAGGTTTTACAGCAGGTGAAACAAAACCACAACAAACCATCATCATCTACCTGACAGTGTTAACTATCTAAGTTCATTACCTTGTTCGCTGAGCTTCACGGCTTCACCGAGGCTGTAAACCTCTCTGTCGCCGTTATCCGAGGACGAGTCTGAACAGAAGACAACGACAACAAAAAAAATCCACTTAGCAAACACGCAGCGAGCGATCAAAACAAACTTTGCGTGGAGCCATGCTGCTCCGATGGCTGGCTAGCGGGTTAGCATTAGCCTGCTAGCCAGCAGCAGCAGCAGCGTCTGCCCCTGAAGCGAGCGGAGCTGTCAAAGCTAACCAACTTACAGCTGGACAGTTGAGGCTAACAAACTCCGCGCCGTTAGCTTAACTCGCCAGCCCCGTTCAAACAACCTATCGTTCATGTGTTTGCTGGTGATATTTCCTGACAGTTACTTTGACAGACGCTGCATGGTGGAGCTGCTTTTACTCAAGTCAATCACAGACAGTTGGACCACGCACTTCCCGACAGTTTGTCCGCAAAAACAACGAGGCTACCGACGGGCCAACTTACTGTCAACAAAACGTAATTTAGCCGCACGGACGAAGGAAGACCAAGGCTCGCAAAGGAAGCTATCCACACTTGGTATTTGGCGATCCAGTGTCGCCATTGCTCTTCCTTCTTGTTTTTTCCTTCTCTCTCTCTCTCTGTCTCTTCTTCGCTTCGCAGCAGCCGAAAAACGAAAGAACCAGATATGCTGACGTCGCTGTCGGAGAGCATCGGCTCCGTTCGGCAACTCTCGGAGGGTCGAGACAGACGCGGAGAGATTGATGAGTTCAAAAGTTCAATTTTACTGTTAATGGAAAAACAGCCGTGTTTTTCACTTTTCACGAAATATTCTGCTATAATATTAATCTTTCCTTATGCAATCAATGGTGCTTAAATAGAACAGCTGTAGATATATTTGTAAAGTAAATGGCAGGACAGTTACATTAGGTTGCACTAGAAAAAAATAGAAATTATTTTTATTTATCAATTGCCGTCCAAAAATAGGGGAAATTATTGATGATAATAACATAATGATAAATTAGATGTCTAGTAATAACAATCTTGCCCTATCCAGTCAATGCTGTTGCTGTTAATGATGATGATGATGATGACGATAATAATGACATTATAATAAACATCTTGTGATAATAATCTTAGCTTTTCCAGACAATATTGCTATATTATTATCGTTGTTGTTGAAGATTTTAACATAATAATAAAACAATTTTCCAATGATAATAATCTTCCCATGTCAAGTCAGTATTGCTTTATTGCTGTTATCATGGAGGATAATAACGAAGAATAGTTGCATAGACATTCCCCCAAATTTGTCAGCCATTTAAACATTTTTCACATGATAATAATTTACCCTATCCAGTCAGTGTTGCTTAATGGTAACAGTTGTCCATGAATTCTGCATTATCTACAGTATCTTTACTGACAGGCTTAATTATAAGTTTCTCAAAAAGTGGAAATTATGGTGAATAATAACAATGGGGAAATGTCAATACAACAATTCGTTGACAGATTTTTAAAAAACAATTGTGTAGTGGTTATCTTAAGCAGTCAATATTTCTTAATGTGAACTGGAGGAATCTGAAAATTAAACGTTGAGACCTTACCTTCATAATCTACTGAAAGAAGCAATATACAAAATATCTAGACCTGGCAGAATGAAACACTGCTGTGCTCCTTTCTGTTCTAAGTTGAAGCTAGAAATGTTATGTCCTTGTTTGAACCCAAAAAAGTATCAATGCTTGATTTAAATCTTCTTTCAGTTCTGTTCATTTAAACAAATTCCAGTACCATGAGGGCTTTGCCAGGAAGTTGGCAAAGTAATGGGTACAGTATAATGGATTTTGGAAAGTCAGAACAGGTCAGGCCAAAACTATAAATAACATTAAAACCCCTTTACTATCTAACATTATGGTGTTAGTGGCTCATGTTGTATTGTAAGGTCACAGCTGCAGTATTAATATGACAAAAGATTTACTATTGATCATCTGGTTTGTCCAAGGGCCTGATAAGGTCTGAATGATTTAACACAGATATGTACACAACATGAGTAGTAGTTCCCAAAGTGGGACTAGGGACAGCCAAGGGACTTACAGAGAGGCACAAGGGTTCCACAATAAAATTCATACTTTGATTTTAATTGCAGCCCATATTCCAGTCTATTTAAAAATTCCTCAGCTTTGGCAAAAACAAAAAACTAAATTGTGTGAGGTAGAGAATAAAGAAAAGCAGGGACGTGTGAAACTTAAAATCTAGAGGCTGTATTTATAAGAATTTCACATAGATTACATAGAAAATTGGCCCAAGATGTTGAGCTTGTCAAAGTGGCTCAGGAGGTCGAGCTCACAGCACTACATTGACCTCTTGTGGCTGAAAACAGGACATGCATTTTCAGTCAAGTGAGATGGAGGTGAAATATGGGAAGTCTCCCTTTTTAGGAAATCTAATGCCAAGTTGTTCACAATACATAAAAAAGAAGAAGAGAAGGGTGGAGATGCAGAGGAAATGGCATCTTAAAATGAGGGCAAGGAAATGACTTTGATTAGTTTATACATACTGATGGGTCCAATTCAAATGATGATCTGGGAATAAATGCAACCCTTCCTGTCTTTCTCTCACTGTTCGTTTTCTCTTCACTATCCCCCACTCTCTCTCATGACTCAACCACAATGCTGCTGTTTGTTTGCTCGCACAGTGATCATTTAGGTCACAGGACAAATCCAGAGGTCACAGGACAAACCAGGCAACACAAAGCACTAATTTTACTGTGTTCATATTATTGTTTTTGGGTCACAGATGCTTCAGTGTCTTTGAATGTCTTCACTCTTTGATTTAACCTTCCTCATCCATAAGGGTTTTTTTTTGTCTCACTTGACCTGTTGAAACCAAACAAAGTTATAATTCTGTTTTAGTTTTCAGATGTTTAAACCTCTACTGAACTGCCATGGGGATACAACCACACAGAATTTTGCAGATGGACAGGATGTGCACTAAAGACAGTAATGAAAAAAAAAATCACTCATTTTTATTAAAAAAAACAAAAACAAAGATACATTGGATTTGCGTGTATGTCACAGAACGTATGTCTCTCTTGAAAACGACAGTTTGGCAGGTTAAATGCATAGAAGTCACTGACAAAGCTAAAGCTACTTGGATGATGATTACAAGAGTGCAAAGGCATAACCAGTACACCAAACACATCTGTTGTTTCAATTTTCTTCAATTCGCATCATCCCTTACTTACATTTTTTCCTATATAAAAAGGCAATAGAAAAAAAAAAAAGAAAATCAGAAATTCGTTATAATAATCATCTAAATATGCTGAAAATGAAAAATAAGACAAAAACAGTGACACATTTTTTATAAAACACAACACCAACTCACCTTCTGGTGTCTCATGAAAGGATTTTTAAAAAACTAGACAATCAAATAACAAGACGGACTGGACACAAAATAACTCATTTAACATCACAAGGAGATATGCAATAAGCTTAAACAGAGAAGATGTAATAGTGCTTTGGCAGTTTTTTTGAACAGTGATGCAAAAAAGCAAAGAATGAAAACTGAAATGAAGTCACTACTACATTCATAATGATAACAACAAACAACGGCACAATCGAGGAGGGATTTCAACTGGTACCTTTCAGAGACTAAATAAATCAAAGCCTTCAGGCACACGTGAACTGAAAGACTAAAACCTTTGGCTGCACTCACGCAACAAGATTTTCCTGATCGAATTAATGAGCCAACTCTCAATCAAGTATTCTTCATGGATTTACACTCTCACAGTGTTTAACAAGGCAGCACAGAAAGCACCATGTGAAGAAAATCCTACGATGAATGTACAAACTATCTTCCTGATATTTGGGTTACAGAATATTTTACACATGTCAGAAGTGCCTGAAGGTGTAAGGGGGGGTTATTCACCCCCTCAGTTTGCTTCATGAAAATAGGACGTCTATACACAAGTCGTGTTAATTAATAATCCTAGTTTAGTTCTGCCTTGACATTGCAATACCTGTAGCCACCACTAGAGGGCAAATGGGCTAACTGTGAGAGTAAATGAATGACAGAATGAATGAATATTTGAGTGAGTACTTCTTTTTAGATGTAGAAAGTGCTTTGGATCTAACAAATATACCAACAATGTATGGCTCTACTTCAATATCAAATTTATCCAATATGTCAAAAAATTAATGTAATTGCAAAATTTGGTAACATGGAACAGAGTATTAAAAAAAAATCTTGTGGTTGTTTTTTTTTTTTTTATCATAGACAAAGTACCTTACATTCATCAGTATATAATTAAGCATAATAAAGTCAGCCAGTATCCTAAAATTGTACCAGAGAAGTAAGGAAACGTCTCCTCATAGACTCATTAATGCTGCTATAAACATGGTTTGAAAAGCATATTTGGTCACTGTTTGTGCGTGTAACTGCTTACTAAAGCATTAGAGAAGGCACGTTTGAAAGGATTTTACTTTGCATTGGTGTTGCTGTAGTGTATGAAACAGGTTAAAAAAATAACAAAGGCTAATCTACACATGAACCTTCTGCAGGGTTACTTGGGCCTTCAGAGGAAGTTTTTAGGGAAATGTACATTGTTTTGGTCTTTTGTTTTTGAGAAATGTACAAGGAATAATATGGATCGGAATAACAATCCAATACATATCAAAAATCCATCAGTTTTACACTGACCGTTATTTAATTCATCCTTCATTTTGTCTGTCTTCATCATCTTCACAGAGCATTATTTTTGGAGTGTATGTGTAACAACGTCTTCGTGCATGCGCTCCAATCGTGGCTGTTTGTGTTTCCTATGTCTGTGAATATTTGTGTATGACTGTGTGTTTGTGTTGCTTTGTATCGTAACTGAATGTTAGATGGGTGCAGGGACCTGTTGCCTTCCAGGTCCAGGTTGAGAGGAGAATTTCTGGGAGTGCCAGCGGGTCTCCTTGTACACAAACCAGGCGTTGCCCGCCCACACGAACATGTTGAGGTAGCCAAACACCTGGAGGATTACAGACAGAAGACAACAGATTAATACCACTAGAACACACTTGTAGTAAAGGAGGACTGTCTCATACATAAATTATAGACATATAATTTCCCATCTGGGGGATCGATAAAGAATGATCCTATCTTACTAAGGGGCAGTTTGAAGACTTGTGGAAACTGCGGCCACATTTGTCTTGTCTCATTCCAACAGATTTGCTTTGGACTTGTGACACAGAAAATAATAAGGATGCCACATTGTCTGAGGAAAATTAAAGTGTGGTTGCACAGAGTCTCATGACTGTGAGTCAGACTGCTTAATATTTATGCTTAAGTCTTCTGGCTCAGATATTTTCAACAAATAAAAAGCCCCCACAGGCTACTAATTTGGATTTGAAAGGTCAGAGTAAAACAAAGACTTAACAGCTTCATCACGGAAATAAACAACAGATGAAGTGACCACTGACTGAGATATGGTGCAAACTATCACCAAAATCTCCTTTGTTAAGCTTTTCTTTATTTCTTCTCACCACTGAGATGTTGAGGGTCCGCATGTTGGCGAACTCTGTGACGTCGCAGGTGACGTTGCTGCCCTTGCAGAGCGCCAGCGTATTGCTGATGCCATCAGTGCCTGTGGCGTCCTTCACATTCTGCAGCCCCTTCGCCCACGCCGACGAACACACCAGCCACAGGAAGACCAGGATCGCTGTGATCACAAAGTCCTGGGAACAAGACAAGACAGACAAGTCTCTTCGCCGCTTCATTTAAGTTTGTTTATTGGAGAAGGTCAAGATCAATACTCACAAAAATGGGACCAAAGTCAGAGTTCTTGTAGACGTGCATGTAGCCTAAATACACCAGCAGAGCCGCCATGCTGTACAGGAAGCAGACGATGCCGATGCCCACGAAGAATTCCGCTGAGGAGGCGGAGTCTCCCACCAGGTGTGTCGTCGTGACGGAGCGGTTACAAATAGTGGTGTTGCCCTGGACGAGCGGGACCTGGCTTAACCTGACCGCAAAACAAGATGGACGCTTCAAATCAACAAATGTATTATCATCCCTCCTGCTGTTTCTTTTGAACTTGATTATCTAACTGGTGATAAGTGACATTTCCAACTTGTGCCTCATAATGAAAATCAGCAAAAGCCTGCTGAGATTCTCACCTAAACGGGTAGTGGAAGTTGGCGTTGAGCGTTTCATTACTGCCATCCCCACAGAGGAGAGATACGATGTTCCTCCCTGAGAATCCGCCACAGCTTCCAAAAGCGAATATGGCCGTGAGCTGTTTGGACAGACAAGAGAGAAAGACAGATTAGAGAGACGGATGTGAGGAAAAAAAACCCTGTTCAGCTTTGGGGAAATAATATGAAACCAAAAACACTTAAGATGCTGGAGATCTGCTGAATATAGAGGGATGATATTGAGTGTATATGTGGACAATGCAGCTTGAAAGCAGCGGTGTAATGTCACCAGAACTTCACACCCCGAAGAAAGCTGGCAGCCTGAAACAGAACGTCAGCAGTAAAGAGCCAGAGGGACCAACAGATGGCCTGCCTTTTACTCTTACAAGCAGCTGAAAATAAAACTCACTACTCAACAATTTTTTTTTTTTACAAGATCAGTTTTCACATGTTTGCTTTTCTATGGAAATCCCCCCCTACTGTCTAAATCTCATTTCTCATTGTGCTTGGATGAAGCAAAACAGCCATGACAACAAAAATCTTCATTTGTCCCATTTTTCTCTCTTCATTTTTTCCATTCGCTCTGATGCCAAATGGATCAAACGACCGGAAACATTTTGTAACATGTGTGACTTGAGAGATGATTTGTTTTAACCCCCCCCTCACAACACAGCTGTCTTATAAAAGACAATAAAATGTGGCTTTCACGGCTCCACTAACGCTGCTATTCAGCTCTGAAATTCTTTCTTGGAGGGGCAGAAAGCATCTGACTCAGNCACACACACACACACACACACACACACACACACAGAGGGACATTTCAATTCCTTTGTTTGTGTTCAGATTTTGAAACAGAGCATAAATACCAGACTCCTCAAACACCGTCCGACAGTGTTTTTGTTTCCAATATCACCACTTAGTCCCAATTAAGGCCGCAGGTGGCACCTTCTCCACACACTGCACCCGCCAAAGACTGTGGACACACAGAAGTAGACTGCCAGCCCTTTTAGACATCTGCAAACCACACGCTACTAATTTATGGACGCTCCAGAGGCTGCCAAATAGTCTTCACTCGAAACCAAGCTGCGAGACAGGATGAGCAATTTGCATACAGAAACCACTCACATGTGGGAGAAGTTAGGCTTCAGGTTCCCGCATGTGATGCAACAAAAGAACAGGGAATCATTGCTTCTAGTTCAATTGACCTGTTATGTGATTAATATCCTGATTAATCTGAAATATCCTCTAATCAGCAGCGCTCCCCCTCAGTGCTTACACAGAGGTCACCGAGTCCAGGTCAGCCTGACCGAAAAACCCCCCAAAGCCGGTGGAGCATGTGCCCATTTTGTCGTTGGTGTTTCTTCAATCCAAAAAGAGAGAAATAGCTGGCATTTGTTGCTCTGAACCCTCCTTCCTGTTTACTACTGTGTGGGAGATAATATCTAGGGAGGTATGAGCGTTTAGGCCCAAGCGCTCATGTGCCAAGTAAACTACTTTTTCATTTGGCTCGCTCTGAGGTTTACAGGGCGAGTGGCCAAAAAAACGTTGGATTTTAGACAAGACAACCTGCTGGACACCTTCCAATTTCTTTGACAGCAGTAGTGATGGACCATCTGTCAGACCTCCGTAATGATAACATCAACTCGCTGTTTCCACTCAACTGCCATGCTAAACTTATGTCCAAGATCCGTGAGCCAAAAACACACACTTGCTGCTGCCTGAAAGTAACACACACCGTGATCTACAGGCATTATTCTAACAGTTATTCATTGATGGAGGGTTTGGTGAGAATGCATACACCAGAGTTATGTTAGTGCACAGTTACAAAAAGTGTTAGAAAAAGAATGATTATTTCTTGCTGATCGTTTTACTGATTCACTGATTAATTGTTTGCTCTGTAGATCAGACTAATGATGATGATAAACACTAATAAAACACTCCAACCAACTGTCCAAAACTCAAAGATCTTCAGTTTACTATCACATAAAACAGCGACAATAAGCCAATCCTCACAACTTCAGAAGCAGAAACAAGGAATAGTTTGATATGTTTGCTTCAAAAATGACATCAGGAACAATTATTTTGCTCCTGATGTCATTTTTGAAGCAAAAAAAAAATGTTTGTGAAATAGTCACATAATTTAATCAAAAGTATCTGGTCACATGAGCTCGACTTTCAAATGGAAAATTTGTGTCCAAGCACAAGAATCCCAGAGATTCAATTTCACAAGCTAATTTTTTATTACCATAAAGCCAAATTCACAGTTTTCTTCTTTCCCTAACCAACCAAGTATTTACTAAACTTTGTGAGTATATTCCCACAGTGGGACAAATTAAGGTTTATCTTATCTTATCTTATCTTATTTCCCAAACTAACTAAAAATGTCTTTTCCTAAGTTCTTGCCTAAAAGTAAACAGAGAGTGGATGTGAACAGTTGAAAATGATCATGACTATTTCAAGAACTGCTGTGAAACTATGTTGAAATTTGGCAGTAATGAAATGGAATATCTTTTTTAAAATAACATACCAAATGATGGCGCCTATAATAAAACTTGTGTTCAAGTATCAAATAACTACATTTCTGAGAATAGTTTTTTGATTGACAGTAATACATAATACCAGTGAAAGTGTTTGTTAAACTGTCTCTTGGTATCCAGCCTAACTTTACTGATGTTTTATATAGTCCTTACAACACCATATTAGATGGGCTGAGACCCCTGTATTATCACAAAGGACATTCCAGCATCAGTCAATATAAACACAACTTATCACCCAGATCACTGTGAATAACAAAATATGTTGGTTAAATAAGTGTTGCATAAGGCCAACAAAGTGAAACACACACACACACACCCTTGTCCTGGATCAGATGACTGCTGCTCTATACCTCTGTTATGTGTGTGTTTGTGTGTGTGTGTGTATGAAGAAAATAGACCAACTGAGAGAAGCTGTGGCTGAGCTGCATTAACCCACACTGAGATTCCTCTGACCCACTTATGTGGAGCAGAACTGATTACAGGACTTTCCAGTAAGTAAAGTGTCGCATGCAAACCGTGGGCCAAAGTGTTTCAACCCCGAGCGCGGTTATTCAGAGGTAAATTATTGGTGAGAGAGATGCATTAATCTCTAACTGTGCGGTCTGAAGGACACACACATGAAAGCAGCACACAATGATCCAAATGCATAGAACATACAGTAACTGAGCTTTCTTTGTGACACAGGCTTCAAATCTGTCAAACTGAAAGATCTCAATTAATAATAAGATAGAAAAAGAAAATTACTGTAACAATTCTTGTGATAAACATTCCCAAAGTTTACATATCAAGCTTTATTCAATAAAGTACTTAACTGCATGCATTTTATTCTAAGTTTAAAACTTCAAAGCTGAAGATAAAGAAAAAGAAATCTGCTATGTATTTATATGAATGTGTGAAAAAGTTATAGAATAATTATAGTTATAGAATTTTTTTTCCATCTGTATTTTTTACAACTTCCCTCCTAAACCAGATGACTTAAGGTTTTTTTTTTTATAGGGGAGTGAATAGGGGGGAAAATCCATGGAGCAAGGGAAAGGACTGAACCTCCCTGTCCTCTGGGTATAAAACACACTCTCACTCACACACACATGCATCTAACTTACCCACTCTACCAGTTTGACAAATCCCAGAGGTTCCTTCAAGGGCGACAAGTTCAGCCGAAATCCGGTCATCATGATGGCTTCTGATCCGAAATCCAGCTTCTTCCTAAACTGTGGATGTTGCTCCAGCAGGCACAGAAAAAAGGGGGAGTTGTTTGACAGAATGACGTGGTTTTTACTGCCGACACTGCAAAAAATGAAGTTATTCAAAGTAAGTTTTTTTTACAAACCAACTTTGCGCAAAAGCGTCCAAATCGTATTTTTCTGGCACTGAAGTGAGATGACTTAACTTGCTGAAAAAGCAGGTGTAGCACGATTTTCTGGACCTTTTAGCAACAATTGCATATGGAAAAAAAACAATGGAGGATATTTTTTGCAGTGTGGCTTGAAAAAAACACTTCCTAAGGCTCCACTTGGTGATGCGTAAAGACGGACCGAGCGCGTGCCAAATTACGCACAGCCTCTGCACAGAAAGCTACCAAGAGATCATATTATACATGATGCAGCTGCAATGTAAGCGACGAATTTACAACAGAAAACACCAGCAGAAGACTCTAACAGGAAAGTTCCTGCCCGTGTGCCAAGAAGCACCAGAGGCGTCCTACTGGGTTTTCATTGGATCCATCCGCTCGGAGGACGCAGGCTGCCTCCTCCTTGCTGAGTGTGCATTTGCTGTGAAACGCCTCTGAGCTGCTGACTGGGGTCATATGACTCAGAGAGCAAACCACAGATTCTCAAAATTCTTTCAACTATGAAGAGAAAAAAAGAGGACAATCCCAGAGAGCAGCTGCGTCTGCTTAGAATGAGTAAAGGGACATTTCATAAGACGTGTCTGATATGAGGTTATTTTGAACAGTTGGTGCTCTCTGGTGGACAAACTGGAATGGAGGCACTGCTGTTATATATCTTGTTATTCATAGATTGAAATATACACTGATACAGATACAGTTTGTCGAAGTCTGAAAAACTACAAACAACTTAAAACTAAACTAAAAACCCTGATGACATCATCTCGGTTACTTGGAGATTTCATTAGGCAAGGAGGGTAAAATAATGTTTTTTGGACTTTTTGAAAACCATAATAATTTTTCTTTTTTAAATCTGCCCGGACACAACTTAACAAAAGTGCAATACAGGATTGGTTACAGCTTCCTCTCATGGATACTGTCTACTACCAACCTAAACTCTTCTGGTGAGAGAGCAGACAAAACAACAATGCTGACTTCATGGGGAAAAAAATCTAAGCTCTGTGAATGGGACCCATAAAATAAAATGTTACCCAAATGTCATTCGGATTTTACTGTGTCATTTTCATACAGGTGGCATTTGGACTGAAAAGGTCAATATTAAACAAGTGAAATGATCCTTTAAATCAACCCTATGGAAAAGCAGACAGAATAAAGCAACCATTTCAAACTGATAGGGTGGCATCTTTAATCAATGTATTGACAATATAGCAAGTTATGTTAGTTAAAATATCAGTTGTGTTTGGGAGAGAATTTGGGACAACCAACATATACATACGAGTAAAAACAACAACGACATAAAGAAAAAAAAGTATTCACAAACAATTTTTTCATCCGTCACACACGAGGCATTCACACAGAACTGCACACACACACACACAAACAAACAGAAGCTAAAAGCTTGACAGTCACAAAAAAAAAAACAGTCACACTGCCAATTCAGTCAAGCTGTTTTGGATATTCTTCTGTTGGTACAAAAACGGTCGCTCTGACAAAAATAATAATATCATCTATTGTGGTCGTCTCCCGAACCTGCCCTCACTGCTTTCAGTCAAGCTAGTTGTTGTATGTACAAGTGAGAAGGCAGTATGGCCGCATCGTTAGTAAATAAGGATATTTACTGCAATATTTCTGGCATTTTTTTTCTCCTTTGTCATAGAAAATAATATTTCTCTAAGGTAAGAACTGAGACAGTATCAAAATAGTAAAATCAAAGTTTTACTAAAACGCACCCCGTAATTGGAAAAAGAAACTCCAGAACAATTGGATAACAGATGATGACAGATAACAGTAGTGACAGGTGCAAAAAAAAAAAAAAAACTGAAGGAAAATAAAAGAAAATCCTGTGACGTTTGTTTCAGCGTGTGTTGTTACCAGCTTGTCTGTGTTTGAGCAGGTTGGTCTGAGCCAGAAGTGGGAGACGGGAGACGGTGACATCAAGGTCTTTCCAGGAAAATCACACAGAACTAGCAGGGTCAGTGTCCACAGGGAAAGTGAAGCAGCTCAGGGTCGAACACTCAGCAGACTGTGGCATCAGTGGGCTGCTCCCAGAGAAGAAAGTGTGAAGCTATGAATGTGCGTGAATATCTGTGACCAGACAGAGAATACACTGTAACCTGGAGGTGTCTCAACAAGACGGCCGTGCTAGCAGCTCTGTGAGCCTGTACTTTCAGCAAAATGCTAATGTCAGCATGTTAACCGGCTGATGTTTCACAGGTAGAATATGGGTAAGAAAGGTTCATCCTGGAAACGATCAGTCGTTGACAAGCAAGGATGGAGCAAGGTTCACCACTTTGTGAAGAATTCAACTTCTGGGGACCATGAATGTCAACAGACTGACAATGACCCTGGACCCATATAGTTAAAAATAATGTCCTGTTACTGGTTGTATTTTTTTTTTGCCAGAATTAGGTGGAAGCAAACAAGATATCTGTACTCCACATCCTGAAAATTTCAAAAACATATCTTGCCTTCCTGTGATGTCACCAACCCCGAACTCCTCTTAAATCGCCTCCTGGCTCCGACACAGAAAAATCCCATCACTCTGAAAGGGCCGACTCAGCAATGTGACGACACACGCCTGCAAACAGGAGCGACCCTCCACCGAGATGCTCTGAATGGGAAGATAATTTACTCCAAAAGGCATTATCAGCAACATCTCATTTAAACCTGGGGCAGTGGATCCAAACGAAGAGAACAACATGCCATCACCGGGCACATTTATGCTTTTACCGGAAACACCAATGTTGAAATTTCCCGAGTTAAGGCAGTGATACCAAGAGCAACGTTTTACTGATCCCCATCTGCCTCTTGGTTGCTTTTACATTGCCCAAAGGGAAAACATCCTCACTACTGTATCAACACCCGTTTGTCACAACACTGCGTCTCCTTTCAGAATAAAAGGCTGGTAAAAGTAAAAGGAAGAGCGTTCTCTGTTCCCCCAGTCATCAAGTGCGTTTGCATAAAGGAATACTACACAATCTTATAGAGGAAGAAAACATCAGTACACACACACACACACACACACACACACGCACGCACACAGATCCAAACAAACACACACCAGAACCAACATTTAACACACACTTCTGCCCAGGAGCCACATACTGTATGTAGTCTTTCATAAACACACAATTAGATAATCTTCATTGTAGTGAAGACAATTTCTGTGATGTATTATTATTATTATGTTTTTTTTTTTACATCAACTCTTGGTCTTATACAGCAAAGACTGGTTTCAAGAGTGTTCATCATCATGAAGAGCCAATCCAAAACTCAAATCTTAGTTCTCAACTTAGTCTTGTAAAAGATTTGGGACCAACACTTAAATTATTGATGGGAAATGAGCTTTTCATCAATTTCTCATTCATTATGTACATGTGAAATTCAAAAAAAACCAAAACAAAAACATTACTTTGAAAATTGGCTAAATCGTCGCTCCGTGAGCAGAATAGGTCATTTAGTGGATTGGGCCTTCATGATGTGAACGCTCTGTCGGGCAACATAATGGCAAGTAGATGATCATTTATATACCTTCACAGATGCACCAATAACATTTTATTTGGCGGAGAAGGAGTATAAAATATTCAGGTAGTACTTGATATATGCTGGCCTGTTATAATCTGAGCTATAACTAGTGATTAAAAGCAAGAAAACTGGGCGAAACGAATTCCTTCATCACCCAAAATTTCAGTCTAAGTGTTGATTATCGTCTTGGTTTTTCAAGAGGAAGCAAAATAGAAGCTGTTATCGGTCAATGTTATCGGTGCACCATAATATACCATAATCATCGTTTTCTTCCTTCACGTAAAAGACAAAGCTAAGTAGATTCAGACATGTATTTGTTTTTCTAAACAGTTCTGTACACAATACACGGGGCACGGTCATTGGTGTGGGTGTGGCTTTGTATCATCATCACTAAGACTCGTCGCGGCGTTCATGCTGCACGCAGCCGCCGGGAACCCGTCGAAAAAACCTACAATCGTCTCATTTGCTTTTTGTGTCAGCGCAGAAAAGTCTGCAGCCCATCAGCAGCCAATCACATTCTTATGTTTTCTATCGGTGCGACGTGCTGAAGTTTACCTTGGAACTGCAGCATGTGGAAGTGAACGCACCGTTTGTCATCATAATCGCAAATTCTCCCCCTCTCTCATTCTTCTCACTTACTCATTTTCTCTCATTTTCATCTTTCTCTTTTTTCCCCCCCTCACACTCTGTCCCATGAACGTTCACCATTCATCAGAGGTGTGGGAGTTTCCAATTTCTTCACTCTGCTGGAGAACCAACAGCAGCGTTTTAGATCTGAGGGTGAATTTCCGTGAAATTTTTAAGGGAGCTCTCGGGCTTTTAGGAACATTTTGGGGGGCTTTTCAGGCTTTGGGAGTGGGATCTACTAGTAGTGCACGCTACCTCCATTTTCTGAGGTGACGCTGGAGGCCAAAAGGTGAAGGGTAAAGGAGGGGAAGGGGGTTGTTTTGTGGGTCAGGGTGTAGGGTAGGGGGGGGGTTCAGTGGTGCTGCGTTCAGTGCAGCAGCTCTTGAAGCTCACTCTCTTTGAGTTTAGCATTGTCTCTGACTTCGTCGAATGTGTACGTCTTCACAATCTTCCCGTTCTGAAAGACTGTGTGCAGCAGGTCCTGGAGGTGAAGAGAAAGACAAGATGGAGGGGAAGGTTAAAATAAACAGAAATGGGAGTACACAAGGATAGGTGACAAGAGAGGGAGGGAGGAACAGAGTGAAAGAGAAAGCAAATGTGAGGATGACAAAAGAGGCAGGTCAGTGTTGGTGAAATTAATTCTCTTGCATTTATTTGTACAAAAGTGTTAAGTGTAACTGTGGTCATTGAACTCACCACGCCATACTCCTCCAGGTCGCCCTTGCCCTCCTCCAGGGTGACAAAGTCTCCGCTCTGTGTCCGGTGCAGAGACAGACGACCTTTCTTTGACCTTTTGTTGGGGTCTGCCACCGGGTCCTTGAACACATTCACCTTTTCCCACCACACAGGAAAACAATGTTACATTTAAGCTAAAAGGGAATTTCTATGGTCACGTCATAAATAAACTGGCTTAAAAAGAAGAAAGACACAAGAAGTGCAAAAGATGGCTGATTTGCTTGACCCCCGCCCAACTTCTGAATGGCTGCCTTACCCACAATGTAATCACTCTGTATTAAGTCATATCTAAAATCCACACTGTTACAAAACGGTCACTAAAACACAATGACTACATTCAAGCATGCCCACACTCACCCCGAGCCCATTAGTGACCACGTAGCTGCATTTGAAGGAGCAGTTGAGCAGATCTCTGGTCAGTTTCTGCAGCAGAGCCCCGCCGGACCCGAAGGCAATGTTCTCAATGGACCACCTGTGTTCCTTCATGCCTTCAACTATCTGTGGGAAAACACACACACACAGTCAAAAACTTTGCAATAGTGCAACATTATGTGATTGCTGATGTAGATCTACCAGTGGAAACAACATATCTAAAAATGTTGTGATTCTGGTTGAAGAATTCCTCTGTGGGTTGAGAAAATTCTCAGACTCAAAAGCTACTGGATTATCTTAAAAAATATATCGTAACAACTTCATGAGAAATTATGTTTTCAGTAACAATTTATTTGACGCCTATCTCTATAATGCATTATAAATGTATTTATAATGCGTTATAATGACATTATAGCACTGTATAACTATAGTTATAAACACTCATAAATGATCATAATGCTTTGTAGCAATAATCATAACACACTATAAAGCATTTTATCATCACTTATAAGGTCAGGTATTATAATACATTATAACTGTTGGCAACTCACTGACAATTCCCACATAGATAATGCATAATACATATATTTATGATATGCTTATAAACATGTATAACTATCATTATAAACACTCATAAATCATCATAAGGCTTTATAACAATGAGCATAACACATTATAGAGCATTTTATAATGGCCTATAAGGTCAAGTATTACAACACTTCATGATTGCTGGTCCCTTGCTAACTGATTTTTGTTGCAAGGATCAAAGGGTATTATAATTATCATAGTTGTCATATATTAAAACTCTTTATAATGCATTATAATCACTGGCATAATGCACAGGACAGCAACGATTCTTTCTCTGTGCTGTTGGGGAGATACACAACCTGTTGTTATGGTAGATCTGTATCTCCTATTACAATCAATAAGATCATGTGCCCGTACCTCTTGCAGTGTGTTGATATCGACTCCGTCCCCTTGTATGACTCTGATGTAAGGAGGCAGAACCTTAAACCCTTTAGAGTTTTCCACTGGACTAAACTTCTTACCCAGGATCTCCAAAACCTGACAGAAGAAAAAGAAGAGAGGAAGAAGGAGGATGTGGCTGTTAGCGCCCTGGCTCATTTAAAGATCTTGTTTGACAGGAAATGCTTTGCACGTGACCACACGCACCTTCAAAACCGTATCGAGAGGGTTTCCAGAGTCTGGTCGGACAACCAGCGGGGCATCTGCACTGCGAGTCTCTATCAGCCCCCGTAGGTCTTCTCCCCAGATCTTCTCGCAGGCGTTGTAGATGTCGTAGCTGTCGCTGACTATGGATACGGGCACGCTGGGGAACTGCTTGATGATGTGCTCAAAGGCATCTTTTTCATGGTCCTTCCCCCACGCTGTGATGGTGCTGCAAAGACAACAACAGAGAAATTATGTCCTCAAGTCATTTCTCTTCCCATGTGGTTGAACTACAACATATTGTAGACAAGTACTGTGGTCTAGAGGTCATCTTGTGTCCACTCAATATAAAGCCTAAGACCTAACCCAGGGCCGGTACAGGTACAGATCCATGTTTTATATGGTCTAATGTTACATCAGGTAAGACGCATAGTTTTGTTATGACAACTTGTAAGATAGATTCGACAGCAAGAAATTGAACAGGCGGAGAAAAAAAAAAAAAAAAAAGAACAGGCGGAGAAAAAAGTACAACAAAATAGTGAAGTTAAAAAAAGCACAGTGAAAAGACCCTGCAAGTATCAAGAACTTCAGATGAGTTATCTATGTGGAAGAAAAACTATGGGAGCAAAAGAAGAAGAAGAAGGGAAAACATTCATCAAATGATAATGCCACAGATAGTCCAGGAGAGGGCAGTGCACTCCAGGTTTTAGTCTTGGATCAAACTATTTTCTTCTAGTTAAAATAGGTCTGTTGTCACCACTTTGGATAACAGATGACTTACTGTTATAATACAAAGATATGCAGTTTTTAACTACTGTTCTCTGTTGTGTATAAGGAAGATGGCTGAGTTGACAATGGTGTGAGGCCAATGAATGAGGAACAGGAACACACACACATGCCCCCCACCCGCGAATAACATGACGGTACCTGGAAATTCTGGTTTCTTTGGAACTACTATCTATGAAAGAATTGTGAAACCTGGGTGCACACAGAGTAAACAGAAGCTACTTGGCACTCTGTCAAGATAACAAAATACTTACAAAACTAAGAGCTGGTCTATGTTTGAAGACTTTTTGACACAAACAGACTTGCTCTCAGTTGTACTTCTGATTCAGTGGTTTTACAGTGCAGATCTGAGATGTGTGAGTGAATTAAAGTGGCATTTTTTATTTTAACGTCATGTTTCCGTACACCTATTAGTTAGTATCTTTTATCACTCTTAACAAGTCATTTCTGTTACATGGACAATGTACAGTAAACAGTGGAGGGTGCTCAAAGTTTCACGCGTAAAAGGTCTGAAGGTGACACACCTCTGCACTGAAACACCCACCCATCCCTTTCCGATCAAAACCAAAGTGGAATTTCACCGCGACTCCTCCCTCTGAGGTAGAAACCAAACAGGAGGAGGAGGGGGGGGGGGCATTACATAATAGTTACCATGACAACTACTGCCACCATCCCACAATGCACTGGTGCGGGGAAGAAGGGTGCGCTGGAGCAGCAGTAACTGCCCTGGTGGCAAGGAAGAAGCGACTGTGTGTGTGTGTGTGTGTGTGTGTGTGTGTGTGCAGGATAAATGGATCAGAGCCATAAAACAACACCAGAGAAATGTGAGGGACATGTGCGTCAGGGCATCAGCCAATCAAAACCTTCGTCTCCGAGCCAATCGCAGCTCCATTCACAAACTGACATAGACGAACCAGATCATTAGGGAGGGTGACCAAGCTCTCATCAGGGGAGCAAATAAACACCATCCTCAGCCAAACGATGAGCAAACCTTCGCTCTGGCTGATAAATTTCCCTCCATAAACAACGCTGGCAGATAACCAACGGTTATTTGAAACAAGTTTGGTTTTCTGAAACTCAATTTGGCTTGTGGGTGAAAAAGTTTGCTTCCAGACCTGGCTCTTAGCCAGGCCTATCTCACCAGAGGCAGCGCTGGAGATGAATAGCGACGTGCCAACTGTGCCCCTGTGCTTTCTGGGAATGTGTGAATACATGGCTTATGCTGATAATTAACATTGTGCGCAGGAATTCAACAGCCTCCGGGGGCTAAATGTTAAGCTTAAAAGATTCTGCAAACCTTGCACATCCCTGAAAAGGAGCGAACACACTGGCAGACACCCATCATACGTTGGAGGTCTTATATTACTGGTGTAATAATTAAAGTGGGTGGTGAACTACTGCCCTATATCACAATGGAAACGGTGCCACTAAACCCTGTGGAAATGCTACAGCTAAGAAATGTAGGCTACACGGAGTGACATCTGGGGACAGAGCTTCAATGAGCAGCATTAAATAAATAAAACATTGAGAAACGAGCGTGTATATATGTGTGTGTGTGTGTGTGTATTTACCTGTGCTCTGCAGCAGGCACTGAGAAGCCTGGCACTGGGTCCTTGGTGCCATAGTACTTCTTAATGACTCCGATACCGGCGACCGTGTCTGTGCCCTTGAAGTTGACCAGATGGGCGGATGCCCCGATGCCCGCAGTCTGCAAAACGGACAGAGATGGGAGCTCAAGCACAAAGTCATCCCATTACAAACAAAATCTTACATTCAATTTTGTTGTTATTCGCCATTTTATTCATGCATTTTCTTTCACTTTACACCTTATTTTATAGCCTGATAAAGTAAACTGATCATGGCTTGTTTCAATCAACATTAAAAACAATCCCATCTTACAGTCCACTTGCTGACTTTTTCCAGAGCTTTCAGCTGTTATACACCAAAGCCTTAGGAGAAGAGGGTAAGTGGACGTTGAGCTGGGATTATATTCTCAAACTACTATTTCCAAAGTCCTATGGATTAACAACAAATACATCTTCAAGAATAGTGAACAAATTCTATATGATGGTGAAGACTGTTTGATACTGAAGCGCAAGGAAAAAGCTAATAAGTGGACCTTGAGTTGGAACTGTTTTCGAATGTATTTTCAGTTTGCTTAACAATCTTCAGGATTCCACAGCTGTGTGAGCACACAACTCACTTTTACCCTAGTCTAGCATAGTAGTAAAGTATACAGTACCTCTTGTGAGGAGACACCCCTGTAGCCAAAGTCATGCAGTTTATACTCCAGTTTCTCCAAGTTCCCAGAAGTCTCCAGGAGGTACTTGGCAAGGATCTTCTTCTGCTCTCTGGAGTTGGTCGCTACGGTGATGGGGTACCAGATCTGAACCAGAATGGTCTGATGGAGGAAGGAAGGTCAGTTCAGTTCAGTCCAGTTCACTGGATTTTATCACCATTTCAGGGTTGAAGAGTTTCACCTTAAAGGTTCACTTCCTCTAAATTCACACTAGCACCTATGATTAAAAGGATCACTCAGCTCTTACAAACAATAAGAAAGTTTTTAAAGCAAAGACCAGTCAAGATCTGGTCCAACCATTTCTCAGTATTCAACTGGTACTAAAACCCCAAACTAACAGGCTCAGGGGGATCAAAGAGGGCTGTTTATTCACACAAGACAAACTCTGGGAAAAATACATTCCTCGATGGCTCAAGTCAACTCTGGACCAGAGTCACACGTTTCAATATGAAAACAAGTGGCTTATCTGGACTCTGCACCAGGTGGGAAATTTTATGAACACACACTTTCTATCATCCTAAATCTACACTGCATGTGTGAGGGTCTGTCTGTCAGGGTTTCTGCACATAAATCCATTGCTTTGAAATACATTCTGGACCCTAGCAAGGGGGTGTGTGTTCCAAAATCATGTCAAAGCTCAATTATGTCAAATTAAAGTAAAAAACTATGTCAAATTCAAGACATTATGAATGTAGATTACAGATTCAATTTAAATTCTAATCATTAAATCATCAGCACGTCATTCACTTTCATTCCTAGAAATCAATCCAATAAGGTTACCAGTGGGTCATACTATCACATGAAGCTGATAATATTATGTATTTACAGAGCGCGTTTGCAACATTTCACGACTGATATGAAGCTGTGTGTGACAGCTGAGGACACGCGCGTCAAACCTCATAAACCGCAGATAAAGAAAAAAATATTCAAAACACCAGCATGTCCAGCTATCTTCCCTCCCACACAGCGATAGGAGGGATTGTTAGGAAATGAATCTCATCTCTGCGAACGTCCGACTCTGATTTGTCACCCGACTTTGCCGACTAATACTATGCAGTGTGTCCTCTCAGAGTCACATGCCTCCTTAGACTAATCATAATCTAAACCATAACACGGACTCATGTGACTGCGAGAGCAAGGCTAACGTCCACACGCACACACGCTCTCAGAGAGGTCATGTGATCTTTGCCATATCTGCATGTTGACCTTTTCATGAGAAGGAACAATGAATGATACAAGAGTCATCAATCAACATGAACTATAACACTTTTATTACCTAATCTAATTGAATTAATTCTCAAATAATTTCTCCAGAGGTTTGTTTACTTTTCATGATCTGAAATTGTGCATGTGACCAATCAAATTCAACATTAAAATGATTGTAACATTTTTTAGAAAGTTACATTGTCATTATTGTGTGACAGTTTGTCAGGTATCATGTCCCTAATGGGGCAGCAGGACGCTAAAAACAACACACAGGAGGAATGTTTGCACACACACAAACACACACGTGCCAACATATCTGCTCGGTCAACGTCCCAGAACAAAATGGAGGGAGATAAGGAACAAGAGAGGGCGGTGAGAATGTGGAAGGTCAGGGGAGGAGGAAGAGACAAAAGAGAGAGAAAGAGATAAAAAGGACAGCATGATGTGACAGAGAGAGACAAAAATGACAGACAGACGAGGGACAGTGGGAGTGAAGGGGAGACAGAGAACAAGCCCAAGGACAGCAGGGTGAAGGCTATGGCTAATTTTACATCAGCCATGAAGAATGACTCTGTGTGTGTGTGTGTGTGTGTGTGTGTGTGTGTGTGTGTGTGTGTGTGTGCATGCCTGTATTTATATCAGCTGTAGAGACTAAGTGGGTGTATGTGGGTACTGTGTATCCAAATTTATCAGGACAGTGTGTGTTGCAACCGTGCTCCTGGCTGTGGCTTTTAAGTGGCTTATTTGACATTAGAGTCGAGTGTATGTTGTCAGGTTATAGATCTAAATGTAGCCAACATTTGAGAAATAAATAACCTGCTGAGACACATAAGTCCAAAAAGAGGCGTGTGGCCAATCAAAAACAGACTTGTTAGTTAAAAATGTGGTGGAAAGACTTTCACAAACGCTCCTTTGCACGGCAGATCAAATGTGGTCTGTGGGGTGAATGGACAGAAGCAAAGAGGTTGTGTCTGTTTAATCTGTGGAACAAATCGACACTATATTTATGAATTGGGGTCGACACGGATAAAGAGAGGCAGAGAGGAGCATGAGTCGAAGTGAGAAAAGGCAGATAAGGGCACAGATAGTGCTCATGGTAAATTAATTTAGTTTCTGCCGAGTCATTGCGGACAGTGTCTTCATGCAGCATTAAGTTCATGAGATCTTCCTCATCTCAGCGAGAAAACACTGTGTGCATTAGCTCAATGTAATTAATGCGGCACTGAGGAGTCCCAGCTTGAAAAATCTGATTTTCTTCTGCCGTACTTTTTGTCACAAGCAGCACATACTGCTATGTTTGTGTGCCTACATTCACTGATGTCTTGTTACTCTACGGAACGTCCAGTACAAAAATGATGATTGAAGGAATGGTTCGAGATTCTACTGACTGGTCCTGGGCCAGTTGCCAATAGTCAGCAAAAAATCCCCATCAAAGGGCAAACTGACGTTTTAGCCCACAAACACGATGAACACTTGTTATTTTGGTGTTTGCCTCAGGAAAGTAACAGGCGTACGACACAAGTCATGTTATTAACTACAACAAAGCAGCTCCTGTATTAAGAGGAAAGACAGAAGGCCAGCATTTTCACAGATACAAATTCAAAACTTTTCCATGGCTATTCAAGGACCCATGGGATAATTTCAATTGACATTCCAAATTTTGAATTAGTTATAGTATAAAAATTAAACAGCAACCTTTTTCATTCTCTAATTGTCATTTGTTTTACATTCACTCCTCACTTGACTCCCGTCATTACGCTGGCTTTTATTACAGAAATAGCTTTACAGACACTTGGGATAACGAGGCCTGGCACTGGTTTTCAAGTGTTGATGAAAACTGAAATGTCTTGCAAATACACAAATAACAAAAAACTTGCACCACAAGATGAGATAGAAGTACTCAAACATGCTATAGTGTATTCTAGTGCTGGGCAATTAATCGTATTCACATCGTAATTGCGATGTTTAATTTCCTCGATGTGGAAAAAACATGACATCGGGCAAAACGATTTTCTTACTTTACTATGGTAATTACGGTAAAACGTCACTGTGCTGCCTGTGCCTGCTGCGTGCTTGCCTTTACTTCCTGTTTGCTCTCGCTACAACATGTCGGACGCTGGGAGCGAGTTTGTCCAATTAACACATTTGAAATAAATGTCTTTTTTTAGTTTTACCAAAAAATTGAAATTAAATCGAAAATCAACTTTTTTGTGAAAAAAAAAATCGGGATTATGATTTTAGTCCACATCGCACAGCTCTAGTGTATTCCAATCATCTACTGTACCAGCCCTCGTGATTTGGATATTGCAGTTGGCCATATTGGAATTTTGATAATATTCTGACCATCTATTCAGCCATAGCCATAAGAAAACAAAACAGCATCAAGCCTTGGCTCTAACTCCTTTACAGTTGAGCTTAATGCGAATAAAGCTGACAAATATTCTTTACACCTTTCAGAATAATTTCAAAGATGTGACGAGTGAGGGAACAGAACATCATTCAGGGCAAAGGGTTCATTTAGGATTTTAATTATTTTGTCAACTACAAAAACACCAAACAAGGATTTTTCTTTTCCTAGCGCCTGAATCTCTGCTCTTGTTCTTCTCAGCCAACCTGTGAATGACTTTGCTGCAGTTCCAGCGTGTCTGTGAGCAGTGATTAAGCAATAAGCCATGACACAACAGTAATTCAGTGAGATGTAAAGAGAGATAAGAGGTGTCGCTGGGCACGCTGCCATGCTCAATTGTTCACGGCTTTTATAAATCTGTTAACACCCCGCTGTAATTAAAAGGGCGTAAATGTTGCAAATATATTATATCTTTAATCAATAATCAAATAAAGCTATCCATTAAATCTTACTCATAAGTCAAGCGATGTAGTTCTCATAGCAACGAGTAGCACATTACGATTTAAGCTGTTAAATGAGGGCACAGGGGTGAGAGATTTAAAACGGCTTTTCATTTGCGAGAGCTGAAGATTTCAATGATTTAGTATTGCTCTTAAACATAAAGTTGGGTGACTCTCAAAAGACAGAAACTAACAGCTTCTCCTGGATAGACCCTCCCTTTCTGACACACTCTCATTCAACAATAAACTTGTGTCATGTCAGGACACAGAGCAATTGACCCCGCTGACCGTTCTGGGCCCAGAAGACAAACAAAACAAACGTACCTCCACCCAGTTGGTGAGCCAATAGCATTCAGGGTCTGTGCTCTCCACTGTGAACAAAACATTTCCCCGAGGAATGACGCTCCCCTCTGGCACTGCCTTGATTTCAATAGGCAGGTGTCCGTTGTGTTTCTGCGAACACAAAGACACACAAATATCCCACTCAGAGTCGGATTTACAATGTGGCAGTTTTTGTCTTTATCAAGTTGACCTGAAACGGGAGAGGAAAGGGACACATTTTTGGAGGCAATTTGGTTTCTGGTGAGATTCGACCTTGGGACAGGTGCTTCACACCTGGGTGCAATGAAAAGGTAATGAGGTTATGCAAAAATATATGCAGACAGAATTCCTCACAAGCCAAACCAGGTCTGAAGCCAATTTCCATATTTTGTGTTGCATTTCGTACTGAACTAAGTGTGCACTGGATGACAGAGATCAAATCTACAAATAGCAGCTCATAGCATGTGCTGTAATACAACCACAGTTCCAAAATAAGTTGGGATGCTGTGTAAAACATAAATAACAGAATGTGATCATTTGCAAATTCTCTTTGACATATACCCAATTGAAAACATTACAAAGGCAATATATTTAACGTTTGACCTCATCAGCTTCACTGATTGTTGTAAATATCTACATATTCTGAATTTGATGGCAGCAACATGTTTCAAACTAGTTTGAACAGGAGCAACAAAAGACTGTGAAAGTTGTGGACTGATCCAGAAACACCTGTTTGGATCATTCCACAGGTAAACAGGTTCATTGGTAACAGGTGATAGTATCATGATTCGGTATAAAAGGTTCATCCTGGAAAGACTCAGTCGTTCACAAGCGAGGATGGAGAGAGGTTCAACACTTTGTGAACACATGATTGTATAAAGGAGATTACTACATGGACAAGTTTGTTTGCAAATGACTGCATTGTGTGTTGGCTTTTACATTAACATGAAATACAGAGTGAAAAAAACAGGGCAGCCAAATTAAGAATTGATTAAGTTATGAGGTAAGAGATGACGAAGAGAAGTATAAATGAGGGTTTATCTATACTTGTCCTCACTTGAGAAAATACTTTGTCAGTAGACAGCGATGTGCTCTCTCCAAGGTGCTGAAACAGTACCTCCCAATAACCAGAAACATTGTATGCACATTTTCTATTGATTCATTTCTAGTTGCTGATTCTGACCTGTATTTCAAGAAACGGACTAGGATTTCCCTCCTGCTGTGGAAAACCATAGCACCAAATGTGGTTACATTTTTTTTTTTTGTTATTTTAGCATACAGGCCTTAATTACACATTAAGACAATGCTATTATGGGATACAGCTTTTAACTACAAAACCCACCTATGAAAATGGACATACATTTGTTAGTTTTGGGCCCAATTTGCAGAATATGACACTTAGGAGTTATTATGATCCAAAGTTGAACCGAAAATATGGAAATTAGTCGAGAAACAAGTTTAATCTGTCTGTATTCACCTGGCAAGCACGCTCTATGCACATTGTGTGTTTATTAGGAACACACTGCATGTCCTGAGTGGCCACGTCTCAAGAGAGAGAGATTTCCATCAGAATGTTTAATGTTCAAACAATAAAGTGTACTGGCATCTGTTTATAAGTACACTTACTACCTGGTTCCAACTCCCAGTTTGTTTCCCTCAATAAACCCATTCTGTGAAAACAGTCTCAGTAACCTTCAAGGAATCTGCTCACAAATATCACCTTGGAGAAATGTGTTTCTGGTCTCTTACCTCCAAGATGTAAGTCCAGCCCTTCTCATTAAAAACATCATCCTGGAAGTGCTCTCTGTATACTTCCTTCGCCTCCTGGATCTTCTCTGGAGTCACGACCTTTCCTGGAGAGGGAGGAAGGGGAAGAGGGGGAGGAAAGCAGAAGCACAAGAAGGCACAGAAACAGAAGTCAGAGGAAGACACACCGATAAAGAGAAGGCGCTGGAATGCTACTCTACTTTCCTCTGCTGTAATTAAATCAGAAGAATCCCGTGCACACTGACAAGGCGTCTTTGTGGAAACACACACCAACCACTTCCTCGTCTCAAGTCAGGTTTCAGACCATATATGCAACAGGGACGGATATGTAAAAATGTAAAAGGGTCCTTTAATATTTCAAAATTTAAAATGAATAGTTTGACATTTTGGGAAATGTGCTAATTACTTATTCACTGAAAGTTAAATATGAGACGGATACCACTCTCATGTCTGTACATTATATATGAAGCTACAGCAGCTAATTGGATTAGCTTAGCACGAAGGCTAGAAAAAGGGATAAACAGCTAGCCTGGCTCTGTACGAAGGTAAAACATCTATTTCCAGGCTAAGCTAAGCTCCATCTACATCTTTACCATACAGATATCAGACTGCTATCAATTTTCAAATCTAACATTTTTGCAGCAATGAATGAATGAATGACTTTCCCATGAAGTGAAATTATAATCTCCTGTTTCCAAAATTACATTAATATTGCTCAATAACAAGTTCTAATTTCAGGGCTAAACCAGTGGCTTGTTTTCACCGAAATACTTTTTGTGAGAATGAATGAAAAACTATAAAATATCTTTCCCTTTAACGTACGACTAAGTTAAGTTTATGCTGAGGTTTCACTGAAATTAAACATGGTGAGGTTTTGGTTTACAGAGATTCTGCTTTCACTTTCACTATGATTTTTTCTGGTCAACCACTTGACCAAAAGTACAGTTAGAGGGGATTAAAATTCACTCCATGACTCAGTGAGGAAGAATCATGATGCGCACTTTTGCTTTCGTAAGCTGGGGAATCAAGGATGCATCTCTAATGGTCGGCCAGATCATTGAGCTCGGAGGGACGCTCAGCGCAGACAGCTGGCCTTTCTCCTGCACACGGTGAAAGAGCAGCTGTGCCTTTGTCTTCTCTCTCTCTCTCTCTCGCTTTGTCTCCCCCGCACCTCTGCTCCGGCACCATGAAATCCTCTTAAGAGACAGGAGGGCGATGCATTCATTCTTTCTTTCTTTCTCGTTCTCATTGGCTCCCTCTTGCTCTCTCTCATGCCCCCTCAGGATCACACTAACTTAACATCCACCTTTACAAACTTGAGTTAATTAAGAGCATTTCCCAAAGTGGGGGCTGCCATATGATTTGATTTGGCTCTCCAATTTTTTGCATCTTGACAAACAATAGGTGTCTGCTTTTGGCCTGTATTCCACCTTTAAGTTCCAGATTTGGACCTCTAAGTTAAAAAGTTTGGGCACTGTGATAGAATACATTATGTGCATTATAATTTGCCTCATGTCAGTCTTCTCTCACTGACTTTTTTCTTCTTAACCTGCCGGCTTTGTCTGATGCTCTGTACAGTCTAGCCAATGTGAAGCACTTCTTTTTTGGTGAGTAAAAAGGACTGTAGCTGCAGGCCTCAATAGAAAACACCTGCCCTGCTGAAGTGTCCTTGAGCAATGCACTGAATCTTGAGTAGCTGTGGGCATGCTGTTCTGCAGTTGACCCAGCACCACTCTGACCTTGTCCTAGAGGGGGTGGGTGGGGGGGTTGGGGGTGAAGATAAAAATGCTCCCACAGGGGCCAATAACGCATCACAAAAGGCTTTTTGGTATGTGCCCTGATTGTAAACTGGACAACAGTGTACTGTGCAGCTCCCACAGAGTGAGGGTGAAATGTGCACAGCTGACTTCAATAAATAGAAGTAAAAATAAGTGCATGGGTTGTGTAATCAAAGTACTGGAATGTTACCCTCATTCAATTTGTTAAGCTGACTGGAAAGACGTGTATTTACACAAGCATCCTGCAGAATCATTAACAGAGATGGTGGCTTCATAGACCCAAACCTGCAAGCTGCAAAGCCAGTCTGTCTGGCAGCCGCTGAGAGGCTCCTGCTGAGTTAGAGGTGGGCACTTCACTGTCGTGCTCAAGGTTGCTTTCATTCATTAGACTATCCGATGCAAAACACAGGCTCCTTTTGAGCTGCATGATTCAAACCTGAGTCAGAGCTTACCTTTTAGGTATTTGTAGAGGATGTACTGTAGGCCGTAGAAGACAGTTTTGTCATATTTGACTTTTCTGCTCTTGGTGGAATCTGTCCTCTTCTCACGGCACTCGAAGTAGGAGTACACTTTACTCGTGTTGGGGGGGTACTGTTTGTAATGTGTTACCTGCAGAGACAGAGTGCACAGTTAGAGTAACACTATTAAAACTCAGAATAATAAATTACACATGCGCTGATGGCATAACTGAAGGTAATATCATACAGATCAAACACACAGTAGAGAGGAAGATTTATCAAGACACAATCTTAAATGTGTCAGCCTCAGACCAAGTGCTGGCAGGAAGCCAATGTTTTTATGTCCTTAAACCCCAGCAAAACACACACAAACGCACACACACTTTGAGAACCATGATTAGTGACAAAATTCATAGTCATCATTACTCTTACTGGACCGGGCTTTACTTTGGGGTATAACAGGAAATGAGCGCTCTGTGTCGACCACGAGCCTCCTTCATTAGACGGTCAGTGGACTTGAAAGCACATTTTCATTCATGAAATACAAGTATAAAACCAAAAAATGATGCCAGCACAAGACACACACACCCTGTAACCAGAAATACTCCTGTCTTGCTGAGGCTCCACCTGCCTACAAGTCTAGATCACCAAGAGGATTTCTAAGAAATTCACAGGAGTCCACACTGAACTGCAGGTTGTGAGTCATCCAGGCCTTGGCATCACTAAACAGGAGCAACTAGAAGTGCTAGGCAGTCTCCAGGCTTTAAAAGAAAGCATTAAATACTGGATAACTGCACTTTACAGAGGAACTGATGAAACCTCTTGAATAAATGTTGAAACGCATTTAAAATTATGTTGCAAGTCTTGTTTTAACGTTGCTAAATAACAGAGCTCACTGCAAACACCCCACGCGCTCTGTTTGTGGGATGCAAAGGCAACAATATATCACTTTAAAGCAGCAAATCAAATTCTCAAGCTTGGAACTGAAGGAGACAGAGGATTCAGTAGCGCGCTGTTAACAGTAGGGGGATGACTTAAAGTTTAAGGAGCATGGTCATTCGTGATATTTTATGTGTGATGTTAGAAAACATTCCAGTTCAACAAAAGATCCATCAATCAATCTTTTTGTGTTTGGTCAAATAATACAGGACTGAAATGTCACAGTCAGGGTGAGTCAGGATTTTCCACACACGTACACGTTCTTTATTATTCTGCTACTCTATTATTATAACTAAGATCAAACAACATCATACTAGTTTCAGGCTTGTGTGTGCTCCTCGTCATCCTTCTATCTACTGTAAACTGACTGATACCAGAAACACTGACAGTTGAAATCGAGACTGCGCAATCGAGCTGCTGTTTGAGACACGTTCAGGCATGTTTGACTCACACACAGGGAAAGGTTTGACCGTACCTTAAATGACACACACACACACAGGATGAGATAAGGTGCTTGCTGCAGCCGTCTTGCCTTCAATGAAGAAGAACACAGGGGCATTTTTCAGGGAAATTTTTCACAAATAAGGCCGACAAGACGATGCTCGATCATTTTGCATAATCTGACATTTACTTTCTGACCAAAAATATCCAAACAAAATGCATCTTTAAGCGATCAATGCCAACATACTTAGGCCAGAATCCAGAGATATCAAGGGTTTTATGAGTCAGAGTAATAATTAACACTCACTAAATATCAATAGCAAAGTGTTTCACTTGCCTTCAGGGAATATTACTGTGAGAAAAAAAGTTGTGGATCACCTCAGTGAAATAATTAAGTGATGACAGAAGAAAGAAAAAGCTAAGTATAGGTCACAGGCTCGTCCTCATTTAGACTATAACCTTGAGAAACAACTTCTCACCATTGTAAATACATAAAGGTTATATTGCAACCACAGGTGCAATTACCCGTGAAAATGGCCTAAAGCCTGGATTGCGATCCAGAAAAACAGGCATGATGTGAGGAGGGGGAATAAAACAGCTCCTCGGCCACAGATTGTGAGGAAGAGGGGAAGAGAGATAAATGTCAATGAACTACTCAGTTTCTTTGACCCCTGTCTCTGTCCTTTCCTCTGGGCTTTCGAGGACTCAAAATAGAGTTGAGACACACAACATGACACTGGGTCCCGACCACGTGTGTGTGTGTACACATTCGCTGCTGCGCATGCCATTTTATACACACAAATGCTGTTTTAAAAATTCCCAGAACCAGCAACAGTCTCCTTTGCCAGAGCCAGACCTCTTGAATTATCAACAGAGGATATCATTCATTATCCAGTGTAACAGTATGGTAACACCATGGACCATCAAGCAATAAGATGGGAATCGAGATTTGATTACAAATCATAAAGCATGATTGGTAATCTTGCTCTTGGTGATATCCCTTTATTTTTTAACATCTGGTAGTGACTTACAACACACTTGGCAAATCAAGACCTGCCATTAAAGCTGCATGAGTCAATATTTACAAGATTAATAACGGATAAAATAACTATGTGTAATCGTAAAGGAGGTACGTGTAGAGACGAACTCACAAGGATTATCACCTGGCTCTCCAGGCTTTATGTTGCACTTTAGCACCTTTCAGCTCATTGTTTCGCTTTTCCAACCTGCAACTTAAATCTTTTGGTTCATTCAATTAATTTCCAGGCCCCATCGATTTAGCAAATTAAGATACTCAAGAGGTGGTGGAGACCAAAACAGAACTAAAAAGGAGAGTAAATACTGGTTTTATATTCGTCAGGTGGCCAGAAACACAAGTCCAATTAAATGTTAGTATAAACACTAATAATAATACATTAATGTTGTGACACAATACAAAGGTGAGCCTTTAAATGAACATCTTTTGAATATGAAATTGAGTTTGAAAACCGTTCTTTCATAACCGTGGATGGCACATACAGAACAACTCGTCAAGCACGTTAAGTAAAATGGATCATTTGTTCAGATAATATTGTGGCTAGTGTGATGCTAATTTCTGTTCTAATGGACTATGTGCTAGTTATTAAAAAACAGGAAAACAGAATCAGGTGAACTACTTTTTTTTCCTAACCTTGCCAGACAGGATGCTTCTCAGGTGCTGTGTCTCTTTCCGAGCAGCACAACATCTGAAGCATGCAGCAGCTGTTAGTGTGGCATGATGCTTAATGGGACCATCACATTACCTAAATGTCACAGGTTCAGGCCTCACTGGAGCCATTCTGCTTCTGAGAAAATGTTTTTCCCACTAAACCCCGGACTCCTACTTACTTACTCACTGTAATTCCCTTTGGATTGAAAGGTCAGAAAAATTACGTAAATGCGGTCGTAAGCAGACAAACTTGTATTGTGGCTTCAAAAACGTGCACGAACAATCACGTACCTCCACCCTGCAGTTTGTTTAAATCTGACAGACTTGTCATATCATCAATAAACTCGTGCGTGTGTGTTCCAACACAATAGACACGCTTGGCTTTGAGGCTGAGCGTCTCTTTTCAATCTAAACAGACCAAACACAAAGGCATTCAGGTGCAGCTCGCTTCCATGTTTCTGTGAACAAAGTGTCTCCGGTTCGTCTGTGAGTCGATCAAGTGCTTTGCTTGCAATAGCCCCCTGTTCTCTTCACAAAGGTTATTACATAGCCGTGCACAAACATCCCATCATACAGGCTGCTTTCAGTGAATCAATGCACATACAAACACATGGTAAACACAGATGTGGTGACATCTGTGAATTTAGTGCACAATGAAAGCGGTCAGACACTCAGACAACTGATCCTGAACGATTGGCTGGTTGGCTCAATGTTTAGTTTCTTTTGTGTAACTCAACTGACTGGTTAAAGAGACAATAATGGTAACTTTAGGATGGGATGAGAACACAGGCGCAACTCGCCTACCAAAGACACAATGTGAAATGTGATCAGTGTCAACCAAAATGTTTTGTCTTTGCTCTCATTCAGTTGACCTTTGCTGCTTCCTCTTTAATCTGTAACTATCATGACGTGACAAGAAAACACACATTTTGCAGCAATGTTCAGCTTTAGATTGGACACACTACCAGTAGCTACCAGTTGGTGTAACAATCTGGATAGCTTGTATTTACTATTTGGACAGAGTCATATACAGAGAATGTTGCCAAGTGTTTTTCCTGCTTACTTTAAGCTCATCCATTCTCGTACAGCGGAGTCTGTTAAGTTGCAAGGTGGCCTCATATTTCTGAAGAATGGTGCATTGTTTTGCTAGAGTGGTGGAGGTCTTGCATTGAAGGATTGAAAATTAAAATTTATCACATGATTTAAGAAGGTCATATCTGCAAATTCTTCAGTTAAACCTGAGTAAATTTGTCTTGTCCTTGTCAGAATCAGCATTAGTAACAGTGTGTGTCCTGAGTTTCTCACCATCAAGACAAAGTATGAACCGTCCAATAACCACCTTGAGTTCATCTTTTCATTCTCTGATGGTCAGCTTTTCCTTCTGAAATCTATTGGATGTTGACTTCAAAATGTTGCCGATGTCAAGCATGTTTGCCAGAAAACAGATATGTAGCAGGTCACTGTTATCATTCGGAGCCAGACCAACTGATATTGTGAGACCAGTGTGAAACAGTTTTTTAAAAAAAGGAGATTGCATTCACTTCACACAACTTCTGCAGAACAGCGGCATTTTTTGCTCCCCATTTTTATATATCAAAGCTGCAGTATCTTAACAACAAAGTTATTATTAAATGTCTCACAGTAATGAACCTTGCACTCGGCTGACTTCCTACAGCTCTTGAGGGTGGGTGCACAAGGAAGTCCCCTCCAGCAACCAGTTGTCTGGTAAACCAGTTTTGGTAAAATACTGACACACTGACGTCAACAGCAGCCCACAGCAACCAACTTGGTCGTCCAGTCATCCAAGCCTGCATCATCATGCATAGGCAGAAATCCTGGGGGGGCGGGGGGGAAATATGATTTGCCTGCCATAATAACATTAGTAATATACATTGAAGGCATAGCAATGAAAAAGTAGTGTGTTTCAAAAGACTGCCACCCCGTGCTCTTTGCCTCACAACGGTTTGATCTGCCCCCTCACAGTAGCACATTTATAATCGTCACCAGTCTTCCTTATTGCTGCATTGACTTACAGGTCACTCATCAGGTTAGCTGACATTTGCTAGCGAACCACAGTCACATCAACCTGTGTACACAGCTGCTTGAATTCGGGTCAATGAGAGAAGCTGGCAATGTAATGCAGCGTTCCTTAGCTGGTAGGGTGACAGTGTTCATTAGTTACAGCACGACTTTGGTGACCTCCTCAGCTTCCTGAGTCCATCCATTACAACCTGTGCAGTTCGGTCAGCACCTAATTCAATCAGTCCAAGGAAGGCCGAGGTCAGCTGTCCGACGCTGGACACAGACACAATGTAAACAATACCCTGCTCGGTTTATGTGATGTCCTCCGATCCATCAAAGAGCAAACCCCAAAATTCAGCAGACTGCATCTCTGCTCTTAACCTCCCACTGATAGTTTGTGCAATTCTCTGCATTATCCTTGTTCAAGTGGAACATTCACTCCAAGCTGCTTCAGTAACGCAAAATCCTCAGTTGCTGCCTGGTATGCAAAGGTGCTCTGAACTGACATTACATATTTCTGATTTTGGTCATGCATGTACACCAGTTATGTACACCCCAGGTTATAAATCAAGAAGGCAAATAGGCACCTCTAACCAAATGCTTTTTTTAAAGAAAGCCCTGCCTTCACAACTGCTCAAGACTGATCAGCAGAACAAAGATGCAAAACCAAATTAAAATCAATATAAGTATAATTTCCATACTAATCAGAACACAGATTACCCACACTAAAAAGGGAGTTTCCTGCCTGAATCTATCATAAAAAAAAGCCCATCTTGACCCTGTAACATTTTAGTGGAAAGCCCCAGCAATTCTCTTTTCCTGAGGAGCTCCATTACACGATAAAGCACCTGTCTTACATGCTGCTATACCTCGTGTGAAAAAAAGCTCACACACTCTCAAAGCCTGGCTGCGAATCAAAAAGAGTGCATTAAGAGACATGGGTTCATTAAAATATACTTGTACAGACTCTGTGAGAGATATATTACAGTAATAAAGCACCGCCATACACCTGCTGCAACCCGGTTTTCAACACAGTGAAATTCATTATTAACATTTGTGTACACCAGACATGTGAGGGCATATAAACACATAGTCAGCTTATTACAGTTATAAACAATATTACATCAATAATACATAAACCCTAAAAGGGAATTAAAACAGTAATAAATAATGTGCTGTTTCTGAGAACTAGTTTATCTCAAAATAGAAACAGGTTGTGTCAGCTTCTTAGAAAATAAGCATTTTATATGAGATCTAGAAGAACAACCTTTGTTTCTGTTAATTAGAATTGCCATCGATCACAATAATTTTGTTATAATTAAACTTAGGGTTACTCATAAATACTTATGTTTGACAGTCATATATCGACTGTCATCACTCCAGCTGTACTCATTTCTATTTGTCATACATATTTCTCTTGCCCCAACATGTTGTACATACATTTTCTTTCCCACTACATTTAAAAGGTCATTGCTCATTTATGTAGATGACATATGATCTCAGTCTCTCCCTTTCAGTTTCAGTCTTTGTCACTGGTATCTCTAATTCCCCCTCTTCTCATTTCTGGCCTCTCATCACTGTTACTATCACTGAATGCTGTCACATGACTGATGGGAAAAAGCCACTTGCTATGAACAATAATATATCTTGCAAGTGCATTTTATCTCTGTTATCACATCAGTGCCTTAAAGGCTGCAAGCAGCTATTACATGTCGTTTAAAGGCCCGACTGAGACACACTTTGGACTCCTTGCCGTGCCTCCCTAGGAAAACACCCCTCGATCACATTTAACTTTCAGTTTTGACTTCCCGCAAGTGGCGCATTGCCTCTAGTAGCAGCTAGCTCCACGCTGGCTAACATGAAGCCTAGCCGGGCTCCTGAATGAGATCCTGGTCCTGTGCAGTTCACCGGGACATCCACACAGCACTCGCTAGCCGGTGGCTAATATTAGCTTTATTATATCAACCCTCTGTGTCTCCTTCCTTGTGAGCTAACAAGCTAGCTATCTCGGCTAGCTTGATACCCTCGCTAGCAAAGCCGGTTCCCCCCAATAAGCAGCTGCATGTACGTTAGCTAGCTCACGGTGGGATGCTAGCTTTGTGAACCCCGGCTCTCTTCCTCCTCGCTCGGCCTGCTGTGAGTCGACGGAGACCGGCCACAGAGAGCAATGGGATGGCCTTGGGACTGATGATGGAACCACCTTGACTTTATCCATCCATCAGCCGCTGCCCCTCCGCCCAGGCTCTCCCTCCCCACCCGCCTCAATCCACCCTCGGTGCGGTTACCTTGTACGAGTCGGTCGCTAGCATTATGTTGAAGTCGGCGCCTCTGTGCTCCATCTTTCCCCCCTCGGTGGTGACTCGGTCGCGGCTGTCAGTGTGTTGTGTTGCGCGCCGTTCTGCCGGGGACTCCAGCCTGGTGGTGGAGGTGGGCAGGGGGAAGGACGAGTGGAGGGAACCGGGCGGGGGAAGGGGCGGGCGGACTGTCGTCACCCAAAAAGTTCGGACTTCCTCGGCTGTACTCGGCTGGACACGGCCGACCAATCAGGTTTGACCTGAGATCTGTTCTCAAGACGATGAACCACTCGACAATTGAAGGCACATTATTCTTAATTTCTCCCCATCATAAAGAAATGACAAATAAATAAATAAATTCTTAACTATTTATTATATAACTATTATAAATTATTAACTGTTCTTTGTATGACCAGACTTCTTTTAAAAGTATTAATTTCTATTTTTATTTATTTTTGTGAATTTTCATGTAAGATTTTGTGTCATAGAATTTATATTCATAAAGATATACTTTGTAAATACACTCAATGAACCAGATGTAGACGTGGAATTGTTGAATATCTGTCTAACTAACACAACGTCATATCACATACTGTATGCAAAAGAAATTTACTAAATGTAACTACAACACATAGAATTATAACCTTACAAAATCAGTATAATATTCAGTTAGAAACATTATTTACTGGAACTATTATACTAAAAACTGAAAGTGAAAGACAAGACAGGTCACTAATATACTATTGTAGTTTTTTGGGACCTGTTTTAAAATGTTATTGCACATTATAATACGACATTTTCAGTCATAGATGCAACAATAATCTGTCTCTTTTTAATTCCAGTGAGAAATTAGGGTTAGAGTGAGACCTCTTAATTTAATATCCTCTCAAATATGATATGCAGTTCTAAAGATCAGCAGGAGGGGGAAGTGTTGATCACCAAATGCTATTGCAACATCAAAAATGAAAGGAAACACTAATTGAGAGTGTGTGCGCGTATACATATATTTATAGGGTGTTGTTATTAGAAGGATGTTATTTTACTTGAACATTGTATGCATTTCTACGAAATTCATGCCTATTTAAAGATCTTGCTCAAGGTGTTTTCATTTAAAATGGCTCAATAGTTCTCTGGGAATTGCTGAGGTCACCAAAGGTCATGAAACTGAAACCTAAGACAACATTTTAAAGTGTCTTGTGATATTAACTGTTAGCAATTGATATTAACAGGTTATTATAACTTTAATAAATAAATAAGGTGTTTTTTCTTTTAGTTTTGTATATATTTATATATAAATCAGCCTATATTCTAGCATTACTTCAGAAAAAACATATAGTGTACTTTTGATCCAAACAGTGGTCAATTTTTTCTTGTTTATATCACGTCTGTTTCATTGCTAAATTTGGGATGCTGTATGATTACAAGTACACTGTTGTACAATGTCACTGTGGGAGCTCAACAATAGCTGAACAGATGCACCAATGTGTCCGGATCAAAACAGTAATGGAAGCAGAGGGATGTGGTATTGCTGCTATAAAAATGAGCAGACAGAGAGGAACCTTCATTACCATTTCCTTCTTGGAGCGGATACAAGTGTCACGACACGCACAGCCTTTAATGAGCTATGTCTGGAAGGAGACTGATGTAATAACACTCAACAGCATCCACAAAAACAGCCTGCGGTTTCAGTGTATATCCACGTTGGTTATCTTGACAAGCAGAATGTGTTTTATAGCACATTAAAAAAAAGTTAACAGACAAAGGGAAAGAAAGTTGATAAAGGAATCTCACATCAAAACAACCAACTTTTCCTTGATTAAAAAATTTTAAGATAGATCTTTACTGGCTGGGTAAAAAGTCTAGGAGGACAGGTGAGACTAGTGCCAACTGATAAGGGTGGCCTCAGCTCGCACAGTGTAATATTTTTTCCAATATTTTGGCATTGAATCAGATTTCTAGATTTCTGGGCTGTGTCCCAGTGTTTGGATGCATCTTTTATAACTTTAAAAACAATTTGGCGCAACAACACCAGAATACACTTTCAACTCTGACTCTACCTGATATTGCAAAATAAAGTGATAATAAATGAGAATAAATGCTTTGAAATTTACTTAATTGATTTGCTTGATATCACAGTTTACACATGAACAGGAGATGTAGCAGATGTAACTTGTGGACAAATGAATTGACTGTATGCATGTCTCACTGCAGTAGATGACTGGCACCAAGACGACAAACTCAAAATGTGGCATCCACAGCATTGACGACATGGATGAGAATAATCCACATGTCTTCCTGCTACTAAACTTGCACTTACAAGAATGTTTTTTTAATACTCCACCTCTGCTATAGGGTTGCAATTAATGACTATCATTGATTCATTGGCTGCAGATAATTTCCTCAATTAATCATTTTGCTGCACTGAATGAAAAGTTTACAAAAAAGGTGAAAAGAAAAAGACCATCACTTTCGCCCAAGGTGACATCTTAAAATGCCTGTTCTGCCAAATGCAAATTCATTCAATTTACAATGATTTAAAACAGAAAACAGCAGCAAAGTCCCAAACACTGTAACCAGAGAATATCTGGAGTCTTTGATTGAAAAAATACTGCAATGATCACTAACATGATATTAAAACAGATGCAATTATCAACTAATCATAAGAGTTTGAGTTGAAGCACATTTTGGTGTCTTCTTACTTCTTTGAGATGCGACTTTTTTCATGAGTAGCCCTGGGGTATTTTTTTCAGCTCATGTTATTGATCTGAACCTCATATTTATGAGTTTTAATCTCCAGGGCAAAAATACACTGAAATTGGGTTTTTAATAATTACATATCAGTGCAAAAGAAATCAATAGTTTTGGCCACAACTCAAAACAAGTAAAACTTTACACACACTTTCTTTACTTGTATTAAAGCCTTCCAGTTCATTCAGCTTATTTGTTATTTGATATGAAACAGATGGGACACCAGTGTGAAGGTAGCTCCTGGAGGCTAAGGCATTCAGCGGGGCGGTGAGAGATTCCACGCCGCTGGACTGATGCCTTCCTCGGCCTATGACAGCTGTGTGCACCCTGGGGAGGGAGGAGCTAATGTGGGACAATATGACATTTCCGCATGTCAACAAAGTTGAGACAAGAAGAAGCAGATTGCTCACGAGGACATTTATGTGGGTTACAAGCGTCCAAAGTTAACGTGCGGACTTTGGGTCACGTGATGCCTGCAGCTGACAGGTGCTTCCTGCTCTTAAGGAAACAAAACAGGACTTTTAAAAAGGAGAGACTTTGAGCTAAAAAGCAAAGAAGACTTAAGTGCACACATGCTGAAATTAAAGCCTGAGTTTGACCTGCACCGAGATGTGGTGTGTGATCTCCTCAGGAAGGAGGCGTCAGTCTGCAGGGTGAAAGGTGAGGCGTTCAGGTACCAGGTCACCGTTTATTACTGTTAATGGAGCTGTTAGCTAACAGTTAGCTAACAGTGCTAATAATGTCTGTTATTACAGAATAACTAGAGTGAAAATTACTCTCTTATACAGTCGTGGCATTAGTAGGAAAGTGCTTAATAGTCCTTACAAAGTCTGTTTCTCTGAGAATTTAGCTCGGACTGTTTTATAGCTTTAGCTTTTAAAAATAGGAAAATCTGGAACTGGAAATCTGGAAGAGTTATACGAGTTGACCAGTAGATGGCGCCATTTGCTTTTAACATTAGGATTTCCTTTAAAAGTTTTAAGGATGCAGCAAATTTTAAAAGATAAAATTCAGAAAAAGACTATAGAAAATACAACTTATTGAATGCATACAGTAAAATTTCTACACTTGCATAATAACATCCTATATTTAATCAGAGAAGATCTGTAGTTGCATCACAACATCTTATATTTAGTCAGAGAAAATATATTGTATTCTAAATATAATGGAGGTATTTTCATTTCTACTGCATACAATCTTAATATGAGGTAATATATTAGTATATTACTAATTACTGCTGAATCCAGCCATCACAGTAAGACTTTCAAATGTGATAAATGTGTGTTGAATGCGATGCATGACAATGGTGGTTATGCACATAAATACATCAGCATCTCATTATGACACATAACATTATTATTACATCTAATGTATAACACATTCCTGGCAAATAATTCATCTAGACAACTGGGCACTTAATGCATGTAATAGCAAATTAATACACAAGTGCTGCAAACACACTATATTCTCATTTAGCAGACCACTTGAGATGTATGGGTTCATAATAATAGTAACGCTGTGTCTGCAGAGTACTCTGGAGCTGTGGACGTTTGTATCCTGAACATAGAGAGAGATGGGGGCATCCTATTCTCCTGGAAGGTAAGTCCATGGTGACAGCACTGCATATTAAGTGTTTCTGATGCTGAGTGTACTCATGAATTGAGGGTAATTATTCTAATCCTTATTAATTCAGCGCTCTCTCCAGTTTAGTTGTGTTGCAACCTGCCTTGGCCTCACTTCTTTTTACTGTTGTCTTCATGACGTGTGCATAGTCTTGCCTTTTTAGTATACTTAAAACACACTTAGATAATAATCACCATGTTTGTCATTTTGCTATTATAATTTCAATTAATTTAAGAATGCATTTTATATCTATATTCAGTGTAACATCTGGTTGAACTTGATATTCTCCAATAAACTTCTCACTTTTTTCTTTACATTCCTCTAAGTGGCTTGTACTGGATGTTACATATAACATTATACATCAGCTATTCTGACTCTATTTTCTCAGTCCTTCGTTGAAGTCATAGTGAGAGAAACACACAAATCCACCGATTTTTTTCTTCACCAATCAAATGGAGACCATCAAATGCAAAACTCTGTTCTCTTATACAGATTTCTCTTTAATTCCGCTTCACATATTTGGTATTTTTGGAAACCTTCGTATCCTTGCTAGGGTTTAAAATGAAGTTCCGTGTGTTGAACCGTGCCTCTGCGCACAACATAAATTTTTAATGATAGACCCGCCACAGAGTCTGTGGGTTTAGGAGGTTAAAGACAGCGTGCAGCCTGTGAAGACGAAATAATCTCTTTTTTTAGTGCAAGGTTCACAGTTTTACGCATGCCTGTCTGTGCCTTGGGTTTCAGAGTAGACTTCCCTTTATTTAAATCTTCTGAACCAAAAAAGTAAATGGTGAATCCCTGGTTTGAAGTGAAGCAAATCCGGTCAGGATAATCAGCAAGGTCAGGCAAGGTAATAAAGAGGTCAAGCATGACGTTCCACACATATCACTGTGGTATGAGACACCAGTGGGAATGGATTAGGATTTCCTATCTTTGTAGCTTGATTGATTTAATGACACATGACCTAAGTCGAAGAGTTTTTTTCTGTTCTAACAGGGAGCAACAGGGACCACCAGAATTGGAAAATATGACCCCATCACTAAACAGAACAAGGTATTGTGTGTGTGTCCCATGTCTCCTCCCCTTCAGTGCTGCAGATTTTGCTTTCGTCTATGCATGTGTGTTTGTTCCCATGCGGCTGCGTTTTCTTCCAACAGCTCCTGTACACGTTTGACAAGCAGGTGTGTGTAAGCAGCTGTTCCCTGAACAAGGAGGAGACGCTGTTAGGTGAGACTCTGTAATGTATAGATAATGAATTGCCAGCAGCAAACATTGTTAGCAAAACTGTGCTTCTGACCCCAAATCTGGGAATTGAGGGAGTTCGACTTGATCTGAGCCACCAAATTCATCCCGGTGACGTTGCTATTCTGCAACGTGACTGCAGACGCAGCTTGGGTGCAGATTATTGACTGTAGTGGAGCCAAATTATAGTTTAAAAAAAGGCTTATTTAGTGGAGTCTCTGTGGAAAATATATGTAAATTAAGTCACATGATGGTGTGCTTTTTTTCCCCTCTCAGCTGTCAGCCTGGCACAGAACAGAGGAGAGGAGCGCCCCAAACCAAGTAACACCCAGTTTCTCTCTATTCCATTTACACACCATGACACCAACCATTTCAGCCTCCTCAAGTATTCAGCACATTGCATTTTTAATCTTTACGGTCATATGCTCGAGTTAATGTCCTCTCTCATTCTGTCTTTGTAGTATCCAAATGTCTGACTCTCCTCATTGAGATCCATCCCATCAACAACACTAAAGTCCTCAAGGCAGTGGACTGCAGGGTCAAAGTGCAGGTGTGTGGGTTTTACTGCAGTCACAAGCTGATGGTGCAGTTATGGAGCTTCCAGTGTATGAGTGCCACAGACTACTTATTTTACAAGCTTGCTGCAAATGCACTGGCCTCTAGTCTTTTTTTATCAGCATCCCTCAGTTATGTCTTTTTATTAACAGAGGAATAATATTAATGCATTTGTTATTAAGCCATTACTGTTGTAACCCCTGTGCTCCTTCTTACTGGTTGCTCGCCATATTGCCGAACCACAAATTTAAACATATGCCAAGTACGTTAGTGGCCTCCATTAAAATATGAAAATCTGCAAATAGATTTCTCCATCTGCTAATTCACACGCTGACTCATATTTTCTACGCCTGCCTCCAGTTCCTCCATTCAGAAAGTGACAGGAGATCAGTGCCGGAGAGCCACCTGCTGCTGCTGACTGAGGACGGATGTGAGTCTGCGTTATTTCTTTAATCTGCTACGAAACACATCAGCACATTTAGCGAGAACAAAATCCGACATTTTACATAGAGGAAAGAAAGTGCTTTCTATGGAGATATGCTACATTGGATAAAGTTCTAGTTATGCAGAGCTGTACTTGTGTGTTTCAGACGTGGATCTCTACCATGTTCTGCTGACGAAACAGGAGGGTTATAGAGTGGTGAGTTGGACTCTACATTCACCACGTTGCTCACTTTAGCCGGCTCTTCATTTTGAATGGGCGTCTGCAGATGATGGCCTCAGACTACAAATCGCACGGAGGATTTTTATACTGTGTTTTTTCACAGTTATAAATTCTTAACACACTTGCAGTAATTAACAAGCAAGAAGGTTGGGATGTATTTACATAACCCGGTGCAAAGAATATATTGTTTTCGACCTCATTCTCTGGCCATTATATATATTGTGTCCTCCTCCTGGCAAGCTTTGCATTAACAATTCAGTGTGTCTACAGTATGAATATGAATGTGTTTGTGTGAACCAGGTGATGGCGAATCCCGAGCGCTTGTCCAAAACAGCGGAGAGAATAGTGGAGGACTTCATCTGGGTCCAGTGGGACGGACACACACAAAGACTCTACTATCTCGCTCATAATGTGACACACACACAGGCATGTAGAAGCGTACTTGTGAGGACGCTGCGCTGAATTATATTAATCCATAAAAAGAGAGATAGCACCAAACACATTTTCTTCAGAGTAGGTACATTGAATAACAAAATGATGTCTTCCACAGGACAAGTTCCTGATGCGATGTGTGCAGTTTTATTTCAGCCATAACTGTGAAACTGTGGTGAGTCATTTTTACACCTTATAAGTGAATAACACACAAGTTTTCTTTTTTTTGTCAGAGTCACAACATGACCTGATAATAACACATAATTGTCTTGCTTTCTATCACTCGCCTACAGTTGGAGCTCCCATTAGAGTTGCCTGCCAATTCTTTCCGCACCGTCACGTAAGCCAACAACGTCTCGTACAGAATATGTATAGAAATATGTTTTCACAGCAGGCACTTGATCCTGTGTTCTGCATTCCTTTGAATTATTGACATGCGCCTGCAATCAAAGACACTAAAATGAATTCATGCTCTTCCCATGCTGTGCAGCTTATTAGTTTGCTGCACACCTTCTTAACCAACTGGGACTCTGTGTGTGTGTGTGTGTGTGTGTGTGTGTGTGTGCAACAGGTTTGTAAATCTGGGGTTTGACCATTATCACATGGAAAGACCAGAGCGGGAGCTTGTTAGGATGAAAGTGTTCACAAACAGAATAGGTAACACGTTCATACACATCCTTGCCTTACACACATGTATTCTCTCTGAACACACACATGTAAATACACTGACTTTCCTGTTACATGACTACTTCTGTATATTTGTGTTTGCTTTACATTTCTCTTCGGGAAAACAAGAAAGTAAGTCCAACTTGCAACCCAGAAGCTGTGGTCTAATCTGCAGTGCAGCAATGATGCAAGAAATTATTTTATTATATACACAAATGAAACAGCAGAGATCGGAGAATGGGCTGAAACTTCTCAGTGATGATCTGTGAGAAATCAGAGTTTGTTATATGATTGCATGGTATTATCAGATTAGAAGTTCAACCTCTAACAAGGGATGATTCACTTTTAGAATTACTATTGATTTATGCATCATATTGGTGATTTAACCTTTGACTCAAATGCAAAATCTCAATCATTCATATCTAATTCTGATCCTACTGATTTACACCTTTCAAAATATTTGAGTGGTGGGTATTAATATGTGAACATATTTTCCATCAAAACACATCACAGCTGATTTAAACTCATTGATTATCATGAATATTTCCATGTCTTACTGCTCTGTCCTGTGGTTTGTCCTTAGGGAGCATGTGTGTGTGCTACAGCCAACCCCTCCAAGACAAACAGGAGCTGATCTACACTGTGGTTTCACTTCACAAAAGTGTGTATGCCATCTACTGAATGCATAACACCAACTTTCTTTCTCTTTCTATTTCTGTCCTGTGCTTCTGTTTTTTTTTATCTTAAGCACACAGTGATTTGGATTTTGTCCCTTTCTGCAGACTGCAGCAAGACATTCAGAGTATCTCTGGGCGGCGAGCAGTCGGCCGAGAAAGCCACACGGCTCCATCCACTCTTCATTCCCATAGGTCATTGCACACGCAGACACGCAATACAAGCATACACACACACATCAAGATCCTTTAAAATTCAGTGTGTTAAGTCTGACGTGCATTTTTCCTAACGCAGTCACACAAATACAAATGAGAGTCATGCAGGATGATAAATGACTGGTGTGCATCCAGCATGTTAACATGCACCCTGACACGGATGCTGTGTTATTCCTGTATGTAGGTTACTACATCCTGGTGTATCTGCAGCGTTATTTTCTCCATTGTATCAACACCAGGCAGCAGGAGATGGTCTGTCACTCCCTCTTTCTCTCAGGTAAGACGGGGTTTTTGTACAAATCGTGTCTAAGCTGAGTGATGGCTTTGAAGCAGTCTGTTTACCTCTTGTCTCGGACACAGTACACGCTCCTATTTTTTTTTCCTGATATGCTTTTTTTTTTTATGTTGAACCTGCACAAGCATAAAGAAGGTGACTCTCATATTAATCCAATTATTAATCAATTTGTCTGTCTCAACGACCTCAAGGCCTCAAGGACGTTGACTTGGAAGCTCAGTGTCAGTCAGCCAACATGACAGTATTGCATTCAGAGGAAGAGTCCAGTGGAAGTCTGTTGGACTTGGCCAGTGGCAGGATCCACAGTGCTGAGCTGAGCCCTGACTACCTGCTGCAGATGCTGCAATCAGACACTCTGACTAGGTGAGCACGAATCATAACACTTTGTGAAATGAAGGATTCATGTGTGTCGGGGTTGTGATTTAGATGGTATTTATATGCATAGAGGAGAGCGGAGGAGAATATAGGTAGGCAAGTAGCAGGCGGGTGGAAAGGAAAAGTTATTTTTGTGTGCGTACACCTGCAGAGTCTTTCTGGAATAAACAAGAGCTTTAAGTTGAATCACAGCCAGCAGACATCTTGGCTTCCAGCGTTCTGCTCAATAAAGATGCATCAGTGGCCTCTTGCTTTATTCATTTCTTGGACAGTTTTTGTTCTACTCATTCATTCATTTATTCATTCATTTTTTTCACTTGAATCCGCTTTTTGTCAAGCAGCACATAAATCGCAGTACAGTACCCGACTGCTGGCCGTCCGCCCGTGCATCTGTCTTTGTGTCTCTCTGTTTGTATATGCTTATGTCGTATAAAAGTAAATTTGTTGTATGTCACCTCCATCCAAGGTGTCCCAGCAGCAAGACCGACCCCCAGCGCCTGGCTGCCCTCCACTGCCTGCTGGTTTACATGGGAAATGACCCAAAGCTGGAGCTGAAGGTACAAATGAAGCCAGGGAAGAGTCGGGAGGACAGAAATGTTGAACATTTGAAGCAAATTTACTGACTTTTGTGTCAAATTAATTAGATTTTTCCCTCAAATAAGGTGTAACAAATCATCTAGGCCCACAGAAGATACACCCATCCAGATGCATTTTTTATGCAACACAGCGTCATTATTTATTTGTAGAAGATAAAGTTATTGAAACCATCAGTCGCTATAAATGTTTAAACAAAGCCACGGGATTAATAATATCTCTTTGATGAAGAGAGAGACCGAACGTAGACGTGAGGGGAGGATGAAGAAGCAGAAAAGTTGGAAATCTGACAGAGTCACTTTTAATAAAATCCCTAAAGGAAAATGAACAGCTAAGCAAAAATAAATGGATAAAAGTAGCTTTTCGGCGCTTCTGTGTAAATTCGGCAGGTGTCGACCTTGAGTTGGAAGCGAGCAGATGAAGGGAAGGAGATAGAGAATGAAAGAAAAGGCGGGATGCTTCATTAAAACAGGAGAGAAGAGAAGACAAGTGGACAGAGATCAAACAGTGTCACACAAAGACAGACAGAAAGGGGCCGATATTGACTGACTATGACTCAGATTCTATTAGTCCTACACCTAAATTAAGATGTTCCAGCTACACTGATAGATTGTAATAAATTCTTTCTTTAGAGGTTAAATGAGTCACCAGGTTCATTAGTGCAGCAGCCATTGGGAAATTGGACACCACACGTAACACATTGTATTCTTTGTAGACTCTGTTAATGGGGTCAGCTGCACAAAAGTAGTGGCTTTAATAAAGGTGATTGCTTGTTAATATTTTTTTGCTTTGCTTGAAGCAGTTTTTAACTTAAGAGAATACTTTGCAAATTAAGTTCCTCTGTTCCTTCTTTCGCTTCTTTTTCGTCATCTCCGCACAACTATTTCACAGTATGTCTGCTTCTGGACATAGACTCAGAGTGACTTTTGGCGAAGAGATTTTTCTTCAAACAGCAGCCAAATGAGCTACGGAAAATGAGTTTTCACTCTGCCTGCGCCGTGGCTGCGAGATTTGCAGGGGACTATATCTTTGAGGACATCATTAATTTTTCATGTTTCTGTAATGTAAACATCAGACGCTACAGCATCCTGAAAATTCTTATCAGTGGCTCGACGTGTTTTATTGAGATAAGATACTGTTGAAACAAGAGTCTGCCATCATGTCAGTGGTTAACATCAGCATGCTAATGTCCTCACAGTGACAATTCTAACATGCAGAGACGGATGAGATGTTGACCCCAGCTTCCAGCCATGGTTGATCTTATCTAACTCACAGCAAGAAAGTAACTTCCCAAAATGTCAAACTACTCCTTTAATGATAATCAGAAGTCACTAATTTTGCAGAGTGGATCATCCACATTAGAGAGGTTTTGAAAGATGAGCTTGTTGTACAGCTGTCTTGTTTTCCACCCACCCACTTTGTCACCTGTCTCCTGTGTTTTTCTATCCTGCCTCCAGATAATTGACTGGCTGTGTGACAACGTGAACCCCCTCGAATCCTTTGATCAGATCCAGGAGTTTATTCTAGGTCAGTGGCAGCTGAGGCACGGGGACAGAAATCTCCCGAGTATCACTTCTCCTTCCTTTGAGCCGAGCTCCTGCCTTTTCCTGTCTGCTTTTGTCTGCGGTTACGAGGCCGCTTACGTCTCGTCTGAACACAACTAAAGTTTTTTCATCAGGTCTGTTTGGCTTCTTTTCTTTTTCGCAGACTTGTGCCAACGCTCGTCTGGAGGCTCTGGATTAGAGAGTGAATTTAGTTATTTCGACCTTGGAGACTCGTGGCTTACACAGAACAGTTTGATAAAATATGCTTAAGTCCTAGTGGACACGCAGCAACGCATTTGTATGTCCCACAAAGTCTGTGTGAAGAAAATAACCCAAGAACGGAACATGATATTTATTTCATATTTACAACATCACCTAGAGAGTAGATGAAGATGTTGGAGCACCTTGCCGCATTAATTTGCATATTATTGCTGCTGCTCTAACTTCTTTAACTTCCTCTAAGACGCAGAATTAATACAGGTGTTTCTGTACAGTACTAATGTCGACCTTTCAATGAAACCCTATTAACCTGTGCTCACTAATATATCATAGTGATTATGGTGGGACAGGCCTATTGACAGAAGGGTCATTGAATATTATTATCAGTAAAAATGTTCATAAACATAATGCAGGACTTGCTTAAAGACTCCTACAGAATCATAAAAAACTCAGCCCATATTTTATTATTGTAGCTCTGTATAATATTATTATAATATTCCAACATCTCTGTCGGGACTTACAATGAGCTAAAAGTACTGTACTTGCTAAATTACCACATTCTAGCATGCCACTTCTAATACAGCTTTAAAAGATTCATATAGTAATTTATGGTTTTGCTCTGTTGTATTCATATAAGAACATTTTCTTTTGTAGCTACTCGACAGTGAGTTTGATATTTTTCTCTTCTTATCAGTGTAATCTTGTGCGATAGCGACTGTCAGTCTGTTCGTTCCCGTCCAGAGTCTCCCCGGAGGCTCCGCTCTCTCCCCAGAGACTCTGGACAGAGAAAGAGATTTAAAGAGACGGGGAAGAGATTTGTCTGCCAGTCACAGGTGCTGCTGCAAAAGTTGGCAAAGGCAAAGTTGACCAAAGTAGGAAGAATTTCACAAAACACCCACATCAAGATCATAGAACCCAGGCTGGTCTTTACTGCAACCCTGATTCTGAAAAAGTTGGGACATTTACAGACAAACTTTACTGAGTTTTACAAAGTGTTCCTGAGCCCATGTATTAATCTCCTTTATACAATCATGTGTTCACAAAGTGTTGAACCTCTCTCCATCCTCGCTTGTGAATGACTGAGTCTTTCCAGGATGAACCTTTCATACCCAATCATGATACTATCACCTGTTACCAATGAACCTGTTTACCTGTGGAAGGATCCAAACAGGTGTTTTTGGATCAGTCCACAACTTTCACAGTCTTTTGTTGCTCCTGTCCCAACTTGTTTGAAACATGTTGCTGCCATCAAATTCAGATTAAGCAGATATTTACAAAAGTCACTGAAGCTGATGAGGTCAAACGTTCAATATGTGTCAAAAAGGATTAGAACAGCGTCCCAACTTTTTTTTGGTTGTACTAGTTTACCAGTAAGAAACAGGAAGTAGAAGGCATCAATCCACACAATCATCTGCCAAATGGCGACATCACATCACTTCAGTACCAAGGAGAGCTCACACCACTGATCTGAATTTAACAGCAAAAAAGATTCTACTCTTCCAAAAATACCGTCCTCACTGTCGACTATAGTATGAATAACATCAGAAGTAGAAGCTCATCCCTTGTGTTAAGATAATGGGAACAGCTTTGCCAAAAAACCACCGCACTGAACTATAACGCACACACACATTTGTTGTTGTTTTTTTTACTCATTTTGCTCTGTGTGTTTCTCAAATCAATTTTTAGTTCAACTCCAAGATAATGAATTATTCTGTGAACTCCAAACAACAAACTAAATACGAGTTAATGCCCAGTTTTAGATGCCCATCTGTGTCTGTTTCGTAGTGGCAAACCTGCCAATGACTCGGGAAAAAAAAAATTAGACAAAAAGGAAGCCACAACAAAATTTGCCAACAAAAGCTTCTCTGCCTCGATGCGTCTGTGCACCAGATTTGAGTTTGTTTTCCCATTTTGCAGGAGCTTAGCCCTTGTTAGCTGCCATCCCACGGGTGCCTTTTCAAAATGGGACACAGATCTCACTCAAACACACAGTCGGCAACTTGTATGACATTCTCATTTATGTCACACTAAATTCATTATGAAATTCAGCTTTTTTTAAAATCCAAGGTCAACTGCAGGAACAGTGCCACCAGAGGAGTGAGGTGCAAGAAAACAGCAGATGTGTAGATGACGTAAATCTGATATCAAAACCTGCTATTGGTGGGAAATTGGTTCAAATGCCTTGTTTTTCTTGTAGTTATTTTGAGATAAGAATTCTGCATCTGTGATCTATAAAATAAATGTCTCACTGTACTCTCTCTCTCTCTCTCTCTCTCTCTCACACACACACACACACACACACATAAACAGCTTCTTTGTACAGAATAAGCTATGAGAAGTCTCTCAGCCTGGATAAAGTCCTGCCTTACTCCTCTCTATTCGACAAGAAGGTACCACACACACACACACACACACACACACTTACCACATGCATAAAGACAGAAACACGTTCATATATATGGATATGAATGCCAAGAGGACACACTTGTAGTTCTGTTTCTTTCTTTGTGCCTTAAGTAGTTCATAGACACACACACACACTTTGTTCTGTCTCTGTGTGTTCTAGGAGGTGCCAGTGTGTCTGTTGGAGGTCCCTGGCGTATTGTGCACTACTGAGCTGCATATTGAACCTGTATTCAAAGGAAAGGTAACGACATGTTTCTCATTTTAAAAAACAGATTTATTGCATTAAACCCGCTTTTAAGTTATTATTATAACAATAAGTGCGACTGCTGTCTTCATCATCATCAAATAGAGTCTTCACACATCTCTGCTTCCTGCTCTATTTCCAGAAGCAGTTAATAAAACCTGGCCTTACATTTAGGTTGGTGATTAAATCAACACAATGAAGCGACTGCAGCCAGCCGACTTCACCCAGACATTAAAATGACATTTATATGTAAAACAGTGTTATTATATATGTATACTGTGTCTGCTAGTGCGCAATTTAAACGCAATTATGCTCAATTGTTCTGCAGCAGTGCCCTTGAAGTGTCACTGTGCTGTTGTTGTTTGTGCGTGTGTGTGTGTGCAGGCCAAAAGTCTCCAGGGTTTCTGGTCAGAGCTGCAGTGGAACACAGAGAGGACGAAATATCTGGATGCGGTTCCCAACCCCAGATACAGAACCTCACACATGCGAGCCGAGTGGGAGAAACTGGTGAGTGTGAGCTCCAACAAAAACCTTTTGTTGTATATCAACTAACACAAATCAGAACCAAATCAAACAAACTGATGGTAGTGGTTTGGAGTATGTGGTGTGTATGTCTCTACGTGTGTCCTTGTCAGCGATACCTGTGGGTTTTTGTCGAACAATGAAAGCGTATTTTCAGCCCTCCCATGACGGCGTTGCTTGTTTCAGAGGTCCGAGAGGCGGCCGTCCGGCAACATGAATCACATGGAGGAGAACACAAAGAAGTAGGTCTGCCTCCCACCGGAGCTTTGTTAAGAAAAGTGCATTAGCTCAGACACTGAAACTGGAGGGAGGGGAAGTCATGGCTGCACCTGTGTGTGAAAAATTACACTGTTTGCTATTAAAACCAGATCATTTGTCCCTTTGTTGAGGTGTTTTAGTACTGCAGTTTTTAAAAATATATACAAATTTGGCAGATTTATTTAAGGACGTCTCATTGTTGGAACAATCGTTGACAAAACAGCTTCACCACAAGGTCCAATTAGTATCTGTAATTATCTGAGCTTCTGATGGAGGAACAATAATTAATTCTCATAATTGATAACTGGGTTCACAAAAGTATTTAATTTGTATACTTTAACACTAGATGTAGTTACAAAACTTATTCCCAAGTTCAGCTGTTGCATTGATTTTCCCAACACGTGCTGTCTGACAAAGCCTCTGTGGCTAAACCCACTGCTTCTTACTGAAGCTTTAAATCTTAAAAAAATGAGATTTATGTTAACATTTATTCAAGCCGCCTAAATTATGTCCTAAAGCAGCTGTTCACTGTAGTTTTTAGTAAAACTTGCTCACGCAGTAGGAAGTCTGTTGTGGACTATTTATTTTCAGCTGCGGATTAAAACACATTTGGTCCTCCAGTGAGAATCGAATAAATCGACAGCCTCACCCTTTAACTATGGACGTTAAAGGGAGCATGCTCACACCCAAAAATGTGTTTAAATGATTAAGTCGTTTCTCAGCTCACATAAGTTCAGAAGTAAAATCAGTCAGCTGAAGAATAAAACATAATCTAATACAATAAGGATGTGAAGCAAGTTTAAAGTGCTTTTGTACTTTGCTGCATTAGTAAAACTCCCTGATTTGCCTAAAATAATATCCCCGTATTTGATGGGTGTCCTGTCTGGAATCTAAAAAAAAAAAAAAAAAATTCATTCCTTAATTTTTATGACCCGTTGGGAGCCGTGATAAATACGCCTCTGCATACTCTTTGCGAGGCGGTATGAATATAAATGTGCAACAGCATTGTGGAAGGCAGGCGTTCAGTTTCCATTACCAGAGTCAGTGTAAACCACTCTAGAAAACAATGACTACAAAGAACAAAAACGTCTGTTCTCTGCCTGCTCGCTGTGTAGTTACTCCAGCTATCGCTTCTGGTGCACATGCTCTTTGAAATGGACTGTCTCACCACGTTCACTTTTGGTTTTAACTATCCGCACAAACTCCCCAAAAGTACTGATGAATGACCTGCATTAACCTGTTACCAGGTTACACTTTGAATATGAAACACCCACTTTCAATTAAAACTCCTCCGAATTGAGATTATAACTCGAGCTCCTGCACAGTTTATGATGAAGTGACTGGATGATGGGCATGCACCTGTAAAAAACCTGCTCTGAATTAAATATAACTCCTGTCCTGTTTGTGCCAGAGATCAAACCAACAGCCTTTTGGTTCATAATTAGCTTCCCCCTGGCCAAACTTCAGAACCTGCTTACAAAGTTTGTGCTTTTATGGTTATATATATATTTTTATATTATATTTATATTTTTGCTGTCGACTGCAGCAGTGTTGCGTTTTCCTGCCTCGGCTCACAGCATGAAATGTAAGACTCTTATTGTAATGCTGGCTCCAGGGATTGTTTTCACACAAGGCTTTTCCTCTTATTTCGTAGAGTCCTGTCAATGGTGGACACCTGGTGTCTCGGTAAGACGGACACACTGGACACACACACAGCACACACAGGTATACAGACACACAATGCAAAGGGGTGAGAATGTCATAAACAATAAGATCCTGGATTGTTATACAGAGCTGAAAAGTGCGTGCGAGTGTGTTTGGGGTTTGTGTGTTTGTGTGTTCTTCGGAGGTCGCATTCTTCATGCCCACTGGAGAATTCAGCTAAACAGAACCACCACGCTAATTTATCTTGGAGGGAGAGGTTGAGAAGACAGAGGAGGGAGGAAGAGCCGGAGAAGGGGGTGAAAAATGCACGAGAAAAAATAAAATTTGAAAAATGCTACAATTATATAACAGTGGGGAGTTTGATACTTCCTTCCTTCCCCTCTCTCTCTCTCTCTCTCTCTCTCTCTCTCTTTGTCTTCTTGTCTGTCTCGCTCTCTCTGTGCAGCTGTTTTGTGTCAACCACAACACAGGACCCTTCCGTACCTCACTTCATTCATATGGATGGTCTCAGACACACACACACACACACACACAGCCTCCCATGTAATTCACTTGTAAAACACACACTCGCTGCTTTTTGATCAATTTCGCCACAGCGACACTTGAAACACAGATGGTAGCACTCATGAACGAAGATTTCCCAATAGCTTTGTGATCCATCACATGTGTTATGTAAAAGGAAGGTGTTGGCTTTTGCAGCTATGTTCGAGGACAATTGACACAATGGACATTTTAAACTATTTGTACTGAAGATGCCAAATACAGTGTATCAATCAATCAATCAATCAATCAATCAATCAATCAATCAATCAAACTTCAATGTTTCCAACCAGTGCTGAGACTTTGATCATGATTTTATTTGATGATTCTTGATTAGGAATTTTAAAATGTTGCCCTTTTGATGACACTGATTGTAAATAATGGGGATCACCAAAGTTATTCATCCTCAGGAGAACATGAATGTCTTTTTCATGGTGATCCTTCCAGTAGTTGTGGACACATTTTGCACAAAATCATGTGAACCTTATGTTGGCAATAGAGGAGGAAAAGTCATTAAGGTCAGTAGGATGTATCCTGTGGGAACCATGAATGTCTCTATCTAATATTGTGCCAATTTGTTGAGTAGATGTTGGGATATTTCCTTCATCTGTGAATGAAACTTGTACCTCCTCATGGCAGTAGATGGAAGGTCAGGGGGCTCACCAGAGTCATTAGGATGTATCCTCTGAGCATCAAGGATATCTGACCCAAATTCCAGATCAATCCCAATAGTTGTTGAGATATTTCAGGAACAAAGTGATGAACTGACTAACTTGACTTGTCCTTCACATCTTCAAATAGCTTGTTTTGTTCCATCCAAGGGTGAAAAAAAAAAGAGATTTCATTAACAGATATTTGACAAATTACTTAAAACATTATCACAATTGTTGTGGATTAATCTCCAATCATTTGAGTGATTCATTTCTCAGCACTGCTTCAGGTTTGCTTAATAACTTTCACCTTTCAACTGAGCGGTCGCACAGTCAATAAATGCGAGGAGCCAGTTTGTCCATCAATGAGGTGTGTCGGCAGAGGCGCCCAAAGCCCTGCACTCGTACCTGCTGCTCAGAACAAGAGCATCAGCTAATTGTCTAAAATATGTAAATTTCCGGCAGTAGATAACTTTGAACTTTTAACAGGCGCACAGTGGATCTGGCAGCGCAGCCTGTCAGTTGGCTGTGCCCTGCAAGCTCTATTTATATCTGCAACATATTATACTGTAACATCAAAAAGCCAGCTTTGTGCATGTGTGTACAAGTGATCAAAAGATGGTGTGTGTTTGTGCGTGCAGGCATACAATAACTCATCTACAGTAACCGGGCTGGAGCGTGGTCCACTTTTGTGTGGCTGAAAAAAAAGCTGTAGCATCCATACACACACTCTCTCTCTAACACACACACACACACAGTGGGATTGCAGCCTCACATCCCCCAAGCTTTGGGATGTATTTTTAAAGTGAAAACCCACCCCAAAAGAATCCATTAACGTCTTAGGTTCAGTCCTCTTTTTCTTTTATTAAAGCCATAAACAAGTCAGAGTTTGGGCTTCTTCCATTCCTACTGATGGCCTGTTTAATGATGTTACTGCACCGACACACCTGAGGCTACCTGTGGCGTTCGTTCGAGGTTAGATGCCGCATCAAAGGTTTCTTCAAACGCCCCTTTTATGTGTGTGTTCTCACTATTGCCTGGTCTCGTCTAGATAAGAAGCTGGTGCCGCTTTTCCAGGAGGAGGACCATCAACAGAGGGCGCTCATAGGCCTGGTGAGAGAGAGGCGCTGCAAGCAGTCGATGGCTGCGACACATGAACACACAGAAACACATATACCACATATAACTATATATTTTTGGATGGAAAATCATACATGCTAGACAAAGGTGGAGTCCTTCCAAATTTAATAAGAGAAGACCCTTTTCTTTTCTAACATGACCTAATGCGCAAAGTCAGGTCCATTAAGAAAAGGATTTGGTGAGGAGGCGTTTTAGATAAGATAAGATAATTCTTTATTGATCCCCCATAGGGGAAATTTGGGTGTTGCAGCAACACAAGCATACAATCAGGTAGAAGTACAAAGTATAAAAAACTATATAAAAAAAGGTATATACAACTTAGTATATAAGTAACAACAAAGTACAAGTGGAACCCAAAGTGGCTTAGTGAAGATAAAGTGACAATGATCAATTTACAAAACAGCAGCAAATGTAGGTGGTGCAATATGAGAATATGAGGTAGATGGTGCAGGATAGTTACATCAGTAAAGCAGCAACTGTAAATATTGCAAAATGAGAGATAATGATAAGCCGCATAATGAATATATCTGTCTATCTATGTAAGAAGAGGTATGTACAACTGAGGTTCAAATGGCAGATCCAAAGTGACGATACAGATCTCAACCCCATCCAACACCTTGAGGATGAATGAATATGAGCCAGGGCTTATGTAGCATTGACATATCGGGTGGATGGAAAAGACAAGCATTCGTGTAACAGCAACTCAAGGTGGTTGTAGTACTATGTTGTGAGTTGACAATGTTGCACTAAAATTTGTGTTTACTGTGGCTGATACGAGGCGTCACATGACATCAAATACCATTGAATCTCCCCTCCACGTTTGAGGTGAGGTTATAGCCACAATGTAGCACCACAATCTGGTTTAGAGTAAAAAAAAAAAAAAAGAGTTGTTTTATTTCGACTCACACGTTCTCAAAAACCTCAAAAAACGTCACCTGCAAAGCGCCGTCACCCAAATGAGTCACCAAAACATCAGTCATTCGTTCAGTCGTGACAAAACACGCAGTTATTTCAAAAGCCTTTAACTTTAAACACAGCGGTTAACATCCTGCCGCTCGAAAATCAAAGCGCAGGAGCAGAATGGAAAATGACAAAACACATCAGTCACAGTCTGGCTTGTTGCTTTTGAGATAAAGTGCCACTTTGACGTCCTGTAAATGTGAGAAAAGTGGGCGCGTGGTAAAACACTCCCTCCTCCTCAGATGCATTGAGCACAACAGTGTAACAGCCCCTGGAGGTGGATTCCTCCTTTACCATGGGTTTGATATATGGACCACTAAAGATCCATAGTGAAACGCTGACAGCCGACCATTTCCCTCCATAGTCATCTTTTAAGGTGAAACTCCAGTTACGCTTCAGATGAGTCGACACTTTAAGAAAAGGGCATCTTAAGGTCCCCGTCCTGCGTTTCTTTTTTTTTTTTCCTCCACGTTGTTTGATGGACAATTTCATATCCTCCAGTTTTCCCTGTGCTCAGCATAGTTTTTAAAGAGCAGATAGCTTCAATTTAATGGAGTTCAGGCTAGATGCTAGCAGTCTCTCAGCTATTCTTAGAATGATCCGCCCTGTCTCTCTCTCTCTCTTTATTCCCTCCATCACGTCTTCCATTATTCTTTTACCCCGTCGTCTCTTCTCTGCTCGCTTCCTTCCCTCTTTCTCCTCTTCCTCTCCCGAAGGATACCGGGTCATTCTGTCATCTTTACTCTGTTTTTAGACCTGAACTCCCATCTTCTGTGCTTTCGCACCTCTCACATCTGCAGGTCTCCTCTCTCCTCTCCTTCTTCTCTTCTCTCATCTCCTCTCCTCTCCGTGGTTAAATCAATTTTGGGACACTGTAGTCGAGGGAAAACGTCGAGGTGAACTCAATTTGACCCTGCTGAGTGCACAGCAAAGTATGCTTAAAACACACAAACACAAAGTTTGAATCCCAGCCACACACACACACAGGTGAACATGCACAGAAATAATCAGCGACTTTCTTTGGCATTTGCAGACAGTTGACAAGCTTCGCGAGCATCTCAACAGACACCTGCCTCGACTGGGCAAGAAGAAGATCGACTCGCTGGTTGTCAACTACGTGGCCAAACTGGTCGGTACACCGTGTTTATGTGTGTGTGTGTGTGTGTGTGTGTGTGTGTGTGTGTGTGTGTGTGTCCAGAAGCTCTATATATTCCTGTGTTTTTTTTTAAAGGCACATCACTCTTCAAGTTATACTTATTTAATGCTTGCGGTTACTCTTTTTTGGGGAAGGTTAAGTGACACTCACAGAAAGGCTCGCTCAGTGGAAAAGGCAGCGAGTTTTCCACTTTACTTAAATGGTTGATTGAGCTAACAGATGGATGTGAGCTCTTCGGTTAAGAGAGGTTGCCGGAAGCCATCGGGTCAGTCCTTTAAAACAAACAGCAGTCCTCTGGTTAGGACATGAATCTTCAACCACTCAATGACTTTTTGTCCCCCATGTAGCCACATGCTAACTTTACTATTTACAATTTCATTATAATTTCTAGGTTTATAAAAGCACCTCTTCATTGTGCCCCTGCTTCTCCACGTCCTTTCTATCTACCCAAAGAGCAGCAGGTGGGATCTGCATAACCAAGTGGAAAGACGTAACCACTCTCCGTCTCAGTACCCTATAGAGGCACTTGGTTCTGTAAAGTCAGTCTTTAGTATTCCTGGGAGGTAAATCCCTTCACAGCTAGGAGCCGCTGAAAGCAGACATGCGGCATATATCAACACAACAGTATTAAATCAGGCCAAGGGTAAGGGTGGAATTGAATAGAAAGCAGGATGCACCACGTTTTGGGACTTTATGGAATTGCAAATGACAGCGCGAAAAAGACCAAAGAAATCCTCCCTGCTCGCCGCCGGATCGGCTCGTGACCGTGGTGAAAATGTGTCTGTAATCGTCCCGGCGTCTCGTCTAAGACGGGGCAGACGTGGCGATTGTTGGATCTGCGAGCGAGGGTGAAAAAGTTTCCCATCCTGGGTGCTGGAATTATTAAAACATACTCAGGCAAGGACCCATAAGAAACAGCCTTCAGGGATGTTTTACTCGAAGAACGGTCGACTAACTCACGACAGCGATGTGCTTACACATCAAGCTGACTCATGCTTTAAAAACTCAGGGTGGTACTGTTTCAAAGAGGGCCGACTTCCCTTCCACAAATAAAGAACATCTCCCCCTCTTGTCGGTGCTTATTGAGACTAATGGCTGCGTTGACACAGGGGAGAAGTTGGGGGTGAAATAGATTACAGCTTTTAAGAGCCAGGGAACTTCTGCTATGATACATTGCAGCTCCACAGGACATTATTGTCATAGTTATTTATTTCCCGTCCCTGTTGCTAGAGACAAGTGAGATATAGATTCCTTTTTATAACATAGCCAATGTCAGAGCAAAGAACAACACGCTAATAGCTGAATATGAATGACTAAAAGCAGCAATACATATTTAAAGTGTTGCAGTGAATTGAAAGAGGCTGAAATATTTTTAATTATGCAGAAAAGTTAGTCTATACCCAAGGTTATTAAACTTTGTCTCAGCAGGGGAGCCACGCTGAGCAAACCCAGGCTCTTTGTCGGGCTGAGGCTCATTAAGACGAATCGCTGATTCCAGATTTTAGTCTAATAGAAAGTCACTCAGGGAATACTGCGTATGAGTCTGTGGCTTTAAATCACTTGTTTGCCTTTTTTCTGCGACTTTCTTTTCTGCACAAAAAACATCCTGGCTACATATTTTTATCCTTCTTTACCGATCTTCAGGGGCCTGGAATACATCAGCAACAAGCACAAGAGATGGTAGTTGGAAAGGAAAGGAATTGAATAATTTATTTTGTTTGAAAAGTTGCCACCTTTTCGTCAAACACTGAATGTCTGATCTTGGAGATTAAATAAATCAAACATTTAGCTTTTACTATTAATACAGCAGTGGAAGAAAAAGACATTTTTGGCTTTTGGATTATTGCTTTCTTCACCTGTGTTGACAGAGCTGGAAAAAAGGAATCCCAAAGTTTATAAATCCCTCTGACAAACTCAATGGAACCAGTAATAAAAACCACTGGAAAGTAGGGACGTAAAGGTAACCGCTGTCCACAAGAGAGGAAACAGATTTCCTAAAAAGATCAAGATGCATAAACACAAACCAGCGTGTATGTACTTATTTATTTGACCTTATTTAAGGAAGTCTTTGAGATTATAATTTCTTTTTTTTTTTTAAAGAGACCTGCCCAAGATAGCACACTATTACACAGTTTCAAAATCATAAAGTAGAGCATGTCAAAAACAAACAAAGGATGACAAATACACAATACAAAGTCCACTTTAGATCAGACCTAGATCTGCTTTTGAAGTCTGTCGGTGTTGGCTACATTTTGCATAGTTTGCCTTGCAGCTCACGCAGGTCTTTTTACAACCCAGCAGCAGTAACTTCAACTCACTTTCAGTTTGTTGTCAGAAGCCAGAAGAGAGGTCACCATGCACCTCTTGAGTGGAAGGAAAAAGCCAGGCAGAGAAAGTCATTTTATTATACGACTGTGTCTTTTCAGTCCAATGCAAGCTGCAGTCAGTTGATTTCAGCAGCAGTGAGATTATCTCCCTGTTGGCTTGTTGTAAGAAGCCAAAAGGGAGTCAGGTGTGCACCACTTGACTGGATGTAAAAAGTCTTATTCCTTGGCTGGATTATCAGAATAAACACAGATAAAACAAATAAAATTCAGAGCTCACACGCATGCAGAGAAACAGGATCGGACTGGCAGCCAGCTTGAATTTCCTCAGGGTCAAACACACACACAGTCGATACCGGGCACAAGCTTCAATCACACACACTCACATGTTTTTACAGTGACATCCTGACTACACCTGTAGTTTTTGTGAAATCCTACATAAACAAGTAAAAGAACCCAAATCAAGGAAAAAAGGTCAATAATAACAAAAAAGTTATATAAACATAAAAAGAAAAAGGATAAAAGAGAAAATACATAAATGAATGAATTAAAATAAAATCATTCAAGCAGCAAATAAGAATGAAAACTGGAGGCAAGCACGAAAAGTGAAATGAACATAGAAATAATTCAAACACAATAAAAATAGGAAAAATGAAATAGATAAATGAAAAGAACACAGATGATTTATTTTAACATGAAGGGGAACAAAAGGAATTTAATATAAAATCTTAAAAAAAAATCTCTTGTGGAAAGACTATATGACTAATTAGTTTAGAAAATATGCTAATTAGATGATTTCTTGTGAGTTGTCCATTGTGGTAAACTTAATAAAAGATGTTTGAAAAGTGAAAAAAAAACCCAGTGGAGCTCATTATTACATTTGTCTTCTACACTGCCTTTATTTTCATCCGTTACATAAGTGAGGCTAATTGAAATCCCACCCTGAGGTCACTCGGGGACGTTGCCGCCGGTGTGAGCAGGGCGCTGGCGGAGGGTTTCCCACTGGTGTTCAGGATGTGAATGAGGCAGATCGTCTTCCTGTTATTCTGCAGGAGATGAGAGAGAGGTGCTTTGTGGAAAGTGTGCATGTGCCTGTTCCAGCACCGCACGTTTCGGACAGAGTCAGGTGTGAGTCAGGAGCGACCCCGGATGCTGACGATGTGCGCGTGGTGAGATGATGTGGGTGAGTGCGTGCGTGCTGAAACGTGTGTTCACACCCTGATTCGCTGTCTTGTTCACTGGAACTGAAAATGGGAAGTAGGAAAAAAAAGAGAAATGAGGAAATCATAGAGCAAGTGTACATTTCCACAATGAAACGCCGTCGTAGCAGAAAAATGTCCAAATTGCGTGTTTCAATTTTGTTAGACAAGATGCTCGTGTTGTGCAAAACTGAGGCCTGAGAGTTGAGGAAAATGTTTCATTCAGATCTAAAGGAGCATCTCCTTCCTCAAGCACTAACATGCGCGTGTCTCTGTGTTTGTGTGTGTTTAGCTGGAGCTCATCAGACACATGCTGGAGTCAGTCTGGCTGAAGTACAAACTCGGCCCTCGTGTCTTGTGCTTGTGAGTAGCCCTCCCTCCTCAGTGTGTGTGTGTGTGTGTCTCCTTTAAAGTCTGACTAATGTAAAGTATGAAGCGCTGACAGAATGTGTGTGTTCATCTTCACGCATGTGTGCTCCAGACCCCCATCGCTCCCCGCTGTGTGTGTTTCCACATGTGCAAATTGAGAGGTGACCCCTCTTCACGTGTGCGCTCCCGTTACGTAACGTTCACATCCGAGTTTTTCTGTGTGTGTGTGTGTGTGTGTGTGTGTGTGTGTGTGTGTTTCAGGACGCAGCAGGCCAGTCCAGCCGAGTGGTCCGTGTTTCACTTCATGTTTCGCATCCTGGAAGCCACGAGGGGTCTCTGCCTGCCCCTCCCACCTGGTACCATCCACACACACACACACACACACACACACACACACACACACACACACACACTTACACTTTTAGTTGTATTAATCCAGTCTGTCTCTCCCAGAATAACAATGTGTGTTTGTACTAAGGGACAACAGACCCGCTCTCTTCAGCGCTAATGTAACCAAAAATATGTTAAACATTTGCATAGTGCAGACACGGGTAAAGCAGACTGTGAATACATTTTCAGTCATTTGAATTGTTGTGCAATGTGTTGCTTATGAGGAAAAAGTTTTGCGCGGTACAATCCTAAACTGTCTGGGGACGATAAAGGAAACGAAGAAGTGCCCCGAGGCAAAGCTTCACACCTTTAACACCGAGGCTGAGGCGTAAATGCGAGTGTGAAGTTGTAAAACAGCAGGAATACAGAGTCTGTTTCCCTTTGGTGAATGAACGTTGGAAGAAAAAAAATAATTACACAGTGTTGTCAGTGTGTTTGTGATGATACTCCCATCAACCTTTGCTGCACTTTGTGTTCACGGCTCACTCGCGTGGCTGTCGACCCTCGAGTCTTATTTTACCTTTTCTTTTCCTTTGTGGTTTTCAAGAACATCAAAAACTTAAGTCTCTCTTTCTTCTCGTCTTCTCTCGGTCTCTCTCCTCCAGGCTATCACACACTGTTAGCGGTGTTTGCCGTGCGTTGCCTCCCTCATCACACCTTCCTGCAGTACATTGACCACGGCGTCCTGCAGCTCACGGAAACCTTCGTGTCTCGACTCATGACAGGTACACACACACACACACACACACACACAAATCTAATGACCGTCTTCATGAAGCCATCATGAAGTTGAATTAAATTTGGTACAGACATTCATGCTCCCCCCAGGATGAATTGCAAAAATTTGGTGATCCCATAACTATTCATCTATTATTCTTTCATTCAGTCGGTTAAGTCTGCGATGTGAAAAAACCCCCCACAAACATCAAACAGTTGTTTAAATGTTTTATGCCAGTGAACATAATAGCATTCCTTATATATGGATATCATATGAAACAAAATGTAAAAATATGATCAGCCAGCTTGTTTGAAATGAACACCGATACACACTGAAAATGGAGGATATACAATAAGTCATACTGTAATAACTAAAACACATACGCTTACAAACTGATAATAATACATATAATAGACATAATAGATAAAGGCAGCAGCACAGCTGATGGGACAAACTGTGTTCAGTATGTCCAAGACCATCACTGAGACCAAACTCAGCGCATTATTTTAATACATATCAAACGTATACAGGATGACGTATGAGGAGGTTTAAACCTCATAATGCAGGGGCCACATTAGGAGTTGTCATTAATGGTATGAGGAGACTCTTTCTGTTACTGTTGCTTTCACTTCCGTGATGCCCCGAGGAAAAGAAATAAAGGAATGGATTCAGACAGTGATTAAAAAAGTAAAAGCATTCGACAAATGTCAGCATCCTACTAACATTGAGCAGTTTTTCTGAGCCAGTGAAACGCGCAATCACGTGCACCACGCGAAGAATCAGAGGGAAAAACCCAACGATCAGGGACACGGCGATTATTCGAGCGAAAATTTTGTTTGCTCGAGGCTGTTTTGTGTTTGGCATCCGAGCTTGTTTGAGCCCTCTAACAAGTAGCAGGTAGAAGTACAACAAGATGAGATGGCTGAAAACTATGTATGTGATGTAGACCGCTTCCAGCACCGGTGCCACCTTCTTGCAGGGATGACTGTCAGTCTGCTCAGCTTCCTTTTTCACCTCTGTTAGTGAAAACACAACTGGAAGAGCCATCAGGGCTCCGAGCATCCACACACTGGTGAGTAAAAATCGCTGCCATGTCCGGTTCACCTTTTTCCACTTTTTTGGGTGAAGAACCTGGCAGATGAAAGGGACAGGGTTAACTTCATATCTGACTGCTTTATGTGGTCACCTGAATTTGGACTGAATCTTCTCTAGGAAGATAGAGTTTTGAAACATCTAGAGCATGTTTGTATGTGGGTATTTTTTTTTGCTCCCCCTCCAGTAAGAATTAAGCTGCAACCCCTACAGTTTTGCATCAAACTCACTGAACCGGAAAAAAAAAATTTCAGTGAAAATAGAAAAAATCTTTCTGCTAATCTGGAACACTAACGTCAACATGCTAGACAGACCTATCTCTCCTATGGGGATTAGAAGGGAGCTTTCATATACATGTAAATATCGTACGCTAACTGGAAATTAAGGAGGGGATTTCTGCATTTTGAATAATGGAACTGAAAGAAAAAGTTGTGTGTCATCTGCAAATTAAAAATGGTTACAGCTTTGACCTGTAAATAAGAGGTCAACAGAAATGTCACAGGTAGGATATATTTTGACTCGTCATCATTTCAGGACGTTTCAAAAATATCTTTTGTCATCATACTGTATGAGAGGCTTTACTAGGCTTAACAGGCATGCAGAGTAAATAAACTGTTGGTAAAGTTGCTTATTTGCCTTCTCTCTTCAGACTAGTTGGTTACCATATTTATATTCCTGTCTGATCTGTAAACAAAATCACTATCAGTGCCACCCTGGAGTCCAATGTTTCTTAATCTGGTTTGCATCTGTTCCTGTGAGAAACAGCCATAATTACTGGAGAATGAGGGTTGTGATCTTTAAAAGTTTTATCTGCTTTTGTTCCAAGTGCTTCCGACTAAATCCTTAGTGTTACTTGGATGTTATTTTCTCTACAAATTACAAAATGTTTGTGGGAATGTCGGTGGCATACCTTAAGGTACCTCTGAATACTTATCAGCACCAGAATGTTTGAGCCAGAGGTGATGCAGAAAAAGAAGAAGTAAAAGACAAGTTCACAGACTCCATGTGGCAACTGTTGTCCGTTGAAGAAAAATGCCATGGCAACAAGCAAGCAGAGCACGCAGAGGACATCCGACACCGCCAGGTTGAAGAAGAGGCGCTGCGTCATGGAGGAGCCGCGCAGATCCCGGCCGAGTTTTACTATCACGGCGATGTTGGCGGGGATACCCAGCAGGCAACTGATGGCAACAATCACACCAACAGCGATGTACCAGGGTCTGAGACAGGAGCTTAGAGGTGTTCCTGAAGAGGAGCAGTTGGTGGTGGAGAAGTCAAAGAAGCGGGAGGAAGAGTTGTTGGAGCTGCCGGCAACAGTCATCATGGAGGGTGAATGAAGGAGGAAGATGAAGTGATGAGACTTAACTGAAGCAAATGTGAGATATAGAAATGCTTGGTCTTTTCTCAGGCTGCTTGTCCTGGTTGCTGTTACTGTGAAAACCACTTCCTAGTTATCTGTGCCCACTCTGTGGCATGTGTGTGTTTGACAGGAAGGTTTACTGCAACAACAAGTTCACTGCTATCAAAACTAAATCTACTTTATCTTTGAGTTGTACAGTGACAACTCAGGCATGCCGAAGGGATATTTTGCCATTGCTGGCATCACTGATTTGCATTGGATCATCTACATGTTGACCAAACAGTAGTGAAACTCTATTCTTCAGAGGCACACTTTCACTTGGGTACGAGATGGACATTGAGCCTTAATCTGTTATTGACAGCAATCTCAGACATACTGTGCTGGAGTTAGAGTTGACCCCCACTGAAATGTTTGGTGATCATTGGGGTGATTACTGGACAGTCTCTTGATGCCCTCAAAGATATGTGGATTATCCACTTGAAACACAGAAAATGCTTGCTGAATTTGATGCCAGACAAAGTTCTCAACACAAGTGTCAGCCGATCAGTTGGTCCACCACTTTGGTCCAGACTGTAATACCTCAAAAACTCTTTGATGGGTTGCCAAGAAATTTTGTACAGAGGTTCTTGCCTGCCAGAGGATGAATCCCAAAGGCTTTGGTCAACCCCTGACTTTTGCTTTCGTCCTACCATGAGGTTGACATTTGTGGTTCTGAGCGAAATGTCTCGACACCTTTTGGATCGATTGGCAGCAAATACCTGCACTACTGAACTATGCTGGTTGACACAGTAAACATTACTTCTGCTGAACGTCAGAACGGAAGAAGTGTCATTTTGAGCGTGTTAGCATGCTGGAGTAAGAATTTAGTTCAAGCTTAACTGCTCAGTATCAGATGATTTTGAGCGTTACCACAGTGACCCAGATGACTGACACTGTACCACACCTGCTGAGAACTGATTTCTGAATTACCTCAGAAACCCAAATAAATAATAAAAACGGGACATCAGACACAATATGGTGGAACACCATTAATGGTTGCTTCTGAAGAACCATTAATTCAGATCCACCGAACCTGTGAAAACAGGTCACACCACACGGCTGGTGTTGATGTTGACAAGATGCTGCAGCTATCTGACGTCACCTCTTGTTATTATGTGTGAGAGTTTGCCAGTTTGACACATGAATAACCAACACAGCTCCTTTTTCTTGGGTGCTTTCGTCATTTGATGTACAAGGTCAAAGGTCAGGGTTGGCGGCCATGGGGATTCTGTGCCTTGCTCAGAGACAGTACATTATGTATTTTGTATGTCATGGTGTGGATTTCATACCATGGAAAGCACATTGTTCAAAGGCCAAACCTCGTGACTTGGCAGCGAGATCAACAGAACCAAAATATCTGGTCCTTCTCAGCAACTCTTGATCTTGTTGTGGCTGAAATGGTTCTTTCTCATGTCGAGAACAAACAAAGATCCTTGAAGATGAAAAGATTATTTAAGTGAGTCCAAATGGTTTCCAACTTCAAAGTGGGAGAAAAGGATGTTTCAGGACTTTGAAGTGAGGGTTCATGCGTCACTTGCCCCTAGGGATTAATCAAATAACTATATATATCTATTTAAAATTCTATTTTTAATTGGTCAGGTGTGCAACTTCTTCTTCATTACAAAGACACACAAACATACAGTATATTCCCAATATAAACTACTTTGACCAGTAACCTTAGCCCAGTTCCAGACTTCTGAACAGTGTGAGCAATAAAGCTAAGATTATTATCTCAGATTATTATCATCAGATGCTAAAAATTCATGATGACAATGCTAACATGCTGCTGTTTAGCGTGGAAGGTCATTACCTTTGGACAAATCAAAAAATTGACCTGATGATGATCAAAGCGATTATGATTCATCCTGTGGAGGACATGAATGTGTTTAATAAATTTCATGGTATTCCATCCAATATCTGTTGAAGGATTACATAAAGAAAAAACACAAACATAACCTGATGGTGGCGCTAGAGGAAAATCAAGGGTTCACCAACAGTAGGATTCAGCCTCTTGGGAACATGAATGTCTGCAGTAACTTGTGCTTGTGGAGGATTCCAGGTGCTTTTCGGATGCAGCAGCTGCCGGTGTTTTGGTGAATACAGTTTTAGAAAGGGGTTTAATAATCTTGGAAGAACTCAGTTCATCTTCTGCTCACCCACACTTTGAGAAGTTGGCCGTTTTGCTCCTTCTAACAATACATTCGAAAACATGTTGGATGCCTTGGACATTGTAGATGTACTACATCTCAGAGGATGCTTTTGAGCACCTGGGAGTCATTAACCAGCTGCTGAAGCAAGTTGCTGGGTCAAAGGATGTCAGGTTGTTTGCTCTGGTCTCTTTCTGGATTGATGGATCTGACTGCGCCACCAAAAAAAAGCACACCTTCCTGAAGTTTCTAACTAAGACTCCTCTTTGCTTGGATGATCACTCGTGAAAAACCTTATTTGCTGAAACACTGTCTGTTTTCCATATCTGTGAAATATCCCTCTAATGCTTCTATTAATCTAGGAAAATCAGCGTACGACAAGAATAGTTATAGTAGTCACTGCATTCTGTTCGTTTTGCTTTACCTGCCTTGTCTCCAAAAACAGGGTATTAATAACTCTCCTTGCTGCGTTTGCATGGATTAATATATAAAGATTTTGTGTCTATTATTTGGTGTAATTATGCTTGTGATGCATGCGGCTATAAAACAGCTCTGCAACTTTAAAATTAAAATCCCTCCAAAACCTGAGGTCAGTCATTCCTTTCCAACATGGATGGTGATTTCTTGTAAATTCCTCGGTAGGATTTCGAGCTCTGATCGTATAATTCTGGGTGTTGTTGGACCAAAACGTTGTCCTCCCATGTGAGATGTAGAAGAGTAATTAGCCCTCTTTTCCTCTCTCTCTTTGTGTTTAGACTTGGACAACAGCGATGCCAACGAGAGACTGAAGTTCAGCGTACTTAAGAGACTCCCTGAGGTACTTGTGTGTTTGTGTGGGGCCAAATATGAGGTTTTTATGCAGAGCCAGGATTAGTTTAGATTCTTTTTTGGAACAGGGAAAGGTTAAAAGGGCCTTATTCAACCTCTTCTATCTCATGTAATCACTCCAAAAATAAAGACTTAATAATATCAGCAGACTGAATCATGACATGTTGAGTGTACACACTTTGGAGGACGGAGCTGAAATGTACAGACGAGTGACATTTGGCGACAGTGCTGGAGAGCACTATCTGACACGTCGCTCCAAAATCTCACCCAGGTGTCGGATTGAGATCTAGTGAGTGTGAAGGCCACGGCTTATGATTCACATCAAGGGCGAAAAAGCTTATGTTCCAGTTATGTGAATATATTGTTTACACTCCATCTTTGTAATGAGGGGTTTATGTGCTGCCGCCCGACTATAATATCCCTCTCTGTGTAATTGTTGATGGACTGTTCTCGCTGACAGTCTGATCACGTCCTGCCTTGACTTTCACCTGAGGAGCGGTTGCTCTTGCGTTTCTCCTTATATGGTCACGCTAATGCACCAGCATCGCAGCCATCGAATGTGTTCCGTTGACCACGATTTTAGGACCCGATTTACCGGCGTCTTTCCCGTAGATCTAGATGCAGACGCCACTTTAGTCACCGCTCCTATTGGAACTGAAGCTTCTGCCATCTGTGCCCCAACAGTGAACCTTCTTTCAGAGTCACTTAGATCTTGATAGAAAGTACTCGCCGCAGAGCACGACTGGATGGTAATTGCTTAATTGTAGCATCTGGATTCGTTATGTTTCTCTGCTCATTCGTTCAGATTTTTCCTTTAATTTGTCACCAATTCAACTGGACCAGTCCATGACCGGGGTGATTTCTCAGCCTGGATGATACACACACACACATATATAGAACAATTCATGAGGCTATTATAATCCCATCTACTGTATTAGTGAGGAGGAAGTTTTGATCTTCTCTCCAACGGTTCTCTCCCTAAACTTCTCATTCTGGTCCAATTAAGAGTGAAGTTATTTTAGGTCTCATCTCCCTCAAGCCCCCCTCAAGCCAATCACAAAGCACTTGTGTAACCGGCTGGTGTGTACGTGTGTGTGTTGGGGAGGGGGTATTGTAGGTACTGGGAGTGTGTGTGTGTGTGTTTATGTGTGTCCCTAACTCTTGTGTAACTTCCACGTGTTCCTGTGTGGGTACAGTATATTTTTTTGTTAGCTGCCTGTGTGTGTGTGTGTGTGTGTGTGTGTGTTCCGTCCGCATTGTGATCAGAGGAATGTCGAGTGTTTTGTGTTTCTGTTCTGTTTCCTGCCCGTCAGACTTTTGTTGGGTGAGTTTGGCAGGCAGGGGAGATTTAGCAGGTACAAAACACACAGACACACACACACACACACACACACACACACACACACACGCCGACATGGAATTCCAGCAAACCTTCATATTATACTTCATATTTCCACAGTAATAAATACACAAGAGATCTGTTCAAATTTCTCCCAGTTATATAATATCAGTGCTCATTAAGTGGAGATTTAAGCACAGCTCATTACATCGATATTAAATAAACTCCATGAATACTACTGCACACACCTTTCATGTGTGTGTGTTGCCGACTTTGAATGCCTGCATCTACAAAGGATTGGTTGTTAAATGGAATCAATTGTTTGCTCCACTAAATTTGTCCATTTGGGAAATTATAATAGAGTCTGTGATGCTGCAGTGACTTTCTACTACAGCACGACAAATGTTTTCTAGCAACGCATTTGCATATTATATTAAAGTCTTTACTAGCGAAGACGTTTCAGTTTTACTGGTGCAACTTGAATCAGTAAATCACTAGTTTGAAAGGAGCAATGTTGTTCTGAGGAACTTGACTTGAAATTTCGAGATTTTAAGATTTTAAGTTCATGATTGTTTCATTTTTCTGAACCATGACAGTGCATTTATGTGTCTTTTCAAAATTTTCAAGGCTCATTGACAATAGAAAGGCTGAATTTGTTTGATCTGATTTGAGCGTCCTTTGAGCAGAAACACAAACATCGCTTGAAAGAGACAAGAACTGAAACACTCAGAAACAGGCTGGAACACATGACACAAGGTACAAAGACAGCAGGCACAGAGAGAAGGAGCCTATATACAAAGGAGGCATCACAGGTGAGACCAATCAGTAATCCTAAAGGCGGGAAGCAAAGAAAGGTGGAAAGTGAAGTAATGAAACACACCTGAGAATCACTCACATTCCCACAACAAACTATTCTCAACATTTAACTAACAATTCTTATCACAATGCCCCTTACTTGTTTTATTTTCCTGAGCTTTTAGCCCATTCAAACAAAGTTATGTTTACTTGACCTGATTCTTAACCTCTAATGTTGGTTTATTTGAGTCACTTTTAGGGGCAGTGAGAGGTGAAATCATGTGGTAATTTGAGTGAGAAGTCTAAAATATTTTTTTTTTGCAGAAATGTTTTCCCCCCCTCAGATTTGTTTCAACCCCTGGAGGGGATCCTGACCCCCCCTAGGTTAGGAATCACTGTCCTAAGGAACCAATACTCTTTTACAAGCCCAGTGCTTTACATCCCATCTCTCAATGAAACCTCTAGAAAAAGAAGTATGACATAACATGTAGCATGATGACTTCAAACAGCTCCATGTTCTTAAAAGGAAAATTGTGATGATTTCACGCAAACAAAACAATCAGGGAAACTAGTTTTAGCAGTGATGACAGGGTGTAAAAATCTCTGTATGTCTGTGTTTGTCTCAGCTCCCTCCACCTCTGATCACAACACAATCCTTGAAGTGATTCAGCAGCTCTGTATTGAACTGGCAGAGTGTTTTGAGGCTGGACAGAAAGCAGCCTTGAGGAAAAGCTGCATTCTTTCTTATTGTCAGTCACTCGCGCTGTCTGTTTGCTTTAAGTGTTATTTATTGCCGCCGTGTTTCGTTTCACAACCCGGAAAAGTGCGATTTCTCTGTAATCCCTCATTAGCAGTCGACTCCAGCGTCGTGTTTTTGGGTTCCAGTTGGCAAAATGGAAAGGGACAGATGTTCACATGCTTTGGGGGTAATTTTTATTCATGACAGCATTAGCGACATGTCTGAAATGTAAACTCTGTTGTCTCTCTCTCTCTGTCTCTTTCTCTGTGTGTATGTGCGTGTGTGTGTGTGTGCAGCCTATGGAGCAGAGGCTCTACCATATGTGGGACCATCCTGTCAGTTCAGCTTCGATCTCCAGAGATTATGTCAGAGCTCTGCTGGAGAAACACAACAAAAATAAGGTATCGCAAAACAGTGTGTCACACATGCTTCAGAGAGGACGGATTTCTCTCTCTGACACACACACACACACACACTTGAAGTTTTTGCAGATGAGCAAACCCACTATGGGGAAAATCTCCCAGATGTCAATGAGAATTTTCCAGACAAAAACAATGAAATGTTTAGTGGAGAAACGGTTAATTGGTCGATCAGTTCGTTGGCAGACTTTTTGTCATTCAGTTTAATTTGATTAGTCAGTTATCTGGCGAGACTAATCAGGTGTTCACACCAAACATGTGGCAAATTTTTGCCTTGTGTCACTTGATCATTTGTGTTTATTCGCGTTACTTGCAGTTTATATACTGAGAAGTTTGCTCCTAATGAGAGATTACAGAGAAATCTCAATCTCACTAAACAGTGTTGGGCAAGTTACTTCAAAAATGTAATGCATTATGGATTACTTATTACTGTAATTTCAAAGATAAGATAAGATAAGATAAGCCTTTATTCGTCCCACAATGGGGAAATTCACATGTCACCGCAGCACAGGGGATAGCAGCAGTTAAATATTAAGAACAAATAACAGTCTAAAAAAAAAGGAGGTATACACAAGTTTACATGACTTATTTACACTTTTGAGTAAGGATATGAAATATAAAATATGAAATATAAAAATATATGACCAGTATAAAATATATGACCAGTAAATATACACAATGGGCCTAAACTGAGTTAAGAAATGACAGCCTAGATATAGAAAGGAATTAGAGCAGGTTTCAGGCTTCATTCAGCTTCACCTTCGCTCCACCTCTATGTCCATATTTGGATTAACCTGAGTCAGGCGACATCCCCCCTGCCAAGATGGCTGTGCACTACGATTAGTCTCATTTTCGCTCTTCAGAAATTAATGGGTGACGTCACGGAGACTACGTCCGTGTTTTATACAGTCTGTGATTGTAACACGCGTTAGTGAAGTTTGTACCGAGTAAAATATTACCCAATATTTTTAAGTAATGCCTTACATTACTGCGTTACAGCAAACAGCAATATATCACAGTAATCACATTACTTTTGTAACGCATTACTCCAACACTGACGCTAAATGAGGCCAGATCAGAACAGAGTCCAGCGTGACTTTGGGTGTTCTTCCTCCAGAAGCTCCTCCAGTGCAAACATACAAAGTACAGCTTCAATGTGTTTGGATTTTTGCACTGTTGGTCAGAGGACTTTTTTCAAGACGTCACCTTGTGCTCTGGAAAATTGTGAGTTTTTGTTTGTAATTTCTGGCAAAGAATCCTTGCGCCCTTTGAAAAGTCCAGAACAAAGGTGTTTTTTTTTGTTGCACTTGCAAAAAAATAAGTGTTCAGCTGTAGTGACCCCAGCTCTACGGCTACGACAGCGTCCATCCATTTCGCGATGCTATTGGCCGGTTTCAGTCGGCTAATTGGCGAACAGACTGGCACGCGGAGCCGGCGGCGTTCAGCGCAACGACAGATAAGAATGTATGGCTGCTGTAACAAAGTTAAACTGCAGCCAACTTTATCCATGAGAGGAAACAAGCGAGTGAAGGTGAGCAGAATCTGGATTTGCTGCAGATTTGTCTTGACTATGTGAGTGTGTGTGTGTGTGTGTATCCCAGAAAACCTGCAGAATCCACAGTTATGTTTTTGCTTTTCCTTCCTCCTCAGGGATTTGCATTGACTGGCAGAGACAAGCCGGGCTTCAGACCTGAGTTTCTGCCTCTTACCTACCTGGCAAAAATACTCTCTGATATAGAAGAACAAGGTACTTTATATATATGTGTGTGTGTGTGTGTGTGTGTGTGTGTGTGTGTGTGTGTGTGTGCGTGCGTGCGTGTGTGTGTGTGTGTGTGTATCCTGCCTTTAGAGGATTAAGACAGACTATGTGTGGTGATGTGTATGCTTGGTCAAACTCAGCAGCCTCCATTATGAAGGAGGAAGGAAGGAAGGAAGGAAGGATGGAAGGAAGGAAGGAAGTGTGTGTGTGGTGTTATATTCTCAATGAGAAGCTGCAGCTCTCTCTCTCACTTCTCTCCCTGTCTTCCAGCTCTGAACCCTTTCGAAGAGCAGGAGAACGTGGACGCCAGGTTCGTGGAGGAGACGGCGCTGAAACAGACACTAATACTGCTGGGCTTTGAGGAGAAATGAAGGATGGGGATGGGGAGCGGGAGCAGCGGAGAGGGACAGCGGGGATGGATGGATGGATGGAGGGGGGGAAACAGATGAGGGGGAAAATGCGTGTGAGGGAACAGTCATCAGCGGCTGGGCCTTGAGGACGGGTAACGGATGGATGGGTGATGGAGGGTGAGAAGCCAAAGATGAATGGAGAGACTGAAAGGAGGGGCACTCATAAACAACTGATGACAAATTAGGGTGGGATGGAGGGATGGATGGAGACGGCCAGAAATAAAAGATGAAATAGGAGGCCAAAAAATGACACCCTGTTTGTTCAACCTCTTTTTAAGAATCCATGAAGAGGTGTGTTGTGAAGAACACCAGCTTATTTTACACAAAACCCAAAACTGCAACACAAGTTAGTTCAGTTAGTGGTTTAATTCAATTTGGGGGGAAACAGGCTCCTCAAATATTTGAGTGAAAATCAATAACCGCAGGCAGCTATTTATATGAACTCATATTTCTGTGGCGGCAACAGTTTCTCTCCACCACGTCTCCAGTTTCTCTCCTGCAATTTATGAACGTCGATGTCAAATACTGCAAACGGTATTTATAAATCAAACACGCTTGTTTGTCCTCCCGTGCTTCCTGTAATGCTGCTGCACCCCCCCATCAACTTGATTACATGCTGACAAAAGCTTTGAAGTCAGATTGGCTTGATATGGTCGGTCAGTGGCTGCTGTGCACTAAATCTGATTTGAACACTGACTTGTAAAGAGTCTTTGCAGCTCAATAACTCAGAGAGACCGACTGACACTCGCAGGGATTTAAAATTGCAACCCGAGCTGGATATTTAAGACAGTGATTGCTACTTTATACCAAAATCAGATTGATTGGTTATGTTGATAATGAAAAGGTGATGAGCTGAGATGAGGATTTTCAAGCTGATGTGGATCATGAACAGGTCTGAAATAGGTGGGAAATCCACTGTTGGGGACAAGAAGGGCTGTGTATCAGATATAATGTATTGCACTGTACAAAATTTTTTCTTACTCTGAGAAATGTAAAGAAGTTTTTTCTACAAAAGCCAAAGTTTTTCAGAAGTTAAACGTTTACACACAAAACTTCAACTAAAAGTCTGAATCTGGCTAAAGTTGGATTTAAAGTGAGACATTGTTTTTATAAAATAACACAATGATCGAAGTATGAATACTTATTTCTCAGTTTCCTCAGCCAGAGTTTTCACATGAGACTGTTTATAGACAGAATACCACATTCTCACTGATACAAGTGAAGAGTTGAATTCAGTAACAAAAGAATTACTTGGTCTGGGGTTGCTTGCCTGATGTCAGCAAACTTCAGGTCAGTATCTCTGTAACGGCGTGACAGAGCCAGTTCACTGATTTTATTACTGCTCTCTACTTTAAAATTTACCATTATCCTGAAAATGCCACTTCCTGTAAGCCGTTCGGCCGAAGTTACAGAGGCTCACTTTAAATCAGGAATGAGCCGACCAAAGAAAAAAATGAACGAGATTAAAGAATCTGATCTGACATTTGCAGCTTTTAGTATTACAGTTTTTGATATTGATGCAGGGTATGATGATGTTAATACATACAATACAAACAGCAGAATACAGTCACTTATTAACAGTAAGTTTATTCATATAGAGCTTTACAAAATCAGTCTACAACATGTTTTACAAACCGGAAACAAGGCAATACAGGGTTAATAATGAATCCATAAGAATTAAAATAATAAAAAAAAGAAAAGACATTACTCAGCCTTCCTGCACGCGCACACACACTAACACACACACTCTCATATGTCTGGTTTGAATAATGTACCCTCAATCATGACTGAGCTCTTACTGTGAGTGGAGAAATTCTCTGGGAGTGCTGTGCGTGTGTGTGTGTGTGTGTGTGTGGGTGGCATGTGTTCATAATCCTTTTCACAGCGTCTGAATGTTGGCACCCTGCAAGTCTAAATACCGGAGATTATTTACAGCTCATGTTGTCCTTTGATTTGAAATATTACAAAACATTCCTATAGAAAAAAAGGGATTTCTTTCTTATGTATGTTTCTGATGTTTACACACAAAAAATGTCTAAGATGAATTGTAAATAAAAAGATTTTTTTTAAGTTGACTGTATATTTCACTTTCCGTCCTATACTTTTGAAGAAGAGGATTTGAGGCAACAGTTTCGGCCTCGGCTCCTTTGAACCCTGAAAAATTTCTGAAGCTCGCTGCCAAACAGCTTCTAGCATGAAAAGCTCTGGAGAGGAGGAAGCGGCCTCTCGGATTCCTGACAGCACCTGAGGGTTTTTTGGACGGACTCAGCAGAGTTCCGCTGAATTCAGGAAATAGTCAGCATCAGTCATCATAGAAGCTGAGTCACATTTAACCAAGAAACACACCCGTCACGCTTTTATACATCCTTCTTTCACCCCACCCACATTTATAATTATGCAATCTTTTTTTTTTTTCTTAACCTTGAGCTTTACCACCTCTGTGCCGTCGTCTCACATCATCTCTCTTCCGGGGAATTCCTCTTTTAAATGTGAATAAATCGCTCATTCCCCGCTCGATTGCCTCCTCCACACTCTGTTATGCAGTCAGTGTTATGTAGCCGGCTAATAAGTGCAAACAGTTAGGGGCTAAGTTTATCTGACAGCTCTTAAAATCAGCTTGCGGTGCATGATCACACACACACACACACACACACACACACACACACACACACACACACACACACACACACACATACATCACATTGCAGGGTGGACAGCGCTGCCTCAAAATCAGAGAAACTGAACCTGCTGCCTTCTGGAGCCTTTTAACAAGTTGCCTCACACGGTGTGTATTGCAAAAATAAGCAGCTCAAAGAATCAAAAATACCTCTTCATCAATACCACGAATCATTTCAAGCAGTTCATCCATTACTTATTTCGGCTTTTCATGATGGCCACGCCCACTTTTGCTGAAAAGCTTTCGTCTAACAGGTCGTAAAACAAACAAATGCTGTGAGAACAAAAATTCTTTTTTCTAAAATCTGAAATGAAAAATGGATTTGCAGCATTTTTCACTTCTAAATCAGCCAGTATTATGACTCAATCAGCGACCAGGTGATTTTTATTTTTCATTGTGAAATCTACGACACAACCTTTGACCCCTAAATTCACAAGTGGCCAAATAGTAGGATGTCACCGATCTGACAGCGACATAGATCGAACTGGACGATATCAAGGCAAGAATAGCCGGTGGTGAAAAAAAACAACTCCTGGACAATAATTCATTGAAGGCCAAGTCAGACATTTGGAGGAAATTTGGTGAGATCAGAGAAATGTTGTCATTGGCTTCGCTGCTTATAAAAAGTGTCAGAAAGTCGATTAGCTTTTGATAGCCGCGACAGGAACTGGACAGTTACTTTGGACATGTGGACAGTAGTGCTGGGCGATTAACTGTATTCACATCGTTATTGCGATGTTTAATTTGCTCGATGTGGAAAAAACATGACATCGGGCAAAACGATTTTCCCCCTTTACTATGGTAATTACGGTAAAATGTCACCGCGCTGCCTATGCCTGCTACGTGCTCGCCTTTACTTCCTGTTTCCTCTCGCTACAACATGTTGTATGCTGGGAGCGGGTTTGTCCAAAAAAACACTTTTGAAATAATTGTCTTTTTTTAGTTTTACCAAAAAATTGAAATTAAATCGAAAATCAACTTTTTTGTGAAAAAAATTGGGATTCTGATTTTAGTCCACATCACACAGCTCTAGTGGACAGTGTCACTTTGAGTAACATCAACATCAAGTGGGAGCTGACTGAGCGAGTGCTGAATCTCTCTCCTGTGCAGTCTGGATATTTATTTTTCTCCCAAATAAATACGTGTATATATGTTTTCACTTGTTAAGCGATTACAGCAGTCGTTGAGCAGCACTGCTGTAAACTAATGGTCCCCACATGGTTCAAAAACACACGTGCTTACAAGCTGCAGAACACGAAAACTACTTTCACCTCCAGTGAAGATCAGCCGATAGCACAACTTCCAGTAAGCATCAAAGCCAAGTGACTCTGTTTTTTCACCACTAATCAGCTCTGAACTCTCCACCTCATACACTCCACTCTTATCCATATTTCCCTTTGACTCTGCCACCTCTTCACGCCGCCATCTCCCGTTCCTCTTCATTGAAATTCTCCTCTCTCTTGTCATTCTCTATGCTCTTTCATTGCCTGATCTCCCTCTCTATATTTACATTTATCATTTCAGGCATTAAGCAGGCACTCTTAGCCTAGCTTAGAGCTTAAACCCACTGCAATTTATTCATCAGCCGCAAGATTACAAGGAACGGCAACAGGGCTGAAGAATGTGTCGAAATACTCGGGCGTCCCTGAGAAATGAATTTATCTTATCCAAGAGAAAAGTAGTAAAAGTGTTGCTAAGTACAGAGATAAATACAAAACCATACTTGTGGACGTGATGTAACAATACACATTTTATCTCCCCCATGTCCTCTGTCTTCTTTTCCACTCTCCTGCAGTATTTAGTGTTAGAGCAAGCAGGAGTGTAAACAAGCTCTTGCCAGTAAATTTATAAAAAAAAAAAAAAAAGAGGAAACAAATTACAACCAGATGCCGTCTACAAGTACGCTCTTACAAAAACAGCAGTGGTATGCTGGACAATGAGGACACAATAAACATAGAGAAGAAGCGACGGAGGAGGAGGAGGAGGAGGAGGAAGGAGCGGCGCTGGCTGAGGTGTGAAGTCGCATGGGGAGCACATCGATCAATAAGGGTGTGATAGAAATGAGGAAAATCGCTGACAGGCGCTGAATGAGAATGTTTTTAAAAAATTAAAAAGCTCAATTGCTTCAAGCTGAGATTAAAGGTTTCTGAAAGAATATATGTGTGTGTTGCTGTTCTACATCTCTAAAGGTCTGAGCGCTGGTTTGCGGATGTGTCTCATGCTGGCTCCTGGTTGGGAGGGTTTGAAGGGGGCCTGGGCTCCGTAGGGTTTGGGCAGAGGCAGGGGGTCGGTCTCGGGGATGTACGCGTTTGGACGGGCTTCAGCTGTGGTGTAGTCTCCGTTCGGCAACTGGTTCCACTCTTCTTCTTCAGCCAGCTGCACACACACACACACACACACACACACACACACACACACACACACACACACACACACAAACACACAACTTTGCATCACTATTCCTGAGGGGAAACTCCATTGATATAATGCATTCCCAAGCCCCCTTCCCCTAACCCTGAAACCAAGTCTTATCCCTTAAAAATGCAGTCTGGACCCATGAGGAGTAAATTGAAGACCCCCCCCCCCCCCAGGTTGGTGTGCAACAACAAAAACACACACACTCTTACACACACCAAGAGGCAGTTTAAATATTTGATGTAAGACTGCATGACCTTGGTCCAAAGAGTTTACAACAATTTAATTTTCCTGAATTTTAATCACCAAAATGGAATAATTAATTTAGCATTTGATTTATTTTTTAAACTATAAGACGAATGCAAGGGCACTCGTGAACAAATGAGCTCAGAATCACAAGGTTGATGAAAGGTTTTCTTTTCATATTAATTCCAGTAATTGAGAAGAGACATGAGAGAAGATTAGTGAGACTTGAGATGCTTTGTTTGTTATCTTTGTTATACGGGATGTTTTGGTTTTTGGACTGAAATCTGTTTGACGGATCGGTTATGAAGCACAGATGAGTTCGACACACCAGCGGGATGCTGAGTGCACGAAACAATATCGAATGAAAAACGGTTTGTCCTCAAAAGACTTTTCTTTCCAGACAACAAAGGATGATGCTGGCAATATTCTGTGCTGTTTGTTATGTCAACAAAACCTCCCAAAACAAAACCCAGAGTGCATTAGTTCATTCTCATTTCTCTGACTCTACCCTGTCTGTGGCTCTGAGCCCTGAGCTCAATGGTTCCTACTGAAGAGGTAAATCTCGGAAAATGGGTCACAAATATGTATTTTCAATTTTAAAAAATAGGCAAAATATTACACACTGCATATGTATTATAAAATCATTTTGTCAAAGGATGAAAACTATAAACACAGGATTACAGAAACTTTCTTTCCTCCTCTAATCAAACTGAAAAATGGCCTGTAGAATACTGACAGTGGCTGACAGAATTGATTTGAATCCAATATGGCTGATGGATCAATTTGCAACCATGGCGGACTCCTGCTGGGAAAAAAAAAAAAAAAAAAAAAAAAAAATCTTCCACACGTCCACATGACACCACAGTCCTCCCTTTGACTTTCACCCCACAACAGCATGCAAATGAACTGTGCCTAAATCTCACTGAGACTTCAAAGAGATGGCGATTTTCCTCATGCATACGAACAGTTTATCCGCTGGCGTGTGATCTGAGGAGCGTACACAAAAAAACCAGGCATAATGGTTTTGAATGCAGGAAAAAAAAATAGCAGGAACCCGCCAATACATAAACAGGAAAAACCATATTTGTCTTATCAGGGTTTCACATTTACATTTTAAGAAGGAGCTTAAAATGCACGTGAGTCCAAAAGTAGAAAGAATTCTTCATATTCACTGACAAACATTTGGGTTCCTGCAGGTTTCTACCTGTTTGGCTGTGTGCATTCAGAGTATTGTGTGTTTCTGGGCCGGTGGCTATAAGCAGGAATAAAGCAGGTGATGAAATAGAGATCAGTCCAGCAGACTGGCTGCAGACAGCTGATCCCTGTATGTGTGCCTTTCTTGCACAGGCGGCCTGTTTGCCAGCCAGTCTCCCCCTGTTGTTCTGTGTTTGTGCAAACTAGGGATGAGTGAGTACACCACTATCTGTATCTGTATCTGTTCAACCATCTAGATTATCTGTATCTGTATCATAGACTGTATAAAATATCTGTATCTGATCTGTATCTGTAGTCGGAGTGGGCGGGGCCTGAACCGGAAGAGGAAGCGGAAATGGGTGGGGCTTAAAAACAGTACATTATTTTAAGTCTGAAATTGATATGGATTGATCAGCAGTTGCTAATCTACTGTATTCAAAGCCTATATACAGTATAAAGCTTAATTTGTAATATTATATTTATCTTTATGAACTGTAGTGAGAAAGTGTCATATTTGCATGCAGCCATATAAAAATATGAATACAGGCTACTTTTTGTGTTCAGCTATATGTGTGTATGTGTGTAAGTGGTCTGTAAGACTGTTTATTTTTTAATGATCTGTGTGAACTTGGTGATTCATGCCACCATCCAGTGATGGCAGACAGGGAAATAATATGTCAGCCTTGTTCACTGTATTCCTCTCAGAAGCACCGCGTTCAGTACGGCAAAGTTTTCCGATTGACTTTATATCACCAGTCAAACTAACAGCAAGCAGACGGTAAAACAAAAAAAACGACCTGAGCGGAGGCAGTGACCGACGCGACACGAGCCGTTTTCAGCTGTGTCTTGTCAAATGCACCGCGTACGTTAGCGAGACGTGTCTGTGTAGGGAGGGGCGGGCGCTGCGTGTGACTGGCCAATCACAGAGCGGAAGACACTCGTACTCGTCTGAAACGAGTATGCGGCTCATCCCTAGTGCAAACTACTTCGGTCTGTGTGTGGACAGTTTCTTCTCACTCCTGTCTCTGAGTGTCCAGGTGTGCATCAGCCCCCTTTTGTCCCTCAGAATCTTAATCGATTCCTGCCCAGCGTCTTGTCCCGGTTCCACCTCTTTTTTTTCCTTTGTCACTCTATCTTCTTTTCTCGGCCCCTCAGTGCTTTAATCAATTCCTCACCGCTGATCTTTGTGTGTTTCTTTACCCTCTCTCTCTTCTCTTGGTCCCTCCGTCTCCTCTTCTCGTCCCGGAGCGTCCTCCTCCACTCCTCCTCCATCTCGGGGCACGGCGGCAGGCCCTGCTCGAGCTGCTGCTGGCACCTGTCCATCTGGAAGAACAGGGGGGGGGGGGCAGAGCCAGAAACATTCACTTTGTATTCCTATCACCGCGTCCACTCTGCACCCTCCTGGCTCGATTCGATTCTAACTGCGCCCCCGAAAACAGATGGTCGTATTAGTGTCAGAATTTGGGCGAAGTTATGCCTCTGCATTTTCTGCTCCTAGTTGTGTCTGCGGCGCACTGCAGGCATACATCAGCTGCAGGGGGTTCTCCGGGTTATTAACACACATCTCGTGAAACATTTACAAGGCGTGTGGGGAAATCCGCTCATTTTTAGGAGTTTAATTTTTTATTGAGACAGATTTGAAACTTTCTGCTCGTACCGGAATTTCTTGCTTAAATGATGATTTAGCTGATGGCCTTCCCTGAGGACTCACAAAATCCACGGTGGGCCAACTGAACAGGAAAATGTTGTAAAATAAGAATAGCGATAATGATAATAGCGATGATGTGAGTGGTTGATAGCACGAGCTGCTGATGAATGATGTCAATCAGAATCCATAAAACAGTCGGTGAAGCACCAGCTGAAATAAAACACGTGTGTATTTTGCTTCCTGCAAAGCTGATTCTGCAGGATTTAATGCTGAAAAGTGTGAAACCATAAACATATGATTTGTATGAGTAGAGTCGGTTCATCACGCTCAGTTTGAACATGTCAGGATTAAGCTGCTGTTTTCGGGATTAGTCAAAGTTAGCCATAATGCTACTTTAAAGCTGCGCTAATTAACCTGACAAATATTTCATAAGATAAGCCTTTATTCGTCCCACAGTGGGGAAATTCACAAACACGTGGAAAATAATTTAAAATGAAAGAAAAAAAGACAGAAAAATAGAGGAAAAACCTCAGCGGTGAGCGAGAGCTGCTGTAAGAGTCGGCCACTAGAGCGGCGCCATCTTGAAAAATTGATGAATTCATCTTCACAGGTTACAACATGTGGCTTAAATGTTAACAATAACTTTGCTTGGTTGCGATGAATAGAGAAGTTTCTAATGGGCTGTGGGTGAAACTTCCAGTTCCAGTAAACAACAGCTCATTGAAATAGACCACAGTCTCAAAACAAGTCCCATTCTGCGGCTCCTCCAGAGCTTTCCATCAACTTTTGCATCTCCTGAGGAAGATGGTGTGACGTGATCGAAAGCTCCAGAACCTTGCAGTGAGACTGTTTTAGTCAAACAACACAGTAGATTTAATGTGTTTTAAGAAGAGCCAACGGCCTGCTGTGGGACCGGCGGTGACTGAATGTTCTGCATCATTGCTAAATATGAATCCAGATTCCCTGATGCTTTCATCTACTGTGTTAACACTCACTCATTTGTTTGTTATGCATTGTTTCTTTTTCCTTCACTGATTTTGTTTTATTTTTATGAAACCCATGGAGTTTTTTTTTCTTGATAAAAATTCTAATTGAACATTATTTTGTCTCCCTCTGTTCTCCCACTTGACTTGTTTTGTTGTGCAAATCAGTAAAATAAATGGGTCTGAGGTGAAAAATGGGACACAGTGAGAAATGATCGAGACACTTTTCGCTCTCGATCGCGGTCAGCGGAGAGCGACAGGCGTAATGGGAAAGACAGTGGGAGACTGAGGGGGGAATTTGCAACCCGAGCTCTGACCTGGTGCTCTTTCTCTTTGATCTCCTGTTGGAGAGACAAAGCAGCAGCTTGCTTCATGGAAAGCTCTGCAGAGACGGCCATCATCCGGTGGTTGGTGTCCATTATGTGAGTTCGGAGCTCGTTTAACTGGAGGCAGACGACACACACACACACACACACACATTAGTTGAGTTTGACACTTGTTCAACATGTATTTGGACACACAGGATACAAATTGAGAAGCTAATTTGGCATTATCTGTCTTGATGCAGTACATTCAACAATGCCATTCAATACACATCAAAAACTCTAAATCTTACCAAGTATGTTTCTCTAACTTGTAGTCAAAATATCTCACACTTAATATAAGACACAATCACCAAACGAGTGACATATCAGTAAGATATAGTAACTTGTTTTTAGACGGTGCATCTTGAATATCTTGTTAAGTGAAACAGTCTTGAAAACATCTTGTTTTGAGTCATATCTTAGATGAAACAAGCTTTTTTGACAACTAACTAAAATATAGCTAAGAATGAGTTTTTCTAGCTAATTTCAAGATCTTGTAAGGCTTAACATATTGTCTTATTTCAAGAAATCTTATAAAGACAATTTTCACTTGTTCTATTGGCAGATTTTTCACTTATTAGAAGCAAAAATATCTTGTAGTATTTTTTTTTACTTATTTTTGGAGGGGCCTTTTTTTCCAGTGTATTAAGTATAAAGTTCCACAAATGTACATGCATTGACTTTTGATGTTAGATTTTTGTCACATATACTTGCATGTATCTTCATTCAGGTTATTATGACATGTAATGAACTTCATTCTTGAGCCTATTTATAACTGGTGTGAGAGAGAAATACAGACAGCCGGGGAGAGAGAAGGAGGGAGACGGAGACAGAGCAAGTGGGAGTATGAGGAAGTTGTAATGCTCGGTGAACTCCTCAATGCCCACTCCGAGGAGCATGTGCGGTCCATGTGAGGAGCACGCAAAGAATGTGTGAGTGGGTTTTTGTGAGAGAGACTAGAATGTGAATGAACTGGTGAGTGATAGAACCAGAGTCTTCAAGTTTCTGTTAATCAGAGTGTGTATTCCTTTGTCTGCATTGGTCCCACCTGGGAGTCATCCCTGTGTTCACAGAGCTGTTGTATAATACTGAACTGGGCAAGATCGGACCCTGGGAACAGACATGCTCCTTCGACCTGTGTGTATGTGAGCTGAGTGGATGTTGTTGTCTACCTGCTTTGCCAGTGAGAGTCTGTCCTGTTGGCAGTTCTCAACCTGCCTGCTGAGTGGCTTTGACAGCCGGGTCACCTGGTCCATGAGGAGTTCTTTTTCCAGCACCTGCCTCTCTCGCTCTGCTAGATTCACCTCCAGCTACATGCATGGAAACACAATGATTATGGTCTGTTTTCACCACAACCCGGTGTCATTCTCTATATGGTTGTAATGTATGACCTGATACATGACCTGAATTCATTAAATAGAAACCATGTACAGGGCTGGGTGGTGGTATACATGCTGATCTTCAATGTTTGCACACACACACACACACACACACACACACACACACACACACACACACGCATACACACACACACACACACACACGCATACACACACACACACACACACATACACACACACACACACACACACACACACACACACACACACACACACACACACACACTCCTTGTAATCTAATGTTGTTGTGTACCTGCTCAATCTTCTTGACCAGTTCTACAGTTGAAGGGTCTTGACCTTTTAGCTCTTTGTAATCGATAGTTCGATTCAGACCCTCCAGTGTCTTGTCCCTGGCTTCTGACAACTGAGAAACAGAGAGAATTAGAGACAAAAACAAGACGAGACAAGTTGGCAGCATAGAAGTCAATACCCATATTGTATTGACATATGCAGTATATACTGTACAATGCAAAGTGGAGTCATCAAGTCGCTGTCATTGAAGTCTAGTAATGAAAATACTAATTTCCCACAGGGCAACACACTACACACAAACGAATGAGTAAACAACATGAAAGTAAAAGAAAGACATCTAGAATTAGTCTGCTACTGTCTGTGTTTTCAGTGCCTTGTCCTCCAGGCATTTAAGACACTTATTGCACTGGGGATTAAAAAAAAAACAAAAAAAAAACGCTTAAGATGTTTCTCAGCTAAATGTAGAGCCAATATGGGAGCTGCGTCCCGCTAGGTGACAAGTCAGCGGCAGAGTGTGATGAAAGAAACCAACATTTAAAATGCCAAAGGATCCCTCAGAGGGACAGTTTGGTTGTTTTTTTTTAATACTCTGACATCCCATAAGACAGCAGAAATAGAAGGGGAGGTAAGGATACACAACAAAGCATAAAGAAGATAAAGAGCGGAGAGAGACAAAAGGCGAGAAGGAGGACAAGAGAAGACATTAAAATTAAGTGAGGGGACAGTGAAGGTATCTTAGATTCAGGCCTTTGACTGTGAAACAGCTGCTATTAGTGAATGAGGGTTTTAGAGTGTTGCTCAATTAAAAAATGTAGCGCTGACATGATTTATTGATTAACTGTTGAGAAAGTTAACATCTAAAACATTAATTAAAAGTACCCTGTGGAGTGCCTGTAATAGCACGATGGACCGGTCTTTTAATGAGTGGGTCTGCAGTTTGCTTGTCTGGTTGCACATACAAACATAGTAAATATTCTTGGCCAATAGTTTCACATTATTCCACAAATCTACAGGTGGCAAGAACGCGCCATGAATGCAGCAGCGTGCCAACAAAGGCAGGGAAGAAGACTGCAAGCTGGGATCCTACTGCTGCACACAATGCACGATTTCAAATGTTCAAAAACTGTTTCATACATACATAAAACGCATTTTGTTTACGTGGAGACTCTACGGGGCACCTTCAAAATAATCATTGCAAAATTGCCAGGCTTACAATGGTTCCAGCTTTTTAAAGGATGAGCTGCTTTTCTCTGTTGTGTATCACTGTCAAACTGGAAGTACAGACAGGAAAAACTTAATGTTGTTTGTTCCAGCTTTGTTCAACACACCTACATATGTCAGACTGAATTTGGGGGAAATTTGCATAAAATTTTACAACAGATGTCGAGACTATAGACTATTTCCATTTGATGGATCGGTGCAGCCAGAAATACCACCTTGCATATACAGCTCGTACAGCAATGAAGAGTTGACTGATACAGAATATATGATACATGCAGAGTTATACTTTTCCAACCCTGAAAGCTACAACCCTGTTTCCAAAAAAAATTTGGGACGCTGTGTAAAACACAAATAAAACGGAGTGTGATCATTGAACCTTTTTTTGACATATACTCAATTGACAACAGTGCAAAGTTAATATATTTAACATTTGACCTCATCACCTTCATTGATTTTTGTAAATATCTGCTTAATCTGAATTTGATAGCAGCAAGAGAAGCAGCAAAAGACTGAAAGTTGTGGACTGATCCAAAAACACCTGTTTGGATCAGTCCACAGGTAAACAGGTTCATTGGTAACAGGTGATAGTATCATGATTGGGTATGAAAGGTTCATCCTGGAAAGACTCAGTCGTTCACAAGCGATGATGGAGAGAGGTTCAACACTTTGTCAAACACATAGTTGTAGAAAGGATATTACTACATGGGCTCAGGAACACTTTGTAAAACTCTCTTTTTGGAATCAGTTGTAAAAGAGAAATGAAAAGAAAGTTTATTTTAAGTTTTTAATTGAATAAATCTCTGAGTTTTGGACTCAAAGCAAGCAATTTAAAGACTCCCTAAATAGCACCAAATGGCTCTGGTACATTTTAGAGACTAAATGATTAATCAATTGAAAAAAAAAATGAACATATTAATCACTTTACCTAAAAAACAAACCACAAAGAGGATACTGGCTCAGAGCTGCACCTGGATTCACCTGGCAGTCTTTTTTATATAAATAAAAAGTTTCTTTCTAATATCTACTATTTTATGTAGATTATAGAGACAGAGATAAATAAGCAGATAAGTGGCCTCTTAACCTGTGCGGATGGAAATGAGCAATTAAAGTAGCTACGGCATCTCGGGAAGTGAATGCAAATGCCCAATGGCCCCATTACAGCAAAAATAAAGGTAGTCTGTGTATAAAAAAGTATACGAAGCTGAGATGATCAAGGAACCATGACAGGGACCATAAAAGGAACGTACAGTAAGCAGAAAATAGAAAGAAGGAAAAAAACATCAGATGACAGAAGAGAGAAAAAAGTGGGGAGAAAAAAAATGAATAGATGCCTGGGGAGATTGGAGAAGGAGACAAGTGAAGAAGAAGTGATTGGATAGGCAGCAAAAAAATAAAGGGAGGAGTGGAGGAGGAAAAACAGGGTGTGGAAAAATGTTGTACACAGGCGGTCTGACCTGGCGCGACCTGGCTTATGAAACAACAGCTTCTCTCCATTCAGCCATACAGTGTGTGTACGTACACGCACCTCTGTATGTTTACGTGCCTGTACCTAATGCGAGCGTTTACCACCGTGTGTCAGACTTGAAAGACGGCGTGGAACAAAGTGATGATTCCCACTTCCCCTCCCTTTAAGGAAGAGATTAATGAGGCCTCTCTTATGCAGAGAGACAGTGAGTCTGATTAAAACGGACGCCAGCGTTCAGCCCCTTTAAAAAGACGCTTCTCCCTCGGCGTCATGTGACTCAAGTTTGAACTTAATAGTGTGACTGTCATGTGATTAAATGGGGTGTTTGTAAGGCTAAAGTTACAGATGCTCGAGAAGTTGAGAGGCTGACAGGACTGACAGTAAGCAGCTGATAAGCTGAAAAGCAGAGACGGAGATGAGAGCGGCGCAGATGTACACAGAGAGACTGATAAAAGGCTGACAGATAGAGGAAGATAAAGCAAAGGAGAGCAAAGGAAAGAGAGCATGAAGGCCAAAGTGGGGAAAAGGAGGGAGAGATAGGATGTGAACGCACACAAGAAAGACAGAATTAGAAAGAGACGAGAGATGTGGAGGAACAGGAATTGGGGCTGACCAAGAGGGACCAGGGTTATCTGCAGTTTTCACAGAGAATATGACAACAAAAACAGCTTGTGGTGCAAAGATGAATGCATGTCGAGTGCTGGCAAAATGAGCCCATTCCTTGCTCAACATGCAAATGAAGAACGCCAAATTGTAAACGATCACAGTGTTAATTTCTATTCCACTTTTAAAGTCAGTGCAATGAAACCTCGCCAAAATAGTTTTAATTCATTTCAAAGCTTGAAATCGAGATGAACTTTTCAGACGACGTCAGAATGTGCAAACGCCCGCCTGAGACGAGTGTGTGCCCACTCCTCACTCTCCAGTCTGATTGATCTGTGTCCCCCCCCCTCATATGTAAAATCCCAAAGCTATTTAAACACTACATGATGGATGGGATACAGCGCGTCTCTATCGCTCTCCCTCTCCTCTCTGTGCTCTTCAATCAATCTTTTTTCTTCGTCTGCTCTGCCCTCGCTCTTAACATTTTTATAGCCGTCCTCCCTCCCTCTGTTGCTACACTGATGTTTATCTTTCGCTTTGTATTCATCTGTCTCAGTGTCAGTGTCTCTGTTCTGCCTGCCTGCCTCTCTGTTTTCTTCATCTGACAGTCACGAAGAATAGCTGTTTTCTTGGCTCATGAACGCTGTAAAGCATTGTACATGTGACAGCGTCTACAGAGAATACAATTTGCATAGCATTTACATAATTTACGCTCAGTTAGTAGTTAGCATGATGGCTTCAAAAAGCCACATAATAGATGGCACGCTGAACGCTTAACAGTGTAATAATAAAGATAAATAATGACCTTATTTATATACCACTCTCCAAATTAGGTTACAAAGTGGCTCACAATTAAAAGGATAAAAGACAAAGGGACAGATCAGTAAAGCAGAAAGGTCAGTAAAGTAAAGCAGCAGTAAAGTCATAATCATAATAAGGTTATGTAAGGTTAATTAGCAAAACATGTGGGCAGAGGAACTCAAGTGAAAATTTCACAAGGTCCAAATGAGGAATAAATTATAATTAGGTATAAAATATGCATTTCGACTTGGCTTCCGCATAAATATTTGACAGCAAGTCACATAATATTAGCGAGCTGATTTACACTGGTAATGTCAAACTGAAGTCATGTTGCTCTGGTGAAAAAAATCAAGACAGCTGTTGGCTTTTGCTTTGAGCGCAAGGATGATATGCAACTGGGCTGATTCTGGGGGGTTTACTGATGGAAGACACACAAACAAGCATCATGATCAATAAGAACATAAAATAAATTGGAACTGATTTGAAAAAAATATTAAAAGTTAAGGGGCATAAAATATCTTGCTGAGAAGAGATTTGAAGGGTGATGCTGAATTCCTTGGGTAAATCATTCCACAGCCTTGAAGCCTCTGACAACAAAAGCCCTCACTTTCACTCTCTGGGATACAGAAAGAGTTAGAAGGTGAGGTTCCTGCCTGCAGAGGACCTCAGGCTACATCCACACTCATAAGACATTAAAAAAAAAGGTAACTGGGGGCCAGACGATGCATGACCTTCAAAGTAATGCAGTGGTTGCTAATGATTTGGAGTCATCACCTCGAGTGAATATTAGCAGTCAAGGTGCAAAAAAATTCTGTGGGAATCATAAGCAGAGCTAACTTAGTGGTGGTCCGACAAAAAGACGTCATCGTTGGACTAGTTCGACAAAGTTGGGCTGCATCCCGACTTTGTTTCAGTCTGATTTGTGTGAGTTGGAGAGCTGGGGAATTCTTTGGTATTTAGCAGCAGTGTGGAGAGAAGTCAAGCTTTTAGAGGTGAGTTACAGGACGACTTTCAACAGCTACAATGACACGTTCACATGCACATGCAAGACACGAGTGGCGGTGGGTTTCCCCCGTGGTAATAAGTTTCAGACAGGTTGGACAATGATTTAAGAGAGGGACAGACAAACAATATGACTCACCACCATAGGGACAGTGCAGTATGTCAGCCCCACCCTGTTATAAATCCTCCTCCATAACTGGCAGAGTGTGTGTGTGTTTTATAAATATCTCCTGGTCTCTATGTTTGTGATATTACGTGTGTATGTGACTTCATGTAACAGAAGTAAAACTAGTCATTTGAGGACAGTTGAACAATATTTAGATGTTGCCGCAACTGTATTATCCTAACTTCTCAAACACTGCACTGATCTCAGTGTGTGCGCCGATGCGTAAGTACCTGTATGTGTGTTTGAGACGTCGACGTGCCAGCAACTCATAAACAAGTTGTAAATTCAGAATCCAACACCAACCTCTGTTTATTTTGCAGCAATTAAAATTCCTCAGAGCAAATGAAAGCCTCAGAGTATATTGAACTTCAATAGTATCACAGATGGCCCAATCTATCTTTGTCAAAATTTTCCCATCAAAGGGAGGGGGGGGGGACTCCGTCTGCAATGAACAGATAAACTGGTCACAGATGAATACAAATACACAATATATATAATAAATCGACAGCAAGGCAGCTGCATGGAAATTGAATTCGCATAGAAAATGAATTCGGAGGGGGAATGAATTGAGCTGGCAAGCCTCCTGCAATAGGAGAGACCCCTGTGATTCACTTTTTGTGCCCAGGGGAGCGAGACGGCTGTACGAGGGAAAACAGCGATTTAGAAAATGATTTGCTATTTACACACAGAGGAGAGGGAGAAGATGCGGGAATGAGTGGATGGATGAATGCATGGATGGATGAACGGAATTGATTTACTAATCAGGGATGTGACTCTTGATTGTTGGAAAGTTTCAGGAGTTGCATGTGTATCCAAACGAGACTAAGAGGATACAGCAACGCTATGGTGCTTTGAGTTAATGTTAGTGAGCACACATGGCCACAGTGTTGACATGCTGATGAGTAGCAGCTACTGTGTTTACCATGTTCATCATCTTACTTTAGATTTTGACCTGAAGGTGGTGCCAAATAAAAAATCCAAGGATCAGAAAGTTGCAGTTCATCCTCAGGGGAACATGAATGTCTGTACTAGCTTTCATGACAATCCATCCAAATAAAATATGTCACTCAAAACCACAAATGTCAGCCTCATCATCAAACTCTCAAAAATTCATCTTCTGGCGATCATGAATGTTTGTAAAAAAATTGCATTTCAATCCATGTAATAGATGTCGAGATATGTCAGTCTGGGTCAGAGATGTGGACTGACCAACAGGCAGTCATCACCATCTATAAAGTGACACTGCTAGCACAGCCAAAAGGGATCGGAGGTCGGAATGTACTGTATCTCCGGCCAAATACAAGGTCAGTCAGAAAGAGAAGGGAGAAGAGAAAAAATGTGGGAAGGGACTTTCTAGTAAAATAGATCCTTCCAGTGAAACACAAGCCCTGTGCCTCGAGGGAACAATAAAAGGAAGGATGGTCAGATAAAGGTGAGGAGCACAGAAACCAGTGATGACAGAAACAATACAACATGAGAGTGAAAGACAAAAGATGGCACCGACCAGATCTCATGTAGCAAATGATAAACAGCAGAAGGAGTAAACAGATGGAGAAAAGGGGAAAGGGGCGTTTTTCAAAACAGCAGCACATGGTTAGGTCTGTTCCAACACTGCGTTCATCCAAAAGAGCACAAGACTCAGATGAGAGACGTCTGGTCCAACAGCAAGTCGAAACCAGTCACTCTGATCCGGAACAGCAACACACCCAATCCCAGGACGCAGCCACTGGCAGGGAACCTCAGAGTGTGTGTATGTGTGTGTGTGTCTGTGTTGACTCTCTCAAATCTCTCTCCTTCAATGTGGCTGTCACTATCTCTGTATTGCAAAGTTACTTGAATGTGTTTTTTTATGTTATTTATTCATGTGCGTCTCTGTGAAAGTCGTGCAGTGTGAGGCTGTTTGGGTTGGTCCCTCTGGGTTTAGATCTTCATCTTCATGTCTGTCTGCGAGTTCAGTTGGCAAAAGTCATGTCTCTGAAAACGTCTGACCACAGTCAATTTACCTCAACGAAACCAAGCCTCTGAAAATATGGCTGTAAATGTATCACTTTTGATGGGTGATTAAAGAGAGATTCAGTAATTGGATGCAAACTATACAAAACACAATACGTTCTCACAAGAGTTCTTTGTCTTAGACAAGAAGTGATGGAGGGTCTGTGCGTGCTCACAGCAGTTTTGTCTTGAGTCATAAAGTCTTTGGAGAATACACAAGTTAATTTCTGGGATCTGGGATACGGTCAAAATAAATACTTTTGCTGATATTTACTGTAAGCAAAGTAGAATATGAGCATTGGGTTTGTTCATCAGATTAAAAAAAAGCCTTGTATATTATACTAAAGCAATTCAAAAGTCTCATTATACGGTGAGGCTTGGAAAGTATTTCAAAACAGAGATCTGCTCATTAGCGGTGCAATAATGGAATCGTCTGGTGTCTGCACGTTTGGGAGAGGTGCCTTCTGGAGCTTTTACTTCACCGTTTCTTTTTTGGAGTTCCCCTAACTTGACAAAGATACACACAGAGTTGAACAATAGTCTGCAAAACACAAGACAAGTTCCTGTGAAAACTCTCCACTGAGATTACATAAATCACATAAACGTCTGAAATTGTTCTTTTTTACAGGGTGCAGAAACACACACACACACACACACGCACGCAGCTGGACAATGACTTGCAGCACTGTTGGATAGAAGTGTGTGGCTTGGACATGGACACACACACACAGAATTTGCCAGAAAATTCCAAAGAAAATCTTGCACAAACACACAAAATCTGTTTTTTCAGTGCAACATTTTTGATCACACTTGGAAGAACTAGCTGAAAGGCCTAACTGCTTCCATTTAGGATTTTCCAATAAGCCAGGCCACGGGGTCATGCTGTGATTGGACACTGGGGAAATGTGGACAACAGAATGCTGAAGCACACATTGGTGGATATACTGTGTGAGCCATGGCACTTTTGAGAAACTGCAGAGGCAATATAGAAAACAATAACACAAACTTTTGCAATGCCCATTCAATAAAATAATATACCTGGAGGAGGCCACACTCACTCACTCACACTTGCCTTGCAAAAATGCAAAAAGTTCAGCTACAGTGCACCAACACTTTGCTGTAACTTTTGGGAAACTATATAGTCGGTTCTATTCGCAGTGTTTTCATTTCTGGTTGGCAAAGAATGATAAGACAAAGCGAAAGGAAAAGTGGGCGTTGGGAGACTGTCACCAGGACACTGTTCACACAACAGAAAAAGATTTTAATGAATGATTTTCCTGAAATATATCTATTGCCCAACCTTAACAATTTTACACACCTTTCCTCCCACAACTTTTTCAAGTAATGTGAAAGTTGGGTGGATTTACTTCTTCTGTTAACGTTTTTTTTTTTTAACAGGCTGTCAATAATTGGCACATTATGACAAAGTTCAGATGTTGAAAGGCTTCTAAACTTTGACTGTGTGTCTGCTAAGGATGTGTGTGTGTGTGTGTGTGTAGGCTTATGTTAGAGTACTGGTCCCACCTCTATCTGCAGAGTGGTGATCTCTCCCTCCAACCTTCTCTTAAGGAGGACCTCCTTCTTCTTCAGCTCGATCTGTCTCTTCTCCTTGGTAATATCTAACTGTAAGTCTCTCATCTCCTTCTCCAGGGTCTCCAGCGCTATGTTGCCTTTAGTAATGGCTGCCTCCTGGATGTTCACCTTTTCATAGTAGTTGAACAACACCTCCTCGTGCTCCAGGAGCTGAATGCCCCTGTAGGTGACAAACAAACATTATTTGACATATGTAGTTTAGATCCTCTGTTGAATTCAGACATGACGTAATCTCTCAAAGTAGGAACATACAGAAAATGGCGGCGCTGTGTGGCTGTTTCGTGACTCTTGTTTATTTCCAGAAGTGCCTCCTCCTGGAGGTTGATCATTTGTGTGAGCTTCACCAGCTCCAGTTTGTTGTCCTCACACTCCTGACTGATCTGACCATGCTTCCAGGCAACCTAGAAGATGTTATAGAACAAGAATGTAAAACATTTTTAGACTCAAAAGAGTCTTGATTTAGGGATACTTCAGTCTGATTGGCTGAACTTGAAGTGCCCACATTTGACTGCAAAACATTTCATCTAAATACAGATGCACAAACCAAAAAATCACTCATACATTTGTTTAGCTGAGCTCTGAAAACTAAAAAACACAAACATTAGTTAGGCATATGTTTTTACTTTTAAGTGCAATGGAATGTCTCCACTTGGTAGTGTTAGGTAATGATTAAGGGGCAACTGGTAGAGCAGACAACACAAATGCCACAACAGTTGTAATGTGTGTGTTACCATTTAAGTGTCTTATGAAACACACAAAGATAAATACAGGGTGAACTGGGTTTGCTTCCTGAAGTCCTGTTTTAGACAGTTCTCAAGCTCAATTAAAACAACTCAACAATTTTGAGTGAGCCAGTTAAACTGTTTTGAACGGTTTTGACTTCGTGTCCCCGTTCAACTCTTGGCCCCCTGGATCATATTATTCTTGGTGACATATTTAATCTGTTTATTTAAACTGTTAATTTTGTGATACAGGCCTATGATCCACAGTGTTTCCCACAGTTTCCACTGGTCTTATCTCTGTGTTTGTGTGTGTGTGTCCGGACCTTGGAGATGTCATTGCGCAGTTTGTCCCTCATTTTGGCGCTATTAGAGATCTTCATCCGAGCCTTTGTGAGTGATCTGGCCAGAAAGGTATAAGAATTATGGTGATGATGACAATAACTAACAACTGTTCTGGTTAAGAAAAAAGCATGAAGCGATAATAATTCAGTCTTGAAATCAAACCATATAACCTTTACAAAAGCAGCATTTGTTGCATGCTATGACAATCATGTATCATGGATGTCTATGCCTTCTTTTCTTCATTAGTATTGACATAGAGACAAGAGACCTGTCCTTGTTGATGGCGATGGCGCGTTGGTTCTCTCTGTCATTCTCCTGAACCTTCACTTGCTCAGTTAGCTCAGTGATGGTCTGTGAGGCGATCTGCTTCAGCTTGACGTACTTGTTCTTTTCTTCTGTAATCATGTGGCACAGCTTACTGTACTGTGATACTCTAAGTGGAGGAAACACTAATTAGTAATGAGCCCAGCTGTGCATATCATCATGGCGTCATCTTAACATTACTTAATATCAAAGTTTTAAAACATGAACTTAATTACAGTAAACTTGGTAAAAAGTCATATTCATGTTTGTCACAAATTATCAGTGAATCAATAAATTGCTATGACAGAACTAAAGTAATGCAGTGTGACATTTCAAATTTCCATTCATGTAAGACGTGAGTTGTGAATAATGATTGCTTAATATGAGAATGTTTTTTGTAAAGAGAGGATACACAATATTTAATTATCATTCCCCATTTTTGCTTGACTAGATGCTAGTTTTCCGAGCATATTCCACGTCAACTGCTGGTGCATCAGACTGTAGCTTGTGGCCTAACTGAATGCATTGTGAAACCGTGCTGTTGTACTGGGTTGTACCAGAGGCATTAGTCTGCGTCTGAACACTGAAGTATGACCAATTAGGAAGTTATGGTTTTCTTCCCAGACAACATGTGCAGATGTCTGAATTAATTGTGATCCCAGCTGTTACACAGATCAGAGGAGCCAAACAAATAACCGGGGATTCAATTGCTACATCAATATACTGTATACAGAAATTCAATTTGCTGCCCACACTAATGGTAAAGACCATGGGTCATGAGTACTAATTGACCCTGTGTGTGTGAGTGCCATTCCTGCTGCTGCATAAAATACAATCAGGAATGACATTTATGAAAAGATCTTGAGTTGTGCAATGAAATTTTAAGATTTACGTCCAACATTAGACAGAGAGAAAGGGAGCAGGAGTGAGGGACTGAGACTGAGAATTAGGTGATCATGCTTTCCCTAATACTGTCTACTAACAGCTTAGTAGCTTCTCTGTAGCCTAAATCCTCTTTATCGTGACACACACCCTCGCATTTAACGAAAGGTGGCTGACAGGAAAATAAGAGGAAACAGCGGTGACACCTGCGCTGCAGCAGAGTATTCAGCTTGTTGTGGTCCATGATGATCAGGTCTTTTTCGAGCAGCTCCTGCTGGATGTGCTGGTTCAGCTGCTGCGGATGGAGTTACACAGGTAAAACTACAGTATCATCACTTCTCTGTGTGTGTGTGTGCTCACAAACATCAACCTTTTTGTACAGTTTTCAATACTGTAGCAGCTTTTTTTCTGACACTTTGAACACATAAAAAGGAAACAATGAGCAAATTAGCTGATCCAGCAGTCCTGTTTTGGGGCACAGACTTTTAAGAGCTTTCTGAACTCAGTGACTCATTTTGGAGGTGGTCACAGTTGATTTGGGTTTTCATTATTTACTAATCAAATAGGAGACTCCAGGAATCTGTAGCTGCAAGAGATACTTGTTCGGAACAACATGGAAAGGGAGTCCAGAACAATTTATGAAAGGCATTTCTGCCAAAAACATGTCCCCCTTGGACTCGAGGCAATTTTAGTTCAGCTAAATGGAAGCTAGTCTCTCTCTCTCTCTTTTTTTCCTGCATCATTCTAAAATAAATCACACAGTGGTGACAGTAATATTGTTAGGGCAGTAGAGTCCTGACATTTGCCCTCCTTGAAACAGAGTTTCTTGTCATTTTTGGTTGCTCTGCTGTCACACTAACATCAGGAGCGCCTGATATATATATAACTACTTCATTTCCTGTTTGATGTTGTTGTCACGTTTGAGTGAAATATGCATGTCTATGTCTGCACAAGTTATTTAAAAGCACAAATGAACATCAAAACCTATTTTAAATGTATTTTTGTGTGTGTGTTGTATGCCTGTGTGTGAGTGTGTTTGTATTGAACCTCAGCCCTAAGCAGTTCACGGTGCTTCTGGCCCCTCTCCTCCGCTTTGATCTGTGTCAGACATCTGAGATTATGGAGTTCTTCTCTGAGGCGGTTGGACTCCCTCAGCAGCTCCTCAATCATGCCATACTGCCGCTTCTTCTGGCTCTCCTCCTCAGCTACTGATAGCTGGTTGGGAACACATTTTGCACAGTTTTTAGTTGAAAAATCTCCCCGATTACAATTTGACTGCGAGTGGAGGGTGACAGGCGAATGGGACAAAGTGGACTAAAAGTCTCTTAATGTGAGGATGATGGATAGAGGAGGGATATTGAAACTTTTCTGTGCAGACCTTTACCCGAAGGGGTCATTTAAGTTATGTCTAACTACGTGACAGAGGATGAGAATAAATGAAATAGGAAATCTCATTTGGCCTTCAAATGTGGAAGATTATAATGAAAAATATATATAAAAAAATTCTACATAAAAATGACATTTACTCAGAAAAGGTGCAAGTAACAAAAAGGAAAAAGTTGAGACATTAAATATATGAAGACTAAGATACAATAACACTTTGCACAGAAAAAAACACAAAACCAAAAAAAGGTCACATCACAAAAATAAATTTTTAAGAGGATAACATTTTATAGTTGCTAGCAATATATATAGACACTGTTCCCACCTGTTTTTCAAAGCTGACTTTTAGAGCATCCACCTCTTTCTGAAGCTCCATCCTCTGCTGAACACTGGCCTCTCTTTTGGAAACAGCATCTAACTGGAAATTTGAGTCCAATTTAAAATAGGTCAAAAGTCTGTTCAAGTTGTTAGTCCGCAAACAAATCTGACATCTGCTGTAAGTTAACTGTGAATCAAAAGCTGTAAAGACCATGAGGATCCAAAACCAAACTTCAGATCAAATTCAGTCCGTGCATATTCAAGCCCACTTTAAACGCTGACTTAAAAAATAATTAATACTATATATCAAAGTTCCCCTGAGGTCTCTCTGATAGCTGCTGGATGCAGTGACACTGAATGTGATCACTGGAACTCATAATAAATTAATGACTTTAGGCACTGGGATTGCCCCTCTCTGCAGGGTTGCCAGGCCTTGTGTTCAGTGGAATGAGCTACGCCGCCCCATATTTAAAAACTGTAAGTCCTTGAAGCTGAACAAGCCTATATCAGCAGGTTTAAGGGTTTTAAAAAGGACAATGCAAAACCATATTTTCTCAGATTCATACATGAAGCACTGAACACTATATAAAGTCCTAATCAGGCCTCATGTACATCACAACATTGTGTAAATATCATAGATGCCACATCCTATTTGAGATAAATGTAATTCAATTTTGTGGTAAACCCACAGACTGTTTAATCTCAGCAACCTTCACAGATAAATTCATCATGAGTAATTGCTCATGTGAGAGTCATTAATGATTGGCAGAGGAGTGTAAAAGATATTGAAAACAAAAGCCATGGTACAGTATTCAGCGTGCAAATTCCCTGGTGTGTCATATTGATTTCCTTTCAAATTGTTGTGTGCTTGCGAGATGTGCTGACACATTTCCCATGACTCTTCCTCTCTTCTTCTTTTCTCTTTAAAAATCTGTCACAATGAGTAAAATTACAGGAAGCTCACGAAGGAAAAAAAAAAGCTTCTGATGTAACGCAGATGATTTCACGTGCTGATTACCGTCACCATGACATTTACACTGAAAATGTCCCCACACCTGTGTTTAAGCCTGAGAAATGTTCCAAACCAGTTGCCAGTAGTGATAAAAAACAAAGTGTTGAAAACCATGAAGTGTGTTACCATTGAGATTTGCTAGTAAAATCTAAATGTTTCCAAGCTGTAATTAGAGCTCCTGCATGTACAAAAAGTGTTAGTTTTACATCATTTTAATGTGTTTTTAGGAAAAATTACAGAAGCATTGAGGTGTTAGAAAAAGACTAACTGCTTCAAATTCGAGCAGATCTTTATTCATTGAAAGTAACAGTCTACAGGTCACCTGTGCCTGTAACTCATTGCAGACAGACTGCGTGTGTTCAAGCTGCTCAGCGGCTGTGGTCAGCGCGTGCTCCATCCTCTTGAAGGCTTGCATCTGCCTGAGGAGAAACAGGCACTTTTTAAATATTTATCATCGTCATAGGGCTGTGCCTCCTACACAGGATGAGAAAACTCAAGATTTGGCTCATTATATATGGATTCCTGTCAGGTTTTTCAGCAGAGGAAGGCGGCTGAAGAAATGCTCTTGAACTTCTTTTGTCAAACTTCACATTGTTCATCTATTGTGTAAGATGTTTTTATTGGATTTATGCCAATAAATTCCACATTTATTTGAAAGTATGGCAACGGCCTGACAAAACAAAAAGTGGATCTTTTTGGTGGATATAGAGCAAAAGCCAGTGTATACAGTGTGTACTGATATGGATGGAATTTACATGTGTGATGAAGCTCAGTTTGACATCATTCTGTACCTATTTTTCTCCCTCAGCAGCACAGATTGACTCTCATACAGGTGCTTCCTGTCAAACATGACGTTCTGCATCTTCATTTCCAGGATACCTCTGATGATGAAAAACACATAATGGCATGTGTGATCATATTTTTCTTGCAACACCCTCACCACTGTCATTTTTTGACTGTACTGAAAGCTTCTACCTGTTGGCTGTAAATTCAGCCTCCTCCTCCCTCTTGACCTCCTGCTCCTTCAGCAGCTGTCTGCACTCCCTCTGACTTGCCTCTACTTGGGTCCGCAGACCCTCCAGCTCCTCATTCAACTCCCTCTTCTTCAACCTGAGGGAGCGGTTATGCTGCTCCACCTCCTTCACCTGCTCCTCCATTTCTGCAATCTCTGCATTTAGCGATTCCATCTTCTTCAATGCAGCTCTGTTGTGTTTCATGGGGGTGAATTTTGAAAACACAAAGAACAAGGGTAAAGTTAGAAGACCAAGAGAAGAGAAGGATTTCATTAGTCCTCACTGCAAGAGTGCATATCTTATGAAATAACAGCATGTGTATCCATATTTTACACACACCCCACAGCACGCCTCAGCCTGGTGAATTTCAAATTGCAAGTCGTAGCTCACATGGCTCATGCAGACAGCTCCACTGCATCACTTGGAAGCCAAATATTAATTTGAAATAAACATAAAAGAGACTGAAGTGAGGCGGCAAGTGGAGCCTTTCTCTAATGATGAGGGGGCTTTTGAGTGCAGCTGCACAAAAAACGAATGAGGACTGACACCGTTAAATTCTTGAGAATAATTTGACTGTTGCTACAAACCAAATTTGGGCTAAAATAAGCCTTTCATCAGAGTCTACTGTGCATCAAAAGAAGAGTGGCTGGAAAGACAGAAAAGGAACCCGAACAATAAACCTGGCACCTCGTGGCAAAGTCTGTTTTTTTCTGCTCGTACAAGGCCAGATCAAAAGTTTACACTGAGCAGAAACAATTAGCAGTGCGTGCCCTTTCCATTATGAAAACTACAGTATGATAACTCAGAGTTCATCCACTTAACTCCAGCTCTTGCGTGTAAAGGAGATCAAGATGAAGGGAAAGAAGAAGATTACAGAAGGATTCGAGCCAGCTGACAGAAGGATTGTGCGACTTTTTCAAAAGATGCTTTTCTGCCTTCTATTCTTCTCAGTGTGTTGTCTCGCCGAAGCACCCCAACAGGCTCATTTGTATTCCTGGTGTTTGAAATATTAACTTCCCTGCTCTTCCGCAATAAAGAATATTAAGGGGGTTAAATGTACTTACTCCCTCTTAGTGCGTTTCCTTTCAATCTCCTTTAAAATCTGGTCAGGTATGCTGATGAGTCGGGCTTTCTCAGCCTTGTTACAACACACAAAGACACACACACGAGAAAGAAGGCGGATGATTTGTGATTCTATTGATGGTGTGCTGTAAGCTATGCCCACTCACACACACATGCTCTCGCACACAGACCTCTTTGAGCTCTATGATCTCCTTCTTGTCTTCGAGCTCTCTCTTTTCTTTCAATATCTGCGCTTTACTGGTTTCCACGTCTTCCGTCAGGCTTCTGTGCAGGAAGTGAGGGCAAGACACACTTATTATGGGAAGAATTTTGATTAACAGAACTTAAAATATTCAGCTGCACTCCTTCTTATTAAACGGACAGTGAGAATGCACTGAATGAAACTGAAAGCACAAAAAGACAATATGTACACATGTGGGGCAATTTAAAAAAACTGCATGTGTGCTCACTGAACAACAAATAGAAAAACAAATAAAACACCTGATTTCCAGCTGTATCTGAGCCACCTCTTTCCTCAGATCCTCATAATTGTCCTGCAGGGCCTTTGTTCTGCTCTCCAGCTCCTGGTGGACCCATTAGCAGTGTGAACATTAGATCACATATCAAGAATATCAGAATTTAATTGCACTAAAAAAAAAAAAAAATACTACTGTTTGATCCTAACTCTGTCAGTTCCAACAGCCTTTGTTTCGTTTCACATGGATTTGCTTTTTGTCCCAAAAAGCTAATTTCAGTCTTTTCTTTTGTTTCAGTGGTGAAACATTTTTTTCATTGCTTGAACAAGTTCTAGTTTGATGCTCAATATTCAATCATCATATTCATAATTCTCTGCACATCAAGAACAGGTGTGATACTCAACATTGTGGTTAAATATTGGATTACATTGAGTCAATTTTGCAAGTATGAGTATGAACATAAACAACTACAATAAACCAGCTGCACTTTAAAGCTACTATGTGGAGCTGCATGTACAGCAGAAACGATTAGAAATGTATGTGAGGACTCTGGGATGAAACATACATCTTATTGATCATGTTTGACAAGTGTATATGTGTGTGTGTGTTTGTGTGTGACAGAGAAGAATGCAAACTCCCCATGGTGCCTTTGAGTGTTGAGAGTTAATCTAACATTTGTTACTGTAGGTCCAATGGGAAAAGGACTCATAAAAGGCTCTTTTCCACACACACACACACACACACACACACACACACACACACACACACACACACACACACACACACACACACACACACACACACACTCTGTTACAACTGAATAAATTGCCTGAGCAGTTCTGGTAAAGGCAGCAGTTTCTGTTAACATTATGTTGCTGATATCTGAATATTATTTGACCACTTATGATGTTGTGCATTTTAAGAATTGGTCATGAGTCCTGGTGCTGTGCGTGGTAGGGAAACATTTTTTTTCCATAAATTACTACCACTCAGTGATTCATGCTGAGCAGTCAAAATGCTGCAACTGTTTTACTGCAATATCGACTCCCTATAGAGTAACAAACTGACATGTAAATTCACTTTTCAAAGTTCACTTTTCATGGAACGCAACACAAATACACTCTGGCATCCCTGGGATAAATGGGTTAGGTTGTGGCCATTGGCTGTAATTCAGCTTCATTTCTTCAAATCCAATTTTTTTTCCTGTTTGTTTGGTGTATTAAAAGTCACCCAAGAGCCACCTTGACTCACGGGCGCTGTAGTTTTTATACGATATGGAAATGATACAAGCCAGAGGTGCGAAAGGAGAATTGTAGTACATCTAGAATGTTTTGTTATTGCAATCAGTAATTAAATAGTAGTTGTATAATTGAACCCCACAAGTATCCAAGATCCAAAAATTAATTAAAGCTGCTGAATTTATTAAAAGAAGTTCGACCAAGCTCTAACTCCAGCCTTCTTTTGCCATTAGCGGCACAGGCAACAGAATTTTGATGAAGTCTGATGATTGGAGAATTGTGAATTCGATGCTCCTTGAGACTACCCTCAGGGTCTTATGTTCATATTCTTGTACCTCTCAACAGATTTTCTTCAAAACAATTGCTGAGATTTTCTTAGTGCTGATGATCCAACGGCTACTGTAGGTTTCATTCACGCTCATTAAAGTGTTGGAAATGCTCCAACTGCACTACACTGTAATTACTTCTGATGGAGTAAATCATAAAAAATAATGCAGTATTAATGTGCCCTACAGCCTGCTATTGTACATACTCTTGCTAGGATTCTAGCTAACGAATGAATGTTCTTATTTTGACTGTAAATGTGTTCTTTTCCTTACATTATTATATTGCATTCTGTGAGTGGAAGCAGAGTTTAATACAGGAAGTAAGTGTGTTATCAGCAACAGTCCAAATAGCAGTCTATTTCTGGCTCTGATGTCTATGAGTCACATATGACATTTGTTTTCACTTTTGAATAATCTACTCCCTTTGTTACGTGTCTGCAAAAAATGTAAACGATTTTCACTTGGTGGAGGATTACCAGCCATTACTAACTTAATTCGCCTGCTTGAACAAAAACAAGGATTAAAACGTTTTCAGCTCACATGCCGTACTTTTGTCTGAATGTGAGATTGTAATACAAAATGTTTCAGCTTCACACTGATTCAAAATTGCTCCGATGGCAAGTCTTCATATTGAGGGATTAAGCGTGGATGGAGGCTTAAAGTAAAACTCATATTTATCCTCTCTGAAGACCGCTGTTGCCGTAGTAATCCACAGCTCCGAAAGTACACCTGGATGGTGCAACGATGAACTTACAGCAGGTTCCGGCTGAATCTCATTCTCTTTCTCCAGATACTGCTTCTCCTCCCGGAGACTGCATTGGGGTGAGGTGAGGTAAGGTAAGGAGTGAAGAGGAGGAGAGAATTTGAAAAAGAAAACAAAAATGAACATGTTATTAAGTGAAGTAAACAACGCGTTTCAGTTCCTCGTTCAACAGAAAGAGGAATGCAATGAGAGGAAGAGACATTTACATTTTGAAAGACGCACTGATGTGCAGCTTCCAGTTAACCAAAACTCTGCTTCTTACTTGAAAGAGAAACATGAAAAAAAGGATGCAGAACCCAGAAGTGAATGAGTTGCTATGAAACCTTTCAGCTATTATTAGGTGGGAAACTGTAGATGCACATAACATACAAACAAAGCACATATATATACAAACTTTCTCATGCGTAAAATAAAGTACCAACACAATATAAGACACATATAAAAACATAATTTCTGTGAATTTTTCATCTCCCTGCGGCAGACGCTTTTGGAGCAGTTGATTAAAGTTCGTATAAAATAATTTCAAGTCAGCTTTGTCATTGTGAAAAACCTCACAGCGGCACGTAGTGTACAGCTGCACGTTGCACAAAGTAAATGATATTAATCTTCTTGACAAGTTGATATATTGGATATTAACTGATATACAGAGAAAACTGCATGAATGCTAAAATGTGTGACTGGGGGGGAGAAAAAAAATGTGCTGAATTCCTGTGTATCTGTTTGGCTACAGATAAAAGCACGCAAAGATTTTAAACGGCATATTTGCATGGTGAGCATCTGCTTGTCATATGCAGACTGCTCGCCATTTGGACAAGGGAGGAGAGGGGAGAGAGAACAGAGGAAAAGCCAGGAAGAGGGGATGAGATTAAGCCAGAGGGGATGAGAGGAGAGGGCAGAAAGAAGGAGAAACAGAGGTAATGAGGGGACAAGAGAGCTCCCTACCAAAAGCCGTCACAAATAATACCCGCACTCAGTGTCTAATATTGTCTATTACTGCATCCTCTGAGAATGCTCTGTAAGTGGTTTTCATTTAATATTTCAATTACCGCTGTGCCTTCAACTCTCTGCCTCAGTGTGTGTGGTCTGAACTAAAAAATCACTGTATCCTACAGATTATATCTTTGCAGCACAGTGTTGAGAGTGGTTCGCCAGTCCAGGGTCAAATGCAATGCAGGGAAGAAAAGAAAAAGAGAGAGCTGCTCAATATTAGGCTGTTGACTAAATAAGGAGTATTAGGAAGTTCAGTGTGAGTTGTGAGTTCAGTTCACTTATTTTTCGTTCCTCAGACTTTCTATCTGTGAGCTGATTACCAGTGGAGAACATATTTCTTCTACCCCAAAAATATACGTTTTTATCCCTCCCTTTTGAACCACTTCGTACTCGTATTTTCACCGAGAAACTTCATTCGAACTTTGAATGACTCACCACCCTTTTCTACTTTATCATGTTAGTTCAGCTTTTTCATAACTTCTGTAGTTTTTCCAGTAATCACAGTTCAAGTTGTACGCTCCTTTCAGACCCTTTCCAATGTTTTAACGTAGAATGCAATGAGTCACACAGCTTCCCTTGCTTGAACTGAATGACACTTCAACTATTTTCACTTTCACACTTCAATTACTGTATATCTTTGGTGCTTCAACTTCAATGCAATTTCAATAGCTTTCAATGCTACAATTAACTGTGACATGAATTAAATTTGACAGTTATGTCATTGTTGGCTGAAGGGTTAAAATGAGTTAAACTGCTTTCAGCCTATATACATCAACTGACAGTTCAAATACTTCAGCTGACATTTCAACTGCCGTCACTGCTCACACGTAACAAGTGGCACTCTGCAGTGAACACACTTCAACTATCTTCGGCAACTGAACTTGAACAGAAATTCAACTGCTTTCATGGCCACACTGTCAGTTTAAAGTTAAGAGGTGAAACGCCTAAACTGTCGGTGTAACTGCTTTAAGGGCTTATAATTTAAAACACATTTCCACTGGTTTCATCCTCTACACATGAACTGACACAACAAATTTCAACTCTTCAACTGACAGCTCAAATACTCCAAGTGATATTTCAACATGCTTACACACACACACTTTAAACTCTGGCACTTCAACTGATATGTCAACTGCTCTCATATTTTCCCTTCAGTTACTTTCATTTCTCATACAGAAATTGTCTGCTGGGCATAGAAACTTGCCTCCTGGCAGTGTTTCAATTTGAAACTCACAATTCCCGCTCACAAACAATTAACATTTTAAGACATTATTACCCTTTTTCTTTAAAAAAAATATGTTGCAGTTTTTCATTAGTTTTCCTGTGAATTACTGGTTTTCACTTTTTCAGACCTCATAAAATGATTCTATCCAAGAAGGCAAAAATGCCCTTTACTTGAACTTGCCACAACAAGACAATTATGCAACCTGTGAAGAGGGGTCATAAGTAGACATTGCTTTGTTTTCAAGGGTCATAAGCCAAAATGTTTGGGAAGCACTGGTGTATGTTATCATGTTGCTTAGCAATGTTCCAGTTAACTCCCTTCAGGCCTTGAAAAGCAGAATTTGTGTACAGCAAAGAGGGATATACTGGAGTAAGTGGTTTATTTTCCATTTCTGTGGGAGTGTTTGACCTTTGGACACAGTGATAGTGGTGTCGAGTGAGTTGGGGGGGAAGGAAAAGAGAAAACTGCAGCAGAAAAGAGGAAAATTGGTTGCGATGAGAAGAGACTCATGGGAGCAGAAGGAAAGGATCAGAGGAGGGGGAACAGATACGAGTACAGGACTGACGTCAAAAAAAAAAAAAAAAAAAAAAAATGAACCAGGAGAGCTCAGACGAGTAAACATGGTACATCCAGAGCAAACATAAAAATCCACTTAAAGTTGGTATTTGTATAATGAATTGCTTACATCGAGTTTACATAAATCTTTGAAAAAACATGGCTACTGAAACAGAAACAACGTTTAAGGCAATGGCAATAAAATTCAGCCCTAACAGTTTTAGTGATACAGGAAAAAAAAAAGATGTGGCCAAGCAATACACACACACACGCACACACAACCAATACTCTTTGTGTGTGTTTGTGTCTTATACTCTTTCACCTTCACCTCCCTCTAAAGTCAATGAAAACTTGTGAAGATGCTGCCTCTCTGAGCTCACCTCAGTGTTTGGTCCCTGGCTACTTAACCGTGGCTGTTAGTGTGTATGCACCTGTGCGTGTGTGTGTGTCCATGCATGCGTACGCTCTCCTACTGTATATAACTTCTCTCTCACCCACTCCAGTTTCACTTCTGTGTTTTGTCCTTACTCTCCTTCGTCTCTTGGGTCCCTGTGAGTGGCGTGAAGTTCATCTGTGTGTGCGTATGTGTGTGTGTTGTTTGTGTTTGCACGGCCGAAAAAGCTGCAGCCAAATTTAAGAGAATTTTGTAGTGGATGCATTTTCTTGAATCGAATGCCATTTCCATTTAATTCATTTTACATTTGAGTGACCGCAATAATAATAATGTGCGTATATATATACACAGCTCACCATTTCAGTTTGTGTTGTGTCTTGTACTCTCTGTCCTCAGCAGCTTTCAGTTCATTGTATGCCTGGAGGAGCTGCTGCCTCAGTTCATTGACCTCACTTTCAGGCTCCTCAGAGGTACTCTGCTCCTCTGTTCTCTCCACCTCGGCCTGCAGCCTCTCCAGCTCAGCACGACACCTCTTTGCCTCTTCCAAAAGCCGGATCTCAGAATCCTGGTACTGACATGAAAGCATGACAGTACCCTTTGCCTTAGAGGAAAAGTGACACCAATACCTAAGATAAATCTATATAAACCTTAGTTAACTAGAAATCATCTACTGCCTTAACTCTTGTCTGAATCCTCACTGTGGTACAATATGCATGTAAACATACAGTAGCTGCTGATTTTCAAGATAGACTTCTGTTGACTGAGCCAATTAAATTTAATGTGCACATTCAGATTTTGTTTTCACAAGAAATTGCACAAAGATTTGCTCTTTCCACAAGAAATTGGGGTCTCGAAAGTTAATTTCACTTCCTCCATTACGTGCCTCGGTGGCGTTTTTGAGAATCTGTGTTCCATTAAGGTATTGCAGCTCAAAAAGGAGCATGTTTTTGATTGACAGGTATCCCAGCTTTTTATTGTTGCTTGTAGCGGTTGTACTTTGCTTTAATACTGCCTCAGGTACATCCTCGCTTCCACCTCTTTGCTCAAATTACGATTTCTGGCTCCGCTAAGTGACTGAGAAGGAACCTCAATACACGCTTCAAAAATGTCTCTTCAGAAGCAAGTGGCGGATGTCACAGGTGCCACTTCCATATTTTTCAGCAGTATATAAGAGCAGCACAACCGGATCTGATAGGGAGTTAAAGTCTTTTTCAAGGACACTTCAGCTGGATGGATTCTGGCTGTCACCAGAATTGAACTTCTCCACTATTCACAGCATCTTTGCAGTCAGCAATGCACCTCTAAAATACAACATGACACAAACATGAGGTATACATACCTCTTCAGAGTATCATGGAGTAGCCTGTAGCTGGATTTCAGTTTGGCTACTTTGGTGTGGCTGATTTTGCCCAACGAAAACACCTAAGGAGCATGAAAACAGAAATATTACCAATTGTACTGACATGGGAAAAAAACAGTTTGTAAAGAAGAATTTGCAGGTAGTACCCATTATATCTGATTATTTATGGTCTACATTAGCTCTATGTGTGTAACCAGCATTTCCAAACTCCCATAAGCATGTGATTGCTGGCTTTGGATTTACACATTTCCCCTGTGTCAATCATCTAGTCCAGCTACAGCCTGACATTACAGAAGTACTTAATTTTATTCAGCTAAGTGGGCTACAAATCTTTCTGTATGGGTTTGCCAGCTCCAGTCGCACTATTTCAAAGTCTTTGAACTGACCCAGAGCTGCCTGTATGAAAGCTAAGCTATGAATAGAATATCACATTCTGTGGAAATCTCTTGTTGCCACTTTTCCCAGAGAGAATATTCAACAGAGCAATATTGCAAGGAACCAGATACAATCCTGACCAGTAAGCAGTTTTGTGATCTTGTTTAGTGACAGAATTAAGTTCCAGGGGTGGAGGAAGCAGAAAACTGAATCACCAGAGACCCCAAGAGTTTCAAATGTCATAACAGTCAGAAGATTTGACAAAAATTGCTTTCTGTCTTTGGTAATATGCTTAAACTTCAGTTACAGTTCTAAGAAAAAGCTCTTTCATATCTGTCTGGACTGCCGGTGTAAAGTGTGATGGACCACAACAAAGTCCAACTCCCTGGAAGAGGATGTGCCAAAAGCTGGGCTGAATAAGCCTTTATCAGCACACCAGACATGGTAGCAGAACATTATAGCACAATCAGTATAATGAAAAATAACCCCAGAACTATCTACAATCACATAAACAGAAAAGAAAAAAGGATTCATTTATATCATTTTAAAGGGCCCATATATGACGATATATTACTACAGATCTTGACATTACCATAAGTATCATTATCCCTGAATGATTTTTTAAAAAGTTTCACAGCTGTGAAACCTTGGTAAAAAAGTAAAAAAAAAAAAAAGAACTCAGGTCAACTGCAAAAAAGGGAAAATTATCACTAAGAGTTGTTGATAAATTTCTCTCTGTAGCAAGGTAGTTCTGTGTGTGTAACAGTGATAGAAACAGAAGACAGGTGTTGTTCCCCTCTTATCTTCAGAGCCAGGTTGGTATGGTGGGGAGTAATGAGGGATAGCCTTGTCTGTATCAAAGAGCTGCAGAACTGAGGATATCTCAGGTCGGACTGTGTAACGGCAATGAACACACACAAACACTGATTATATACACACACACACACAAACAAGGACTGATAACTTTCCCTGACTTCAAACATTAGGGATAGCCGATTATGTTTTTTAGATTCATTCCATTATATTGTTTATCTGGATAACGTCAAAATGTGCTCACAAGCACCCGACCACGTTCCAAGGGCTGAAAGGACAGAGATATGAATGTTGTGAATGATGCAGATTAGGGCTCTCGTTAATATGATTTATTCCCATGTTTTTTTCAGTTCGTTTACATTAGTAGTCACCCAAGGTCACATCACTTCCAGCAAAAAACACCTTACTGGTTTTATGTGATCTGCGTTTAAAACATTTAGAGTATATCTCAATCTCTGACTCTTACATCTTGAAATGCTAAGTGGGTCATCTGGTCCTAACTGATCTCTTCAAACTTAGTCATGTAATTTAATATTGAGTCCTAAAATAAAAGCAAATTACGGGAACATGTGAAATTATCTCATTGCACCGAAACAACTCAACAATTTAAAACAGATTTTTGGGGCTAAACAGCACATCTAATATGGCCATTGTTGTGTTTTCTGCGAAGTGGAAGACATACCAGTGATGCGACAGACATCCTGCTCATATGCTGGGCATTTATCTGAGAGAAGCAGCCTGAAGCGGTTTCAGGCAGCCTCTCTAATTCTGCTGCCAAGACTTATCTTCAGCAGTATAGAGTATTGGAGCCTTTTATGGGGTGGCCGCATAAGGCTCACATGTGGCGGACCATCTTTGAAGTGAGATAGAGACAATCATGCATGGACACACATACCTGTCCATTTACTCCTCCACCCACCCACACACACAGGCACACACACATTTGCACAACTTGGAAAAGCAAGCATGTGATCTGTACTGCAGAGCTGCAGTAAACCTTGAAGTAATATGAGAGCGTGGTGCAGCAGGTATGTGAAACGTGTAACAAAAAGGACCTGTGGGCTTTCATACCCTGCACCCTCAGGGAGAAAAATAATGACCACAGAGGCACAGCACCGAATTCCGCTGTGTGATAGAGAGAACCACCATCTCTCTCCGTGTGCACCTCCGCCGTCATGTCCCGATACTGACTGTTTGAATTGGAGTTGAGCCTGCAGCTAGATTGAATCATTTTCTTAGGAGAAGTTTTTGTGCGGTAATATTTTCCTTTCTGGAGTGTTCCTCCATCAGGGCTGAGAGCCACTTCCGTAGCTGAAATCAATTATCTGAAACTGTGTCACTTCTCTAGAAATATGACATGTGCATGAGACATCGAACGCCCTAGAAAAAAAAAAATCCAATTACATGACCCGTAGTTGTGAATCTCTTGATATACTGTAACAAAAACCATGTCCCACAAACAAATGAGCAGTGCCAAGTTAATGAACTTATGAAACGTTTCTAACAAGATTCCTTATAGGGTAACATCCAGAGCGGAAATGCCACTGGGTGAGCATCCAAAGCTAGGAATTTCTGCAGAATAAGCAATTAATTTTAATAGCCTGCATTGCTTAATAATGGTCACTAATAAGATGCTGCAAGAAATTGCTTAACGTATGAGTAATGTGTGTGGATGCAATTTCAAAAACCACCAAAAATGACCACATCACCACATCATCATCATCACAGGCAAAAACAAGTATATTATTTATTCATTAAGAATTCATTATCTGTTTGCTTTGTTAATATCAAAACAAACTAAACCAATTCATAATTCCATCAATGGTGAAAATACAGCAATCAAAGTTTTGATACATTTTTAATTAAGCTACATATTGTGTAACTTTATCAACATATGGGGACACAGATTAGAGTGGTGAGAACGAGTTCAAAACCCGGCTGTCAGCCTACATCTGTCACGTTGACGTATCCTTGAACAAGGCACCTACTGTGAAATAACAGATCAATATTCCAATTTTCAGACCTTTGATCTCCCTACGGAAGAGCCAAGAAGTTTCATGGGAGGAAATAAAGTCCTGAGAAAGTTTTCTAAAAGGTCACCCAAGGCATTGTGGAAAAGATTAAACGTCAAACTTATTATATCGGACAAAAACTTTGACACGTATCATCTTGTTTTCAAAGGGGGCCCCCAAAACAAGACATTTCTGTTCTGTGCCAGCAAACTGTCCCATTTCCTTTCATCAAAACATTGCGAAGACACAGCACTGAATGCAAGAGAATCATTAAGTGACACAAATGAATAAAGAGCAGCCAGCAGTTTCAATTAATGATAACCACTCTGACAGCCAGTGAGGCAGCCTAAGCAAACCAAAAAAAAAGAAGAAAGTATTTTGCATTTTGTGACATGTTGCACGTGTACTGGTACGGTTGGTCTGAAATTGCTTTTAAATTTCCATATTTTGTTCATGTTAGAGATAAACTGAGGCCGTTTAAATTCAGTCCAAACTTTTCTGAAACCAACAAAATAAAATATAGGAATCCATTAAAGATGCAATGTGATGTCGGCTGTATTATTTTGAGGCACTATTCAGCCATCAGAACATATTTAAATTTAAATTGCTTTGCTCATTTTGATGTAGATACATTGTTAATTGTGCAATCTGAAGCTGTATTACTGAGAAAAAAATATATATACTGAAACAAGAAAGAGTGTCAGCAGGTGCTCAGTATTCAAAGATGCCTACTGAGATTGAGAAGTCTCTGATGATTCTTCGTGTTTAATTTGCAACATCCTGAAGAAGCCATGTAAATCAAAAAAAAAAAGAAAAGAAAAAAAACAAGCACAACACAAGCTGTTTGTGCTAATTGAAACAAACCTGCTTTATTGTTGCTGCTGGCTAACCATGGATTTTACAGTAATTGTGCCCACCTGAGCCCAATTTGGAACCGGAGAGTTACCGGCAGAGTTGACAGTGTTTTCAATAAGGCTTTGGGACTTTGAACTGGGTCAGGGTGCGAGGCCTTTAAATTTTGTGCTGCGGACATGGAAAAGCACGAAACAACGAAGCGTGAAAAAACATTGCCCTAACGTCAGCTGAGTGGATAGTTCCTGTGCACTGAGTCATTTCGCTCTTCAGGGAAATGAGCCGATTTCAGAGTGAGCAGGACGGCACCATGCACTGACTGCAGGCAAAGGACCTACCTTCTCTCTACGTCCCTCCCCCCTGTTTCTTTCTCTACCCACTCCCATAATTTCTGTCTGCATCTCTGTGCTTTTTCACAGTGCTGCTGATATGGTGTTTTGCATTACGCAATAGTGCTGCCCCTCCCATCCTTTCTAACTCAACACTCTCCCTCTCCCATCTCTCTCTCTGCCTCTCTCGCCCTCCCTCCCTCACTCGTCCTGATATTAATGACACAGCTATCTGAGGCAGCGGCAGTTCCCCTGCGCGCTCTCCTCCTGCAAGCTGTGCTCACACACACTCACTTAAACCAATAGGATACTGGACACACATTCACATACTCCTTTACTTACAGCTGCGGACACAGGCATACACTCTCACACACTACTATATGCATCCAGACACTTTTTGAGTTCACATCAGAGGCAGTTGCAGACGCTCACTTTACACACACTTATTTGTTCTTTACAAAGCTCAGACAGAAAAAATGAGGACAATTGTGCTTTGCGTTTGTGCCAGTCTCCTGCTTACAGCCACCTTGGTGCCGCGCACCAGCAGGGCAGCGGACTTCCCTGTCAACTCACACCAGAGATGGGACACTAGAGGACCTTACTCTTTGGGATCTGAACCTGGAACCCCCACCTCCTGCCCCATCAAACTGAGACCCTCGGGCCAGTGTGGCAGCTCCGGGGCCGGGCCGGAGGAGGGGGAGGATTGCCCTTACCAGCTCACCCTGCCTCCCCTCACCATCCAACTGCCCAAGCAGTTCAGGCTGCTGGAGAAGACGATGAAGGAGCTGCAGAGCCTGAAGGAGGTGGTCAACAAGCTGAAGAGCGGGTGTCAGGAGTGCCGTGGGGCACGGGGCAGTGGGGCTATAGGACAAGCTGAACAGGGACAGACGCAGGTCCCCATTCAGAGGGATACTGGGGAAGAAGTGAGACTGGACCTGACAGGACAGGAGGTGCAAGGTGGGTCCAGCCAAGAGGAGAGGGGAGACGGGATGGTCCCTGGAGCTACCGTGGACGTTGCTGGACCAGGGCAAGGTTCTATTTTTGGGAAAATTACACCAAGCACGATGCAGGAGATGCAGGTAAGAGCCACAGTTCAGTCTCAGACAAAAAGAGAGATCATTTTTAACACTCAGTGACAAAATGCAGGATTTTACATAGGAATGAGCTCTATTTTTACAAGTGCACTTGTTTCAGTGGAAAGATGAAACCTCAAGGCATACATTGCAAAGTCTTATAGAAAACCTTTTCATTTCACATGACTGATGTCAGTAAAAGTTAAGTCTGTTTGTCATCCTAATCTAAATTAGGGTGGGTAATAGTTTTAGCATTGTAGAACTGTAAAATCTACATTAGTACACATTTTGTAAACATAATTTAGATGTGTATACAAACAGTGCCACTGCACCAATTTCTCGTTTTCCATCAAAATCATACAAATTCCCAGTAAGCCAGATCATTATCAGCCTTGTGAACAGTTTAGTGACACTTATCGCACCACAAACTAAACTAAAATGTGCTTTATGAGCACTGTAGGCATCAAGCCACCTAAAATTTCCCTTGTCAGATGCACCCAGCTGGAATGTAAACTGGCCAGATGTTTAAAGACCTGTAAAGTCCTACCTGGCACCAGACCACCAGGGAAAATTCCTGGTACTGTAAACAGGGTGGGGAATCAGCGTTAGACACCAGCCAAATGGTGGTCAATTTTTTGCTCTGCCTGGTAAGTTTGTTGACTCTCTGAGCCACTTTGGCAGACGGCCAACGATCACGCAGACTCGTTTCTATTCTAAAATTCTAATTGGCTGGTAAAACAATGAAGGAGGCTGGTGACTTCAGTAATCCAGCTGCTTTGTATTCTGTGCACAGAAATAATCCCCCCACCCCATCCCACTCTGGCTCTTCCCAGGTGAAGCTGAATAGGATGTCAGCCAGCCTGCGCAACGCCAGGAGCCAAATCTCAGCTCTGCAGGGTCGTCTGGAGGGGCTCAACCTGCTCAACATGGACAACGTGCAGGCTATGGTGGACAGGCAGGTGGAGAACATCACTGGAGTGGTCAACAAGCTCAGCTCCACCTGCACCACTGCGTGTCCATTACAGAACACCCCTCAGTGTAAGCCTGAGTTTTACTACAATCAGTTTGGTAGCATTCTCCATGTTGTTATTTTTAATCCTCAAATCTTTCCATAGCTTCCACCCATCTTCTCAGATATTCACTATAGAGGCATTTTCTTTTGACCAAAAACCCCTTTCCTTTGTGCTTCCTGTTGTGTTATATTCTATTCTGTTCTATCTATGCCTTTTCAAAAGATGCCTTTGCCTCTTCTCTCCACCTCTTATATATTTCATTTTTTTGCAGTCTTTCTGAGCACGATCAAGAAGCTCTTTCTCTATTCTCCTCACTTCTATTCTTTTCCATTCCCTTAAAAATTCACCACAGATGTTGTTATGGTCCAGTTGCAGTGGACTGTGGATCCATTGGGTTGTTGTGAATTTTCTGGCATAGGATGTATCCAATCATGCCTAAGTGGACATGGCGACTTGTAAGCTTGACAAAACAACCCAACTCTGGGTGGTCACCTTGACCCAACACGGCCTTTCTGGGAAATAGGAAATGAAATTTTTCAGGATGACAATGACATTGTCTACCACACATAGTAGTGTGTTGCAACATGCCTTCTCCATTACCTTTATGAACATTATGTATTCAGGTGAGATTTGTATAATCATAAGAGGAATTTTTCATCACTTTTAAAAGAAGATTCCGAAGTGAGAGTGCTGTGCCAACAATAGCTGCCCATGATCACCACATTACTATAGTTGAGTGCAGCCATAGTAAAAATTACAAGAGCAAAATAGCTTTAAGTTGAGGTCATACTGTACATGAGTAAAGCAATATGACAACTGGGGTCAAAATGAGAATTCAAATTACCTCTTATATAACTAATTCAAGTGCTCCGACATTCCACTACTCTCCATATGGACAAACTCAAAGAGGGGAGGGGGAGAAAGAGACAGATACTTGGCGCCTACACTACTACATAGTGTGAAGATTAAAAAAAAAAAAACTTAAAAAAGGCAGCAGTTTCTAGAATCAGGTTTAATTCTGTAAAGAGGAAGCCCAGAGACTATGCAAAAAGCTCCCAGTAAGGGCTGCAACCCAGCCAAGCATAAAGACACATTCCACTTTACATTAATGTAAAAGCTTATTTGGATGAGGGAATAGTTGAAATGCAGGCCACTTTTCAGACTGAGACTGAATAATATCCTGATATTGCATGAATGAAAGTGAATGTGACACTGTATTGGGGCTTTTATGTGGAAAACAGATGTGAGCTTATTTCTAAGCAGATTAGCTGGGACAGTGGTGTGAAGGGAATCCCAGCCTTTTCTTTTCCTCTGCTTTCTTCTCCCTTAAACTCTCTCCTTCAAACTCTCCTTCAGTCCTGCCATCTCTCCTTCATACATTTATCCGCAGTCCGTTCTTCGTCTCTCCATTTCCCTTCCTATCGCCACTCTTTTTCACTCCTTCTCTTGCTGTAACTTTCCCCCGTCTCTCTCTCTCCTTAATCCCTTTTCCCCGTGCCTTACCCCTGCCTCTCTCCCTACCTCTCGCCTCCTCTGGAGGTCATGCTCTTGAGTGCTCATTCCTGCATAAAACAACTAGCTCTCATTATCTCTTGACAACAACACAAGAAGTAATGTGGGCGGCTTTCCCAACATTAGTCACGGATGGCACACAGGGTCAGTAACACTTGTATTTGTACATCAATCTGTCATGTTAAACTCAAGAACCGGAAAATTATTCTGCCTCAAGTTAGGAAATCGTGCCTGACGGTGTGAAGTGAATCCAAAAGAAGTAGACAAGAGACAGCTGTTGTTTCCATGGAAGTAGACCAAAATATAGAAAAAGTCTTGTGCAAGTGATACTTCTCATTCAAATAGTCATGATTAGCATTTGATAGGAACGAAACATCTTTTAGAGAGGCTTAAAGAAAGGTCTTCCTCTACTACCCATGACACATTAATGACACACCAATCCCACTTTATTTACTATGTGAACAATGTTAATCTTAAAATTAAAAAAAAAACACATACTGAATTAATATGTCCCTCTACTTGCTATGAAAACTACATTGTGACTTTCAGTGAAAAATGTTTTGCAGTTGTTTATCACAATGTGAAAAGTGCTTAGTGAAGCGATTCATGGTTTAATGGTTCCCTTGACTCCTGAATAAACCATCCAGCTGCCAAATCGTAGCTAAATCATTAAATAATTGTTAAATGGAGATTTGCACAAACCAAATTTATATTCTGTTTTCATCCCAAGCAAAAAAGGAGAAAGCAGATCTAAAGGCCCACCACATCATTTGAAGATTATGTCGAGATTAACATTTTTAGATGTCATATGAGACAGATGTGTGTTTTTATGTAGATTGGAGCTGGTGTGATGGATCATTGGCGAGCAAGTGTTGACGCCCACTCACACATGCGCAGGGATTTAAACCCAGCCACACTGGTACAGCTCATTAGGCTACAGTACTCAGTTCAAAGGACATTCACGCTTAGTGGGTTTAGAAAAGGCATCTAAGGACACTCATTTTCTAACTTTTCCTCATCCCTGTACCCCAACTATTCTGTTCTGAGCTCAAAAACCACAAGAGCTAACGAACATGCAGCTAATAAAACACCAGCATACATTACCCAGCCATTTTAGGCCAATGTAGAATTGCAATTTCACCATCAAGCAGGACTAATAGTTTGTTTGTCAAGATGCTTTATCACTCACAGCTCAGAGTGCTGTAAGCATTTATTTCACCCTGTTTGCCAATTCCCATCCTTGCTGCAAGCACTAATCTTCACTTTCCCTCCTGCAAGACGTATTAGGGCCTTGAGGTGAATGGAAAGCAATTCATGTTACTGTTCAGCTACATTAACTCAATTATAAACAAAGAGAATGGATGTCCAGTCCGCAACATTGTCAGGAATTGCTCGTCTGCAATGTGGTGATACGCAGCTTCCTAAAGGGAGGGTGTTGATAAGGGCTTCTTTCCATCAAAACAGGCACTAGTATTCTATTTAAGGCGTTTATGTGGAGAAAGATTATACTATCACTTTGGATACACTTTTCCTTCCATTACAGGTGCTAATCTTCGTTGACTACCAGTTGTCATAGAGAATGGCTCCCTGATAACACAGTTGTCTTCCTTTTATGTCAATCATTTGTGTGCATTCAGTGGTATTAAAAGAGCCGGTCAAGAAGCTGTCCATAAAAGCATGTTGGTTACGAGCCTTTAAAAGACCAGGCTCCTTATGGAATTATGGAAGTTCGGAAGAAAGCAGGCAAAGCAATCAGCCACCCAATTAAACAGTCATTTGATTCAACAGTCGCCTCAACAGTCCGACAGCCAATCAGCCAACAGCCATTTGGACATCAGTAAGTGGCTGATATTAGAGGTATTTAGGTCAGGCACAGTGCCAGAGGTAGTTAGATGAGATGGCTGTTGTCTGTCGAGGGATACTGGGTGCGCACTCAGACAGATGGGGACAAATAAGGAGAGGGAAGTGTGAAGTGGAGAAACCACAGCCAGACGCTCAAAGTGGAGGAGACACTGAAAGAATGTACAGGACAATAGCTTGAATGCCAAGTGCAGACAGAGCTGTTAACTTGACAAGGATAAAATTTGTCACCTCACGCTCGACTCCCAGACTGTTTTCAGTATGGAGTGTTCTACCATCGGTAGACATATTGCACCCACATTTAGATTAGTGTTTTTTTTTATCTCATGATTAAATGAGAAATGTAACTGGTGTATGGTGCACAATATAAAAGCACCATTCATGTATTTTGGCTTTGACTCGTTTGCCATATTCTGTACTTTCCCAAGGATACCTGGAAGTACCATGACTTTCTCACTTCTCAAAACACTATTGGGTCTAGACTCCCCCCTCCCTGTGCTTGAAGAACTCTGTCTGGCCCTTGGTAATCAGTATGGTTCCCCCTGCCCTTGCTCCATTATAATCCACCAAACCACTAAACAGATTTAACAGTATGACAAAACTGTATCAGCGATGGAGTGCGCCAAACAAAGTCAGGAGGGCTCCACATGCTGCCTGCCCAATGTCAGGATGATTTAGGCCCCGGGTGCCCAACATGCGGGGAGGGGGTACGCCTCTCTAATCCAGTTTTACACTTTCCCACGTTTTGACAAGTCTGTTCCTTTCAATTCCCAAATGCTAACTGACAGGGGCCTTTGGACCTCGGTTTTAGGTGGGGTCAGCAGCCTGCAGTGCGACACAGGAGCATGAGTTTGAGAAATAAGTGGGCAGGTAAAAAAAGGAAGAGATCTTAGAAAGTGGAGTAGCTGTATGAAATGGGCCTGTGGTGCAGCACAGGGGAAGGTCACTGACTTCTATCTTTTGACAGTGGCCTTTGTCCTTTCACTTATTTTCTTTCATGTTGGAGTCCTCATACTCAATGTGATATCCAGAAAGGGGACATCATGTTGAGAAGCAGAGGATAAGGCCAGAGTGTTCTCAAACACTCCACGGAAAGATATATTTATGCTTGATGACTTGCTGAACTTTAGTCTGATCAAAATGAGGAACTGTGGGGAACAATCTGTTAACAGGTTGCCTAAAGAACATGCTGAACTGTTTTGCGTTTGAATAGACTGCCCCGGAAATTAATGCAGGAATGAGAACTTCCACAAAGGGTAAAACTGGATTTCCTGCTAACTTATCGCATTTCTTTTTCTATCCTCAGCCTCAGGGGCTGTTTCTATTACTGTCTCTCGGTGGGGCAGAGAAAAATGCCAGTGAAAAGTGAAGAGATTATTGAACATCGTCCAGCAGCATCCCCTTAAAAACTACCTTCTCTTCTTTCCTCCCTTTTCTCTCTCTGTTTACCAGCAGTCATCTTAGCCCCTCGGGACTGTTCAGACTACAATGTGCTGGAGGTGAGGAAGAACGGCGTGTATCGTGTGACCCCTGATCCCCGCAACGGAACATTTGAGGTCTTTTGTGACATGGAGTCCTTTGGAGGTGGATGGACTGTGATACAGCAACGGCTCGATGGGTCGGTCAGCTTCAACCGCACCTGGGCAGAGTATAAGAAAGGCTTCGGAAACCTCAGGTAATGGGAAGGGACACCATTAATATGTTCTTCTTACAATATACCTTTGTATTGGGGAATAAAGTTGCTTGGAGGCTTTCATGGATTTTTTTCTTTAAAAAACAAAACAATTTGTAAAATTGTGAAAGATGGTTGAGGGATTTGTGGAAATGCATGCCATTTGGAAAATTAGCTACAAATAGCTAAATTTCCTGCTATTTGTATGCAGAATAGGAGGCTCAAATACCACATGGGTAAAAGAGAGTGATCACAAATAGGTTGTATTACAGACTTTTGTGCTTGAAGCTGTAGTGCAGACGCACTATACAGAAAGCAGTTCATGTTGTACAGCCCTAGAAAACAAGTTTGAGAAAATAACTCTGATAATTTCATTTTTTTTTTTGTCTCTTCTGAGAAGTCCCCCAACTTCATGGAACTAAATCACCAGAGTTCCCTTCTAACTAAAATTACTTGAAATTCAGGCGAAACAGAAACCCCCAAAAGTTCAACTAGAACAACTTAAAAGAGAAAAAGGAATGATGGGGCTCCACACATCTGAGAGCCACTGCAAAGTAGCACATAGTCTCCCACACTGCTGGACCAGTTACTGGCCTTTTATCAACTTCTCAGCCTCACCTAACTGGAACCTACCATCTGCTCAGTTAACCACAGGGGTGAGCTAGGCTAAAGAAAATCCTAAAAAACAAACAAACCCCAAAACAACCCAACACAATATGAAACAATACATTAATCCAAGATTCTTGTGTCACTCATGACAGACAGAACCCACGCACACCCATTAGTGCACCAACGTTAACAGAATGTCATTTTTTACAAAACAATTTCACCCTTTCTCCCACAACTTGAGAGTGCCCAGTCAGTCACTGTGAGAGGACCTAATGATGCACACCTGTTCTCAGGAGCACTGATTGCTCACCAGCTGTTTTCACTATCACTGAAAAGCACATGTCAAACAAATATATATATATAAATCACCACATTAGCACTGACCCATTTTAACAGATAATAAACTTGTTGACTGAAATATAGGATTGAAGACAAAACAAAAAAAATAATTAAATTTGGGAAAAAGACAGCAGTGCAAATGCAGCAGTGAAACAGCCTTTTCACACTGACTATATTTGGTTTTAATGCCGAGCCTTGACTATAGCCTCGAACTGGATTCAAATTTCAGCCCATTTTCTCTGTTTTCATCTCAGCTCCTGTAGGAAGGAATTTTATGTGGGAAATAACCATGGCTACCTCCTGATAACCATGCCTACAGAACTAGTATAACCTCCCACTGAAAGAATAATGTCTCCTCTCATCCTTCTTTTACTGTCTCACAACTCTACCCTTGCATCTCCTCCTTTCTTCTCCTCCCCAGCGGGGATGAGTAAATTCAGTTTGAGTGACTGTATCCACTTTCTAATCAAGTGTACAAGCATATGAGCTCATTTTTAATCTATCTCTTATTTTGCTTTGTTCGATCTCCTCCACCCTTTATCTTTCTCACTGCTGCAGAGGTGAGTTCTGGCTGGGCAATGACCATATCCACTTGTTGACGAAAGCCAAAGACATGGTCGTCCGTATCGAGCTGGAGGACTTTGAAGGCGTTCGGGAGTATGCAAAGTATGACCAGTTCTACGTGGCAAATGAATTCCTACGCTACCGGCTGTCTGTCAGTGGATACAGGTACAGTATTAGATTTTGTGCATGTGTGATCAAATATTCATAAAGGAGGACTACATCTCATATAAATCAATGTGTCATTGTAGTGGGACAGCTGGGAACGCCATCAGCTTCAACAAGCACTTCAACCATGACCAGAAGTTTTTCTCCACGCCTGACCGTGACAATGACATGTATCCCTCTGGAAACTGCGGCGCCTACTACAGCTCTGGCTGGTGGTTCGACGCCTGCATGTCCGCCAACCTCAACGGGAAGTACTATCACAAGAGGTACAAGGGAGTTCGGAACGGGATCTTCTGGGGAACATGGCACAACATGTCGACAGAGTACTACCCCACCAACTACAGGCAGGCCTTCAAAACTGTCAAGATGATGATACGGCCCAAGAACTATGCTCCTTAAGAGGACAGGTCAAGATTCATGAGTATAGTCAGACAGACAGGTAGACAGACAAACACAAACAAAGACAGTCAGAAAATGGAAGAACAAGTAGACTCAGAAACTCATACACATGCGCGTAGTCATGCATTTGCACACATTTACACATGCATACGTGTACACCGAAAAAGAAGTCCTATAGACAGTTTGAATGCAGTAATAACAAAAGTAATTGTGAAAAAAAAATAACTGTGCTATTACTTTTTTCCACTGTAGTGAGTGTGGCCTTCAAAATGTTGGATTAAAATGATGATAATAAAGGACAATGGACTATGAACGATGATGGACTAATAAAAAAAACCACACATGCAGTGTAAAGGCCAGCCTCCTACAGGGGCCATAATATTATACGGAGGGTTACCATGAGAAATTTTTCGCCATTTCTCTGACATTTCTCGACTTTGTGTCCTGCTGCCTCCTGCTATAAACCCAGCTGAGACACACCACAGCACACAGTAGCAGTATAAAGTAATGAGCTATCATTTTCTCTGCTCTGAAAGGTTTAATAATTAACAGCAGCCACTCAAGTGAGGTATATGAGAGTTAATGACACAGTTTTGAGTGCGTCTAAAATTCATTGTCACAGATTTCATGCAGGGGCAGAATCAGACTGTTTAAAAGAAAAAGAAAACACAGGAAGAGATATACAACACTTACAGCTTCTGTGTCCATTATTTAATTACACTGGGACACTTTGCTAATGTATCATCATCCTACACAATATAAAACATCCCAGTATAAATATGCAGCCAGAGATAAATTTCTATCGGATCATTCCCGAGTACATTCTGCAATATTGATGCTTTGGTAAATTCTTCTTGACAGCAGCCACAGTGAAGGACACTGCTGCAAGAAAAAAAAAAGTTTTTCCACCCTTATGTTTGGGTGCACTGAACTACTGCACATCTCTTGATGCCCACATCAGTTGGAAAAAAAAATGTCCTCCCTGACTCACCACTTGTACAATACTGCTGCCTAATGTTAGAAAACTGTATTGCATCATTTAATCCATTCTATACACAGTGTGAATGGGAAGGATGGGAAAACTTTAAGGACGTGTACAGTATTTATTTTATTTTGTGAGGTATGATAGCTTTTCTATAATACATAGGTCCTACAGTACAAGGTTCAATGATTGTCGATATTTGAACAGCGATACAGACTGTGCATTATTGTGACCATTCATAGTAATTATGTGTGTATTTGGAGCTTTGTGTGTGTACAATATTGACCTTTTCTATCATTCATATTCAACTGTCATGCCAAAAGATATGCACTTTTTATATCAAAAAATGAATAAAGTTCTAACTACATGGCTGTGTACATTGCATTGTCTGGCAGTTTCAAATCATATTCATGCCTGCTCTTCTTTAAAAACATCTTCTGTATAGGAATCACCTTTCAATGAATGTATACAAAAATGTATACAGGTTTAGCATGAGTATCCAAGTAGAAATCCAAAACTCTGAAGTATCCAGGGATGAAGTGCTGCATGCCCATAATAATGGGTTAATGAGATGTTGACTCAGTAAAGCAAGCGAATACAAGTATGAGATCATATGAACTTCACAGAAGATAAATGACCAAACTCTGAGCCTGTGACTTGAATGTCTGTTTACTGTATGTGACGATCAAGTTAATAAAAAAAAGTGCTGTGCTCATCAAATGATGATTTCAAGATCGAAGTATTCACTGTTGTTTAAACATAAAAAAACGTTGTAAGTTTTTCTATTCTAAACATCAGTTTAATGGAAAATAAAATTATGAATACTTTTGAAAGCATTCATAATCTTTTATACTGTCACTGCAAATGCCAACTGTGACGTATGCCTTTCCTATGAAACCTCCAAAAAATGCCATTCACAATAATTATTATCATTAAACAAGATCTTAGAAGAGTCTTACCTCATCTAAATACTGGAAAGCTGGACTAGCAGAGACATCAGTGCTGGCAGAGGGCTGCTCCTCTGGAAGTGAAGCATCCGGTGCAAGGGCCACCAGAGGACTGTCTTCCTCCATTTCCTTCTCCCCTTCCCCTTGATCTTCCAGTTTCACTTTTCCTCTGCTGGGAGGCCTGCTATCCTGCTTCTCCTCAGATACACTCACTGATTCATAAAACATCCACAGTAGATGATTTAATGTATTGATAGATATGCATAGATGAGTACATAAAGACAGGTAGAAATACACACTTTCCATACTTTTTTGTAGTCTATTTTATAACCACTGCAATAGAAATAATAATTTGAGGAACGGGCAAAGGACGGGGAGGTAGAATCAGATATATATTTGGAAATGGCGCTTTTATTCTGAAATATTCGAGTCGGAAGTTTTGCTCGCGGAAATCAAACCTCAGAGACATATTTAGGTTTTCTGACCACAAACTACATTAAATCATTTCTGAGGCATCGTAATGATAATAAAAAATCCTGGCAGACAATTAATTAAACATATAATTATCTTATATGCGTTAGTTAAAAAGACCTGAGCTCTTCTATAAAAGTTCTCCAGGTGGATATATACGGCTGAAATGTTTGCTGCCTGTGGTCTGTACAGAAGCTAACGCGTTAGCTACAAGTAGTTGATGTTTGTGCCAGTGTTTCTTTACTTAACAAAGAAATATTTTGAAATATTGTAGACATCTTACTTTTGAATGTCTTGACTCTTCCCACACGTCCTCAACACTCCGTCTCTCTGTCTAATAAAACGACGTAGACAATTACTCAAACACAGCTAGCTAAAGTTAATGTTAGCAAAAGTCAATCACTGATCTCTCTCTGGCTGAATGGCGTGTTGTGGTAACCAAGGCAACGACGCAGCACGTCCCCAATAATGTCAGGTACAATCCCTAATTTTTTTTACATGTGTTATTCATATGTAAGATTAACTTTACTCGTTAAAATATTTAATTAATGATGTGAAAAGATGTAGAAGTTTTTAGTGCATCAATAAAATCTTAAAAAAAACCCACAACAACAACAACAAAAAAACACTTGCGTTGATAGTCCAGCAGGTGGCGGTAAATAATAATTTGCTGGAGTCTTGCAAGCACATCATCAACATGTGTGATGCATTGACCACGCAGAGGAGCATCAAAGCCCAGCTGAGTGACTGAAAGCACTAAAATAAAAGTGGATTCAACTGACCTGAATCTAAGGTGAGAGTGATACTGATGATGCAACAAATATTTTCCCACAGTGCACATTGGGGGCTGGCACGGTCCATAATTCACGCCCTGCAACAGCTGCAGGGATGTGTTATCTCAGCTATGTATGTGTGTGCATGCCAGTATGTGTGTGTGTGCGTACAGTATACATGAAAGAGAAAGAGATCCATTTAGGTTTTACAGCCCAGCATCAATTAGCAAAGGTAGACAAAGATATAACACCAAGTAAGAAGCACCTTTAACCCTATCTCCTTAATCGTATGTTCAGCCTTGAGGCTTTGTTCTTTTATGTATCGTAGGAGACAGTTCGAGACACAGTTTTCCTCCTTTTTTGGTATGTTTCTGATTTATCTTCGGTTTATTGGCGGTCCTACAAATAACCTTCCTTTTCAAGGGATGTTTTCGGCTTTACTTCCAGTAACTATTGTCGACAAAAATACACAAAACCATATGGCTTAACATATGGTACAGGTATGTGCTTTGACCATGCTTTAATGCTGAGGGCACCTGTATGTGTGCAAGAAAGAAACGCTGGTAAATTCATATGCAAAAGCACACACACCAGGCAAAGACAACACACGCATACAGAAACAACCCAGAGCATTGAGTATTGTATGCACATATACAGTAGACCTTTCTGAGTTTAACTGGCGTCATTATGGTAATGTCTGAGTCTATTAGTCAGCTTAAATTGACTTTAGTCATATCTGATCGTCTGATTGCACCCTCCCTTGCCATGTGGTTGTTTTTGGCAGAGGAGATGCACTATTTTTGTGCACAAAGTCAACAAGTGAAATGGATGATTTTTCCAGTGTTGCAGTTTTCTTTGACGTGTTATTCATAGTTTGGCTTCTGTTACAAATTTTAGAAATAGTAACACGTGGGAGACGGCATCACCTCTTGATCACAGTGATATAATTAACCTTTGAGAACCAAATTTCACACAGGGCCGAAACACCAGCCACTGTTTTCCCATTGTGAGTCAGTGCGAATGAAAAAAAGAGAAGAAATGAAGGCGAGTACCATCCTAAGACCAAATTAGACTTTTAAAGACAGACTCTCTGATTAAACCTGTTAATTATCTAGACCTAATTTTACCACACCTCGTTAAATCTGAACAAATCACCCGCCGATTTGGGATGGATGTTGTTTTTTTTTTTTTTTTTTCAGATCCCAGGTTTCCAAATTAACTCTGAATCCTTTCCAACAAGTCTGGATATGTGAGCATCTGAATCCTGGCAGACTCCAGTTTATTTTCTGATGAAAATATGCCCCTTCATGTGCCTCTGCTTTTACCATTTTTGGCTAAATAAAACATAAGCCCTAGTTTTATAGCTATTTCGGGGGAGAGCGACTCACAATTGCAAACGTATGTGGGAATAATGAACGTCTGAGAATGTTTGTTGCTGAGTCATTGATACAATACATTGACCTAAACATTGCCATTATATCATCCCAGTTATCCTGCAGGTGTTGCTTTACCCATTCATCTTAGTCACACTGGCAAAATCTGCTGACTGCATGTGTTATAAAACCCTGTTTCACAATGTCTTCCCGTCAACCCAACCAAAATTGCTGACTTGAGATTCATTTGGATTGTCTGCCGCAGTTCTGAGGAACTACTGTGAAGTTTAACAATACACAACAGATGTGATGCATCTTGAATCAGTCACCAGAGACGGCTATCAGGGCTGAAGACTGGGATTATACAGTATGTTGAATAGATGGGTGTCAACAGTCAAGATCATAGTATTGATATTGTCCATATTAATTAGCTGTTGCACTGTGAGGAAATGCAGGGATGGTAATGTTTGGTTGAGACTGAAATATCTCAACTATTGGACAAATTGCAATGACGATGTACAGCCATTCATGTTCCCAAGAGGATGACCCTCTACTTGTGCTGATCATCTCCTGGCTTTTCATCTTGAGCCAACATGAGGTTCATATTTGCAGTTTTTAATCAAGTATCTCTGGAACAATTGGATTGATCGCCATGAAATTTGGCACCGACATGCATGCCCCTCTCAAGATGAACTATAATAACTCTCTTCTTCTTTTAACTTTTCATCATCCATCATCAGATCAAAATATCAATTTGACCTATATTTTGGTCTGTGAATATAATGCCTGCAAAACTAGTGACATTCCCACACATGCTGAACATGAATATTTTACCTGCTAAATATCAACATGGTGACATTATCATTGTTGTAATGTCCCAGATTTAAGCGGGTAACCTCCGCTGCTACTCTCATTTTGTGAACTGTGCAAGAGCTGGTCAAGAACCAAAGCACCCATAGTTGTAACATTTTGTGTGCACATGTCCTGAATGTGCTTGTTTGCTCATTAGTCCATACATAAACCAGGCCTTTGGAAAAAGTTACTGTACTCCCAGCGTGAAGTGTCCACATCTATGTTTGGAGTTCTGTATTGTAGTCACAACAAAGGCAACTTGGGGATTGGGGGTAAATTTTACAACCCCCTCCACCCCTCGGTTCCTCTCTTTCATGTGCAGTTGGGTGTTGGAAGGCCGTTTTTAATGTCCTAATTAAAATGCACGCACAGTCATGTTTCCATCACTTCAGAGGACATTACATTGACTTACATTCATTTCCCAGAGACTCACCCTTACCATAACAACTTTTTGGCAAACCCTAACTTTAACCCAAGTCTTCACCCTAAAATTTTTTTGATTTACGCTAAGGGGACTTGCGTTTTTGTCCCCATAAGGAAGGCGAGTCTCGACAGTGTGACTGTGTAAACAGATTTACAGTCTGTCCCCGCAACATGAGTAATACACACCCACACACACGCTGACAAACACACAACGTGCCGTGCTCCTTTTCCACACACAAAATCTGCTGTTACAATTTTTCTTGTCAGACCTCGTCCTTCAGACAAAGCGTCTGGAGACACTTTATAAACAGATGTTTTAAAGTCTCTTAAAACCTTGAAACCAGCTTTTTATTGAAGCTCGGACCGATTCACTTCTAAAATAGCATTTGCGTCCTTGGGAAATCTTTACCTTACGTTCAAAGCTAGAATGGGATATAACGGGAGCTGAGACGGCATGAGATGTTTTGATTACTGTTAAGTCATTTTGCCAGATGGATGGAAACATGACACATGATCCAACTCCTCATTGTCCTCATTGCTGGATCAAACTCTTGGGTTGACAGCCTGCATGAATATTTTGCACCCTTAAAATCAGAGTTTAATGGACAAAGTAAAGCATAAATCAGAGAGAAATCAAGACCTTTTTTTGGCTATGTCTGAGTCTGATGTCATTCTTCAGAGTCTCTACAGGAACTCTGTGGAGAATCCTAGGCATTGTTCCACAGAGCGTCAGCCGGCAGACCTGAATCCCAGAAGAAAACTCTTTTACTGTAAGACCCCCTCCAGCTTGGACTCCTCTGACTCATTCTATATATGGTTCTTCCAGAGGCAAAAAAAAAAAATTATATGTACTGAGCAGCTTTGTCTGTGTTTTCAGTATCAGCGTCTCTAAGTCGACTAAAGCCATATGTGTGAGCCAACAACAGCTGTGCACATTTTCTAAGAACATCTTGACGCATTTGGAACAATTCCTGATCTTTGAAGAGTGTCTAAATCATTGCTAACTTGAAGAAAACTTGCAATTTATTAGGACGCATAAGGAATTGAAATGTTTCAGGCGTTGGGATTCAGCCACAGGAGCCGATTGAGGGGCCAGGGGCTGGGACCCAACGATGTGGAAAGTAAGGTCAAATAGGTAGTGAAGTATACTGTGTTATACTACAACATGCCATATTTAATTATTTTGCTTGTCATTAGATAATATTACCAGTACACACAAAACTTCATCATATCACGTCACATTTCACCATGCCATGCCAGATCTTTAATTCTCACATATCAAAAGTATTAATCATCATATCAATCAACTGTCATTTAAGTGGTATAATGCATAGATTATGTAGCCCAGTATACCATAAAGGATGTATGGTTCTTCACATGGACTTGTATGGGTGTGAACACATGCGAGTTAATCACATTTACAACCTCTTAGACGGCTTCACTGTGTTTTAATAGGATATTCTTTCAGCACCATTAGAGAAACACCTGCTCTAAATATGGTGTGTGTGTGTGTCAGTGTGTGTCTGTGAACGTGTGTGTATGTAGGGGTCGGCTTTTTTTGAAGCCTTTGATTGTTGAGATTTGCCAGCGCAGGCCTCTGGGATGAGGTCATGTTTTCATATCTTTCCTCATTCAGGAAGTCTACACACAATAATGATTTAAAAATATAAATATTATGGCTGTTTTATTTATGGGATCCCTGCAATCTGTAGCGGTGTCCTAAAAGAAGAGTGAAAGGCTCAATGGACAAAGGATGAAGGAGTATGGTAGCAATGTTGTTTAAATACTGATAAAGCTATATTTAAATAACTTGTTTTTGCAGTAAGTGGTTACAGACTGATCTTCATGGTATCCGGATATTTGCCCTAATGTGGAGAAAGAACTCATAAAATGTGTCTTCTTCTCTACCTACCTTTGATGTGGTCTCGTTTTTTCACAGAGCCGGACTCCTCACAAGAACTTATACACTTCTAAGGAAAGTACATGTGGTGTTGGTAACTCATAGTCTGCAGCTCGCCTGCGCACCAGGCCGACATCCAACAAAACGAAACAAATTGCCAAATGCTGCACTGGTACAACCTGAGAGGAAGTGGGCGCTTACTTCAGCTCTTTCAGCTAGAATTAGGTTTTATTATGCACGTCTGGCCTAAGGGCCACTTCACCGACACACTTTACAGTAATAGATTGTCTTATTATCTTTACGGTGTGGTTTTTCACATTAGTATTTTTGTGTTTTATTTTCCATTGTGTCTCCAAGATATATGCCTTCGCTGCCCAACAAATGAAGTTTATCCCGACCTTTGACACTCAGAACAATGACTGTATTTATAGGCAGTGTAAATAAACTCTTATTCCTGGAGAAAATCAATGGAAAAAAAACATTTTAAAGATAAATGCAAATCATTTAGAGAGTCTAGCTCCATGCTTAATGAAAGACTCAATTAACTTGAGTTAATGCTTTTCACCCAAAACGCCCAGACTAATTACAGTTTACTGGAACCCACTGAATCAATGTCTTTGTTCACATGGATGATTTTGGATTGCAACCAGTGAAACAAAGTCGAGCCATGAGTGGTACAGAAAGTGGATTCCATCCCAAAAGTCTTTATAGAGGAGACTACTGTAGCAAACACCAATACTATTAACATCAACAACTTAACAACACAAGAGAAACAAGCCTTTTATAGATTGAATCACAGTCAGATAAATCGCTGCATGTGTCTTGTGACTGGTAATTGATTCCAGGTATGCGACCCTCTTTGACCTTTGCATCGTGGAATTCATCCAAGGACACCCTACAAATGTCCAGCGGGATTAGAGTAAAATTACCACCACCTTCCTGTTTCCACTGAGGAAAGGCTAGAGAGCCCTGGATCTATTTTACCACTCTCCACAATCCTGTATGGATTTCACGGTCAAGGATTTGGTGGTAAATTGGAATACCTCAGAGGGGTCACAGAGGTCACATTACCTTACCGAAGAGAGTTGAAATGTTGATTCGCAATAAACAGACGGGGTCAGGTTGTCTTACTACACTGCAGCAAACAGCAAATCAATCTGTCACAAGAGATGAGTCATTTTGACTTCTTATGGAAACACACTCGAGTTACATAAACATCTTCTTGTTTGGTTTGGGCTTAAAATTAATCCAGGTGGCACTATGACTGTTCTTACAAATCTGTCAAGACTGTTTTTCTTTTCAATCTTTATCTACACAGTGAGGATTTACCTCCCAGACGCAAGGTCTCCAGTTCTTCTAACTACTCCATCCTATAAGACTATAACCGTTCCAGCGAGATTATTGTAGAATTATTTTGAGAGTTGTGGAGGAAAACAGCTCTTCACAGCTAAGTGGATAATCCGAGATAGACATCAAAACATCAATATAAAGTTTTGAAGGTATATCATTTTTGAATTAGATCATTAAGATTGAATCGACTGATCCAATTATAGATGTTTGTTGTTTTATCAGCAAAAATGTACTTAAAGTATGAAAAGTAAAATTGCTCATGCAAAATTGACTCTTTCTGTGTGTTTATCATAGAAGAGTATGGTATACTGTTGAATTACTATGACTGATGCATTGACATCCAAGCATTTTTAGGGGTGGCAACATTGGTCTGTTAATTGGTCCATTTATTATGTGGCAGACATCCCTGGTGCCCAGACAATGAATCCTAATTATCTGGAGGCATCACCTGAATTTTCATCCAGTGCCACCAACAGGTCAGAGTGTTCCCTTATTAAGTGAAATATCTCAACAGCTATTGATGATATGGTACAGAGAGGCATGTTCCCCATGTGAAGAATCGATCCTGGGAGATTTCACCTGATGCTATACTTTGGTTTATGACTAAACTCCTGCCTAATGACATTCCTGTTATCTCGAGAAATTGATAACATTTTTTATATGAAAAATCAGCAAATTAACTTGGTAACTATAGCTGTCAGATAAATGTAGTGAAGAGTACAATATTACCCTCTACAAAATCACAAAATGAAATTGAACTTGAGTAAACGACTTAGTTAGATTCCACCAGGGTTCAAATTGTAAGTTTTAATGCAATGGGAACATATGCGTCATTCTTATGAGACCCCTGTACAGTGTAATGTAAGAAATAAAAGAAAACAGTGAGACGACAGTTATTGGAAAACAGAGACATGCATGCATGTTACATCACGTCAGAGGAGATTTAATCACCTACAAACATCTGAAACTGACCCATCCTTCAGGGTATTAACCTCTTTTATGGGTAACACTGGAATGTCTGAGAAAGAAAGAAAGAACGAGAAAGAAAGTCGCCATGATGTGTGTCTGTTTAGTGTAAGATGATTTTCCTGAGAGTTGCACATTGCCTGTTGAGAAGGATGGAAACGATTAACTTCATCTGTGCACCAGATCTGGAGGGTAGCCTCTCATTTACATAAATGTTCCCATTGTGAGGGTATGTGTGTGTGTGTACGTGTGTGTTAATGTGTGTGTTCCCCACAGATCCAGGGAGGAATCCTCCAGGGCCGCATGGCTTCCTTTCCTTTCCTTTCATCCCAGCCACAGTCCACAGACAGCCACATCCTTACAAAAGCCACCCTCCCTGGTTAAGAAGGCTCAGTCTACGACAAATCATCTGCTTCTTTCTTTGTTTTGGTTTCTGTCTGTTCTTCTGTTCTCGTCTGTTTCTACCACATGGTCATTTTCCCACGTTGTGTCTTGCACTTTTTTTCTGTCTTCAAACACATCACTTCTTCTCATTAAGACTCATTGAATCTCTCCTTCACTTACACGTGTAGCAAATTGTCACTCGTCACCACTAATGAACGATAATAGCAAAAATAGGAAAAACAGACTTTTGATATTTCTGGAGCGGCTCAATTAGGCTCATATTAGAGACCCATGTTGTCTGGTGTTTCCCACTGGAAAACTGGTGGTCAGTAGTATGGAAATATGTCTTTGCGTATTCAGCACAGTGGCCACACAGCGATAAAGCGATCCCTCTTATTAAATGAAATCATACACCATATTATGAGGTTTTTCAGTAGACCGACATCAAAGAGCCTTCAGATTTTTACTGGACCAGGAACAACAGGGATGGGTTTCAAACCTGCAGTCACAATCTGGAGACACAACATTGACATATTATCACCTTTAAGTAAATGCTCCACTGTGTTCACCAGCTAATCACTAACTTCTTTTTTCTGTTGTTTGGTCCTGGGCAGGTAGCTTTTTTTAGGTCTTCATTGCCGATGAGAACTATGAGAGTCAAACAAAACAAGGGATTTCTGGGTCAGAAAACCAAAACAATCAGCTGAAAGAGGCTATACAGCTGAGGGTGAGAGCAGAGTTGATAATACTTCTCTGCACGTTCGTCACCTCGAGTGACCCCTTTCGCATAAAAGTAGTCATGTGATCTATTTTTAACATATAATTTTAACATAAAAACATTGATTAAAGCAGCTTTAAAGCCTCATGTGCCTTCAATTATACCGAAGTGCTTGAGATGATTTCCTGCAATTCCTCCCTCTACCGCTTAAGTTAGAAAATTACAATTCAGATTATGATGATTTGGTTATGCAGTTTACTTTGAATCATAACACCTCAAAAAAAACAAGCCATAAAGACTCACATCTCACATTTTGCACGAGCCCTTTCACTTTCCCGACAACATGTCAACCATCAACATTCAGGCCAATTATTTTATATCCAAAAACCTCAAACTACCACGTTCCTTTGTTTCATTTTCTATTTTACTCAATGTACAAACCACAGAGACACGCTATCATTTTCCATGGATGCTGGTGCCATCGCGAAGAAGGCACAGCTCACTCTTATTGCATGATATGCTATATCCACAACTTATTTTGAGTTTTTTTTCCCCCCACGTCTGTGGTTAGAAACAGGCTAAAACTGTTTCTGTGTACTGCCGAGAGATTTCTGCTTCGTCCTCAGGGTGTAGCCTGCAACCCCAAAACCAAAATTACAGAGCAGAGAGCTCAGACTGAGGGGTAGGGAGGGAATGTGCAGCTACTATGATTCAAACATCTGACCTTCAAAGATTGATCAAGTTCCATTGAAAACATCTCAAATTCATAAAAAAAAATCACTCACTTGAAAACATCTTCTACTTAAGAAAGACAAAAAGAGGCGTTAACAGAAGAACAAGCACCAAACAAAGAAATGTGTGTGTGCCAACGTGTCTGCTCAGAGAACACTTCAGCAGGACTGGCTTTGCTGAAAGACGTCATGACTCACTCCGTCTGCCGACTCTCACTAAAACCATTACAGCTGAGACCTCGAAACCGACCCCCCGCCGCGGCCCAGCTCACGCAGTTACACGCATTCCCTGAATCCTCCAGACTCCACAATTTAGTGGCCAGTTAAGCGAGGTCTTAAAACCTCTCCACAGCGAAATGAAGTGCTGAAAAACATAACAAGGGCATGGACCTGCCACTGGACCAGCAGACTTAGCATGGAAAAAAAAAGAAATATGCAAACAGAAATTAACATTAAAAGAAAATTTTAAAAGCTGCTAATGACACATTTAGTTTCTGAGCAGGTTGACAAGATAACACATGTTCAGTCAGTGAGCGAAGAAGATGAGCAGATGCAGAGATCATGGTGAAGATATGTGCCTCTGGGGAGAGAGCTGCAGGCTTTCTTGGTGACCTTTGACCCCTCAATGAGTTGTGTGGGATGTTAGCCATTGCTTAAGCATGGAGCAGCTGAGCCTGCATGCATGCACACAGAAAATTCACTGAAATGTCCTCTGAAGTATTTTGTAGATTCCCTTTAAAATGCAAAATCTGTGTACATTATATAGCAAATTAAACTGGATGAAATATTCATTAAACATGTACTTATTTTTGGCAATATAGCTTACATTGTGCACATTTGCTAAATGGTGAAACAGCTTTACTCACTGTTCACTTTATTCTAGTTCGTATCCTTTTTACACTGCTGTTACCAAAATGTGAAACTAAACTGTCTCCACATGGAAAAAATGTCAGCCTTATTATGTCTGTAATTGTAATCTTAAAGTTTGGATCCATGAAAAATATCCTCATTTCACTGCTTTGCCGCAGCAGTTGTAATAGTTTATACAACTATACTGCTACTAAATATTGTTCTGTGTAACCAGAATCCCAGAGGTTATAAAGTTTTATTGTGTGCATGTGTGTTTCTGAGAGTCCACAATATATAGGGAGACTTATAGCAAGACTTGAATTCTGATTGAAACATTTAAGAGGATAAGTCTGCAACATCAGACACAATCTGTAGCTCTTGAGACTGTGAGAAAAGTTTCTGTGATCTGTGTAAAACTGCTTTTCTTTTAGTGCAGAGTCTCGGAGAGTCCAACTTTTCGTTCACAGGAAATTTTATTATGGTTTCTCTTCAGGTTTTGGCTTGTACTTCCACATAATGGACTTTATAGATCGGTCTAGTTCAGACTTTTTGGATGCAACCTTATATTGAATGCAAGTTCAACTCCTGCTGCACTTTTGAACTAAACGTGTGAAAGGTTGTTCTGCCATCTTTTACTTGTTTGAGGCTCATTCACACATTATTTTCTTTTAACTCAGTGCAATAATAATGAAACAATGGAGCTTGCAAAACAAGACCAACTGTAGTTTCCTTCACTTCAGTCCTCTCGCTGTTTCTCTTTGCACCACTTTCCATCATTAAGCATGGAAACTCATGTGTTGACATCGCTCCAACCTTTGACCAATCAGCTCCTCTCCTGTGGCGTCTTTGATGGACCACAAATATGGAGACATGTATATTACCGTAAAAAGTGAATTTTCTCTGACCCAAAAAGATCTTTCCTGTCTTTCTGCTGTTTTGGCTTCCCATTATGAGCTGAGCACAGAGGGTGGTTCCAGTGAATTTGGTGGAGTGGGACTTTGGTCAACTTGAGAAAACAGGAGGGACTGGAGGCAAAATATTGTAGTTAACCAGTTGTGCATCTTGTATAATTCACATACAAGACAGTCAAGAAACCAACGTGGCCACGTGTAACTGAAAAATGGCCATGTGTAATTTCAATGGACGTCCACTGACCTTGTGTTGTCATTTGAGTCATAACTTGAATAGGATACATTCTTTAATGAATGCGATTTTAGAACAATGCACAGGGTCAAAGGTCAACAGTCCAAAATCCAATGATATGCAGTTTGAGATCAGATGAAATAGCAAAAAAGCCCTGCCATTTTTTTCACTTCTCACAAGCTGTAACCACAGAATTCTTGGTATTTTTTGCCTGATATATGACTTCAGCATGTCATTAATGATCAAAACGGTTGCTTATTTACATTCGGTCTATCCACCAACAAAACAGTGAAAGTCCCTTTAGGGACAAAACAGGCAGGCAAGCTATGAAGCCGGCGCCTCTTCGGGGTCGACAGCGCACACAAATATACACACATCCATGTCATAATCACACTGCTGCTTGTCAGTGCTGGAAAGCAGATGTTCCCCTTCATGGTAAATCATCTTTAGACACACCATCAACTTTTTCCAGCACACGCAAACACCAACACATTCACAACAGTTCCTGTACAGTTCACCATAAATCACAAAGACTTGGACCAAGAATTGAAGACAGAACAAAGAAGATGCTTTTTAGCCAACATGAGACAGGAGGATTTGTTTACTTCACTTTTGCAATTATTTAAAGACCAACTGCTAATAGACTTTCTTTCATATATGACTGTTTGTACGTGAGAGCAGACGTGTGTCCAAACCTGCCTGTATATATGAAGAGAATCGGAAAAGCAGAAATATGGTTTTTAAACTAAGGACAGATTTGGGAATTTGCAGGATGAAATAAAGGTGTTTCACACTTGTATTTACTACAGTGATGAACGATTTGTGGAGTGTAAAGATCACATAAACAGACCATTGATTGCATTCAGTGGAAAATATTCTCGGTGATCCCTGCCAGTGGTTTCCAATTAATTATTCCAACAATATCCATGCATGTCAGCTCAGGTTTTGTTGAGGTATGGTTAGGCAGCTAAAACTGTGTACGGCCTTACTACAAAAACGTCACAAGTGTGTGTGTGTGTGTTTATGCACTACTGTGTGACAGCTGCTATAAACAGCTGGCGACATTAATAAATGGCCCACAGAGTGGCGTGGCATCTGTGACACACCACAGCCCACATTAGCGGTTGAGGTTCAGTGTGCTGTCATTCTATTAAAATCCCAGATTGCAGCTTTTGAGAGAAAGATAGAAACTCTATAAAAGATCCAGTTCAGAAAAAATACAGTTAAATGGATGTAAACCTTTTATGCCAGTGGTCATGACAACAGAAAATAGAAGACACTGATGATGCATCTGCACAGAGAGAGTTTCAGCTGTGCCTATTTTTAATCAAAATAAGATTGATTTTTTTTTTTTTTTTTTTTTGCAGAGCAGGTTAAAAGATAGCTCTAGCTTGTGATAACAGTCAAATGTAGAAGATGCACGAGTCAGCAAAAATATGCCTCCTTGAGAACACACACTCTGTTATTAGATAACAAGACAACTGGCCTATGAGGAAAATACTTTTATGACTGCCAAGTTACCATAGCTCTTTTTCATGCTGTATAATGTGGAGAGATAATTTATTAGCTTGGTTTATCTGTTTTGTGAACATTGGTTGACTTTCAAAATCCATAAGCATGTCTCAGCACAGAAAGTATTTTTTCCCCCAATGTATTAACATAGATTAAATCATGTGGATCCTCGAGCGACCTTCTCCTCTGCAAGCTGCAACTTGACTTAATTAAGTTTGTACTTAATAAGATTTGAAGCTGCAGCTGGGTAGATTTGAGTAATACATCTCCTCATGCACAACCGTCTGACACGGCTGTGTAAACAGGCTCTGTTCTTTGAGAAAATGAAGCTCGATTTAGTATAATTTCAAAGCTAAGTATTTGTCTTTGTCTTAGTGCTGGATATAGACAAGATTGTCATCAAATGACAAATACTGTTCAATGCAAAAAACTTCATTTCCATAGTTAATTCATAATCTTCCACTTGTCACAAAATAGGACCATAATATGCAACAATATGTCTTTTCCAAAGGGTGGAAATATAATTTTGTAGCGAATTTTAAGACAAAAAAATCTGCATAGAATCAACAAAGTTTGTGTCAAGTCAGGCTTCATTATCAATAAAGAAACTTTACACATGTGCAAAAATTGTTATGTTTGTGATATTACAGAGAGGCTTGTTAGTTGTTCTAAATGAATTTTCTCTGACCCCAAAAAGATCTTTCCTGTCTTTCTGCTGTTTTGGCTTCCCACTATGAGCTGAGCACAGATGGTAGTTCCAGTGAATTTGGTGAAGTGGGACTTTGGTCAACTTGAGAAAACAGGAAGGACTGGAGGCAAAATATTGTAGTTAACCAGTTGTGCATCTTGTATAATTCACATGTAAGAAAGTCAAACAACTAAACACACTCTGGGTGGCCACATGTAACTGAAAAATGGTGCAAATATGCTCCACCAACAAAATATGCTCTTTAGGGACCAAAACGTCCAAGGTAACTCAAGCTCAATTATCAGTGAAGAGGCTTAACACATTTGCAAAATTTGTCATGTTTGTGATATTTTTTGTGAACAAAACAAGTCACTGATGTCTGTAACGTTCAGGTAAATATATGACGTGGCATGTGAAATAACTTGTAACAATAAATTTAGTTCCCCAGGGCGGTGACATACCATAAAATATCAGTCATATAATGAGAGGGATGTGAGTTGGGTCTGTTATTAGCTTGTGTTGTGCAAGTAAGTGATCTGTGATTATAGTCACACCTGGTTGTTCTGACTCAGTGCATTCTTTAATTTCGGTTCCACAGAAGTCAGCACAGATGAATCATAACCAACTTGCTGAGGCAACAGGAGTTTGGAAAATGGGGCAAAACCAAAGCACTTTGCATGACATGAAAGTATAATGGAAAAGTACTGGCAATGGTGACAGTAGGAAACAAAGCTCTTGTTACATTACTTCTACTTAAGTTATGGATTAAGGCTAAACACACCAAAAGTTCGCAAATCTTTTTAGCCAAAAATGTAATAAAGATGACACTTCATCATGTGCTTTTCAAAACAAAATCCTTTTCAACACATGGACAATGACAGTATTGGGTTGGGAGACAAGGTTTGGGTACGGCCAGGTGATGTGAACATGAAAAAACGATTAGTAGTAGCCCAAGTATATCAGTTCTGAAGTAATGAAATACAATCTCAACTTAGTTAAGAAAGAAGTAAGTGGAAGAAAATTTGCTTTGCCAAAATAAAAGCAAGATTGACCTTTTGAATGTCTTTAAATGATAATAAGTACCAAGACCTGATTTGAGCAATGTACCTCAAATATCAGCTGGAGGAAAACGAGACTGCACAACTGTGTTCTTTGGAGTGGCAAATAAAAGGTTAGAATTTAAATAAATTATGTCCACAAGCTTTAGTCGTGATATTCGAAGATGAGCCAGAACAGACAAGGGTTTCTGAACGCGCTAGCACATACAAAACATACAAACAGGACTAACTGTCTCATCAGCCTTTAATATGTCAATGAAATATAACAGAGGACAAGAAAACAATCTTGGGCCCAGCACTGAACCCTGAGGAACACCATGTGACAATTTATCAAACAAAGTAGTTGTATAACAAAGAGCTGGTCTGTGTATAATTTGTGTTGCTGACAGCTTTCAGCAACACTTTTTAGTGTGTCTACAGCAGGTTTAACGTCAGCAGCACATGAGCAGAGCTGTAGCAGTAGCTTCAGTCCTCCATCTGTGTCTATAGAGGATGCGTTCAGACACAGCATTGAGTGTAGGTTTGAAACTATGCAAAGGAAGCACATTTCTTCTGTTTCAAACCCATGGCTACTGCCAAGAGTGTTTGGTTGTGTTTGAGATTGAAAGGCTTCTAAACAGACTTTTCCCCACTCAGTCGCATAATCTATAACATTTGAGGTTATGAAATTGTTTACATCTGTTGTGCCACATAGATTCAGACAACTGGTTTAAGTTCGTGTGTCTCCTAATGGGTCATATATTTTCTTCAACTGGAGCTTCAGTGTAGGAAAACTGATTTTGTCTTTAACTAAATTAGATTTACTCATTGGAGGGGTCAAGTTGAGGATTTCAATTTCACTGCTGATTCATGTTGCGGAGAGGGCCATTCCATCAGAAAATGGGTGGGACACTGTAAGATATATATGACACAGGAGAATTTATTATGGGTCTTGAGGCAAGTTTAGGATCCTGAAGGTGGCTGCAACAATTTCAATGGAAATGTAGAACAGTTCAGAGCCAGAGAGCACATCTGTACTGGATGCTCTGTCGCCTGCAGCTCATCATACAGTTGGAGATATAAAAATCCTGCTTAATTCCCTGAACATTGAATACCTTAGTAACACATGGGTTCAGCCAGTGGGTGACGAATACCATACAGTACATATATAGAAGTAACACTAGGATTGGATGCATTGAGAACACTGAATTGAATCAGTATGGGCTGTGGGCTGAAAAACTTGAAGTTTTGGAAAGTCTTTTCAGGTCAAATCCAATCCACCCTGATATTCTCCATACAGACGCCAGTGCCTAAACAACACATCATCCTTCGCTGCAGCGGAGCAGAGGGAGTAAAGATTCCTCAGTCAAAGGAATCATACTTGGAAGAAACTGTCGAGATGTTTCTTTCACTCCTTCCAGGATGCTGAATTGTGGTTTTACTCTGTATCCATGAGTGTAATAAAGTAGTTCGGGGTGACAGGATATTAGGGTTCACACATATTTTTGAGGCTGAGCTGCAGACACAAACCACATCATGTGAGTGAATGGATGGAGCCAGGTGAACTTTTGACAGCTGTGCAAATCAGTAAAGTGACAAACCCAAAGCTGGGGTGTTCTCCACATGAACTAGTTTGCATGATAAATTGCACAAATGGGAATAACAACACAAACTTCTGGACAAATGTTGCACTCAGCTGTACACAGTGACAGAAGTAGTCATGTTTGCCATAACATAGAAATCTATCTGCAGTTTGTGACATTCACTTATGAAATGTGACACAACTGATTGATGATTTGCAATATTCATATAAGCAGTGCTTGCAGGCTACTTCTATGACAGGGGAATGAACTGAAGGCTGAAAACCGTTTTCTATCTGAGTGGACTATTGAGTTTTGTGAGAGTAATTAAATACAGAGAAACTGTTATTTTGACAAGACAGATGTAAGGGAGAGAGGGGACAGAAGGACAAAGTAGCAACACAGACCAGAGTGTACAAATGTGCTTTTGTTGGATTCAACTCGCAGGCTTTCCCTGCCCTCAAAAAACCTCTGTGGAAAAAGTCTATCTTTTTCTTTCACGTCTCACAATCCTTCATCTTTTATGTTTCCAGCTTTTTACTCACACAATGTATTTTCTGTTCTGGACAAATCAAGAAAATCCAAAACATATTCCCCTGCAGAGTTGTGTAACAGGTTAGATCTTGAGCCAAAATGTGGACTACGTCTTGTATATGAGGAGTGTGTGTGTGTCCATGATATTGTCATTACATTGATAAAAAAGATATGAGGACCACTCGGAGGCAAGTTTTGGGAAAACTGCAGATGCCAATTCCAAAACTAGAACACATAATGAAGTTTCCATATTTTCAGATTCATCACACAATATAAAAAGCCTTTGAATCTAACACACCAAAACAACCACACTACTACTAATAGAAACTTTAATGTGCTGTAGTTACATTAAACAACTACAATGAAGTCTTTCAGCATCTTTAAGCAATTAAGGATTTGGCTTTGATGTCTCAAAGATCCTTCATTTTCCATATCATTCTTTAAAACTTTATGTGAATGTCAAATGCAGAGATGCAGCCAATACAAAAACAGAAAAGGGACAATAAATACAGATTCTATATTTACATATGACATATTTCCAACTGATTAAAAGTGCATTTAAATGTGATTTTTTTTTCCTTTCTTGAGTTCTTAGTTGATCAGCTTTCATCGGTGATGGGGAGAAGATACAGTAACAAAAGACAGATGCAGCAAAAGTAATTTGTTAAACACAGTGACAGAAAAGTGACGAATACAGTCCATGTTCTTGATTTTACTTTGTTTAGCAACTTCCTGACTCTCATGCAGTCCAAATTGATGGTTCCACACCCTGTCATGCTGCAGACTCTTCTCTTCAGGCTCTTCTTAAAAGTAAGCTCCTCCAGACTTGGCTGCTCAACACAAAGTCCCAGAAGCCACTAAAGTTTTTTATGCAAATGATTTTTACATGAATGCATCTCTATTTTCTTCCAGCCACTGAAAACATGGTGCTTCCCTTGACTAATATTTGCTTGGCAGGGGGAAATTTCCGGTGCTGGATAACTCGTCTTGGTGACCTCACTCTGCACTCCCCTCGGGGAGAAAAGCTATGTGGCCTCTGGGCTAATATTACTTTAATTTTAGCTTGTGTCTGGTCTGCTAAGGGTTACATTGACCACCTGGTTATTGGTCCAAATCTGGAGGTCAGTTTAGGAAATAGGATGAGTGATACTGTAAGGAGTATTATAGTTCATGTTCAGCAGCAGTGAAGCTGAGCAATGGCCACATGTCCTCAGGGGAGAATTAATACCTCTCTACCCCAAATACTCCCCAAAGTTGTCGCAATTAATATTGTCTTGTTCTTGTTCCGAGTAGTTTTATCAGTTTGGGTCCTCAGAGAGAAGAATCTCTCTGCATCTGGGAGAATGTATTATCTCTCAGCATCGTGTTATTTTATCACATTAGGGAGAAGAGCTGTGCTGTAATGGTGATAACTCTGAAATGGGATATGGCCATTGGGGGCCAGAGAGAGCATCATGATAAAATGACTGACTCGACAGTTTTTAGCCGTTATCACAGCACTCAACATGTGAAAAAAATAGAGTGTCTGTCTGGTGTAAGTTATGTCCCCCGATACAAGGGAGTAAGGGTTTTTTTTGTCACTAATGTGTTTGTGTGATCTCTTGCTTTACAGAGATTGATGACACTGGATATGCAGTTGCTATTATATATGGAATAAATGTAATCATAAATTTATAATAAGTCACTTTGCTGCATATGAAATGCTTGTGGTATTAATGTTAAATATGCTTTAAAGCAGCAGTTACTGATTTTGATATTTATTGTCTGCCACTGGCCTGGTCACAATATCCACTGTTCTTTTGTCTCTGCTTTGGTCGCCACCAAAAGATCTGACTATGTTGCTCACTCTGCCCTTGTGCTGTTTGGAGAGGTAGCCTACAGTTGGTTTAAGGAAAGGGTTTTTTTTGCTAAAGAACATTGATGAGAATGAATGACAATAGTTACTGTAAAATCAAAACAATGAGCTGAAAGAGGCTAAAAGGTTTGTAGAGCTTAGGGGAACTGCAGGGTTGATCGTTCTTTGTGGTTTCAAATCATTATGTGCAGTAATTTGATTCATTGTTACAATTTAAAAAATGACCAGAGTTGCTTTGCAGACACTTGTGTTTCTGACATGCTTGGAGCCATTGATCAAGTTTGTCTGGATCTATTTATTTCCAAGGATTCAAATCAACATTGTTCTTACTGGAAGTCACTTCTTTAACCAAAATTAATCATCTGCAAGCCTTACAATATTCCCTTTACGAGTGAAGTCCTGCCAGCATCTCCTATCCTTTATTTAACCATCCGTCCCTTTTTGGGTTTGTTATTCTTAAACGACTCATTTTACACTCTCTTGATAGTTCCCTGTAATTGTCTGGCAGAACAGAACAAAAAATTCCAGTTTGTTGCCCAACATAAAGACGACTTACAGAACAGTTTAATTGGATTCATTTGTTAGTTGTGGCACTCGTATCCAAAGTCTCTTTTCTCCACTTGTTAGCCTGAATTAATGGCAGTTATTTCTCCAAACACACAGTCACAGTTAAGCCATTTTATAATCATTACAGCACACTGAACTGCTATTCTCAGACATGCTAGTCTCCTCTCCAACACCTATTTAGATATATTCAATATCTCCTATTTATTCTTTCATCCAACCCTCATTTGTCTTTGCAGTTTGTTATAGGCTTATGTTGTGATTCCTTAATCCACCAGGACACCCAGAGAAACAGACTGTAACAGACACCCAGCTGGTTATGTGATACATAATCGACCTGGCAGATATGAAGACACTGTGCAAAGATGATTAATTGATCATGTTTTTGTTATCTTTTTTCCATCCTTCATTTGTCTATCCTCAGACACATTCCTGACATACATCCCATAGCGTTATGCACAATTAGTAGATTATTTGTATTGGTAAATGAACAGTGATTATTCATCTTAACATGACATTCTGAATGTGATGTGACACAGTTATATTCTAGTCTTCCAGTATCTTTTAATGCCGTTCTTCTGGCACGGTGAAGCAGAGGATAAAATGAAAAAGTGAGAAGAAAGGAGGGAGTGTTAGAGAAAGAAATTAGCCTATGCACAACAAATAAATCATTGACAGGAGTGGACAGAGCAAGACAGAGTAAGATAGATAAACAGGGAGAAAATAATGGTGAGAATATAAGGACTGAGAAAATAAAGAGGGGAAAAAGAAGATGACCTCATTTTATCATCTAATGAGCGATTAATCTTTGGAGGGAGCAATCACCTGTAGAGCGTGGACTGAATCAGTGCCGCACGCTTTAATGGAAGGGATTCAGTGTACATGCTTTGATTAAATAGGATTTCAGTTTATAGCCGCAGCAGATGGAGATACAGGGTCATCCGGTTTGTCTAAATAGTTGCATCCGTACGGCTGCGCTTGTGTGTACATGTGTTGTTTCAATGCGTTTCCAATCTGTCGTGGACGGCGGCCAGGTGGAGGAGCAGGGGACACTGACTGAAGGAGACAGATAGACAGACAGAAAGATCCAGAAGGATAGAGAGAGAGGTAATAGACAAAACATGGATGTCCCAAAGCTCATACAATCAATGAAGACCTCTCATCTCTGTGCAGAATAGTTATATGGGATTCCAAGATTTGTGAGGTTTGCAACTTTCTACAGAAATAAATTGCAAGGTATATATTTCTGTATTTTGGATTTAGGTCAAATCAAACTACGTCCTGCTTCCATACTGGTACCCAGCAGCCTCCCCCTCACTTTACATAATCCAAACTTTCCTCCACATCTTCCACAGTTAAAATCTATAAAGTCTCTGAAGTTTATTTTAGTCTTAGTTAATTTCTGAAAATTATAGTTGGTCACATTTGAGTCTTTCGGTTTTCGTTTCATGTTTTTTTGATTTAGTCAGTGGAGCTTTAATCCTGTTATTTTTAGTCCAAATTTAGTCAACATGTGAATAATTTACTTTAACAGTTTCCCGATACTTTAATGGATTTTGTTGAAGGTTATTTCTGGCTCTAAACACAACCAAGAAGTAAGCATATCTTGAATTATAAGTTCAGTCATCTGGACTGAGAGTGTGTTACTGACTTACTTTCACATCATACAAAAAGAAATATTTAAAGATTATTAGAAAAAAAATCAATACAATCATATTTCCTTCACAGGACATACCTCCTATCACTTTAATGTGAATTTAAATCAGCTTTAATTGATTTATTTGTGCCACTTAGAGGCAGCTGACTTAAGCTGTAAACACAGTATTTACATCCTATTACCTTTTAAACTGATACTGTGAACTTTTTAGCCAACACACATCCTGCACTTCCTCCAGTTCCTCCTGTCTCTCTTGGGGCAGGAAAGCACTGCAGCCACCATTCACAACATGTTTTCCCTGCGGCAAAGGCTGGAAAAGGAGGAAATGCAGCTTTAGTCCTAATTAGAAGGCACTTTTCATGTTTACATTACATAACTGCCAGCGAGTCTCCGAAGCATACAATTAGAATAAATTATAATGGCATTTAGAAGGATTTCCTACCTCCCAGGAAGCCATTGGTTTCCATTCATTTCACTGTAGCAACCTGAGACTTGAAACTTTCAGATTCTATAAATATTGTTTGCTTTGTTGTCCGGTATAGATACTGGCGTTTTAAAGAATAAGCATGCTGTGAAACTGTCTTACCTGACAAAATTAGACAAGCTCACACATTTTGCTTTCATCAAAGATCCATGTAGACGTTTATATAGGACACAGAGGCTATAAAAATGTCTTTAAAGGATTGCACTGGGTTCAGAAGTCGAGCTGCCTCTTTAAAGAATGAAGCATTTTAACGAGCCACACATCCTTCATCTCCCCACTGGCACCACAGCTGGCTTGGCACACCAACAGCTCCTCTTGTCTCTGGGCATTAACACTCCCACACACAGAGACACACACGCTCAGGTGAAAAAATGGATTTTGCACTTTATTTGGATGCCATTCTGTATTCTATTCCAATCTCTTTGAGTGTCATGATATGCATGCTATATATCCATCGTCCATTTAAACAGACAGGAAGACTGTTTTATAGTCTTTGCAGAGAAGCCCCCAGGTCTCCATCCCAGCTCCTTCTGCTTACTTAAAATAGTTGTTCCGGTGTAAGTGCCCTCAAGCCATTTGAAGTGTTTGGCAGTAAACAATCCATTTAAGCCGGCACAGAATAATGATCCTAATATGGAGCTGTTTCACTCACTGCTGATCCAGAGAAGAAAGGAGAAGAGAAGGACAGAGTAGGCAGTTGATTAGAAGGCATTACCGTCCTCTGGCACCATGAAATTACAGAGAATGCCCATTACTGGCAGATAAAACTATTCCTGTGGGAGCTGTTTTGTGTCAGAGAGGCCAAGTGGTTCAAGTTAACAAGTGGTCGACAGTTTCCAGCCACTGTGGGAATCTACACTTCCAACATATACAGATGTACTACAGTGAAAATCAATTAGACAGAATGCACGCCCGAAGAGACGGCAGGAGCTCAAACATGATTCATCATAGAAATGTCAAAGAAATCAAAGGGCACAAAACAGATTAGACCTTTCAAAGGATGCAACTAAGATCATGACCGTGTTCAAATGTCAGTCTTCAAAGTTTAATAGCACCTGTGAGGTCAAATTAGATTTTGCATTTTGGCATTATGGACCTGAGCTGACACTGATATCAGTCTGGGCATGATTTTCAGTTAAGAAGCTTTTTCAAACTTATGAAATCATTTGCAAGTTAATAGTTTTATTTATCAACTCGTGTTTATCATATTAGGGAGGCGAGGGCATAAGAGCTCATTTGGATGCCAATGCCCCCCTGTGCTGCTGGCTCAGGGGAACATTCGGATGAGACACATGAGAGACAGTCATTAGGATACATCCTAGTTCATACAATAGTATGTATTCCTTAAACAGTGTATTGCAGGTGGACTATGCAAGGTCTTGTATATTTTATGTTATGCACTACAGACCATATGGCCAAAAGGCAGTTTCACTGTGCATGGGTAAAGAAATAGAAAATAAAATGGGTGGCTAAGATGCAACTTTTGGATAAGAATCGCTGTGTTATGTCTTCAAATAAACCTTCATTCAACATTTTCACTGGCTCTCTTGTGAGTACACTGAGCTTTCACAAGAAAGTTGGATTTAATTCAGGTCAACATGAGTCAAAACTAAGAGCAGAATTCGTGGCTTAGGAAGTTGTAACATGGTTAAATGCTCTTTAAAGCCACACAACTGACAAACTGTGGCTGTTGCTGGAGGAGAAGCCAGGTGATCACCAAAGTCCCTTGGATGAACCTCTGGGGACCATGAATGCTTTTATAAAATCTTATGGCAATCTATTGAATGGTTGGGCTATTGATATATTTCAGTCTGGACCAAAGTGGTGAACTGATGCTGCTATCCATAAGAAGTAGCAGGGCAGAACCAAACATTGTACAAGTGGTTGGTTCCACTTCTTGCACCGTTGTAAAGTGATGCAGTCCAGATGATGGGTGGCACAAAACCTTGTGAAACCACAAGTGTTGCGTGCAACATGTATGGTAACACGAGGTTCAAGGCCTAATAGCAAAGGAGAGATGCAGCGATCAAATGCAGATGTTGGAAGTGGAACAAGGCTATTTTGGAACAAACCAGCTAAGATTTACATCCCTCCCTTCATCTGGGACACCACACACACCTAGACACACACACAGGGGTGTTTGCGGTGGTGGGTGAGTTTTGCCTTCGTGCCACCAAGGTGCCCACTTTCTTTCTTTCTCACAATCCATCAGGCCTGTGAGCAGCATATCTTGGAAGATGTCCATAGGTTTAACAGAGGGGACCAGTGCAGGGTTGCAGCCCTCCTACACGCCTGTGGGAGTGTGTGTGTTTGTGAGCGAAGCAAAGTTGATTCTCAAAGGGGCCACAAGCCTGTGTCTGGTTTAGCATTACACACACAGTCTCTCTCTCTCTCTCACTCTCCTCAGGTTTGTCAGTGCAATCCAGCTGAGTGGGTGAAAAGCAGAGAAGAGAGAGAGAGAGAGAGAGAGAGAGAGAGAGAGAGAGAGAGAGAGGCAGCTTGTATAAGGCAGAAGTCAATCACTCAGCATAGGCAGCCAGAGAGAGAGAGAGACAGAGAAAGAGAGAGAGAGAGAGAGAGTGCGAGAGATTGGAGAAGCAGCCAGTTGTTCGTCCCTCACTCGCTCCAGGCTCTAAGTTTATAGGCAGCCAGGCAGATTTTCTTGGCTTAGATGCAGCGCTCATGACAGGATTAGGAGCCGGGGACGCGGGACCAACCGGAGATCTGCAGGTCCTAGTGGATGAGCCAGATTCTCTGCCTGCACAGGTAGGACTGAAACCTTCATATTGTGCCAAACAAGAACATCAAATCTATCTTTCACCAAAATATTATTCAGCTGAAAGCAATAGCAAATCCACACTTCTTCCTGACACAGTATGCAATGTGCAAGAAGATCGTATTTTGGCAAGTATTGTTTGGCACCACAGTTTAGTTCTTGATGATAACATCTGATCCCCTGAAGGCTTAGAAACACATTTCTTTAATCTTAATGTGAGATGATTATTAGGTTGCATAATATGTAATAAAACCCACTAAACTTTTTCACGACAGATTATTTCTGCCTCTTTTTTTAAATCTTTTGTGAAGGTTTTAATAGAGGTGTGACTTCTCCCTTTTCTCATTCCTTTGTTCATTAGACATGCACTGATAGCATCTGCACTAACAAAGAATGAATACAACTAGGTCATGTTGAGAACTTTCTGAGTGATGATGAAATTGCTAACATGTGCAGATAGACAGAGCTGAGCTACTCATTAGACTTTATGCATGTTTGCATAACTTATAAATCTGTTATATTTAGCTGCTGGATTTCGGATTGAACTTTTTGGCACTTGTTTAAAAGTGGTACAAACTCAAAATAAGCAATTAATTACTGTATTCATTACATTGGAGTTGCATCTTGCTCCAGTTCAGTGTTTGAGGAATTGCTGAAGTAAGCTCTCTTCTCCGACCACAAAACTCTTATTTGGAGTTGCTGAAGTTGTGCCAAGTTTGTGGAGGGTCACTACACCATGGCGTTGCTCTCGATTTCCCCTCAACAGCATATAAATCACGCAGCAAAGCAAACATTCGATGGCTAATTTTAGATGCTTCCTCACTGCTTTTGTTATGTAACTGGCTGGTGGTCCCACGCACCATAACTTAAACTGCCATGATGAAGCATCCAGTTCCCTGTGCAGCTCAACTTGTGCCAGAATGAGGGGTTAATTTACCCACTTGGACCCTCTTGTACAGTAACAAACCCTGGATAGTCCCACCAAATGACTCATGTTCAGTTAATACACAGCCAAGTCGTGAAGCAGGATTTGGAGAATTTGACAAATCTGCTGAATCACAGTTAATCCCAACTCTTTTTTTGCAGAGATTTTCCAAAATGTGAGGGCACAGTTCGTGCGTGTGCAGCTTTTACGAGCATCTCCATGCGTGTGACTGCGGCTATATGTACATCTGCACATGCAGTTACATGCCCCTGTGTGAGTTTCAGTAAAATTCCAGGCTGATGCAGCGCAGAGCCGAGCGTCGTGTGGTTTCACTCTGGAATCCTAAAAAAAAAAAAAAAAACAGCAGAGGGAAAAGGCTTGACTTGCAAGTTTACTCTGATTACAAACTGCGAGTCCCTTTTACTATAATTTCTGCTGTTTCAGCTTGCTGCAGTTAAGCTTAAGTGGAGCGCTTTGTAGTGAGACAGAGCGAGAGTGTGAGTGGGAGAGTTTTGCTTAAAGAGTGTGTGTGTGTTGTGTCTATTGCATGTGTGTTTAAGGTGCAGATGTGTCTGGCGCCGATACAAAGCAATCAACATAGCTGGTTAGTGGGGAAGACAGTGTGCGTGTTTATGTGTGTGTGTGTGTGTGTGTGTGTGTGTGTGAGCGAGCTCTGTTAAACGTCTCTTGACAGTTAACTCCCTTGTTCTAATGAAGAACTCTACAAGGCACTCAAGGTTCTTGATAGTGAGGGATGAAAAGAAAACTGAGAGCACAGCTGATTACATAAGAGAAAAATGAATTGCTTCCCTAATTTTTTCAGTCCTAAAATTTATAAACCCCCGATGCATTTCGGCTCTGTAGTAGCCCTGTGTTCAGAGATTCATGATGGAGCCAAGTGTTTCATAGCAGCTTCAGAACATGAATAGACACAGTGAAGAAAGAGGAGGAGACCACAGTAATGCCTGCTTAATGTCATCTGAAACACACACACACGAGTTGTTGCATGGGCGCGTATGCATGAGATGGTGACCTTTTCGATGGTTGTAGTTTCTGTTCTCATGGGCATGTTTGGACTCTGGAGAACAGGAGAAAACTGATTTCTCATGTAAGGAGCAAATTTGGCTTGTTCCATCATAAAGCTTCTCTTCCTGGTGTTTGTTTTTCAGAGTTCACACCTCTGACCTCCGACTGAAGAAACAGTCATTTTCTGTCTCTAAACTTGCTTCTCCTCCTCTGCAGAAACGAACGCGTCTGGTTTCAATTAGGCTCTCGGGGATGTGTGAGGGTTCTCTTTCTTGCTCGCTCTCTCTACATACACAGTCCACTGTCTGTGTCTCATCCTCTGGTTTAGGATCCAGGGTTTGTGGTTTAACTCCCCCCCCCCCCCCCCTCTCAATCCTCTTCTCTTTACATTGTCACAGCCTAGACTGTCATTCTTTCCTTGTCGTCCTCTCTGTCTCTTTGTTAAAGCCGGATGGCAGCTCTGTTACATGGTAACAAGCCACAGACCTTTTGGGCACACATGCACTCCTCACGTAAAGGAAATCCAGTCCAAAGGAAATAAAGTAAGGTCAGCCTACTTGCGAGGGTGGCTTGCAGAGGAAAAACCCTCACCTTTAAGCTCCCTCCATGTTCTTCTCCTCCAACTCTCTCTCTCACTGTTTTCTCTGTAATTAACTGACTGACTCTCTGTCTGCTCCTGCCTCCCTGCCTATATAGTGCCAACACATGCAACATGGATGGAAGTTGAATTTTCGACATTTTTCTCAGGAGAAAATGCTCTTTCTTATTTTTACAGCCTCCCCTGCTTGTTCTCGCTTTCTCTCTGTAACACAGTGGCCCTTGTGTTTTTGAACTGTTCCCTCTGGAGGCCTGAGCTCTTTCCATCCCCAGTGGCCTGTCCAATATTATTGGAGCGTGAAAAGCCTTTTGCAGGCAGCCAACGCAGGTAGACTCTGTGCAGCCTCAAGGCTGAGGGTCAGAGGTCGTGACATTGTGCTTTTAAATAGTGCAATGTGGATGAGATTTTGTAGTTTTTGCATGGCTTGCTATCTTCAGTCAGGCTGAAACCATCATTTACACATGTACCATTAAGGCACAAATTTGTTTCCTCATTTATGTTATTATGTTTACATGAACCATTGATTTTTTTTTTTGGCCACTTGGGGTCAGTGGAACAAGCTGTGAACACAACTCTGGAGAATATCTGGTTCTTTTAGCTGCTCCTCTGTGTTCACCAGCTGGTCGCTAGCTGTGTCTGTCTATTGTTTCATGCTAGACAGTAACTGTATAGTCAGTTTATCAGAGCTTTTCCACTGCTGCTGTTAGAAACAAGGTGTGGTCAGAGCGAACCACAAAAATAAAGACGTGGTCCGTAAAACCAAAACAATGAGCTGAAAGACACTAAATGTTCTACAAGGCCGAGGGGAACTCCGCAGTTTGAATTCTGTCAGTCATTTGACCCACTGTTGATATAAAAATATTCATCGGTGCAGCTTTAAGCCAAGAACACATATGTTTTCGTCTTCTTATGTAATGTCCCCGCAGTGGTGGGAAAACGACGTGAGGTCAGCAGTGGTTTAGGATTCATGTCTCGCCACTGGATTAAACTTCGGACCAGTCAGAATCAAAGCATTTATATATATAACATGTTTGATTTTTATGACCAGAATCTGGACAAATGTGAAAGGGATCCTGTATTTTGACCCATGTAATCTAAGAGGGATCGTTAATGCATGCTTCCCCCAGTTGGTTAGCATTTGAAATGGATGAACAGAAGCACGGTGGGGTCACCTCAAACAAATCCCACTTTTCCCTCAGCTTTCTTCTCAGTGTGAAACACTGTTTGGAGGCGGTTTTCAAATGTGTGCACTGCCTCCATCTGTATTTCTCTTAAAGTCACTCTCTCCTCTCACCCCCCTCTTCCTGATGTAGGTGGGTTAGTGCTGGTGTTAGAGGACGACCTGTCTGCGTTTCCTCCGGTCTGCTGAGACCAAACGACCCATTTGAGCCCACAGACAGTTCAGAAAACATACACAGACACAGACTCTCTCTCTTTTGTGTGGTGGTGTCTGTTTTTTTACTCCTCCAGTCTGACCCGATATCTCACTAAAGTGTGTAACAGACCCACAGTGTAGGTGACACATTTGGTCTTGTCTGAGTGTGAAAAGTTCTGCCAAGTTAGCAATAATGTTCAGTTATGAATTAAAGTAAAGATTGCTGAGAAACATTTGGGGTTATGGTCACAGTTTGGTTCGGTTTAGCCACCAAAACTTCTTGGCTAGGTTTAGGAAAATATCACGGTTTAGGTTAAAATAAGTAAGTTAGTTGCATTAGTTAAATACATGACATACCTCCATGATGTTACATGCCTGATGTAAGGTTACAAAAGCCAACACTGACTTTTGATTTGTCCTGTGTTTGACACATCAACCACCACCTCAACCTCTTCCACACACCGACCTTCTCGCCCTTCATACTAATGTCGTCCCATCATTATCGCCCCCTGCTGGCACCACTAAAACAAAATGTGACACTGACACTGCATCCGTTCTATTTCATGCTTTGGCGTAACACTGGGCTGCTCCATATGGGCTCCTGTAATATCCATGTCTGTCTTTGTGAACGCATGCACACTGTTATAATATCCTGTTTTATATGTGTCTACACGTGTGAGTGTGTGTGACATGTGGTGGTTTCCCTCGCTTCAATGACACATATTTGCACTTTGACATTTGGTTCTTTGGCCGAGCAGTGTAACTTCCTCTCACCCTGGTTGATGTGACCACTCACGTGCTGCCAAGTCACCTTGTTAAATTACACTTTCCACTTCATTAAGCAACACTACCCTGTGTTATGTATATGTAATGTAGGTGGTGTGCTACTGTACAACGCATTAGCATTTATAGCTTAAATTTTATGTAGTTGATACTTTCATCAAATTACAATACTGGACAGAAGGTACAAGCATCAAAAGAATGAGAGAGTTGTTTTGACTTCCAGATAAATGCGCATTGAACCTGGTACAGCAGGGAGACACATGATATTCAGCTGCAGATGAATTATGAGTGAAGTCTGAACTCCAAAACAAAATTCCACACAAACACCGCAGACAAGCATTTTTTTTCAGTGGTTTGTATTGATTGAAAGCACTGTTGTTGTTTGTGTCTTGCTGCTCTTGTAATTGTCTAAAACCCTGACTCTGTAAATTGTTGTGGTTTGAGAAGCCATTTGAAAGATTTAATGCAAATGACCGAATAATGATTTTTCCATTTGCTCAGCAGTTTCGCACACAATGATACTGTATTTTCTCAGAGCACAATTGAATCTCGAGCACAGCTGATGACATAATCATACTCTCACTGTTACAAGTGCATTTATCTGAAGGGTTTCTTGGCAGCGCTGTCCGATTGCGGTCGCCCTGTAAAATCCACCTAATGTGAAAGTATCGAAAACCGAGCCAGGAATGTTAACAAAAATATAAAGTGTAATAATCAGCACCCAATATAAAAACCAAACAACATATCATTAACAGATTGACCCTGATGCATTTACACTACTCTCTTGTTAGCACGCAAGACCTGCACTAAACTGTGAATATACTGATAAAACTATCAGCCAAATATGACAGGACATAAAGTGCCGGAGGCTCGAGTATGATTGATGAAATAATCTCTTTAACATGGAGGAGTAACTTCTTCAGTCTGGAGATCTGTTTCATTTGGATTCCAGACAATGAAAACATCAAGTTTGTCAGTCAAACATTGTCCTAAGACTTTTAACAGGTGAAACTGTGTTAGTACATAAAAAGATTAATTAGTATTAGATTATTATTTGTACTATAGTAGAAGAATACAATAGTAAACTTTGCAGTATAATATAACAAAGTACAGTTGGGGCTGATGGGATCCGTTAACTAAAGTACAAATTAAATGTTGACTCAGGGCTAAAGGAAGTCATTAGGATAGATCGTCTGGGGACCATGAATGTCTTTTCACAATTCCAAACCAATATATCCTATACTGTGGAAAAGAGCAATTTGATTTACACATATTTTACAGTCCAGCATCAGAGGTTTCCATAATGTTTTTATGGCTATGTATATATCGTCAATATTTTTTATCAAGCAGCCCAAATTGAATCGAACACATGCAGATACAGAGCGAACGAGTCACCATCTTTTCTTCAAAAAAGCCTCAGACTCTTCCCGCAGGCACATATTTCCATGGTCCAAAATGAGAGACATGCTGGTACCACATTTCATGTCCAGACCAAACTTCATCCTGGTTTGGTGCAGATGGCAGTGGCAACACAAAAAACAGTCTACGTGATATTTAGAGCAGGAACTGACCTGCTTGATGTTTACTGACACAAGGAGATGGTTTTTCTTTGAGATTTTTTGGGTTAGCACAGACTGACCAGAACGAGCTGGGTTAGGGAATAATAGTAGACTGGAAGGTCTAATTCAGGCTGGTATGGGCGTGAGGTGAACCACAGGGATGGGTTTGGCCTGAGGGTTTTTGTTATTGTCCCAGATGGAATGGGTCTTGGATATCGCTGGCTGACTATGGCTGTAGTTTTTTAAGCAGGGCTGGACTGTTCCTGCTGAACAACTGCGATGTGGAAAAGATTTGGCAGTATCATTACTGGTGCAGTTGGTTTGGAAACGATTCATTTACTATAAAGGGAAGTGGAGAGAAACTTCTTTCTCCTTTTTTCTTTTTTTCCTTTTTGTTTTAGCAATGGCAGTGAACAGCTTTATCAGTTTCTTTGAAATTCACCTCTTTTGTATTCTGAGTGACACCTGTGGAGGAACAGATGATGAAGTACACTGCTTAGGTGTCCTTTATTTGATTAACTCCAAAGAGAAATGACATAGAAAAGCCTGAACAGCATGCAGCAGCAATACATAATGATTGCAGGTGCTTTCATGCAAGAGTACTGCATAATACAAATAACACTAAATTAAAGGTACTCAATTATAGGTTTTGACCACTAGTGGTGCTATGGAGCAATATTTTTGCAAGTGGGTCCCTGTTTAAATTGTGCACATGCATGATGATTCACACTCAGGTGATTCATGGGGTTTCAGGCTATTCTGCTAAATATATTAATGCTCCAACAACGGCAGTGCAGAAGAAGACTGCATGCTAGCAAAGATGGATACAAACAATTAATTTAAAATACTTTTAAGTCTAATACTTTGCAAATGCCTTATGAGGACGGAAATGCATTCAACATGTTCGTTAGGCCTCAAGGATACACACAATGCAATTTTGTGAGAAACACTGAATATAAACACGACTTTTGTTTGTTTACAAGAAAATTTCACAGAGCGCCTTTAATCACTGCGTCAAATAAGGTGGGATTGGCCAGTTATATTAGTTAACTGAAATAGACAATGGAATCCAAATTGTTTATGTTGACCTTTATGTTGTGATATAAGATGATATAAGAGGTTATTCAGTAGAAGTAGATACATAGAAGTAATATGTTTTGGAAGAATGATGAGAAAGAGTTCTGATGTTGTTCTGGTTTTTGATGGTCTCTGGTGGACACTGTTGGTTGTTCCTTTAATTTTTCACGTGTATATTTGCTGCATTATGAGTATTTTGGAGAATGAGGACGATGACCCGCTAAGCTGCACAGCACCTCTGGTACAGTTGGATGGCAGTACTGTATATAAACCATTTGTACCAGACCAAGTGACTTAACGTTGAAAGCCAAGTGGAGGATGTGTCTGTGTCAACTCAGTGCTCCCGTCAATGCTTTTCCACCTCAGTCCAGTCTGGTCTAGTGTTTGGACTGGCACAAGTCTCACCTTGTGTTGAAACATGTCTGTCGTCAGCTGCACGATCATGCAACACAGACACAAGAACATGTGCTCGCAGCTGATGTACAGACACACATACACATCTATAAGGCCATGCTTGTGAAGGAGAACGAGAGAAAGCAGCTCATTCACCTTCTGGTGGGTTTGAAGTAACGGCTCGCTCTGAGTGTATAATTGCATGCGACGGCTGCAGCGAAGGAAATAGAACTGCCACATTTGCTTCATTTGAGACGATTGATAGTTGGATGGTTGAGCAGTTGAAGAAGCTCACTGGGCTGGAAAGTGCGTCCCCTGATACATTCTCAGCTGTTTCTGTCTGTAGCTCGCTAACATGCCCCGTCTGTTATTCACAATGGAACCACACCATCTGCATTGACAGGCTTGTTCCACTGGAACACTGGAAGGGGGCTGCGGTTTGGTACAGTTGGACTGAGTCAGCGTGCACATGTGAATCTGTGTGTGTGTGTGTGTGTGTGTGTGTGTGTGTGTGATGTCTTGGCAGACCTTCGGGCCTTGCCTTTTTGCCTCTAATCACACAAGGGACCCATGACTCAATTTTTTTTTTTAACCATAAAACCTGCACACACGCCCACACACACACACACACACACACACTCTTTTTTGGACTATCTGATTTTGAGTATGTGGCAAAAAAATGACAATTGCCATCATCAAGAAACCATAAATAATAATGTCTCCTGCGATGGAGTTTTCATTTTTGTGGGTGATGATAGTTTCACAGTTTGGCAGCGCAAATGCCAAAAGAGCAAGGCTGCAAGAAAGAGAGAGAGACAGTGAATTTTATAGTTTGTACAAATGTCAAACCATTCGTTTAATGACGCTAATTTAGTTGCCTGCTTTTAACTATAGTATTGGCACATCAACTGACGCTCATGTGAATCGTTTTCGGGAATTCAGACAAATCCAGATCCAGATCCAAAGCATTAAATGCAAAGTTTCATATATGAAAAACCTGAATTTCAGATGCCCGTTTTTAGAGAGAAGGACTGTTTGAAAGGATGGCAGACAGAGAGAAAAACATCCGGGTCTGTTTAGCTGAAGGTAGAAAACATTCATGGGGTATCCCGGAAAAGAAAACCGCACTTTACTACGACCACATTTTAACCCATAACATGTTAACACGTAACAAATGTCTCTCTTTCTTTCCCTTCAAACCCCCTTCTTCCTGTTTCCTCTCTCCCTTTCTCCCCACTTTCCTCTCGCTCTACCGCTCCGCTAATTCTTTCAACATGTGCAGGGTTGCTGTTTCAGTTGTCAGTGTTTCTCAACATGCCACTAAGACAAATCCCTGTATATTTCATTGTATTTGAGAGTAAAATTGTTCAGATTCTCTTCACCTGTCGACTTTTTAAAATCTTGCTTTCAGAATATATAACCGTCCTTTTTTTTTCTTCATCTCAGTCTTTCTGTTTTTAAACTATAATCACAGTATTGTCTCTCATTTGTGCATTAATATACCTATACATGTGTGAAAACCGTGTTCTGTCCCATTAAAGGATAAAAGAAAGTACACAACTGTTTTTGTTTGTCTCTGTAATCTTGGAGGCAGGAAAATTCAAAACACTAAACTTCCTGGCTCTGCATCCGTTTAACTTTGTCAGGTTTTTGGCAAATCACTAGAGAGTCTCCAGATAAGTTTAATCCCAAACCCACACTGTTAAATGATGTAATTTCCGATACCTCCCTTTGTTTTTGTGTTGCTGCTCAGTCCAGCATCTGCCATCCCAAAGCTCTCTGAGTGGTGATGAGTGGTGAAAAATGAATGAAGGTGAAGTTTTGGGCGACCACCAACAACAGTTTGAATCAGTGCTTTAATGCTCTTTTAATCAGCCTTTTATTTCTGTCTTACAAACATTCAAGGCACCAAATGAGATGCAAATAATGAACCTCCAAAAGCACAATTTGTGTGGCATCATTAGCTGCAGTGGAACAAGCCAAATCAGGTTCCACTCACTCGCAGCCGTTGCCTGCAAACTGACCCCATAGAAACATTAAGCGATTGAAATGTCAGCTAAATGGCTCAGCTGCGAGTCAATTTGTGTCAACCTGCCATTGACGACCTTCTAAAATTCACCTCTCCCTCTTCCTGTTTTTTTCTCTTCTTACACACAGCTGTGACCGGCCTCCTGTGTCCCGCCGCACCAGCCATCTGACAACAGTCTTCCGAGGTTGACCCGATTACCACGAGGCCCCCCTTCCTCCCCTCTCCCTCTCCCACCATGCGTCTCCTCGCCACCCTCCTCCTCTTGCTGCTCCTGCGGTCAGCTGAGCCCCGGAGAGGCCCTCGGTCGGGGGCTTTGGAGAGGGGGGCCGGGGGTCGCGTCCGGGGCAGAGGCAGGAGCGGAGTGGTGAGACGTCAAACTCAGGAGTGTAAGGAATACATGGAGGCGGGAGAGAAGTACCTGGACTGCCAGGACAGGCAGCTGACCACGGTGATGCAGGACTGGCCCAAAGACATTCACCACCTGCTGCTGGCAAGAAATAAGATTCAGGTATGTAGAGGCAAGAAACGGACCACCTGCTGCAGACACAACTTTACAATAATAAACAGTTTCTGGGAATGTCTGGGACAGTTTTGTGTAACGAATGCATCAATTTTCTGCTGTAGCGTCTCTCTCTTACTCTGACCCTAAACTCAGCCAGCTTGTTGATGCCACGAGCATCTGTGCACCATTTATTTGGGGCCCGGATCAAAGATTCATTTTTCTGCTGTGTGTGTGTGTGTGTGGAGGTTTTTTGCACGTTGGTTTGACCACACAGGATGTGCACGTCACAGGTGTTTAGAGGAGCAAAACAAAATGGTTTGCTCGGGAGGTAATTAATAATTAAAGACAAATGAGATAAACAGCAGCCGAATTAGTGACTAATGAGTATAATTAAGTTTACTTTCACGCTTCATGTTCAATGAATTGAGTAAGTGAGGGAAAGAATCTGGATTTTATTTTGTTTTTAGCTGCATCTTTGGTCCTAATGCATTTAGCATAAAATTATGAAACATTCAAAACCTACTACTGCAACCTGAGTATTAAAGCCATATCCTGCAGTTTGATACAATACATCTATACTTCAAATGAACAGTGGCTAAAAATAATGATGTGCAGTATGAAAGGTGATGCTTATAGTGACATCTTCATAGAGACATCAGTGAATTTCAGTCAGTGTTTTGTTTTTACAACCCACATCTTTACTGTGTTGGTTCACTGCTCTCAAAGCTCTATAAAGCCACTGTACACCTGCCCAGCACAGACAGAGCTGGCAACTTGCTGGCAGACATAGTGGAACATTCAGCAGCTGAAGAGCTGAATATGAGTAAGTGGAGAGCAAAAGCTTGTACCAAGAGCTAAAAGGAGACATGGATATCATTTTAAACAGGCCCGCAGGTCGTGATGACCTCTCGTTCATTCAGTATGAACCCATATGACTGATTGGATGAAAGCACTACTCGCTGGGCTGTCATTCATCCTCACTTCCAACATGTCATGTGATGAAACCTGTGAGTTTTTAAGGCAAATCATCCACTGAAATAAGCTTCATTTCTCATCTACAATATATCAGGTCGTTTGGATAGCCATTCACAAATGTAGAGATTCCAAGAGGCAGCAATCAGGCGATCATAAATCCTTGTAGTTCACTGATTGGTCCATACAGTGAACATGTGACCTGGGTCACATATGTTGTATGTTTAGTAACATATAACCCAAGGTTGCTGGTAATTGTTACAGTGTACTCCAGATGTGTCATATATCATTTGACATCAGTTTTTACATCCCCCCTTTAGGTTTTGAGGGACAACATGTTCTCCCAGTTCACCCAGCTGAAGAGCCTGGACCTCCAGCAGAACGACATCTCCATGGTGGAGGACCGAGCGTTCAGCGGCCTCTCCCAGCTCACCACCCTGCTCCTCCAGCACAACGGGCTGAGAACAGCCTCCGAGGAGGTCCTGCTCCCGATGCCCCGCCTCACCTACCTCCGTGTCTACGACAACCCCTGGAGCTGCCACTGCTCCTTGGACAGCCTGGTCAGGACCCTGCAGGTGCCCAGCAAACGCAACCTGGGCAACTACGCCAAGTGTGCAGAGCCCCCGTCGCTGAGGGGCCAGAAGCTCAAGAAGCTGAATGTGGATTTGTTGTGCGAGAGCGACAACCAGGTGGACAGGAGGCCGGGGGGCGGAGACGGGGGGCAACCCAGGCCTCCGCCAATCAAAGTGAAGCCAGAGGCCACGTCCATGTGCCACACCTACATGTTCCCCAAACCTCAGCTGGACTGCAGTAGGAAAGGTGAGAGTGTCATGTGTCAATGTGTGAGACATTTCAAAAACATATTGAGAACTAATTCAAGTTCAGGATGAATTGTAACAACTTTAGTGATCACTTCATATTTCATCAACAAGACGGTCGTCATGAGATCAAAATTTAAATTTGTCTATAACTGCGTATCTACAAAACTACATCCCCATCAGCCTCAGTTGAGCTTTGTGTTTCGTGCTAATAAGCAAATGTAATCGCTTGTACATACTAAACTAAATGAGAAAACACATGTAATATAATGGAACTACTTTTCATTAGAAAGAAAAGGCTCAACTTAAAACACACTGTGAATGAGTGGTGGCCTGAGCTCACACAAAGAATCACTTCATTTTGTCTGCGTTACAGAGTTTCAAGTGAAACTTTTCATATTTCATGGTTATCATGTGTGACGAAAAATAATTTTCCTGGCAAAAATATCCATCGACTGCCCAGGCAGAGGAGCACCTCGTATAAAAGGTGCATTTGTTAGGCTTGCTGAACGCTCTCCGGTGTGGAGCCCTGCTTGCTTGTCCAGTGAAATTGGGCACAAGTTTGGAGTCTAATGTTTTAGTTGCAACCAGCTGAGCAAGCACAGTGAGCAGAGTTGGGTCCGTTGTATTAAGTCTGCCTCGTGGGGCATTTGAACCTAATTGAGGGGGAAGGAGCAGGCTCCAGTCAGGTCTTTCAAACTCTTGATTTTTTTGATGCAGCAGCCTTTGGTTTAAAGGTTACAGCAAAGTGCGAATGTCCCCCTTTAATTGCTGATATTTCAGGCTATTTGCTGTGATTTCCTTGTATTTTCATTCATTTTCATTGTGTATCATTCTCATTTTGATGAGCTGGATCGTGCAGTGTTCCTGTTCTTGCGTCACAGTGTTGGACCCTTCTGCGATTTTTGCGAATGCAGCATCCTCTCTATCGTACTCCATTCTAATTTGAATCACGTGCTCATTAACTCTCTGCAGATCTGTGCTCTCCAGGAGATTTTACAGGGCACTAATAACCACCAGCGTCTCAGTGTGTTTGTGTTTTCACTTTCAAGACGGAGTCAATGTGTGTAGCGAGCTGCAGAAAAGCTGGAAACGGGCAGACATCAGTCAAACTATAGAGGAGCAGGCAAGGGAAAGCAAGTGCTCCTCCAACTTTCTCTCAGCTCCTCCAGTTTTCACATCTGGTTCTCTCTGTGTAAAAAATGCCACTATGAGGCTGCAATCAAGCAGCCTGTAACTCCTCCAGTGCTCTATAAAAAGTTTGTTTCAGTGTTGCTTTTCAAAGACAGCCCGGGGGCACGGATGACAATTTCTGAATTTGCGCAGACAGATCACATTTTGTTACTTTCATGTGGTCTTTTTTATTCTTCTTTGCCTCTCTCATCTTCTCCCTTTTCTTTCCATCCCTTTAATATTTCTCCTCTTCAAAGCACAAGAGACTCCTCTGACGCCCAAATCGCATCCGCTGTCAACACACTGAACTGAAAGATTGTCTGCGTCCGTGCTTCAGACTGAACGAGCTCCCAGATTTAAACGAGCAATTGAATGCATCTATAAATGGAGAGCTTATGCCCTTCACAGAGAGCGATCTTTCACAGAGCAATCGACGAGCCAAAACCACACAATGCAGCATCTGTGTTGTGTAAATGCTCGAGGACGTTTTTTGCATTTTTTCTCAATTTTTTTTTTCTTGCTACAGTAGGACTTTTGAATCGATTCATTATCTGAACCACTATAAGGTTCCTCTGTTTTTCTCACAGGCTGATTCTCCCATCCATCTCTCACGCATCTTTTCCTTTTTTTTCACCCGGTAATAACTCCTCCTTCCTGCCTCTTTCTAAACCCAACCATGAAAGCAATATGCAATGCATGAATTTTGCTTAATATACTACAGCTGCTGTGCCTGACATTCAATACATGCTGTCTGTGCTTTTGATTTGCAAGGACACCCATATAGCTGCACTGCAAGCCGACACCAGTAGATTGTGCTGCTTTCACTGCGCTGCTTTCCAACATCAATGTTTTCATTCGGTGGGAAATCTAATCACAGGTATATCACCAGACATTATGTTTCCTCCTCCCCCTTTTGTCTCCTCAACAATCTAAGCACTTACAGATGCTGGCTGAGTTTGTTATGCTGTGAGATGTTATAGTCTGATACCACAAGTATATTGAATGGCTTTCTGTTAGGAATATGCATTTGGATGACGAGTGCCTTTTTAGAAAATCAGAGCATCATTGTTATTTTCATGTTAGATAATAAGTACCTCCCCATCCGACATAGATGTTCTTAGAGAGCCACAGGGCATAAAATTATGTTGGCTCCCACCTACTGCCTCCTGTTCCATTGTTTTCATACTCTATTGTCTCCAAGTTCCCATTAAATCTGAAAGTGCTCCAGTGCTGGAATAATACTTTTTTCCTTGTAAACAAACAAAAGTTCAATTTATATTCAAAATGCATTGTGGGTATCCTCAAGGTCGAACAAATGTGCTAAATGCATTTTGCTCATAAAATATTTGCAAATCCATTTTTTCAATCTTCAACCATATTCACTGGCTTGCATTTGTCTTCTTCTTTGCCCTTGTTGTCGTGTCAGCAGCATTGTGTATTGTGCTGCATACTAGCAGTCAAAAACTCCACAGCTTACCTTTGACTTGTGTCACGTTTGTGGTCATTTGATTACAGTTTTGATATTAGTAATATGCATTATGCGGGTCTTGTCTAGCCATGCACAGGAACATAGCTATTGCAGGACTGGCAGCTTTGAAAATGCATTACCTGCAGTCAGACTACAACTCACATGAAGAATGTGACAAATATCATCAGAAAATTAGTTAAACTTAAATGAAAGTAAAGCAAAAACAAACCATGAAGAGGGGGAATTTAAGTGTGTTGAGGTGGAACAAATATGGACGATGGTTTTCTGTCACATGGGTCTGGAAAGCGAGCAGCAGAGACCAAGAATTAGAAAACCCATCCCAGAGTGGAAACATACACACTCCAAACCCTATATTTTCCTCTTGCCTATCTCCCTGTTTTTCTCCCTTGTCTCCATGTCTCCCTCACTCTGGTTCGAAGCCTGTTTCTCTGAGGTGAACCACAGCAGATTTCAGGCTCCACATCAATCTTTCTGCAGATCAATGCTATATAGAGTGGTTAGAGTTAATAGGCCTATGAGATTTCTTAAGGCTGCGTTCCTCGCAGACGGGATATGGAGAGTTACTGGTGGTTCATTTTATTTTGGTTAAAGTCTTTATTTACACAGAGGACACATTGTTGGGCTCGCTCGAGACAGAATATGTCCTGGATTAATAATGGATGGAGTGAAAAAATGTTTTACTGTAATACCTCTCATATTTCAAAATCCAGGTCTTGGATAAGTGTAGTGTTTCCAAAGTCTTTTCCAAACCAAATTCCAAATAAAAACAGACTGCAAACACTTCGAGACAAACTGTGTTTGCTGACAACAATTTTACAAACTATTCCATGTATTAATCTCCTTCATACAATCATGTGTTTGAACCTCTCTTCATCCTTGCTTGTGAACGACTGAGTCTTTCCAGGATGAACCTTTCATACCCAATCATGATCCTATCACCTGTTACCAATGAACCTGTTTACCTGTGGAATGATCCAAACAGGTGTTTTTTGATCAGTCCTCAACTTTCACAGCCTTTTGTTCCTTCTGTCCCGACTTGTTTGAAACATGTTGCTGCCATCAAAGTCACAATAAGCAGATATTTACAAAAGTCAATGAAGCTGATGAGGTCAAACTTTAAATATATTTGTTTTCTTTTCAATGGAGTAGATGTCAAAAAGAGAGAGGAATGAACTGTTTATGTCACAAATAATCATTGGACAGCGCTGGAAAGTTTTTCATATTGACCTCCTTATGAGCTTTGAGTCTTTCCAGGGTGTTTTTTTTCCACAAACATCTCATGCCATTGCTCAGAAACCAACCTACAGGGTGGCATTGGTCGTCTTGGCCTAGTTCTAGAGTCTGCCTTCAGGGCTGCGCTCATAAGGTCAAGAAATCACTGGTTTCGGAAGCAACGAAAATCTTCCATATAAACTTCAGGCCTTTTGAGTTAGGTGACTCATGTACATGGCGAGTTGGCCGCTTCCCAGTCACACACACGCCCACACGCATGCTATTATGTCAGGCTCTCCCTGGACTGTCTGGATTATAGACAATGTGCATTTAGTCAGTAGAGAAAATGAAACTTCCATCATGTCATCTGAGCAGGAGGCAGAGGTAGAGAGCATGATAGAGAAAGGAGGACAGTATCACTCGACTCGAGCAGGATTTTAGCTGTAGACACAACATGACTTCCTGCAGTAGTTTTAGGGTCCTGTCTGAACTGGGAACTGCACAAGTATTATGAATCTGAACTGATGTTCAACTCCTGAGGTTCGGAGTTTCCCAGAGAAATTTTTCACGCAGAGGTGAAAAGGTCACTGCAACATTGTGAGAACAGGCCGGAACAGGATACTAAAAATACCATCGAAAACAATTATGATATCATTGTGAGCAAGTTGGCAGTGAATTGACCTCCACTGTCGAACGGTCAGGATTTGGGTGGATGAACATTGGATGAAAATAGTTAATCATGTTTTGATTATTTTCCGTATTTTGTTATTCCCATGACGCTGATGTAATGGTGACATGAACTCACTCCCAAGACGGATTCTAGATGTATTCAAGATGATTTGCAAAAATAAGAGTTTTTACTTGTTTGTCACTCTTTGGTAACAAAGCTGTAAAAGCCACTAAATGTAGAGCTACATTGATTATACACATCAAAGTCTGGCTACAGGTCTTGAATAGTACTTTTGCAATAGTTGTCTAAAGCCTTTTATGGCTCAGATGGAGCTGCGTGAAGTCTGATTAACTGCATTGTATCCTGCTGTCAGAGCTAAAGCATCAAGGCAATAAACCTCTTTTTAAAATGTAGCATGACTTAAGCCCTCGAGACCATCATTGCATGAGAGGGCATAACTACCAGCAATAATCTGGATGTTGTAATAGCTATAGCCATTAAAACAGAATTGTCAGCATGTTTAGAAAAGGCTTCTCTTTTGCCTCTATATCTTTAGTCTGAATGATGACAGACTTATGTATATTACATAAAGCTCAAACATGACCCGCATGCAAAAAGAGCCTAGAAGCTAAAAACTAATTATAGGAGATGCTGACAGGTTGTAGCACCTCTCCAGTTAAATGCATTAACATTAATGTTAAACACATTAGTATTCAACCCCAACACACTTCAGATTTGTGCTTCAGCCTGTTCTGGAGGATGATAAATTTGTGCAGCTAAAGATAGTAAACATCTCATTTCTCATCCTAAAGCATGCCCTGCATATATCCTCATGTTAGACAAACAACTTTTCTATAAGTATTTCCTCTGCTACCATTTTTCCTCTGGTCTCTAATCCAGTGAAGCGACTGTGGTGACCTCGCACGAAATATGTTTTGTTCATATTTAACATGTAACCTTCTGAACTTTTACCGCCACCACACACATCTAGTGCTGAGAAAACATGTCAAGAAGTCTCTCCCCCCCTGTCAAGCCTGAGGTGTGGGTCCGTCCCACAACACTTCACCGACCGCACTACGCACAGCTGACCCCGGAGCGATCATGTCAACACTGTAAAAAATTAACTGCTTCCCTTTCGACTGTCTAAACAGTATAAAACATATTGCACCACCTGCTCCTAACGGAAACAGTACTGATACATAAATGAAATACATCCTGCAGATGTAGCTGTATATTTTACGGTTTTAAAAGCGAGAACAATAATAGCATAGCTGCAAGGTATTTTATATAATATATGGTGAAGAAGAGAGGGGGAAACAATCAGACTGCACATTTTTCTTTAACACTACATGAACATAATTTATCAGCAGCGCTAACCCATACTCTCTGTGGCAGGATACATAGATAAATCCAGATTTATGTTCTGCACTCCCACTAAATCATGGAGGTAACGTAGCTCTGTCTATTCAAACTATGTAAATACTGCTGTGCATTTACTGCAATGTGTAATCCATTTGTTATACTAATGCCTAATAATGGGACCTCCATATGATGCTTTGGCAAATAAGTGACTAAATTGCTGCAGAGAGTAATTCAAACCTGGCACTGTGACAGGAAGTAGCAGCTTTAGTTTGGACTCTATAGAATAAATGACTGAATCACTCGGAGATAAGAACTAAATTTATAGCTGAGTTCTTATCAGAATGAAACACTTGGAATTCCAGAAAGGGAAAGAGTTTCTCAGGTAAAGCACTAGAAAGCACTAATGTTTTTGGACAGAAAAGTCCATGGACAGATGTTCGCAAAATAATGACTCCTGCAGACTCTGCAAACAAAACCAAGTCCAAGCCCAGTTCTGAATGAATGACTTTCCTGACATGGTCTCTCTCTCTCTCTTTCTCCTTCTCTCTGTATGTTTCTTCATTCAACAGTGTGCTCCGAGGGGGCACAGATGTTAAAGTAGGAAAAGAGCCGAGCACTTTATCTTAAAGCTTTGCTCCATTTAAAATCAAAAGATACCCCTGAACGGCTCCTGATAAAATAGCCGACTTCCTGAAAACACATTTAGCTATAAAGGAAGTAGTGCTTAAAAAGCAAGGGGATAAGCATCCCAGCAAATCAAGATAATAAGATAATTGCCCTCTTTCCATATTTGGCTCATTTTATTTTACTTTGTATCAGTATGAGGTCTCAGTCTACTGTCACTGCTGTCTGTACACAGTGGAGGAGATTGTCCTCACTGTAAAACACTGAAGACCACAGATGCATCTCTTGGACAGAAGAGGATTTGTTTTTGGCTCAAAAGGTTAAAGTCTGATTTCTCACAACTGAGCCTGGGAATTTGAGTCTGATGTAAGGGTGACAGTGATTTTCCATCCATTTTCGAATCTGAAAAGCAGCTTGGACAAAGATGCTGACACATGTACACCTAAGGCGGGGGGGATTCCCTTTAGACATCAAGTTCTCACTTTGGAGGACTGACATCTTTTGGATCTGAAGAGTCTCCAAAGTCTGCTTCTTCCTTTGTAAATGTCTGCGTCTGCTGCACGCGTTAACAGCCATCACTCACATCACTGAACAATAATAATTACATTTCCTGAGCGCACCGGCTACATCTGTGCACATGCTGTGTTTGTGTGTCATGTGTGTATGTGTATTACATTTTCATATGGTCAATGATGATTTACTGCCTCCATTACAACACCAGCTACAACATCTGTAGCAGTAGTGTGGGCATATGGACGGCAACATCTGCACTGTGAAAGTGTCCATAAGCATTTTTATGGGCAAGCTATACAATACACTCCATGTAAATAAATACATGCAGGAAACTAGTCCTCAAACATGTATGCATGAATGCTCAACCACACTCATATCATATGCAAAAAAAATTTTTTAATCGACAAAATAAAGAAGTCATTTCATATCAAAATAAACCTTGTTTGATTGCATCTGTCAATATCCAGTGTCTGAATATACTCGTGTTTCCTCTCATCTGCAACCATTTTGCAAACTGCTTCAAAAACAATCAGCCGTGTTCATTTGGATGATACAGGTCGCAGGGGCCACCTACTCGGTTTCAAACAGATCCTGATTGACACGGCAGATGTGATCTCCAGCTTAGGTGATTTTCATGTTTTTACGGAGGCTGGCGGACGAGCCAGGTCTAGTGAGTGTGGGAACCAATAAACAATTTCAAATCCATTGAAATGACTTCAGAGGGCTTCGATCCAATCTCCCAAAAGTAGAACTTGTGCAATAGAGGTCTGAGCTTGAATCTGGATCCATTTACTGTCTGTGGAGAAGCTGCATGTATCTTGATTGGAGCCTATTGGAAGTATTATGTTTTTAGCTTTGGGTCAAAATGCGTCAACAGGGCAGTTAAAATAAAGACTTGTCACTAACACTGCGCAGGTTGCATAGCATTTGTGAAATGTGCTTCAGCGTGGGACTCTGTTATTGAAATGGGAATATGTGGGAATTGCTGTTTTGTACATTAGAGTCCTCAAAGATACTCATACACTGGGGCAAATGTGTGTGTGTGTGTGTGAAGCTGGAATTGCTGGAAGAAAGTGAAAACACAGAAGTGAAAAATGCTGTTACACTTCACTTCGTCTTTAAAAGGTTAAATGTTGCACACAACCCACGCAACATCTTGAAAATGTATGAGGATGCAGACAGATTAGATTTCCGGCTCTCCTGATGATTCCGGGTCTTTGCACTTTGTATTCTGTTTTCATTTGTGGCGCACATCTGCCTCGAGCCTGTAAACCTCCTGGCAGTAAGACAAGAATGAATCTTTATTTGTTGTGTGATGGCTCAAGTATAAATCGTACCTTTAACACTTTTGATTTATTTGTCCGCCTGGAAGAACTTATGTGTCTTTGTCCTCCCGTCTTTCCAGATTTGAATAACGTCCCATCCGACCTGCCATCGGACATAGTGAAGATGGATCTGTCCAGGAACAACATCAGACATCTCAGGCCCAAACAGTTCCTGCTGTCCAAAGACCTCAAGCTGCTCAACCTTAGCAGCAACAGCCTGCACCGTATAGACACAGGTAACAGCCGCTTCAGTGCATTATTCATTAAAATCATACAACAGGGTTCCTCAAACATCGCTCCTCTCAAAAGGAGTTTTGCTTCTGTTACATTACCAGTCACTGATGACCTCACCTTGGGTTAAACTAATGATTCCTAAGGAGGATGTGTGACAAATCTGAGGGGTCAAGAAAAAAACAAAATTCTGCCAAATTTTTCATTTAACTTTTATTCTGAAGAATGACTGGGTAATTTTACACTTTCAAAGTACTGGTGATGGTGATGTAGGGTTGCTCAACAATTTTCACAGAGGTTGAGAACCACTGGGTTAAACTGACCACAAGGCTTTAACCCTTTGACGCCTATTGTCGCCGGTTTGTTTCTTGGGGGACCGTTCAAATTCGGAACTACATCCAAATATTATATACATACATGCATTATATGCATTCTGTGTGCTAGAGTAAAATTAACAATCTCCACTTAATTTAGCATCTGCTTGAAAGCAAAAACACAAATTATTTATTTTTTAATATAATTGTATATAAATTCGGGCATCAAAGGGTTAAAAATGAATGAGGGCGTGTCCAGATGTAGCAAATCATTTTTGTGTTTCAAGTCAAGACACCTCAGTGCTAATTATTTGTTATGAGACTGTGTGCACATGCATCTGTACATTAATGCAAGAAATACAAATGTATGAGAGCAACACTGGCAACACAAAACATACAGCATATACTCATGCAATCAGAGGAAATACATGACACACTGTGGCCATAGTGAAGATCTTGCAGAAGCACTTAAAATGATAATTAAAGGCCATTATACAAATACACCAAATACAGTTTGAGACAGTCATAGATATTAGCGTGATTCGCTTGAAAAGCTGGAAAAATGCAGAGGTCGAGATAAAATGACACATTTAACAACACGAGTCAGTGAATATACGACTCTCTGTCTAATCTAAATTAAGATTTTCTTCAGGGAAGTGCGAGATCATTTAGTGTTGAGAAGATCGATTTTACTGAAGCGACATATCCGCTCTGAATAGCAGCATTAGTTGAGCACCATTAAAAAAGTGCAGACTCATTACTCTCTCCTGGCTAATGATGTCTGGGCTCACGTCTTTCTGCCCAGGAGGGAAATCCTTTAAAAACCTCATAGTTTTCTTCATTACCCAGCAACACATGTAAGGAATCCATCGCTGTAGCTCGCCCCCAGAGTGTCCAAGACTATTTGGAAACGGAAGAGTAAATCCTGTGTAATTCTGAGAGTCTGTGATAGCCAGTGACACATGGCCTCAATCATGGTTGTTCCTTATAATCGGGTCCACATTCGGAGTAAAATAAAACATGTTTACGGTCTCTTTCGAGAGGTTGTTTAGCTGCATTTTTCATGTGGCGGATGACAAGATGTGAGAAGGACATATGAATGAAAGGCAAGACAAAGGCTCCGGCAAACTCGGCTTTGACCAATTTTCATGCCAGACTGTTGTGGCTTTTCTTCGCAGGACAACCCCCCCCCAAAAAAGACTAAACAACAACACAATTTAGAGAGTCACTGGAAAGAACACTTCATCAATTTATCAGGCAATTTCGTGTAACTAATACTTTGACACTTCAGTAATTGTCACCATGTGGCGTGACACATCCATCTGAAATATTCATCTCTCTTCAAGTCAGTTCATCTCCTTTGTGTTAAGTGAAGCAACAACGAAACATCACACAAGCATGTAATAATGTGCAATAATGATATCTGTAGTTATGGTGACTGGAGACTTTGAAATGTTTTCTTGTTATGGAGACTTGTTGCCAAGATCTGTCCAGAGCAGGGGCAAGGCCTTGGGGGGGGGGGGTGAGTCCTAAGTTTATCATGTCTGCTGAAGTTGGACGAGGGTTTTGCTTTCGTGCCATTCTGTCTGTTCCTGTTCCCTTGAAGAATGTTAATGCACATACGCTAAAGCTGGAAAATTTGATGGCACGTTGTAAAGCCTCAGGGGGGGTTATATGGATCTGAGATACACTTGGAGATTAGGCTGTTATGTCGAGCTCTTATTAGCAGTTATCCGATGACAAAAGCTTGAGTGTAGTCTCAAAGGAGGGCGGGAACGAGGATGCTTTTGAAATGAAGAACAGATGGAGTAAAACAATTATGGAAGAACTGACAAGTCACACCAACCAGCTAATGGAATAGTTTGATGTTGTGGTGGAAATGCACTAATTTTCTCTCTGGCGGAGAGTTAGACGAGAAGATTGATACTGCTCTCATGTCTCCGCGCTAAATGTGGAGTTACAGCCGGCAGCTGCACAAAGCTCGGCACGAAGACTGTAAAAAGGTGGGAACAAAATCAACATGTACCTTTAAATATTCTAATGACAGCTGCAAGTTGAGTAAAATTCACGGAGAATTGTCGTTTATATTCCAGTGCCATAGAATTAGACCACATAGAGCTTCCTGTGGCCTCAGGGGCTCAAACACAGCACATGAACAGTAGCCAATTTGGGAGAGTCGGTCCCATGAGTTCAGAGATAAGACGCCGGATTGGGAGGTGAAACTGGGGCTATCTATTCCTCTCCCTTCCTCCCCAATAGCTCCCCCGATCTATGTCATCTTCAAGGCTAAAGGATGAGATCGCATCAACAGAAACTCATCTGTTCCAATTTTTAAAAATGGATTTCAGTAGGATTTTCGTCCCCTGCGTCTTTGTCTCGGTGAAGTCTTTATTCTTACGATATATTTTTTCTACCTCTACACACACGCTGTCCCTCCTGTCCTCCTTCCTCCCCCTCCTCTTTAAAGATCAAAGCAAGGCCCAGGGCTGGTGGACAGCGTGAAACAGTCTCCACTGTCCCATTACGCAGGCCGCTAACAATGTCTGGAAGCTGTTAAGGACGTCAACAGTCACCTTTTTAACTCAAGTTAGGATGTTGTTGATTGTGAGGTCAGCTCAAAGTCGCTGATGATTCATATCCGTGCAAGCAGAGATGAATAAGAGAAGACGAGAAATAATTTTTATTGGCTTATTATCAAGATTGGGACAATTCAGGTCAATTGGTTGTGGGTTCACATGTTAGATCTGCCTGACTTATTTCTATTTAATGCATTGGGAAATTCAAATGAGAGTTTTCAATACAGTTCAGACAACAAAGGTTTTCACTCTTAAAATTTTCTAACCTTTTAGAATTCTGTAACACTGATTTAACTTTCACTGCACTTAAAGTGCATTATCTCAGTGTCAGTTCTTTCTGATTCGGCCGATGCTCTTTCAATAAAACACAATTTTGAAAGCAGCAATAATCAATATCTTTTTAACAATGAATGAAATGAATTCATGTCATATTCGTGTGACACAGACAATCATCCAACTTTGCACTTCCCGTCAGCTTTGTGGAATATTTGGGTGTTTTTCAGCTCATTGCTTCAGTTATATAACTTTGATGTTTTGACTCGCTCTGACAAACCAACTGTACTCAAACCTCCCAAGCACAAAACTGCAGACAGACAAAATAAGCTTCTGAAGAAAGTGGTGTATTGAGCAAGTCAAGAGTCAGATATTTTCCCACAGGAGTTGGTGGAGACCAAAAAAAGCAAAGAGAGCAAAAAAAAAAGACAGTTAATATTTCATATGAATGCTAATGTTGCTCTATAGCTACAGGATGTAAATAAGCAACTGTTTGCTAAACACACACATAGAGAAACTTTACTAAGCCGTATGAGATGCCAACTTATTTTCTTCTACTTTTCTTGCAGCTTCATTCGCAGGCCTGCTGTACCTCCGCGAGCTCGACCTCTCCAACAACAGCCTCCATTACTTCCAGTACGGCGTGCTGGAGGATCTCTACTTCCTACGGAAGCTCTCGTTGGAGAACAACCCCTGGATCTGCGACTACAACATCCACTACCTGATCTACTGGCTCAAGCACCACCCGGGCGTCTACTACACTGGCCTGACCTGCTCCGAGCCGCAGGAGTTCAGGGGCTGGCGCGTCGAGGATTACGTCAAGACCTACAACGGGGAATGCCCCAAGGATAAACAAACTGGAGGGACGGACACGGGACAGGGGGGACAAGGGGGGACAGACAATGAGGCGCAGGAGGTGATGAGAGAGACGAGCGAGACGCAGGGCGAGCGTCTGCCTCGGCCCCTCAAAGAGAAGAAGCCCAACAGGTTTGAGATCATCAGGCTGAGTTAGGATGGAGGTGGATGAGAGGACTGGTGGAGCGGTAGAGGTCTGTGGACAGGCTGAAGAACGGATTATTAATGGTAGACTCAGTGATTTGATGTTTAATTAAGAATGCAATATGTAAAAGTACAATTTGGGGATGAAAATCCATTATTTGTGCTTAAAAAAATAATAATTTTTGGACATTGAAATTTCCTTTAAAGATTAGTTGCGATGTCATATTGCTAATTTTACCTTTCAGCAAAAGATTTAGGAAATGCCAGTTGAGCTTTTGTTTTTATCTTTTAGCAGAACATTCCCCAACTAGTCTGTGTCAGATCTAATAACCCAACAAAAATGTCTCCTCACAATGAACTGCAGGTGCTGTCTTATTAGTATTTGATGTTCAGGATATACTTTATTTTCTCTCCCCAGAAAAGTAGTTTTTGCTCTTATTGTATTAATTAATGTATGGCATTGTCAACTCGTTTTCTGGAAATAAAATTGGGTTTATTTTTTCTGAAAGTTTGTTTTACTAAGTGATGGACAGACGTGACGGGAGCTAAAACGTAGGTGGAGGTACTGAACTTGTTTACGCAGAGTGCCACCAGTTGGGCGCTGAGTCTGACGGGAGGCAGATGCATTGAATCATACGCTGACTCACTGTTTTTATGAGGTCATGTAAGTTTCCAGACACACTGTACTGGGAATCTGCCAAGAGCATCATGACTGATAATTATCAGTTAATTTGCCAAATTATAATTATGGCCTGGTATCAGACCTTAACATTGATGATGGTGGAAACCTTATTTGTATTTGGCGTCCGAATCGTGTTCTGCAATTTATTCTTGAAGTTTACTTTTCAGCAAATGAAAAGTATTACATGCACCAAAGAATCTTCTGTAAATGATGTTCATTCTGGAAGTCGAAGGCGGGAAAGTCTGTCAACCAGCGCCACCTAGTGTGCAGGAGACCGATATACAACTTCCTTCTTTCTTCAAGGTAGGGGAAGCAAGTATTCCACCTTTTTTTAAATTAAAAATTATTTCCAGTGTTGCTCTTTATTGATTCAAACTAAATGAATTATTTTTCAATACATGGTAGAGAAGCCTTTTTTCGTAATGACCTTGGTCTTTGCCTCCCAAGTTTCTTGTGTGATAGTTTGGCAACAAATGATTTATGTACTTGCACTTTGAGGTGAGTAGCCGTATTTCAAAGAGTGAAAGAACTAGCCTCCTTTTTCTTCAACCTTTATTTGGATTTTCTGAGAAATCATTGAGGGCGACTTAATGATGCTGAGATTACACCATGACAAATACAAATATACAAAATCAACAAAGAAGAGCAGTTACAGGCAGATAATTAGCTGTTTTCAAGTACATCCCTAAAGTGGTGTCCAATGCCTGCTCTAAATTTCATGTAAATAGTTGTGTTGGGAACATGTTTAATAAAAAAGAAACAAAAAAAAAAAACATTTTGAATACTTATTTCCCGCTGTAACTGGAGATGAATAGAATGATTTTATAGTCACTGATCATTTGTTGTCAGATGGAGCAGAAGTCTCCATCCTCATTCTTCCCACCATTGTTCCACTCGTAACTAACTCACTAAACGTTTAGGTAGATTAAATGTGCCATGTACGAAACTCCAGCTCCGTGTCTTCCAGGCTGGTGTTTAAATAAGGCCTGCCAACTTGGGATTACACATAAAGAAGGATCCTGGGTGTAAGCCTCATCAGCTCCATTACCTCAATTTGACTGTTGAGTTGGCAGGAAGTGATCTTGGCAAAGTTCGGCCTTTAAGGTGATTTGACTTTTTTTCCTGTTTACATGGGTGCACGTAAACAGAGTTAATTGTTTCTTAATGCACTCCCAGATGTTTTACTGTCTGTGGTAGTGAGCAACCAGCCTGCAGTCACAGGTTTTGTGTAACAGCACAGTGCCCTCTAGTGTTCACAATGAAGTGGTCCATGGAAGGCGCAACAATTTTCGGAGACACTTCATAGCATTTGTGACCCATTAGTTTCAGAAACTTACATTTGTTTCTCAGACTTTGTCCTGCTTCATCATGTGAACTGATGATCATGTGAAATTAAAGAGAACATTTCAGTGTAAGACATGATCATGTATATATGACTGTGACAAGTCAAACAACAACGTGTAATTCACAGTCTTCAGGTGTGTAACAGGACATGTTCATCAGCAGCAGGGGATCACAGCTCGTCATAGAGGCACCACAAGAGGTCACTTGGGTGAAATACTCGGAGTCTTTTTCCAGCAGAATGAAGCATGAAAACAAACATTTCGACTAAATACAACACAAAGGATGTTGAGGATAACGTGGTTGAGGCCATCGGGTGTCAAGATGCTCAGAACATCTTGTGGTATTCACTATGTTTTTAAATTCAAATTTTGATCACTTTTGGTTGTGCAAACTTTTTAAAGAAGTGTAACTGTAATTGTACAAGTGTAACTTAAACCAACACTGATCACAGCTGTCTCTTCCTCCTTACTAAACATGCATGGTTTGACTTTGTCTTTCAGCTGAATGTCTCTTTCAGTACTTTCCAAAAATCGCGTAAACTTCGTCAATGCAAAGGCTCATGGTCCTTGAGGCCGAATTCCACATCCATGTATCTTTTAATGAGTCTTCATCCACTGTCAGCTCCTTAATATCCACCTTCAGTGGCCTTATATTTCTCTTGTCCTATCCATGTTTGAATCAGCAACACGTCTTCTTCTCCGGTGGCGTGTTGGAACTTATGACGCCATTAACCGGTCGAGAGTTGGCCCGGAGGAGAACTCGAGGTGTGCTGTTGCTCTCTGAGCCCCCCGGCTGGACGTGAAGGCCGTTGCGAGACAGAAGCTCTCTGGCCATCATCATGAAGGCTTCTTCTACATTTTGACTCTCCTAGATGCAGAGATAGAGAACTTTAGATAACAATGTCAACATGTCTCCACTGTCTTTTTTTCATATGCATGAGTACAGTGATCACCTTTGCAGATGTTTCTAGAGCAGCTAGTATGCCTGCCTCTTTTGCCAGGTTGCAAGCTTCCTCAAACTCAACCCGGCGCTCCTCCTCCAGGTCGCATTTGTTGCCTAGATGGAGACAATAACAAAGCTGACGATGACCTCACATACCCAAGAGCTGTCTGCATCACCAATATTCTCTTAATATCATCAATGCATGGACTTTGCACGCCAACATTTCAACATATTTAAGTGAACATACATTTCTGCAGTACTGCTGAAGTGAACTGAAAGTTAAAATTTTCCACATCTGTTGACCCTCAGTTCGACATGCTCACATCTGAAATGGTAAGTTCCATTCATTGTCAGGAAATGATGTTGATCAGACGCCTTCTTCTTTGACAGATTTTGAGGACCGTGGACTACTAGTGATTTTTGAAATTTGTTTTTATGTTTTTATTTCTTGTTTTTAGTTGAGTATGATACCCTTTCCACACAAATGAGAAAGTACCATAGCTGATTATTATTACCATGTCCTGCAGCCCTTTGTATAATAGAGACTGAAATATAGATTTCTGACATGAGGCTTTATGGATTTGCTGCAAAAAGATGCCACCTATGTTAATGAATATATTTCAAAAGCCTCACTAAGGCTCTTAAATCCAAGTTATCACGTTAATAACCTGCAGGGAACTTAATGCGCCCCAAGGAGCAATCATCAAGTCATCCCTGACTACTAAAGCAACTTTCCCCAGCTGGTGGAGACACTCACTCAGCACTTTGACTATTTAATGGAGAAATTGGAAGTTTTAGAGTTGATGATATAAATCACATCACAGCAGCATCACCACAAATTAGCCTAAAAAATCTCATATGAACAGACACCTGTAGCATTATGTTCTCTCATGCTGTCTTCATGGCCTGACCATGTGACCGGTCACGCCTGCACTCACCTATGAGAACCAGCACTACATTGGATGCTCCATAGAGCTCCACCTCCTTGATCCAGTGAGTCACCGAGTCAAAGGTGGAGCGTCGCGTGATGTCGTAGGCTATGATGGCGCCGTGAGCGCTGCGGTAGTAGCTCTGGGTGATGGTGCGAAACCTCTCCTGACCTGCCGTGTCCCACACCTGCATCTGTTACACACACATAGATGACAAGGAGTCAGATTTAACAGTTGTATGGATGAAATACACTCAGCTGGATGCATGGCTGATCAGCACAATAGACTCCAGCAGACACAGGGGAAATACTGTTTCAGACTCCTTGGTGTCCCTCTGCAGAAAATAGTCCCCGAGCATCTGACAGACCACGTTAACATGGTAACAGCTGTCATGGCAAACAAGCTAGACTCACTAGCTCAACCTATTTTTTTTGTGTTGATGGTCTCAACCGTTTGTCCTTTGTTTTCTGGATAAGCTTCAAAAACATATAACATCATTTTTACACTTTATTAGTATAATAAAATCTCACATCTTTACATTTCTGAATATGTTCCTGTAAAATATATATCACTGGCCATAATATATATAAACGACCATTTCTGCCTTTTCCTGATTAATGACTCCCTCTTTATATTGAAATTGCATGATAAATAAAGCAGTGAGTGAACTGACAGTTGATGTACATTCACTCACTATTAGGTGGCTCAATCACACACAGCCTCAGGCCTGAACTGTTGGTCGGGGGGTTGAGGTAAACACACAGACGGGAGCTGCCATTGTTTGGACCCATTTGAAGCCTTTACAATCGCCAAACCATTCAATTTATTGTGTTGCTTTTACAACCTCATGGCGACTTTATATTTTGATTTACTGATTCATAAAAACAGATTGATTAAATGGGAGAATTAAATACCTCTGGGCTATCAAACACCAACATCCTGCCTGTAAACACAGTTAGCGTCTGAATGGAAAGGAAGAGGAAGCAGATTGGAAACCACTAAATTCATGTTTCTATAAATCAAAGGTGGTCAACCTTTGACACCATACTTCTCTTAACTGTAACAATGTATAACACGGATGAATGATAACATGTTTACTTGCTTGTAGAGATGCCATGAATTTTTTTATCCTGTACTCATCTAACTGGTTTGGCCACCAAACAATACAGTTGGTGTCGGTATGTTGACTTGAGTAACCGACTGTGCCTTCTACTGTACTAATCCTAGTTAGATAGATATGAATAAGTGACTTTATTTGACCATTTCGGGCTTCCATACCTGGCAGTATTATGAGTGACAGACAATGCAGTGCCTGTGTCTACCCATTGATCAGATAATCACATGACTCATCAGTTCGTTAGTGATATTAGAGGATGTGTGATCCTCTATTTAATTGAATGATTATTTGTATCCAAGTTGGTTTTCAGAACAAAAGTACTCAGATACATGTGGAACTATCATCATTTAGTCATCATTTAGTTGCTTTTCCAGCTCAGTGACGTTGCACAGAAGTATAGTTTTGACTGCACAAAAGCTGGAGCAGAGCAGAGAAACCTGAAGGGCAAGTCCTTCATGTGAGCATCTGGTTGGACTTGTTTTGGACTGAGTCTAACTGACACTGTAACCGAAGGACAACTCTCACTGTAGTGTCATTTACCGGCAAACTTAGAAAAGTTCATCACATCTGAGTGACCCTTAGGTGGTGCATTTTCCAACTTATGCCATACTTTTCATTAAATATTTGATTTCAAAAAGAGGCCTTTGATCATTCTGTGCAGCCTGTCATTGTCAGGGTCAGCTTACTCTACACCCATGATAAGGATCAGGGCATTTAGAAGGCATTACTGGAGCTTTCTGAAGGCTTCACTGTGTCAAATTCAAGACCTTTTTAATGCAACATCAGTATGATTGACAACCAGTACAGTTGTCTATTACACATTATTTTGAGTGCTTTCCCAAAGTATATCATAAGAACTGATACATGATATAACTCATAAATGCAAGCTTGACACAGATACAGAGTCATTTCCATTTAGTTTTTTTTGCCAAAATCAACATTCGCCCATTAAGCTTCCAAGCTACTGTAACAAGCAGTAGCAGAAGCTACAGGTGTAATGGTGTCGAGGGAAACTCAAAAAAAAGGGGAACAAACACATAATTGTTCACAATCCACTGTTTCCTGACAGCCTGCAATCAAATACAGGAACATTTTATACCTAACATTACTTCCTTTATAATTAAAGGCCGTTTAATGCCCCCTAAGGCCTGTTAGGAAACAGCTCCTTTTGAGGCTCATGAAGACCTGAAAATGATCATTTGCACTCCTCACATCTTCTTTATCCCTTTCTAATGTCTTTGCTTTAACCTACAGTCACATGCTGGTAATAGTAGTTTTTCAGTCTTTCAATTGTGAAACTCTTGTTAAAGCCATTTTTATCTACTCTGTCGATGAATGACTTCACTGGCTACAACTTTTACTGTATTATGAAAATCCAGTCCCCACTACGGCTTGTTGCACAGACAGGGGTGCATGTGTTGGATTTGATGTTCTATATTTGATATTTTTCACACCAGCTCAGTACATGCAAGCCCTAAAAGACCCTACATGATCCACAGCACACACACACACACACACACACAGTACCAACCTTAACTTTCCTCCCCTCTATGTCCACCGTTCGTACACTGAAATCCACTCCGATGGTGTTCTGCTGTTTGGCTGAGAAGGTCCCTGACCTGAAATTCTGAACCACGCAGGTCTTCCCTACGTTAGAGTCTCCGATCAGGATGATCTTAAACAGGAAATCAAAAGAGTCATCATGTTCAGCTCCTGGGGTCTGCATGGTGGAGGTACCACAGAGTGTTTTGTCTGTGGATGTGAACGTGTGAGAATGAAGGAAATGACCCCTCCTTATGCTGTAGATCACTTATAGATAGCTTATCTTTGAATCAAGGTATAGGAAAGACAGTGGACCCCAAAATGCTATTAACAAAAAACAAAAACAAAACTATCACTCCACTGTGTCTCCTTCAAGTGAAAGCTATAGTCCAGAGTAGATTTTCAACAGCAGGGTAAATTTAGTTAAATTAGTCCACATGCAGCCTGTGAAACCAGTTGAGGGTTTCAAGAAAGTTTGTTTGTCAAGATGTTAAAAAATATGTTGTTCAAGTGTTAGACAATGCTGCATTTTCACTATAAAACTTAAATGGTCTATGAGGCACACATGCAACAATATAGAAGAATCAACTGTGCCTGTTTTCAGATGCTAAAAACTGAAGGGATCTTCTCTATAATCGTGCATTCTGTCTCGTGTCTCCAGCCAGTTCAGCCTGTCTCTCCCCCTCCTCCGCTTGTGCTCTTTCAGTTGGGGACAAAACTGTCTCAGTCTCTGCTCCTTTCAGCTCCTTCTCAGGTGTTGACCCACTTCATGGCCCTCAGCAAAAGACAGCATGAATGTCCCATCCTTTATGTCCTCTCCCGCACAGGTTTTGATCAGCTGTCAGTCAAATGAAACAGGAAGTTCCTTTGAATAAAATCAAAAGGTACTTGTCTGTAATCCAGTTTCCTGTCAAATCCACCTGCTGTTCTTTCAATCACGTGTCAGTAGTTTTCATCCAGTGGCTTCACCCTCTCTCTCTTTATCTCTGTATCCTTCTGTCATCAGTTTTTCCTGTTCCTATTCACTTATAGCCCTCTCTCGCTCTCTCTCTCTCTCTCTCTCTCTCTCTCTCTCTCTATCACCTGTGGAAACAACAGAAACCTGCCCTACCGGTTCTAGGAAAGTAGCCCAGCCCCACTGCAGCTGTGGGATCCTGGGAAATGCAGTCTTTTTTTTTTTTTTTTGCCAGGAATTCTGTAAACCTCTTCAGCTCCCACAGACACAATGTGTGAAACTTTCATGAACATCCCCAAATTTGTGGTATGGCCAGAAAACAGCAATTTATATTTGAATGTGTTGTTCATGATGGGAGTGATAAACATGCAGGTACAGATAAGTAGAAGTGGTGAAATGCAGCTTAAGACATTTACTGAATTCTGCAAATAAGTACAGCTCTATTCATTTTTTCAGATACGCTTGATTATGCAAATTCTTAAAATCAAAATTCCATGTTGTTAATTCATTTCATTTGTCCTTTTCATCCTTGAAAACATGTATTTAATTAAAAATTGCATCTTAAAATGTTGCTTTCCTTAACCTTAAACTACTTTCCCCCCACTGTATGTGTATTTGACTATAAGTGAAAAGATGTATATAGTGTCTAAAGTCTCTTATTTCTGCCTTGTTTTCATCTTTTGTCATTTCTAATAACTGTTTCCTCTTGTTGACTTTTGCCCTGCTATAATGAAATAAATTTCTTATCTTGTCTCTAACACACCAGAGGAGAGAGGGTGTGTGACAGACTTCAAGCTGAATGGCCTGACCATAACTGATTTGATGACTGACTGTTTAAGTTAATAAGCAATGGATGAAAGACACATTTGTGAATTACTTTTTTGTTTGTTTGACAATGTTTAGGATCAGTATGCTAAAATGTGTCCACTTTTTTTAAAACTAGAAAGACTGTGAATCATTCATTCATTCATTCATATTAGAAGATATATTTCACAAAAAATAAAAATAATATGTAATCCATCATTTAAATGAATAGGTAAGCGGTGACAAATCCAAATAAAAACTAAAACTGTGACCTTAGACTTTCTATTAAATCATGGTTAACATTATTTAGCAGCTCTTGAATAAATTCCTTTAATCCTGACTGAACATCATCCCGAATCCTCTCGCTTCCAACATTTCCGACTGCACGTGAAAGCGGCACGGCGCATCCTCCTCCGTACGTCACGGTGACGTCCTGTGCGGACAGATAGGTGTCCTGGCTGTGAAGACCACATCTGTCCATCCAGCCTGGACATAGTGTGGATGTAAACGGCTGCTTTAGAGGCCGGACAGCAGCGGCAGCATGCAGCGGAGCGCGGTGGTCGTGGTGGCGGACAAAACCAGCCTGAAAAGGCCTTTTATCTTTGCAAATGCTGTTCATATGGTAGGTAAAAAAAAAACCTTGCTTTTGAATGCAACTGAAGCCAAGAGGCCCGTTTGCTTGTCTTTTATAGGTCACGTCTCTGTTTGCTTGTCTGATTTGCAGCTGTTACTAAAATCAATCAGCTCTGTATTGAACCCAAACAGGAGCTGTTTGTCACACACACACACACACACACACAAACATCCTGCAGCGAACCTCCTCCATTAAGATGATGCACAGTGTTTCCATGTCTGCAGTGCACTTCAAGCCAAAAATGTTTTCAGGTTATGCATAAAGGAAATGGTGTAAAAGAAAATCACTTGACGCCATAGTGAGGCTTATAATTTGCATCACTGGAGGATGAGCATCGTTTTGCATCACACCAACCTCTCCTAACAAATAATATCTATAATGTTCTTATAATGCTAATGTGTGAGTTTAGAACCATATGCTGTGTAGATATTGCTATTAAATTGTAGCTGGATAACATGCATCCGCCTTACATTAGCCCTCAAGTGAACTATACTGCTCCACTCAAAAAGGTGACACCTAAAGGCAGCACAGACTTAAAACATCTGAGGTGATATTTTGAATTGCATTTACAGGCTGGATCCTAATTTACAGACACTGATGTTGCAAACTGGAATATTTATTTCCTTCACGTCTTCTTTACTTGCCGTACTTTGCAAACTTAATTTCCCATGTTCCCTTCTCCAAAGGCGCTGTGCTTCTTCATGCTGACGATGACAGTCGCCTGGCACAGAGACCTCCTCCAAACTGGCAAAGTAAGACTGCAGGTCCTCTTCTGACTGGATGAAAATAAGTTCCTACGCAGATCGTATTATTTATTGGTGGCAGAAATAGCTCCTGTCTTCTCAGGATTTAAAGGAGAGAGAGAGAGAGTTGCTGAGATATCCAAGGGCAGCTGGGGGATTATTAATGCACGAGTCTGCTTCCATCAATACAGCCTGGACACATCACAGCGTTTTTATATTGTCTTTTCTGTGGAAGAGCAGAGTTCAAGCCCTCATGTTGGCAAGCATCTGCCAGTTGAAAGTGTCCTTGGGCAAGACAGTGAATTATCTCCAGGCCTCAGGGTGCCGTTCTGGAGCCGACCCTGACTTTTGACCTCTTTTGTGGCCATGCTATCTTGGAAAACACATCTGCGACACCAAAATATGAGTGTTAATGTATATCTGATATGAATTATATTTCATCTACAGATACTTTGATTGCTTTGTAAACAATAATCCCATCAACACCGATGTTATTTTTCTCCTCAGCTGGTGTCCAACGTTTCTGTTGTGATAATGTACGTCATGGAGATCAGCTGCCTGCTGCTCTCAGTGCTCGGTGTGTTTGGAGCCTGTACAGGAAAGAGATGGTGTTTGATTCTGGTAAAAAAAAAAAAAAAAAACTGCTTTAAATGTGTTTGATTGTGTTTGTTCTTGTATCTGTGTCGGAAAGTACCAAGAGAAAAATCACAATTCTTTCTAGATTTTCTTTTTACCTGAGTTTATTTATGTGTCCAAAAGTGGTTTCTGCAAATAATATTCCTCTTTCACTTACTACTGTTTGCTTTCTGTGTGTATGCAGTACGCGACTGGGATGGCAGCAGCCAGTCAAACAATAATTGTCAGAACAGCACTGAGCTATCAAGACATTTATGAGGTATAGTAGTCCTGCTTTTGCAATGTTTCATTTTATCTTTTAGTACGACATAACCTACAGCTATTAAAAAGCGGTGTGATTCCTCCCTGCTCAGAAACGTGTGGTCCGTGAGGAGTCCAAGCTGCTGTCCATGATGCCACTCACTGGGACCAGCAAAGCCAACAGGACGCTGCTGTATAGTATTCAGCAAGAAGTAAGCAGCCATTTTTCATTTGTTCAAATTTCACTGGGCTGAGATTTATAATACACACTCCAGATAATTTCCTCAAAGCACAGTGTAGATGAAAGTAAAACTAATTTCTGCTGTATTTTTGTCCACCACACAATGAAATGGTGTGTCTATTTGTTCATCTATTAAAGGTAAAACCTCAAATAATATGTCAGCAATATGTTCTGGCTTTCCCTGAAGAACGACACTGGCATTTAGAAAGTACTCAATTCAGCCATCTAGTTATTATACTAATGTTGGTTCTCTCAGTGAAGAGATCATTTCTTAGTGTCACATGAAAAAAGTAAATATGAATGGATATTATATATTTATGGGGCAAGAGTGCTTTTAGAGTTCCCATAATGCTTTGGTGCAAGTAAGCAGAAAGTCATATGTTTGTGTTGCCATGTGGCCTACAAACTTGAGCCCTATTCTGTAGCCCATTTGTTCAAATTCTGGCAAATTGGCCACTTTAAAATGGGTCAAATTAGCCTTTAGTAGCTCATGTGTGCAATGCACCCATTGATGTAGAAACACTGGGTTACTTTCATCCTTAAAATGTGACCATTGTCTGGCAGGTCCTGGAGTTTTAGAAACATCTTTTTCTGTGACTTCTAGGTGTATTTATGGACATGTATTTGTGACATTGAATTGTCACACTGAATCCACAAATGCATGCATCTTATCTGTGTGTTCAGATTTGACTGAGCTATGACTGCAACACACCCTTAATGGTGAACAAGCCTGTTAATGCTAGAGCTTCCTCTTCCTTGTTTGCAACCAGCACAATGTGCTTACTTGAACTCACTAATACAACCAGCAGAAAACTTTGTAGCTCACTAACATTTTCTGTCGGCTGACTTGCTCTGTGCCCAGCACGAACTACAGCAAGCTTAGTGGTATTTTGGTGCTTTTGTCTCAGCCACCTGAGGCAGAAAAATACCAGCTGCCACACTGCTAGGCAGAATCTGTCAGAATAGTGAAAAGATAAAAGAATAAAAAGAATGGAAATCTAAGGAGGCTGCACCAGAAAGTCAGACACCCAGTCTAACACTGCACACACATGGCAGATTTTCCCCCAACACAGACACACACATCACACACACACAGCACCCATGTGGCAATCAAACATGATTGAAGCCACACCAGCAGTTAAGTAGCCTCAGGGGCGTGGCCAGGCAGGCAGGTGTGTCTTATCTTAAAGGGTCTCTTTACCCTGCTGTGAGGAAACGTCAATCCAGCCGATATATTGAAATGATTCTGAACTAACATGTAAGAGATGATGCCAGGATCTAAGACAGAACTTGTAACTGAATGATCCAAAGAGAGAATCCATCACTCATGGGTGCAGATGTGTTTATGTGATTTAAACTGTTTTATGTATTTTGTTCTGGCGTTTTTGTTTTGGATTTCCTTGAACTGTGCGCGTCTGTCTGTGTGTGTTTATCGCCTCCAGTTTGAGTGCTGCGGTCTTATTGAAGGCTACAAAGACTGGGGCTCTTCCATCCCTCCTTCCTGTAACTGTCAATACCCAGGAAAATGCGTGAGTATCTCCCCTTGTGTAAGCAGAATATAAGCAGTGAAGATGACTCACTCGGGTCTGGGATTCTGCAGCCACATGCACTCCACAAGTATGACTTGAGGGAGAACTTATTTTTTAAAAACCTGGCTCTTATTTTCATAGTTTTGGTCATCATTGCTTTCAGCTGGCAACCCTTTAGTCATTACTTTTATTGCTTAAACCTGAAACAATCCTGGGAAAAAGCAAGTTTGTTTATAATGGATCCCAATTAGCTTGCTGCTATTGGGTCCACAGAAAAAAATATGGCAGCAAAAAACCCAAAGTAACCAAATAGAAACAGAACAGTCAATATCAATAAATGGTTCAAATTGCCACATACAATGGAAACATGATGAAGCTCAACAATGTGTCAGTCATGCACAGATTCATGGCAGTTAATTATTACAATTACACAGTGACATTTAAATGCACAACCACCCATAAAATGCAAGACGACATCAGATAAATTAACATAGCCTTAGTTAGCCTCAGGTGCGTCTGAATTTGTTTCTTAAAAATGTCCTGCGAAAGAGATGAAAAAGATTCTCATATACCTAAAAATATCTGCCATAATAACAGACTGCTGTACATATCAATAATAATATAGAATGCAAAGTGTAGCAGCAAGCAAACAGGTTTTATTAACATACCAGATTCACTTAAACCACTTGTTCAGTGGTCTAAAGCTGAACCTTAAAGGAGCTCTACAGTATCTATTAAATGGCTGCAGATCACAGCAGCAAAGTTGGGAAATATTATGTTGTCATAGCTGATAGGAGTGATGGACAAAGTCGTGTAAATGAGACCCAAGATGTAAAGAGAAAATGTAAAATTGTCCTCATGTCACTTACATCCATACACACATCTTTCACCAGTATTAATTGAAACTCATTTTTGTTACATTATGTAATGAGATTTTCTGCTCCACCAGATTCGACTACGGGGCAGTGCCACACTCGGGGCTCCGAAGAACCAGTACGTTTATCGAGAGGTAAAAAATCTTAATGGTCAGTTCTCACTGATCTTCTCTCAAACTTTTACCACAGTCTTTAAAGTAACCCTGCACTTTTTCCTCACAGCCTTGCCTACCAATTTACGTGTCTGAGCTGAAGCTCGCATTCTCATTGGCGATGGGGATACAGTTCGGAAGTGGAGTGTTTTGGGTAAGTGTTTTTTCAAATTATTGTTATGTTCAAATTTCATGGTCAAAGTATAGAAGACTCTCTGGTGAGTAATTTAATTCATATCACATTAGACACATACATGCAAATAAATACTTCCTGTCATGAAGTAGGCATGGTTTTCAGCAGAAAAAAATATTAAACACCACAGCATCCAACTCTTGTCTTTTCCCTCCCAGGTGGTTTTACTTGTCATGAGCATCAAGCTGATGGGCCAGATAAAAAGGAAACAGGAGTTCATGGCTCTCCTCCAATCAAACAGATATGTTCCTGGTGCCTTCTAGTCACCGTTTTGATACACACTCCCAAGTTATTATCAAGAATACCTTGTTTGAATTTGCACACGTAAACACATTATGCTGTATACCATAATCTGGCTATTTCGTGCTATAGCAACATATGTTGCCATTATAATTTTCAATTAACACATGTTAATGCATGGAACTGATATTGGAAAGTAATCTAAATGCATAGATCAAATTTTAAAGTCTTTTCTTTTGCCTTACTGCTGTAAAAAGAGTGCAAATTAATGAAATTAATTCATCTTTAATAATCATCACATTTTCACATGAGTTTGTTATATCTCTAAACATTATCGAACATTAACCAGTCCCTTGTTTTCTTCCAGTAGCTGCAGCCTATCTTGGCATTTCATTATTACAGTATTTGTTAACCTATCTGGCTAATGTTAATTTCCCTCATACACAGACACATCAGTTAGTCTTTTGACATTTTTGTTTGTTTCTTTGCTTTATGTCGGGACTGAAGCTACATTCTGCTCAGCCATGATCATGTGACACATAAAATTTGAAGTTAAATGATTTCACAAAGACAACAAAGCTCATCAATTAATGGCTTTAATTTAACATTTTGTCGACTGGACCAACTTTCTTTTCAACACACGTATCTAAATGTTCGTACTTGTCTGAAGCTCACTCGTTGAATTTACAGCATTAGAGCAACCAATAATCTTTGAACAAATAATAATATTAATAACCCTTATGTAGCACCTTTCTTAACCAGTGTTTACAAAGTGCTTTGATTGAAATGTAATTGTTTATTTATTGTCGAGCAATGTAATTTTCTTGGGTCAATAATCAGGTTAGACAGAGGAATGAGCCTTAGCTCTCATTGGGACACCAGAATGTCTTGATGCCTTGTTAATAAGCACATTGTACATTTGAAACCTCATCACTCCATTCAGTTTCTCTTAAAGCACACATAGTGAGTAAACACTCATTTCTACAAAGAGGAGGAGAGGGGACTATGTTTGGTTGCACATTCAGTAGACATGCAGTAAAACCTCAATACATTTGCCTCCAAAATTGGATTTTAAAGGCTTGGAGATGTTTTGGCAAAACCACTGCAGACGAGTTGTGAGAGGCTCTCGTAGGAAAGTGTGTCATCAGTTATGTCCCGACTGATAACACTCTCGCCGAAGACGCCTTTCTGCAACACCACTTCGAATATTGACTTCCTGCATGAGCTGCCCGCAGTCGAAACGTCTCCTCGACTCATACGCTGTCAAATGAATTTCATCTCAAACAGCAGATCCGATGTCTACCTGTGCACTTTAACCATTAATGCCTAATATACAACATGTTCTTGCAAAGTATGGTTGTTTTGATTTCTGTCACACTGTTTTTTTTTATTTACGGAATGAAATTATGTAATATTTTGTAAATAGAAAGAATAAAAATGTGATTCTTGTTCCTTTGATGTTTTCGTGTTTTATTTTGAAATCATTTCTTGAGAGCTTAAAAACATACATTTGCCCAAATTCTGTACTTGACAAAGCTGTTTTCATTTTGTTTGACATTTTCATGACTTACAGGTTAACTTTACCTTGTAAGTTACTCAAAAGAAACCCTGTGAGAAGTTAAAATTAAAATGTCTCTTTGGTGAACTTAACAACTCTGACACATCTGAAACAAGACAAGGAGACAGAGGCCGAAAAGGTCGGGAGCCACTGGTTTAATCTTTAACAGTGTGTTGAAAATATATTTTTTTAAAAATCTAATATTACATAAGTGAACTTACATGTATGCTCTCCTGTTTTCATGCAGGAGATAAGGGAGTGACATTAGGCTTTGGCAAAGCAATGCTAAAGGCGCAGAGACCGGCTTTATAGGAATCTAGACTTTCTTCTTTGCCACCCACAACATGACAATTCAGTTTACTTCCCTGTTATCTGTATTTCTCTCTTCTCTTGCTGTAAACAGAAACACCTGATCATGGAACCACTCATGCAAAACCAATGATATCCTATTACAAAGTATAAGTATGCATTGGCAATAAATCTCTGCAAGTATTCCAGTAAAATCTTTAATTAAAATGTTATTGAAAGATTAAAAAAAAGTAAAAAAGAAAAACAAAAGTATGCATAAAGTTTGGCAGAATAAGACACAATTGCAGAAAGCTATAAAACCACAAAATACAGACATTCGCATTAAAGCTCTAATACATCCATAACATAGATATTTCTGCATCAGATCTTCGTCAGTGCTTTTTATTCTTTTTGAACCATATCTTTAACCAAGTCATCATTATTTCCTGTTTCACTTCCATCTTCGATCAATTGGGCTAAATAACCATTTCAATCCAGGATGAAAAGTGCAGTTTATGTATCTTTAGTTTCATCATCTTTGATTATCACAAAAAAAAAAAATTCAAAAAAAAAAAATTGAGTGCTCTCTTTTTTTCCACAAAAAAAAAAAATCTTGAATCAAAAAATTAAAAATAACACTAAAAATTTATTTTGTTTTTTTGAAAAAAAAAACTAGTCAAACAAATATATTTAGAAAAGAAATAAAAACCCTCTCATGTAACTTTTATGCAATTTCACTTGTTGGGGGCAACTTCTGATACTTTCACGCATCAGAAATAAACTGTATCCTTGTAACCATCCTAATGTTTTTCTCTTCATCTTTGCTAAACGTGCTGACGTGATGACCTCCATCCATGTGAAGAGCAGCCCAAAAATAAAAACAAAAGGAAATCAGGTGTGCTCTGCAGCGTCTGAGAGGACGGTGTAGTTTCCGGCTTTCGCCTCTGGACTGTAGACCACTGTGGGGACGTCTTCCTTCCGACTCAGCTGACACAAGATGACGATACACAAAACTGCCGACAGCATCTAAAAAGGAGATACCGAAAGGGTCATTTACTTCCTGTTCATGTATTATTTTTTGTAGAGCTGCAATTTTTGAAAGAGACAGAGGGGGTCAGAAAAGACAAAGCAAATGCAGCGACAGCTTCTTTTACTGAACACACCACAGAAGAAGAGGCACTGATGTAAATACACATTATTATTATCATTATTATTCCATCCCAATAATTTTCACACAGTCCCTTGAGGAAACAGAAAAACTGACTGTGGGGATTAAAATATTCAAAAGCTCCAGTACTAAAGCTACTAAATGAACAAACCTTCACTTTTAAGCTTTGACAGAAATGAAGCTCCTAAAAGGCTGAGTGTCATGAAAACTAGACAATCTCATCAGTACAATCAAAAGCTCCAGAGCTACTTCAGATGAGAATCATCAGCTGTGAACGATGGTTAAGAAGGGCTTTAAAGTCTAGTGGTACACTTAAAAGGAGAAAAGGGCAAAATGGAGGTTCTGTTATAAGAATGAACATCATAATGAATCATGAAAAAGTACTGGTGGATAAATGAAGAACAAATGATAGCAACTAGATAAGACAGGGAAACAGATGGGTACAATTGTGAGAGACACATGTATAGACTGAAAGTACATACCCAGAGTAATGTGATGATCAGCATTACGCCCAGCGCAATGTTATAGACAATCATCTCATGCACAATCAGGTACGAAAGGCACGGCTGAAACAGGAGAGGAGACCAATCAGTGTCATGTTCCATAAAGCAATTTCACCATAAAACATGAAGAGTTCAGGTGGATTCCACAGGGAGGAAACTTATTATGAAGAGGGAAAAAAAAAAAAAAAAAAAAGAAATGGTGAGAAATGGTGTCAATGAGTAAATATAAAAAAACAGTGATGAGGAATTGCAAAAATATGTTGCTTAATTTTAAGGGCTCAATTAAGCATTAACCTTCATTCGTATTAGGAGATTGTTCATACGTTTGCAAGCAGCAATACAAAACAACGCTTTCTTGGATCTGATGTTTTCAAATGTGACTTTGTTAAGAATAAAACCAAATTTGCTCAGATTATCTTATTATAACCCTTTTTCTGTTTGATGCCGAAACTGCAAAAAGAAAATGCTGTGGGCAATTACTGTCACAGTTTTTTGTTCACAGTGAATGCACCCTCTGTCCTGTTTCTAGGTCACAACATCTTCCTTTTTTGGAGGGTAAAATTTATACCTAAACAAGAAACTTTCATGAACATTCAGTGGCTTTTCTGTTCTTGTTTTCTAATAACTGTCTTTTGAAATTCAACAACTCCACCGTTGTTTCTTCTGCAAATATTTAATGCAAGAGGCAAAGTTTTTCTTTCTTTCATTTATTCAGTTTTTTTCCTTTGTCATTGAACATAGCAACATACACATTACCTCTTTATATATCATGATGGGCTGGTCATCGACCCTGTGCTCATACAGACTGCTGTTTCTGGGAGCCACCACCTAGAACACACAGACGTGAATCATGAGACGAATGACTGACTTTCATTCACCAGAGGAGCAGAACAACATTAAGAGAACAACACTTGAAACTAATGTTTCGCAGGAATAATGTTCACCAACTTAGATTTGCATGTCAGCATTTTAACATCAACAGAAATACGTGGGATGATTTAAAATATAAGAAGATGAGGTTCATCATCATCATCATCTGAGGAGGGGGGGGGGTCATCGAAGGGAGCATCAAAATTATCATGATTCATCCTGAGGGGAGCGTGAATGCCAACCTCACAGTAACCCCAGATGAAAATCAGGAGGTTTCATCCTCTGGGGGATCATGAATGTCTGTTCCAAATGTCTTGGCAGTCCAAAGGCTTGACCCATCGACACTGCCATCCATAATTCTTTGCTACTTGCTCGGCTAAAAATGAAATAGATGTTGGGTGGAATTTGGATTTGTGATATTTGAGAGGGCTCATGAGTCTTTACATTAAAGGGAGGAAACATTCTACTTTGCAAGTTAAAAGGCCTGTTTTGACTTTCCTGCCACGTTACAATTTATCTTCAATTTGAGTTTAACTAATGAATATATATCAATGGGTCTTGGTACACGAGAGTTTCACACTCACACATGGCTTAGTGGAGTCTGCAGTGCACAGGCAGGATTCTGAGATGTTGTAGCCCCAGTCTGGGTAGCCCTGGTCCAGTCCACAACACTGAAACTGAGAAGAAGAGGAAGTCAAAATACATAGAGAGAACTACTAATAATCTTGTCACACTCATGGAGGCAGCATCCATTTTCAGCAGTATCTCATACTTTTTCTATCACAAAAAACAAATTCACTCTGGTGTTTTCGTTGAATTTTTACTTCACCTGGATGTTGCTATTGGTGTGTATGTGTGTGCTGTGAAACTGCTTCTGTATGAGACTGTGCCCTATAAAGATCAGCTTGAACTTGAACATGAAGACACAGAGACTCACACAAGGTTACCTACTTCCATCTGCACCTCCTTGAGGCCGTCTAAAGAACTCTCACTAGCATTAGCCAGCGGCAGCATATCCAGGTATTGCTTCTTCATTTCTTCATCCACCTGCGCAACAAAACAAAGTGATATGATAGAGCAATTTAAAAATGTTGCGATTCGCTAAATGCATTTGGTCAAATTAAAAAAGGCCAGCAGCCATGTGATCGGGTGTTATGCAGCCAACCTTTGAAGTGATCTTTGTTCCTCTCTGCTGGCACTTTAAAAGTACTTCAAGAGACTTCATATAAAAGCAATAAAGCCTTGAGCTGTTCATGTTTCTGTATTACTTTTATCAGGAACCGCAGCCTGCTGATTATCATGGTCTTTGTATATGGAAATTTGCACTGGGTCAAAAAGAAATGTCACAAAAAGAACAACAAATCTCAAAGAGTAACATGTAATACCTCTGGTAGTCTGGCCAGTCCTTGAATTGTACATGCAATCATGAACAGACTGCTCAGGATCATTCCGACTGCAAACTGAAACACACACACACACACACAGGCATGAGCAATCAGATTCTGAAAAAAGGAGTTTACTATTGTTGTTACTACTACTACTACTACTACTACTACTACTACTACTACTACTACTACAGGTACAAATATGACAGTAACAATAAGGTTTTTCTTCACCCACCGCTATTAGCGCCCACCGCTTCTCTTTGCAGGCACCAAACACACCCATGATGGTCAAGACCAGGGTGATAATGGAGATAATATACATGGCATGTATGCCTGCGATCATCGTCTCAATCTGCAGAGAAAACAGACAGAGAACCGCGTCAGTGACCTGTGCCAGGTTCATTCATGAGGACGAGCACATTCAACGCTCCAAACAGACGTAAGATGAACTAGGCAACAAAATTGGAAGTGAAGGCATGAGAGGATATGAAAATAGAGAAGAAAAGTCATTAAGTTATGAAGTATTTCCGTGAGAAAAGAGGAGACAGATCTTGACAGGATTTTCAAATATCCACATGTGGCTGTAAAGTTTCGTAGGAGGAAAACTTGGAGACTTGCACTCGTTCAGGATTAGCAGAAGTGGGATGGTTATCATTAGATGTGTATCAGACAGATACAGCCCTGAAGATTTGTGTATTTGGAAACAGCTGTGTGACTTGCTTCCCACTCGGATGAGAAGTAAGGAAGGAGGGAGTGGTAAGCGGCATGTTGACATCATTAGAGGCGAAGGCATTTCAGGATATTGCAGGTGTGTGTGAAGCATGACGACAAGAGTCCGAGTAGGGGAGGAGGACAGTAAACATGTGTTCACATGTATCAATAATCATGTATCACATTTTGTCAATTTCCCAGAGGGAACCTCCCAAAGGGATTAAAACTCTGTCAGTCTATTTTTTCTGACCATTTCAAATGTCGGCTGTACAGTTGTATATTTGAATGTATTTAACAAGGCAGCCATTTGTTTTAATTCATTTGTGTACTGTTTGAAAATCCTTTAGGTCAAACCACTGATATGAGCCCTGAAGCTATTATGAGAGAAAAATTATATTTGCCATGACAGAAGATTTCACACGTGGTCTATTACCCACTCAAAACAAACACAAACACAGACACAGATATTAACAGATAGATAGTTCCTTATATGAAACTATTTATTCATGTCTATTTTACTGTAAATGCATGTTTTACCTCCTCATCGCTGTGGAGGTATCCGTGGCTGAACAGAGTGAAGGCCAGCAGCAGGGCACTTATGATCTGCAACAGCAACACACTTATTACAATTACAATTGTTTTCATGAACCATTAATCTGTTGACACTTTTACACACAGTCAATTTATTGCATAGTCTGACAATTGCTTCCACTGTCCAACTTTAAACAACTTGTTCAACCCAAAGTCCAAATCCCAAAATAGTATCATATAAATAGTTGATGTGTTGCAATTTTTGGGTGAACTTGTGGTGAAGTGAAGCAAGCTGAGATGACTCATTGTGCTGATCCTGTACTATTCTGTTTGACCCTCACATCAGCTGATACAGGCTCACTCGCGAAGTTTATGTGAATGAGGAATGATGTAGTCTGTGTCTGCTCTGGGCTAAATCACAAAGAAGAGCACGCTGCTCCCAAAGCATTTTAATCAGAGTCCAATTGTGTTTCAAATGTAAAAATATCAAACATGGAAGGACCCATTGACCTCAGTGACAATGTCAAAACACCTGGAGGCAAAACCACATGTTGCTTAATCCACGTTTCCATGCACTGTACATCAATAGGATGAGGAAGAAAAACAGGATTAGAAGCATTAAAGCATAATTACAGGTTTTGAAATCCATGCACACTTTGCAGATGTTTTCACTTTCTCTGGTCTCTGGTTTAGTTTTAAGGTGTTTAGTGTTAAGGCTGGTGTTGAGACAATCCAAGAATACGTTTAAGTTTAGTGCCACAAAGCAACTGATTAAGTAATTATTTAGTCACTCAGTGCAACTCATCAGCATCTACTGATGATCAATTAATCTTTCGAGTAATTTTTTTCAAGAACACAATGCCAAACATCCTAATTCCAGCTCCTCTACATGGAGGAGCTCCTGCTTTTCTTTGTCTTATATGACAGTTGTGTTTTTCCACTGTTAATCAAACAAAACAACCAACTTGATGTTATGGCCTTGATGGACATTTCCACTATTTTTTAACAGTTTATACCAAGCAATGGATCCATAAATAAATCAGTAATGATCAGTAACCAGTATGCTGTGAAAACAAACATTACAAGAAGGTCATTTGATTTACAGGTATTTACATACACATATATCAACTTCCTGTTACACCATATGATCAAGTATTATGAAAAAAGGCCTGTAAGCTATAACTGCTGAAACTTTATTAGTAAAAACAAATTTTCTTATCATTTCCTGGAGAGATTCTTTGTTTGCATGGGTTTTTTACATCATCATATTAATTTTCCTTTCATCCACTTCCTCCCCCAAAAATGTTTCTCAACAAATTTAGATTTTCAAAATAAACGTTTTCTAAAAACATGTTATATTTAATCTCACTTCATGATGTTTCCAGCTGCATTTAACAACAATTACCGCAAAAAAAGCATCTTTTGTTTTCGTAAATTTCACTGAAGTCATTTGAACTTATCTGATTTAACAGCTGGCTTATTTATGTTTTTACAGCTAATGGGAAGAATAATATGAACCCACACTTATACTCAGATAAAACAAGAGGTAGAAAGAGTGTATAACTTTTTTTCTGTGTTGGACAACAACAACAAAAAAAACCACTTACCGCGACCAAACTGGTCACGATGATGTAAATCCACTTCAGACAAACGTTCACTTTCCCCATTTTGATCCTCTTTATCTCTCAATACACCTAATTCAATTTAAAGATTTCCTGTGCAACAGATCCTCATATGGAGAGAGATGGTCCTGGTGTTAATAAAGAGACAGCACACTTCTCGTTGCACACAGCACCTTGGTGTTTCAGAGGTGGGCGGGCAGAGGGAGGAAGCCCCCATGTCTGGGTGCTGAGAGGCCCGACCCCTCTGGACTGAGGCTCTATGTGTGGGTGGAGCTGCAAAGGAGAGGAGGGGTCATCCTTGTTTTTTCTTGAAAAAGTTGCTCAGAAATTATTTAAAGTGTGACTTTCCTGTGTTTTCCTGTTTGCAAGCTCTGATCTGCAGCCTGGAATCAGCTCAGGGGTTTTATAGCTTTATGCAAAGTCTATTATAAAGATGCATTCACTCTCAAGTTGGTGCATCAATGTGCATTGGTTGATTTGACTTTAGTCCATATAGCAACCAGACTAAATTATGGTCTGACATCTTGGGTGACTAAGATTGAGATTTATTATATATAACACCATCATGTCTAAGTTCTTTTTATCCATTTTCTCCCCAACATGTTTATTCCAGCAAGTTTTGATTTTCTAATTGGACAACTACATTTTCTTCAAGTAAGTTATAATCGCTCTCGTTTCATAAATGCTTCAGCTGCTTTTCTTAAAATCAAATTGCCCGATGTGCACTGAAGCACCAGCTTGAGAAATGACTTGGATGAAGCCTGGTGGGAGACATGGTGGGTATCATCTAACATCGGATTCAGCTTTTTCAGCAAAATTTTTTGAGAAAACTTAATGAGCTGTTTGCAGCTGATTGTCAACAGACTTTAAGGGAATGTTGTTCAGGAATCTATGTCAGAAACTGCCTGAAGCAACAGATAAATTGGACTCATGCACATATGCAATAACTGTATTCCTGCAGGGTTTTTGTGTGTTTCTTTTTGGATAAATAGGTGTTTTCCAAATGAAGAAAAGAGAGCTCTGAAATGGAGCTAAGAGAAGTACAAACATGAAGGAGGGGCATCAAACTCATTTTTGTATTTGTGTGTGTGTGTGTATGTGACTGAACTTGCCCTCAGTTTAATCCCTCATAAAGCACTTTTTGTCTGCTGTTGTCTTGGTCTAACAAAGGAACTAGTGAGAGGCTGCGTCACATGGCCTCTAATCACAGTCCAGCATATGCATATGAAACACACTCGTACCATCTATTCACCCATCTATCCATCTATCTACAACTCTCTCACACTCACGCACACACAGACACAGATGCACATTGGTGCAATGTTACTGGTCCCCGGAGTTCCTCTAAACACACTTTCCATTGTTAAAGCAGATCCAGAGTGAAGCATTTCCTGATTGAGACTGAAAACATCTGGACAGAATAATGAACACACATACTAATGCAGACATCCCCATACACTGAGACATACAGATTTCTCGGTGTCTTGCGCTTCCAAATGTTTCACGGTGTCAAATCTTTGGCATGTGCTCACACATGTGGAGGACATGAAAGCACAGAGACATTCTGTGGCACAGAGGATGTTGGTGGGCGGGAAGGATGCAAAGGGCCCAAAGCCTGCTCCTTTACTGGAGGTGCTCGGACCAGCTCAGTTGTCTGGAGATCATTGTTGCATAAGCGGAATCTCATGTGGGAAATCTTAAAGAAATATCAGAGCGAAGGACGATACAGATGAATGTAAAGTGTCATGAGAGAATGTTGTTGAAGAGAAATGGCGTCCACTTCCGCTGATCCTTAGTCGATATCCTTTAGGCTCCGACAGAATCTTAACCCTTTATAGGGCAAGTGACTATTTTTGGTCATTTCTGAAAGATTTGACAACAGAAGTCAAGTTTTCTTATGTCCTCCAATAACACTTTAAGGTTAAAGTTTTGAATTTCAATGTATTTCAATGAGTGCCCTATAAAGGGTTAATATCTCCTCTTTATCATCTCTAGTGGAGCCATGCTAGCAGCCTACGCCCCTTTGATAATGGACAAAAACTAATACCAATATCCGGCTTTTGTCTTCAGTAGAAAAAGGCACACTCATCATTAAGTCCTGGGTCAAATGACTATGCAGTGGTCAGAGGTATTTATGGGTTCCAGCAGTGAGGAGGAGGATTATGGAGAAATGCATTATTAAATTGCTGGAGTTCCAATTTAACAAGAACAAGCAACAAAATACAAACAAAAATATCATGAAATACATTTGATTATTTTGGCTTGTATTATACTGAAATTAAAATGTCAAATTTTTGAGTTTGTATTCTCCTACTAATGCTGTTTGTTAGATCCATACATCCATGAGTAAGTATGTATGAACAAAAGTTGGCGAGCTTCAGAAGTGCTGGTAGGTGGATTTCGTTTTTGCCGTTTCTCCATTTCCGGTCATATGCAAAGTAAAGCTGCTGGCTGCTTTAGATTTACCACACAGACATGAGAGAGGTATCAATCTTGTCATCGAACTCTTGGCAGGACAGACAATAAGCTCAACTGTTCCCTTGATATTTTCATATGCTTATGGGACATGTGTGTCTGTGCAAAGTTTCATACTGTACAGTTTGAACTTTAGTACTTACAGATAGAACAGAGGATAAGTTCTGTTTTATCGGCGACTCCCATTGTTTTAAATACTTTGGTTCCTCTGGGGCACATCAAGCACCGCTGATACTCCAGCTGTGTATTTACTCTGAATCACTGTGAGGGATTCTTCAACAGTCAGATGAATCTTTATACAGATGTGCACTTACATCACCATCCTTTCAGCATGGCACTTCAGGACCTCACTGGTGAAATACCAATAAAGGCATCACAAGTTTGTAAAGTAGGTCTTCTCTTTCTCAGCAGATCTAATTCCTCCCCCACTCCCAGGGAGACTCTCTCAGGGCCTTGGTCCAAAGCAGCTGAAAGCCACAGCACCAGGGTTTGAAACATATCACTATAAATGTGATCATGTTGGAGATTGTTGCGCCAAGGTTTGCAGGAAGTTATGTAACTAATCTGGATCCACAACCTTGAGATGAAGCCTAGATTTCAACAAACGGTCAGGAAAGGGACCTTCACTCTGGAGAAATGTGCTCTCATTCTTTTCCATTCCAGTCACGACTCTGGCTGTAGTTTTTTAGTGCATGTTGCAGATGACCTATTGCCTTCTTAGGTAGTTCCAGAGCTGAGAAATGGCAAACTCAAATCCACTGGTTATTAGTCTGTGAGTTTATCTTGGAGAAAGTCAGAGTACATTCCTCATATGTTGCTCACAAATCCTCAGCCAAGTAATCAGTCTTGCCTTTGTTTCTGTGATCACTAAAATCTCACAGTAAGCAAGTTATAGAATGAGGCTTTGAACCATTCAGGTATTCATGTAAGAGATACAGTTTCAGATTCATAGTTTGTCATAAAACAAGGTGAAAGATGATTTTTGAAAATAGTGAAGTGTCCTTTTTTACTCTCTTAACCAAACACTCCCAGGAAAGGCTTGTCAAACAAAATACCAAGAAATGTGAATGGGTTTTTTTTGTGTGTACACTCAAGACTGTGGGTAGTGTGTGGGTCTGTGCACCGTTTCTTGGTTTCATTTACCATAGCTTAAGTGTGCTCATATGCAAAAAAGACAAGCAGATGCTATACGATGTAAAACTCTGCAACTGAATGTTTGAATGAATGATTATTTTTATGGTAAAATCTGAATTATTTCCAGGAATTGCTCAAGTCATTACCACAAAAAAACAACAACTTCTCATTCCGAGTAGTGTGCCCACATAGTGTGGGCTGGAAGGGGAGAGTGTGTAAAATTTCCAGAGTACAACTGGGTACCAGTAAACCACTCCCACTAGGTGACAAACCTTCCCAACAGCCATTCATCCTTTTTTTATGCACGTCCTCTTTGTAATAATTCTAATATTGCAAGGATGTTTATAAAAGTAATAAAGCATAAAGAATCAGATTTAGTTTGGTCCTAAAACCATTCAATTTATTATTTTGGCCTTTGACAGATGGAGTGTTGAAGTTGTAATTATTATTATTATTATTATTATTATTATAAGTAGTAGTAGTAGTGGTAGTAGTAGTAGTAGTAGTATTGTTGTTGTTATTATTATTCTCATTACTACTCCAATGATATAATTTTATGTGCATTTATCATCATTAACACTATTTATTTATTCATTTAGATGTTCGACATTCATGTTTCTTATTCTTGACCTTCTTGTTTTGGTCTCATTTAATTTCCAACCTCCGGCGTTGTTGTTGTTGTTGCTACTGCGTCCGATCCCGTTCGGCCCCTTTAAGAAAAGTCACGTGACGGCCACGTGACGCGGAAGTGTACTGATTCGTTTCAGCGTTGTTGTGTTTACATCAACAGCCTCTCGTTTACAGACCGCGTGCAGGTTCGTTGAGTCAATGAGTCAAAAGAAAAACAGCTAAGTTTTTGTTATTGCTTCATAATAAATTCATGGTCACATTTAAAGACACGAACGTGGTTTACTTTCTTTGTTAGAGCAGGTACAGCCCCAAAGTCGAGGTAGGATATATGTGTATATTACAGATATTACTGAAAACAGGCGGACGTTTTGCATGTATAACCTTTAGTTAAGCAGAAATAAAGGACCAATCACCTTCCTTGCGTTTGAATGTGTGCCCCTACTTTGACTGCGTTTAACATTTTATTTCTGTCCTTTTCAGCAACAGGAATCAGTGAAAACTCTGCAGTGTTTGGATGAAGCGACCATGAAGCAGGACAGTGATGTTGTGAACATCCCTGCATGCTTCATATCAGACCATGAAGGTTTTCTTGGAAGCATCAAGAACTTGATCAGAGACTTTGTGGTGACTGAGATAGACATCAGTGGACAACGTGTTAACACAGCAGCAGCCACACAAACACCAGCCTGTGCCTCCTCAGGTAAACACCGTGAAACCAGTGCTGAGTTTAAGGAGGAGAGTCATTACTCAGCCTCACAGGACACTGAGGATTCAGCTGATTGCGGGGTAGATGTCACCATACCTAGTCCAGGCAGTTTTGATTTAAGTGTGATTTTAGGCCAGTCAGTCAGCGAGGAGCTCGAGCAGTTTGTGTTGACTCTCAAAGATGAAAAGCCAACGAAGCAGGAGCTCTCTCTGGGATGCTTCACCGACAAACACCACAGAGCCAACGTCCACCGAGCCGTCAGGCACCGCTTCCCCTTCCTCATGACTGTCACTATTCAGCCTGAGATCAGGGTGAGGGAAGACCCAGATTACAGAGAGCTCTCCCAGCTGGTGACAGAGGACGAGGCAGAGGACTTCTTCAGGTTCATAGATGCCAAAGTGAGAGGATCGTCCTACATGTTTGGACCTGACAACAACAAGGAGCACAGGACGGCGGTCCACCACTTCCTGAGCCGAAGGTTTGGCAAACTGGTGGAGACCAAGAGCTTCAGCGACCAGGGGACGACAGCGATCTCTGTTCGGCTGAGGGAGCAAGGGAGGCCAAAGAAGAGAACCGCAGAGGAACGCAAGGAAGAAGACGTTTACACTGGTGAGGTGGACAATTGCAACTGAATTTACATTATACTTCAAATCTCAGAAAAGAGAAACGAGAGAAGAAGAAAAATGTCAACACCTTCATATTGTCTATTTTATCCAACCATCAGTCCAAAACCACAAAATGTACAAAATACTACCATACAGCACTAAGAAAGCCAGCAAATACTTGAATTTAAGGAGCTGGTACAACACTCCTAAAAAAAGTGATTTCAATGATTAATTAATTAATCAATTATTAAAATCCATAAATCAACAATTCTTTTCATCTCCATTAAGGTGATAATGATATTAAATTATTTGCGCCCCCCCCTCGTATTTGCCTGTTTGTAGAGACTCATATCAGTTGGTGTTTTTATGAAATTTGTGCCAAACTCATCCAGCTGTGTTGTCTGTGTGTGTGTGTGTGTCCTCTCTATCAGCTTTCACTCTGTGTAAGGAGAACCTGGAGACTCTGGAGGCCATCAGCTACATGGCAGCAGCTCTCGGGGTGCTGCCGTCAGATTTCACCTACGCTGGGATCAAGGATAAGAGAGCCATCACCTTTCAGTCCATGGTTGTCAAGAAGGTGTCACCTCAACGGTAGTTCTGCATTACTTTCATGGATTTGTTGGTTTGCGGAATCATTTTCTCCGATTCATAAGTTGGCGAGACAAAAAGTTGCAGCGATCTTAAGATGTTAAGGCTCTTAACAACTGTTCTCTTCAAAGCCTAAAAAATAAATGGCAGAAAATCAATGTAAAACTGAGGCTTTCTTTTCTATCCCCACTTATTTGTCTGGTGTTTTATTTATGACCAGGTTGAAAGAGAAGACAGCAGAGTTTGAGAAGAGAGGAATGCGTCTGTCTCAGATCCGCTCTGTCAGCGAGCCTCTCAGGCTTGGACGACTGCAGGGGAACCACTTCGACCTGGTGGTCCGTGACCTGAGGCCACACGGGGCCAGTGAAACACACGCCTCTGCTGCAAACACACACACTCGCCTGGCAGCACTTGTAAAGGAGGCAGTGGAGAATGTCGAGGTAGCTTTTGTATTTTTCAGCCCAATCTGTGCTTACAACAGTGCACACATTGTCACATGCATGTCGTAACTCTTGTACCGAAAAAGTAAATACTTGTGTGTTACTACAATGCTTAGCTGTTCTAGCAAATTATTGAACTTAAAAATATATATACTTAAGGAATAATAGTTAAACACAAACTGACATCAATACATTACCAGCCTTATGATCAAGTAATGGTTGCTTGTCTTTGTTTAATTCTATCACTCTCTGCTGTTAAGCAGTAGTTGAAATATGCTAGTGATCAAACTAACAACAATACAAGTAATTAGCCACTCCCACGTTCACCTGGTTTGTGCTTCACTGCAGGCTCGAGGTTTTGTAAACTACTATGGACCACAGAGGTTTGGGAGTGCACAGAGCGTTCAGTCTGACCGTGTAGGGCTGGCTTTACTCAAAGAAGACATGGTAAGTTTTGTACACAGTGTTGGAAAGTAACTAAGTACATTGACTCAAGTACTGTGCTTAACAATTTTTAGGTACTTGAGTATTTTATTCTATTTTATACTTCTCAACATCTCAGAGGCAAACTTTTTACTTCACGACATTTGTCTGACAGCTTTACTTACTAGTCACTTTTTAGCCATTTAAATGCTGTACTTTATATTGGTATTTCTACTTAAGTTTAAGATCTGAAGACTTCTTTCGCCACCCAGAAGTTACGACCCCTTATACTGTAAAATGAGGAGCGACTGGTTCCTCAGAGACAGACTGGTGTTGTGATGTGTGTTGTTGTGTGTGGGTCAGGTGGGGGCTGTGCAGCTCTTCTTCACTCCAGAGGAAGGCGATGATCCTCAGAGCCAAGCGAAGAGACACTTTCTTCAAACGGGTGAGAGCACGGACAACACTGTTTTCATTTCCTTTTTCCTGATAATGTTCAAATATGATGTGAAAGAAGATTTCAGCAGAGTTTGCAGTAACCCCCCCGCTTTATTTCATCAGAATTTGTTGAAAAGCTTTTTATAGCCTTGAGCTCAACTAATGTAGCAAATTTTTTTAAAGGTTTTATAAACTGATTTTTGGCATATTAAAACTTCATAAATGACCGTAATATGAACCTTTCTTAGTAGCTAGGAATTCAACATGTTCTAAGTGTTTTACTCCGTTCCAGATAACGCTAAGGAGTCTTTGGCGCTGATGCCGTTGTCGAAGGCCAGGGAACGACTCATGCTCCGGGCCCTGAACCGCTACGGTACAGGTCCGGATGGTTGTGCCCAAGCCTGGCTCAGCCTGCCCCACAGCATGAGATTCTTCTACCCACACGCCTACTGCAGCAGGTCAGCCGCAAGGAAAATAACTAAAAGCCCCTCCACATTTTATGGGCTTTCTGCCCAGGTCACACAAACATATTGCAGCTTTTTACCATTAGCGATTAAACTGCTCTATTGCAGCAAATGGGAGAGAAGGACATTTGCACTCTGACAGTGATCGTTAAAAAAAATAAAACAACATTATCTAATATTCGGTTTGCTACAAATTGAAAAAGATTTTAGACAGTGAGGGCTGTGTGTGTGTATCCAGGTAACAGGAAAATGCCACACATCCTTGCTCATGATCTAATTGATTTGAAAAAAAGAGACAGCTTGGGAAACAGGTCAAAAAGCTTTCATTTATCTTTTAATATTTGTGTTTTTGGGAGGAAGATCTGATGCTGTCTCTGTGACTCTAATGTTAATACAATGGCAGGAAACTGGGCCTAGGTTTAACCCAGCATCACCAACTTTCATGTTTTTAATTCAGATGCAAATTCTGTCTTTAATGAGTGATTGACTTTCTTATTACACAAAGATTCAACATCACCACAAATCACTATCATATATAATAATATAGTTAACATGATAAGTCAGAGCCAGTTGCCAATGTTTTGATTGTTCAGTCCAGATCATTTATCTGATGTGCCTGTTTGTGGTCTTCAGAGTGTGGAACGAGGCAGTGGCACACAGGCTGACGACTCTGGGCCACAGCGCCAGGCGAGGAGACCTGGTGTGGATGCAGGAAGAGAAAAAGATTCTGGAGGACGGTGGAGAAAGCAGCTCGCCTCAGGTACAAGAGGATGCAAAATACAAAAAAGAGAACATTTGCTAGGACATGTATTTCATGTGCCAGTATTTTATTTATAGTGCTTTGATCAGGATGCAACAGCAGAACAGAAGGTAGGATGAAAAACAGCTTCTTCAGGAAGTCCTTTCTATAGATTCTATAGATCATATACAGCAAGTGCACAGTGAAAACAAACAGGAAGTGAGATAGTTGAGCTGAAAGAAGAAGAATCCTGCTTCTGAATTTCTAGTGTAAGAAACTTAACTTTATTATTTATTATACTGCAGTTTAACACTAAATTTTATAGTGTATATTTTTCATCTTTCATTGTTTCCTTCTGGGTGTTTTTTTAGCTGATGTTGTAATCTAGAGGCTCTTGAAGAAAGTGTAATCCAGGATTCAGTGATTCAGCTCAGGGACATTTCAGTAGTCAGCAGGGTTATTTAGGGATACATTTTTTTCCCTCGTTAAAGGGGAGGGAGTTTTTCCTCTCCCACATCGAGGGTCTGAGGACAGAGGGTGGACAGATTGTGAAGCTGCTTGAGGCAAAGTGTGATTTATGATACCGACTTCATTTGACTTGACATGGTTTTTCAGTGTACCTGTGACCTCTTGGTTGCAGAAAATACTAAATGTTAAAAGTTGTTTGCAACATGTTTGCAAACATGTCAGTGCTGCTATCATTTCCCTCTTTGCTTTTCCAGATCCATGTGGTGACTGACCAAGAGGAGCAGGAGGGAGTGTACACACTGGGACAAGTATGTAGTTTATGGAAATGCTTCCAATTCAAATGCTGCTATTTGTACTTTTCTTCACTATTGTTGCTGCTGTGCTTATACCCTCCGGTCAGGTGTTACTACCGATGCCAGGAAACACTGTGAAGTATCCGGAAAACACCATGGGGACTTGGTTCCAGGAGAGACTGGCCAGAGACGGACTGGACGAATGTCGCTTCAGAGTCAGCAGCCTCAAGTTAAATCTGCCCGGCTGCTACCGCCCCCTCCTGGCCTTTCCACGCAACCTCCGCTACCAGCTGCAGAGAGCAGCCTGCGGGGAGGGAGGAGGAGGAGAGGCGACGGGAGGCAGCAGCCGAAGTGATGGGCAGCTGAACGGCACAACGGTAGAAGAAAGGCAGGACGCCCTCGCTCTCACCTTAAACTTCGACCTGGACTCTGCCTGCTATGCTACGATCTGCCTCAGAGAGATCATGAAGTGTGACCCCTAGAGGTCAGGGGACGTACTTCCTGTTCGATTTCTACATACTTTTTTCTTGTTTTTCAGTGGAAAAGAGCTTTTTGTAACCCATCATTGTGATACATTATCAGTAGACTTTGGTTTGTTGTTGAAGTAATGAGAATAAGACTGTAAAATAAAAGCATAACGTGCAACTGACGAAACAAATGTGAACAAATCTAAATGTAAAACCGTATAAACAGTATTTGTGTTTAGTGCCATGAATAAAAATGATAAAGATTCCATCCAACAATTTTCTGCTTTTTAGAAATAAAATGTGTGACATTCCCTCTTTATAAAGAGATAAGAAAGTCAAAACAGATAACACACGAATCCAAATGCATGCACATATCTAACCATTCTTTTCAAAATAAAAGCAAAAAGAAAATATTACCAATATATAACTATTAAAAAAAGAGGCAATAAAAAAATCCATGCTGTGATTTTCCTTTTCCAGAGTTAATTTCTCTAACTGCAGAATTTGTCAAGAAAAAAAATAGCAAAAGCCTTCAATAAACTTCAGTACAGTACAGTACACATACTCAGTTACATTCCTGGTTTTAGCTCTGTGCACTTTTTACCTGTCAGCTGATTGTAGTGTGACTACTTTCAGTATATTTAATTAAGTCATTTTACATTTTCAACCAGTCAATTAGAATGGGTGTTTATTATGGGATTGGTATGCCTCTCATTTTTATCTATTTTTTGGTTACTGTACTGACCACTAATCACCACTAGATGGAGACAACACACAATGATAGTCATAAGTCATAGGTGCTTCTCCTACCAAAGATAGTTTCAACTGATCTGCAATAAAAGTGTGAATGTTTAATTACCCAAGTGTCCACCAAATTACCTTCAGCCAAGTTGACCAAATAAGTTCCTTATCTGTGAGAAAACAGCACCTGCACCACATGGCAACAAGTATATCACACCCCTAATCTGAGACTAAATCCATCATGCAAGTTCATCCACTCTTATGGGGAAAAAAAAAAGCTATATATGAGCAGGAGAGTAATTTCCGAACCAATAAAAAATATAACGAGGCATAAAACTGGTGTAATTGTACAGCTGAAGGGCAGCATTCGATCTGCATTCAAATTGAGCCAGCTTTGCCTCCTGCGACTAAATTATGAAATTTTGATGAGAATGTTTAAAGACAGCAGCACATATAAAACCTGCCTCATAAATAACTCCCGGAGACACCTCTGGGCTCTCTTTAATACCCGTTACAGTAGGCAAAGTGAAAAAGCGACTGACTATATGGATGTTTTTGTTGGAGGTGGGTTCTGACACGCAGCCTGTCATCAACCCATAGCGCTGTTTGATAAAGTGCCTGCCTGTGAGCTGAACTGTCTGCCAAAGAGACACATTAGCAGTAATGAGTTTCTTCACTGTCTGAAGAGTTTTCTTAGAAAATGACAAAGCATCCAGCAGAAAGGAGATTAGATAATTGAAATCCTTGCAGTAGCACTTTGTACAGACGCATCCACACACTGTAGATTAAGTGTCTTAATGTTTCTCGCCTTGAGAGTCAATCTTGCCAAATAATGCTCTTTATGTTTGATTTTCTTTTTGTTATGAATAGATTTTTCACACATTAACATGAAATGAGATTCAAGAGAAGTTGTGTGTGAGGCGAATCCCTGTGTCCCCCCAGGTGACACGCAGGTTGCATATTTAAGTGAGAAGCTCCTTGACCTCTCAACAGTCTCATTAAATCTGCAACACTCTAATGTAACCTTGCCTGCAGATGTCTCGGCTGGCAAAAGGCTCATCCGTTAAAGGAGCAGTTTCACATTTTGGGAAACATTTTTATTCGCTCTTTTTGCCAAGATTAAACAAACTAGATAGTAATTAGTGAGCTTTGAAGGTGCTGGAGCCAGGCTAGCTGTTTCCCCCTGTTTCCAGTCTTTATGCTAAGCTAAGATAACCACTTCCTTGCTGTAGTTTCATATTGAATGTACAGACATAAGAGGCACCAATTTTTCCATCTGACACTCTGCAAGAAAGCAAATACATAAGTCCTTCTCACTTGTATCTGTGGATTGCTGCGACAGCCTCACCACCCACGTGTCTGAGTTGTTCCGTCTCTTCTTCATTTACTTCCTCTCCCATCAATTTTTTTTATCCTGTTGATGTCACATTCACTTTTATTAAGATAGCAGAGCTGCGATCACTGTAAAGTTCTGTAAATCCCATGTTGCATCCACGGTATTGAGCCAAATATGTTGGGATATTTAAGTGTGTCAAGTCAAAAATCAAGCCTGAAAATCGTATGTACTGTAAAATGATTTGGCTTTATAAGGCTTTATAACAATGAGCATAACACATTATAGAGCATTTTATAATGGCTTATAAGGTCAAGTGTTATAATACTTCATGATTGCTGGTCCCTTGCTAACTGATTTTTGTTGCAAGGATCAAAGGGAATTATAATTATCATAGTTGTCATATATTAAAACTCTTTATAATGCATTATAATGTGATTATAAGTCACTCTAAATGGTCATTGGGCGCTTCAAGTAAAGTGATGAAACTGCTCAGGTTTAGGCTGATATAACACATTACAAGCTGGTCATAAGTCACTATAAGTGGTTTGCTTGAAGAAAAATACACATCTATTAATCTTTGCAAGAACAACACAAAACATTGCAAAACTTATTTTTATTAGCAATGTGACTCTTTTTTGTTATAAAGCCTTATGATGAGTTATGAGTGTTTATAATGATAGTTATACACGTTTATAAGCATATCATAAATATATGTATAATGCATTATCTATGTGGGAATTGTCAGTGAGTTGCCAACAGTTATAATGTATTATAATACCTGACCTTATAAGTGATGATAAAATGCTTTATAGTGTGTTATGATTATTGCTATAAAGCATTATGATCATTTATGAGTGTTTATAACTATAGTTATACAGTGCTATAATGTCATTATAACACATTATAAATACATTTATAATGCGTTATAGAAATAGGCGTCAAATAAAGTGTTTCCAATGATTTTTCCTGAATTAAGTAGTTGAGAAAATTAACTGAAACAAGAAGAACTGATTGGAAACTATAATGTCAACCAAAGTATCAATGGCTGTTTTTGTTTTATGTAAAATAAAAGTCAGACAATAACCTGTTCAAATAGACAGTGAACCTTTCTTTGGACAGCAATTAAAACATCCCACATATACTTCATTGGTGCAATTTGATGATTCTGTACTCAGTGATTCCTCCACACAGAGAAAACGGGTGAGTGACTTCTCCGCATCCTTGGGCCGATTTCCACTCCAGCCTGCTGTGGATAAATGTTGACCCACTTCGGCAGCAAAGATGACAACTTTGTTACACGTCTCGCTTGCTTGAAAAGCAGAGCGAGGGCTTGAGAATGAGAAGGAAGTCATGGGTTGTGAAAGACATTTACCGTGGACGCAGGCTGATGTATTCCTCCTCGCAAAGAGAGACGGAGGAAGAGGAGGAAGCCGGGGGTTATGAAAGCTCTTTAAAGCATATTTTCTTAATCAGCCTCTTACTATGAGCAACATGGTCCCAACCTGAACACGAAGTTTTCTGTCAAAGGTAGAGCAGCTTTGCTTGTTTCAGTTGATCAAACCACATCCACAATTTAGATGACAGTGAACATTAATAATGAAAAACACCGAAAGAATTTTTTCATTTAAGGTTTTCAAAACTTTTTTTTCTAATGGCTGCTTATCTTTTTTAGTTTTGAATATTGTTAATCAAGAAAAACGTAAAGCCTCTGAAAACCTGATTTCAAATCTTAAGTGTGGGAGCCTTATTAAGTGTATGTAAAGGATAGCTAGCTGCTTGTTATATTGAGGAGGAAGAAGATGGAGACAGGAAGATGGACAGAGAAGAAAGGAAAAGGAAAATAATGAAAGGAGAGAAATCAGTCTCATTTTCAGGCTGATTATGGTTCTGTTCTTGTTGGATCAGCCTATACAAAGCTTATGGTAATCTCATACACACACACACACACAGTTCCTCTTTCATGATTAGACATAAACATACCGGCGACCTTTGACCTGCCTGAGCTGTCTGTCCTCCAGTCAGTTGATTGGCAAGCCATGTTCGCCATGTTTTCACAGGAGCAGACACTGATAGGGGACTGTGCATGTGGGAATTTTGAATGTGCACGTGTGTGTCTGTGAGCTTGTCTGTGCCTGCAAAAGAGTGAGTGTGTGTGTGTTTTTTCTGNGAGAGAGCGAGAGAGAGAGAGAGAGAGAGAGATGAACCATAATACTATCATGGCTCCAGACTGCAACACTGAGGCCTTGTCAAAATGGATGCAAGCATGCAGACCCATGCTGTTATATAGAAAAACTAAAAACATGAACTTGTAATGTTTTCTTTTTTCCCATTGCCATGATTTTGACTGACACAGCAAATTAGTCTGACACAATGCATTTCCACGAATTTAACACATTTCCCAAAATAGCTTTGACGGAAACACTTAAAAAAAAAATCCTATATTAGAATCTCATACATTTTTCTAATTAACATGTTGTTTTGTTTGTGTGCAGATTAATCCGATAAGACACAATTTGTGGTTTTCCATTCAGATATGTGCTGGAACTACTTCATGGTCGGGAGCTTCCTGATGCTGCTTGCTGGAAACCTTGTGGTGACAACAAGACTCCAGGAAGTTACTGCACCTGGCCAAAGAAATTCGAGGTATATTCACACAGAGAGCAGAGCATTTTTTTAAAACCATGAGTCATTTGCACTAGTTTGAATGCTGGATACAGTCTGAGCAAATCACAATACAACTGTTGGGGGTCGAGTTGCATTGTGGGTAATGTAGGCGCCAGGTTTTGATGAGGACAAATAATGCATGGAATAAAAAGATGCTACTTCTGGTTCAGCTTCATCAATTCATACTTGTTTATTTGCCCATCATGTGTCCACTGATTTAGGATTACACTTCTATCATAAAGTACTCTTTTTATGAAACGTCGCCTCCATCTGTCTTCATCCTTTCCTGTGGGTGCTTTTAGTGATTTCTGCACAAGTTGTAGTTAATTTTCAACTCACACTGACGCTTCTTTGCCTCAGTTTGCCTCCTGAGGGAATAAGCATCTAATCACACCTACTCATGTCTTTCAATTGACCCTGAATGCAACAGCAACACCTCTAAAATTAACTTTGAGTTTTATTTGAAAGCAGCTTTAATACTACTGTGTTTAGCAAATGGTCATGTCTGTGGTATCGTAGAGAAAGCAAATAATCGTGTATCTCAAAATGCCGAACTATACACCTACACACACACAGGCCTTCAGAGACACATGTCAAAGTTTAGCGTCCTGTTTCCTTCCATTGCCATCAGCCTCTCTCTTCTACATCAATCAGTGTCTCAGGCTCCAAAACCAGCTACACCACTGTAGTCCTGTAATTACCTCGTTGGCTAAATCCCAACTATGTGTGTGTGTGTATTTGCAAAATATGTCCCAGTGTGTGTGTGTGTGTGTGTGTGTGTGTGTGTGTGTGTTCACGGACAGACAGGAATGAAAATGGGAGGCAGGCCGCTTCGGAGCAGCTGCACCGGTGCGTCTTTTGGGTTCAGCGCCCGAGGAGGAGAGAGAGAGAGATCTGTCCTCGCGGTGATTGATGGAGCGGCTTCCTGTCCTGGTGGAGGTTACTGAGGAGCTCCGAGGGACCATCGTTATTTCCTGATGCTCTTAAATATCCCTTCTCCGATCTGCCCTACCCCCCTCTTCATCTCTTTCACTTTCCCAGCCCAGCCCCCCCCCCCTCACCACGTTCCCCCTTCCCTCTTCTTTTACAAAGGAACGGCAGATAGTGTTTACATATGATATCTCCATGCGCCAAATTATCTACACAGTATCTCACATCCAGCCGTGCTCAGACCATTAGATAATATGTTGAGGAAAGTAAAAGCACCATTTATCAGACATGTAGGCTGACAGATACATTACAGCCTGCTAAAATTGGATGTGGCACATACTTAAAGTCGTTATTCTCTCTGTGTCTATACAAGCAGTCAGCCATTGTTGCACATACATCTCGCTTATGTTCGTCCACTCCCTCTCTTTTTGATCTCTTAGTTTCTCATCCGACTTATTTTATCTACAGTCCAGCAAAAAGCTTCAAAAGACGGTTTCACATTTTGGAAAATATTCACTTCTCAGTTAGATTGATATCATGAGGGTTTCATAGGGGGTTTATTTGCTGGACTATTTTCTTGGCCTGGTGCAGCAACTTTCCTGGATTCGGGATTAAACAAACAAGATATAGCATGTTTATTAATGAGCTTCAGAGGTGTTGGTAGGCAGTGGTTTTTATACCTTTGGACAGAGCCAGGCTTGCGATTTCTCCGTTTCCAGTTTTTAGGCTAAGCTCAGTTAATCGTCTCCTGGCTCATGCTTTGTCCATAACTCAGACATGAAAGTGATAAAAATCTTCTCACCCTAAAGTGCATTAGCCAAAATGTCAAACTTCCTTTTACAAATAATTTAAGCTCGTGTGAGTCTCTTGCAATAAGTAAATAAAAATCTGAGTATGATGAGAGAACATGAAGTGTCTCCCACTTCATTGGAAATTGTGCCATTATGTGAAAAAAAGCAACATTTTAAAGTACCATGAGCTTCTTTTAACCAGTAAACCACAGAGCCAAAGCCTGCGATTATGGTTTTCAGATTGATTTCCTTCCTTCTGGGCAACCACTGTTTTAAGTTCATTTGAAAAACAACAACTATGAAAATCAGCTCGCAGAAAGTCCTCTTTATTTTTTGGTTCTATCCAGTAGATGCAAACAGGGGCTGTTGGCAGCTCTTCCACATTCAAGTCAGCTCTGACATTAAAAGGCTGAGGTGCCAAAAATCATTGGATTCACTTGCTGTGTTGATGAAAATGAAACCTAATGCTGCCTGGAGGAGCAGCTCTGACCTTAAAAAGGGAACTCCGGAGATTTCATGCATCAAAATCTGTTTACAGGTCTTGGGGGGTCCGACTGCATATGTGGAAAAAAAGTAGTTTTAAAGCCATTTGTGGCTCCAGAGAGAACTGAGAAACTTGTCACTTGTGTCAGCTTGATTGGGGCTGAAGAAGGCAAGTTTGAAAAGGACAAAAATTAACATGTAATTCATATTGCTGTTTGGTAGCAAGTGTCAAGTCTCAGATATCTGATTGTCCCATAAGCTTGTGAATGCACCAATAAGACAGGACTGGAAGCTTGTGTGTGAAAAAAGTTCATTGTGATGCATTATTGTTCTTGAGCAAGTATCATAATATAAGTAAATAACTAAGATAAGAGTAAAAAACGATGGTCTGTTATTAAAATGGTTGGCACAAATTGAAATAATTCAGCCTAACATGCAAGTTAGTAAAATGGACACCACATCAATGTCCAGACTTTCATGATGTCACATATATTCCAACAGTTAACAGATGCTCCAACAGACTCAAACCATCAAATATAAACCTCCATTCAAGCTTTCATACTTTTCTTTATTGCCAGCTTCCACATGTCTGAGAAACTCACAAATAACCTCTGTCTTACAACTCAACTCACTCCAGACTAACTGAGCATCACTCGTCTGCTTGTGTAAGCCCAAATTACACTAAGTGCCGGTGAAGAGGGCAGAGACAAAGGGAGAGAAGACAAGAAACAAAAGGGGTTGAGAAGCGCGAACAGAGAGCACAGCGTATGCAACAGTTCAATGTCTAATTAAATTTAGTGTGAGGGGACTTTGCCAAGAATGGAGCCATTGTTTGGGGGAACTTGGAAAAACCTGATGCGCATCTGTGCGTGTGGTTCTTTTAAAAAAGCGTCGTTCTGCAGAGGAAATGGATTTGGTTCACTTAAAGTAGAGTTAAAAAAAATGAGAGAGAGAAAAATCATAAGTGAAGAAGAAATTACTGAATTGGTGGCATTCAGCTGAGGAGAAACAACAGAGTGCAACAGATGGGATGATATGGTCGGTTGAGGGGTAAAACCGTTTTAGGCCACACAGGGAGACACACATCAATTTTTTTTGTCGATGTTTGAAATGATAAAACTGCTCTGCAGCTACAAAATACACAATCGTACCATGACTGATCCAAAACACCTCAGTCATTTTCCCTCCATTGCTGAAAAGTCTTATCAACTCCTTGCTATGATTTGTGTAAATACACAGGCTCAATGGACCGCCATGCCCGCCCTTTCATTCACTGACATGGCTCTTTGGAGGAGCACAAAGCCTGCATGTCTCACTGATCTCGGATGAGAGTTCAACACATTCAGATAGATGTGAGGACAGTTTATCCCAGATGGATTCATGTCCTGCGTCAACATAGTCAACCTGTCAAAATAAGTCTGGTTGGAGGGCGAGTGCTGGGTCCTCGTTTGGGATGTTTCAATCAGAGGAGTCACATATTTCAAGTGTATTTAAGAGAAAAGCAGTTTTAATGGAGCTAAATTTGAACTTCTCCAGCCTGAGAAATGTTTATGATAGCAGGCTGCAGGAAATGTTTCTCAAACTGCTTGCGAAATAGAAATAATGAATTCAAAAGTGACTCATGGTCTGGATGAGCTGCTCAGCTGTTTCCAGCTTTAATACAAACTGAAGAGCCTTTTTCTATTGTACCTGCACTTCTCCAGAAAGTCCTCAGAGTGAGCGAAGAGTTAAAGATAAGATTAATATATTTTCAGATGGGGTTAACTTAATTACAAGTCACAAGATCATGAGGTCCATAAAGGATGACAAGAAACATTTAGAGGATTTTTTAAGATGACTAAAATGCAAAATCTTAATCTTGAATTGGATTTATAAGGATTTATATTTTAACTGCGTTTCAACAATTTCAGTCAGTCAGTCAGTCAGCCCACTACTTTGGTTTACATCTGAACAACTATTGGATGGACCACCGTGAAATATGTCCAGATATTCCTAGTCCCCTGAGGATGAATCCTACTGTCTTCAGCCATACTCTGGCATTTCCTCCAGTACAACCAGCAGGTCAGTCTCTCAGTATATAATCAACAGATCATTTGGTACAGATGGAAGATAATCCATATTGATTTTGGTGACTTTTCTTCAAGAGCCACCATGAGTTTGGCATTTCTGATTCTCAGAGAAATTGTCTCGATCAGCCAAATTTTCATTTTAATTAAATTGCTTAAAGTGTTATCTAATCCTAATTCACAGTTTACTTCAGAGCTGTTCAATGATGAGCCAAAGTAATATCCATTTGGAAATTAACTCTCTCCTATGTAGAGTATAATATGGGATAATTAGCACTGGAAATTGCTCATTTGTGACCCAGAGCATCTGACTGTACTTAGTGGGAAGCAGAGGCTCTAAATGTGACTGGCAAGTTATGCGAAACAAGCTGGCACTGCTGAATCAGTCTTCCATTGCAAATCACTTTGTGACACACTGGCAACAAACCAGGGTGTGAAATTCATCAGCCTGTTTCAAAAAGCACTGTTCAATTATGACTTTATGCAGCCTTGTGCATGGCAGTGGAAAAAGCTGCTCACATTGAGTCAGCCATAGCCAGAAATTCAGGAATGACTCGGGGCTGAAGTTCCTGAATCTGTTGCTCACTTCTGTTGTGAAGCCTGTTTGATTTATTAAGATAAGGGCTGAGTGGCTGCGGACCGAGATGATTTCCAAAGAGTCATCTCCTACATCTGAAGACTTTTTTTTCTTTTCTTTAATGTGCAATGTGTCGGAGCACATCATGGAAACATTCTTGGGTGGGAATATTCAACATTCAAGGAACATTGGAGGCAGATTCTGACATGAACACATGCGAACATCTGCTGGGGAACAGATACTGTATCATACCAGGGTTCCTCACTTCTGTCACATCTGGAGAATTGCATCAACCTCCTGCACGTGTTTTCTTGTTGCGAGCAAAGATAGAGGAGAGAGGGAAATCACCCTACTTGGGTATATTTAGACTCGACGGTTACAGAAACATTATCTGAACGATATGGCTGATAAGGGCTAGAAAAAGCAAACAGCGAGCTTATGAGTAATTACGTAACTCGTCTCTTTAATTCTGCTTTCCTGTGAACAGCTCAGTTGGGATTAGCCGAGCTGAAGGCCTCATAGGGATAAAGGATCAAGAAATTAGTGGATACCAATTGTTCCCACCAAACTCCTTCTGACTGATTTTCACTTCATAAACCCAAAAAACACGGATGTTGCCAAAACCCTAAAGTAAATTATCCGGAGTATTTTGTCACCATCGTTTCTCTATTGCACAATTTTACTCAAAATAAATTCTCTTTGTCTCTGTTTTTGTCTCACTTTAGATTTTTCTTTCTATTGTTTGTCTTTCTATTCCTCTTTCCTTTCCCTTTCCCCTCGGTTAAGTGAGTGACTTAATAGACTTTGAATGGCTTTTTTTAAGAAAGCCAGACCTCTGTGGTTTGGAGAGCAGGCGACGGTCAGGCAGGCTGGTTTTGAGGTGTTGTCACACATCTGCATTATGGAACTGCAAAGGAGATATTATTACTCCTCTAAGACATCTAAGATGAAATGTTTGACTTCATTATGAGTCCTCAAAGGAGCCATGTTGTCAAATGACCAAACTTTAACAGATGAAAACCTTTTAATGGAGATATTGAGGATACAGTGACTGTGCAATAAATCCGCTAAGACTGGATTTGGAAAACATCTTTTCAGTGGTTGTACTCATGAGTTGTCCATCTGGTTCACTTGGATATACATTCATCCAATACTTAGAACTGCTTTCATCAATATACTGATTCTAATAATGGATGAAATGGCTCATGTAATGTGGCTTGTGTAATGTGATAGGGGTTGCTCATTGTGATGAAGCCACATAGACTCTACAATTCCACTCAGCTCTGTGGATACATTTAGCCTCTTTCAGCTCATTGTTTTGGTTTTACACTCCAAAAATTTACTGTTACGATCCCGTTAAATGACAGACAGACAAAGTTAGCGACTGGCCGAAAACCATGGTGGAACAAATGGTGGCTACAAAACTAGATATTTCCCTCATGATTTGGTGGAGACCAGAAAGGATAGTGAATCTTGGACATTGTCCTGGTGGCCAGACACACAAATTAATGCTAATGTTGCTCAGTGGTTGCTAGATAAACAAATATAAATGAATAAATTGAATATGCAGAGAAACAAAACAAAAAAAACAATTTAAAAAAAAAATACGTATGGTGTATTTCGAGTTTTAATTTAGCATTTTTGTAAAGCGCGTCCTTATTTAAGGTGGCAGTGGAAAAATCATGTGATTTTCACTTACACTTTGACCAGGATGGGCAGTCCCTAATGACAAACATACTATATATTAAGACTTAACACTTACATGTTGGAAAAAAAACTATAATAGTGTGACCTGTTGATTTGGACTAAAGGAAATCCCTAAATTAAAGTAAACACTTGCATACGTGTCTTAATAGAGTGCCGGGTTATGACAAACTGCCAGAACAGCTTCAGTATACTTTGGCCTTGATTCAATACAATGTGACACTGATTTAAATTATCCCGGTGGTGTTCATTTGGGTTGAGGTCTGGGACAGCCAAGGGTGTTTCCATTACTGCTGAGCAGGCAGGTTGCAGCACCTGAGCAGCTGTTACGCCTTCGTAAAGAATTTAAATTGACACATCGTCCAAGTTCCTATGTCTGCTGGGCATCTTCAGTTTCGGCTTCCTAAGACAAGACCCCCTCTACTCTCAAGTTGGGAACTACACTACAATGCACTGCACTGTAAAACATAGCTTTGTATCTGCATTGTTGAGTCAATCACATCCCGACAGACCCTTCTCCTGCTCATTTGCCTTCCCCCGTCCTCTCAGATCCTGCTGGAGGTACAATATCGGATGACACATTCCCACGCTGCCAGTCAGGCATGAGAGAGTGGGATGGGTGGGCAAGACGGCACGATCTGGCCTCACACGTGCCTGGTTGCCTCTGCCAGGTCTGGCCCACGTAGATAGGGAGGCAGACACCTACGCAGATGATTCCGCCTGGAGATGTCCTTGTGCACATTCAAACCGTAAACGTGCACGGCATGTGAAACGCACAAGAAATGAAGAAAACGTGCACGCATACGCACATGTACACCGAGATAAGAAGGAGACAAGCTGAGGCTGTCGACCAGATTAAGATGATTATCAGAGGCTTGTGAGAAAAAGGCCAAAAGGTTCTAGACAGAAAGAAAGAGGGATAAAAGAAATGAGGTGACAAGAATAGGAATAAATTAAAGATATGGAAATTTTGAAAATAGAAATTTGGGAAATACCCTCATTTGTTTTCTTGCTGAGAGTCAGATGAAAAGATCGAACACTTGGCAAGAAACGGTTCCTTCAAAGAAAACAACTTAGACTTTTGACCCAGATGCACAAGTTTTTGTGATGGACAGCATGTCTGATCACACTGCTATGTGGTCGTTGAATGTTGTGAAGATGTTCATGCTCTCCACTGTGACCTTTGCTTGTGAGCCCTCCCTGTGCTTTTACAACAAGCCCATGGGACTCATATTCCACATTTCGACAGAGGAAAGGGTGAAAACAGGCGTCACAGTTCAGCACTGTCACGTGAACAGACAGACTACGGCCATTTTACAGACGGAAAGAATGGCTTCACACAGGGAAGATTTTAGTGGCTTTTAGACACTGTGTGTGTGTGTGTGAGAGAGAGAGAGTCTTTGAGCGAGAGAGAGAAAAAAAGAGGGACTTACACTAAATCTGTAACTAATCCATTTCCCACAAGCATCGGGCTCTCTACATCTCAGTATCACCGGTTTACGACACCACATCCACATGTTCAACGCTGGCTGGCGAGTAAACAAACATGTGTTTGTGATGTTTATTGTTTCTGGCTTGAGGTTTTACCATTGAGCATACAGTTTCATCATGAAAAGCACTGTTGAACCACCCATCAGAGCGCACTGCTGATTAAGGACAGATCTGCCTGTAACAATAGAAAAAGGTCCAAGAAAAAAAAAAAAGACAGTCGAGCTGTTGTTAAAATAGCACAAAGGCCTTGCTTTTGTTGGGAACGGAGTAAAGGAGTTGGTTAGATCGTATGTTACTGATACTGTATGTCGCTGATTGTATAGTCCTGAGGCGTGGAATCCGTCTTGCTATAAGAAAACATTCCCCATATTGAGTTGGGCTTATGTGATATATGTGATGGAGAATGATAATTTCCATATTTTTGGCCATCAGACCATTTTTAACCCAAGGCGACTGCAACTTTGATTGCACACTTCCACCCATGGATCCGATTCAGAGGAGTTGGATGGTGGTCTTTGGTTCTCCTCAGTGGACAAGAGGCCATTGACAACCACCACTGTTTAAAAATCAAATTGAAATGGAAAACTAATGAAATGAGCTCACTTACTGGCGAACATATTACTGGCGCCAATATCAGATATTCAGTCTGAATTCGAGAAAAAGTGTGAGGACATTTTTTATTTTTTTTTATTAAAGTGGTGGTCCGTGTCACTGGGTGGCTGCTTATTAGTGTCACAGGCCATCACCTTCAGCATGGATTAAAATCCTTAAAGAGCCGGAGCAATGTCCCATACTAAACTCCATGCGACAGGATTTAGTGAAATGCGTCTAAATTAGCGTGTGATAGTGCCTTAATGCCTCTGACTCCTTTTTTTTTCCTTTGCCATTTTTTCCCTCCTTGGCCATGTGAAAGGCACAGCCAGCCAATACAAACTGGATCACGTTAATAGTTCCGTCACTAATGGATGTTATTGTTGAGTAATAGGAGAATTTACTGCCAAGCTCTGTCATGGGTTACAGAGTTGGGATGGGCAAAAGGTTATTGCTATATACCTGCCTTAGACTGTGAAAAACATTTGTTCTTAGTCTGAGATGATTTTAGCAATCAGAAGTCTTGTTGATAGGAATTTAATTTATTGAAAAGCCACTTCATCTAAAGCTGCTTTAACTGAATTTTTGGCCACTTGAGGGCTGTCATTTCCAGCCCTGCTCCTTGGGTTAGGCCTCTCTATGTTTAATGCCATTCACTGTTTGCATTTTATTTTGAAACCCTCTCCTTCGCCCTTGTGTATTTCCCTTGATTTCTCATTGCTTTGTGTGTCTGCAGTCAGGTCCTACCTCTAGTTTTTCTGCTATCCTGCTCGCACAACTGCGACAAGGGTGATGGAAACAAGCTGTACACTGACATATTGTCACATTTTCAGTCCATATGCAAACTTGTTGACAGCAGTTACTTATTTACACAAATACTTATATTCACAATTCTCTTAGCTCTTCTTTGATCTCCACCAACTCTTGAGGTAAATATTAGGCTCTTTAGCAGCTAATTGTTCAACTACATTCACCAGCAAATTACTAACTTTGTCTTCTATTGGTGCAGATTTGAGCTTCAATGGATTTGGTCTGTATTCAGCAGATATTGATTATAGCAGCTTTAAGTTTCAGGAAGTATAATATCATAAAAAGCATACAGTCATGTCTTTCAAGATTGTGCCTCTGCTCATAAAAATGTTGATTTTAATTGGTCACAAGTGAAATTATATTACACCAACATGATGTTTTCACATTAAAAACAAGACAGACAAGACTTAGTAGACATCAATTGCAAACTTATAAGAACTGACATTTTTACAGTATCCCGGCTGCAGGCTTTCCAGACTGAGGCCAAAACAAAACTTTATCTTGCGATCCGACTCCTGGCTCAAAGCTTCTGAGCCCGTCTGCTTCAGACAAAACGTTGGTTTGTGCCAACACGAGATCCTCCATCTGACAGCAGTGACACCTACACTTGCAAATACTTTACAGCATTAAAGTACTTGCTTTAATCAAATTAGTTTAACATTGTAGCTGGAGATACTCGACACGTGAGATAAGGATGAAAGCATCAATCAGCATTTTTTTTTTAAATTTCAAGTTTATGACCTACATCTCCACTAAGATTGAAAACATGTGCACATTAAGCCCGTTAAGGAAATCTTTGTCAAACGGTTTATCATCAGCCTATAAAAACGCCCGTTGGTTTGTCAACTTAAGTAACCTCAGTGCACTTTCATTATGCGCTTCAGTGTGAATCATTTTGCAAGAGCAGCTGTCACTTCATTTTTTTTTTTCCATTTTGGAGCAAAATCAACAGTTGATGGATTCCATGTGGCTCATCCTGCACACCTGGCCACCGGAGTCTAATGAACAAGATCAAAGTGAAACTTAAAGTATGTCTTCACTGTCTGATAAACACATTTTTGGAACCTAAAATGCATAGATCCAACATTTTGAATAACACATACTGACATGTCTAATAAGAGAATTTTAATCCTTATCAATTAAAACATAACTTATTATAGTAATTAGATAACTGGATCGAACTTCATCCAACTGGCTGTAATTTGTAGAACAAAAGCTAAAGATTGCAGATATGAACCAAGCCCTTAACATAATTCCCATTTAACAAATCTCACTGACAACATTTTTGTAGCGACAACGCTGTCACATACTGTATCCAAAAAGGAACAGCGTGTCACAACAGATCAGCCATTTGTTAAAGGCAGAGTCACAAACTAATGGCAGCAATGTGTTTTCTCTCCCTGCAGACACCTCAGCAGCCGATGGCCATGTGTGCTCATACCCAGCAATTTTCCAAGGATAAGCGGGGAGGTTATTTCCATGCAGGGGTCAAACACAAACAGAGGGGCATCATCAATGTTGCGAGCAGGTTCAGGAGAAGTTCAAGGGAAGCGGGGCATCATTTTCACAATTAGCCTCGCTGGAAGTTATGGAGGCCCTTTGCCATGATTGAGGCATTTGGTTTCGTGCTCAGGGTTTATTGGCTCCATTATGACTGAATCTGAGCAGGTTTGACCAGTTCCTGTTGTCTAATGTCATGTTTCTTTGTGCTGGACTAAACTGTGCTTAAGGTGGTAGGTGTGCTTGCATGTCTGTAGATGTTTAGGCGACGTGTCAGAGTAGATTAGGGTGTTTCCAGAAAGTTCGTTACCTGAAATTGTTTCTGATTTTGCTGCCAACATTGGTGCTGGGAACGGCAATATCAGGCGGTCCATCACTTTGGAGATGTCTTTAATTACCATGGGGTTTTGTATACACAGCAATTATCCCCATTGGATGAAACCTAACTTCCATTTAGCGCCACCAGTCTGTTAAACTTTTCACTTATCGGGTGAAATATGTCAAAATCTGCTGGAAAATTTTGCCGATATTCATGGTTCCCAGACATTGAGTTCTCAAACTTTGATGATCCTCCAGCTTTTCTTTTGGTGCCATCATTTACGGTTTTAGGTGACACATCTCAAAAGGTATATCAAGACACTTGGTGCAGACATTCATGGTCCCCAGAGGATGAACTGTAGCAACTTTGGTGATCCTCAGACCTTAATGTTCAACCGTCATCAGGTCAAAATTTCAATTTCTTTTTTTTGTTTCATGAGCCTCAGCTACACTTTCTGTTTTGCTCAACAAACCAGCCTCAGATTTGCCGGCACGCCTGCGAACTCTAACGTTGTTTACCACAAAAATTCCGTTACTACCTTCACTTTATGTGTCACCCAAAGGTTCCCTCTTGTCTTCTTTATTTCTTTATTGGTGGCAGGGTGAAAAAGGAGAAAGAGGACAAGAGAAGGAGGAGCAAAGGTGCCTCTCTGTCTGTCAGATGTTTTATTCATTTTGTATCTAAAAGCCAGATGGAAGAGGTTTGTTACGCAGCCTGTCATATAAATTCTTGAGACATAGGTTCGGGTTGGGCATGGAGAGGGGGGAAATCAATGGTTATTAAAGACACTAACCAAGGAAAGAGCATGCTATTTTTCTTCTGAGGCAGCGGAGGAGGCTGAGAAAAAAAGTTTAAGGAAGACAGGGAGTGTGATACATTTCCTTTGGACATGTGAACCGTCGCATAAATCTCAGCTTCACCTGAAGATTTAGGTGAAAGGCGGGATCTGGACAATGCTTTTTCGCACTTTTCCTCGTCTGCGTCCGTAAAGTTGAGCGTTCGGATGGAGAAAACAAATCATGAGGGAGGTCGGACAAGTGCCAGAGGAGGGGGGCAGAAGGTTTTCGGGGCGCTCAGACAGGATGGGGAGGTTACGGCGACTGGGAGAGTAAAGGGCAGCGAAGGTAGACGAGGGTGAGAACGGGGAGACGGAGAGGGGAGGAGTATGAAGTGGATGGGAGGCGGAGAGGAGAAAGAGGAGGGGGGAGTGCTTTAAAGTGTCTGGGACAGATTATCCTTGGAAGGCAATCAATCTTCCCCGGGATTTAGACGACTGCAGGGGGGCACACACACATGCACACACATTGAGAGATCACCCCTCTTAACCTCGTCTGTCTCTCTCCTTTTTAAATCTCCCCATCTCTCCCTCCACCCTCCGCCACCTTCCCTCCTGAACGATCCCTCTCTTTATACACTTGAAGTTGAAAGTCAATTGTAGATTATAGCGTTGTTTCTCAAGGTGCGCCTTTGAACCTGGGGTCCCCTCCGACATATGGCTGCAATTTTCGGAAATATAGGGGAACGAGCGACACAGAGAGGGAGAGAGAGACGGACGATGAGGTTGGGAGGGGGGGTTCTGTTTCGGGGGAACATGAGGGTGCATTTAGCTGGAGAATCGCAGGATCCATGTGAGCGCTGGAAAATAAAGACGGTCTGATGTGCAGATGGTCGAATCACAGCCCTGTATTGTGTCAACAGCTCAGGCCTCAATAAACTGTGGCATCCTGGCTGGAGACGTCCTGGATTCTCCACACATTTTCTCACACAAACTGATTTTTTTTTTTGCAGCGTAATTATTCTGCCTCATTGTCCAGACAGAAAAATCCCAGCCTTGCTTTAAAGTGAACCGCATTTAACTGTGATAGCTTTCGCAATATTATCCCATTCCTCCCTGACAGCTTCTTGTCTCCATAATAAGCCACATATCAGAGGCCATCTGTGAATACATTAAGTCCATCTACTTAGTATGGATGCCATGAGGACGGGCTGTGTGGCAAAAAAATCAATCTGCACAGCAGCAGCAGTAAAGACGTGGTCGGACAAGCTGACAAAATATGCTGAGTGAAAAAAAAAAGATTTAATTAGCTTGACATGTCAAATGCTGGAACAAATCATCTCAAGGTGATTGAAGTTAATAGAAAATTTGATTTGTTTTTGATGACTGGGCAACACTGAAAATCTAATATCTGAGATTATGCAAATTAAAAACACTCATTAACTCGTACAGACGTGAGTGAAATATTAAACTTCCCTATAATTTTGACTTAAATACAAATGAGGTTGAGGTGCTCAAAGTTTGCCTTCATGCTTATTTCATGTGCTCTTGACTTCAGGGCTATGGAGGAGTGTTATCAGGTGTGTGTGCAGCTCAGGTGAGCAGTCAGAAATAAAAGGCCTGAACAACTTCAGAGAGGCTCTTCAAAAGCAATGCTAAACATGAAGGGTAAGAAATGCAGCAGCTCAGTCACAAGCTTCAGCACAACTTACAGACCATGAAACTCCAGAGACTTAAATAGGCTGTCATACAACAGCAGCCAATCAGGAGCAGGTGTTCAGACACAGGAGGTGTTTTCAATGCACTCATTAAGAAGTGTTTGGTGAGAACAAAAGACCTAAAGGAAATCTGAATTAAAACTTAGACAATAGGCCTTTTACATTTTTACATGTCACAATAGGAAAAGCGGAGGTCTGATTTAAAAAGTAATTATGATTTTGTTCCATTATCTGGTTTTGTACATGTTGGCTCACAGGCTCGCTGACCTTGTTGGCATGCACTCTAAATTCCCACACTTATTTCAAATATGACTTTTCCAACAATAACTATTAAAATATCGAGAGCTGAAAGGAACACTCGATTAATCTTGGCAACGTTTTTTGTTTCTTTAATAGTTTCATCGCTTTTTTGCAGAAATGCCACAAACACATGTCGTTTTTCAGTCCTGTATTGCAGCAAAAGTAACATTTTGGTTTTGAACAGTTGCTCAGACAATTAGCTATTTAAAGACTTGGGGTCTGGGAAACTCTGATGTGCGTTTTATTTTTTCACTATTTTCTGATACATCATAAACCAAATGATTAATTCAGATTAGTCAAGCAAATAATAGTCAGATTAACTGATAATACAAATAATCCTGCCCTAGTCTCATTACTTGGGTGTGATAGGTCCTTCTCACCACCACCCAGTCTTTTTCTCACAGTACACACAAGAATGATCCTTTTTGTTGTCACAGCTTAAATGTAAAATCTGAGTGATTACGCCAAGGGTCGTCTTCTAAGACATTATTATTATGGGATCAAATTTATGAATTTATTCAAAAATCCATTGAGAGTATGTACATCTGCATTAAAAAGGTCTGACAGCACAAATGAAATAATTCATCCACAGGATTTAAATGTTTGTATGTCTTGATCTTTTATTTGAATGATGATATTCAGGTGGAAGAGTTTAATGCATTACATTACATCCACTCTTAAAATATTCCCCTCCTTGAAGAATGGAAGTCCTTGTTGAAAAGCTGGCCAAGTGTGGCTCCACACGCTGCGATAAATTGAAGCCATGGATTTTGAGTTAAAACCCAAATCCCAGGATTAAATATCTCTCTTTTTGCTGTGTCAGAGTGATTGATTCCCAACGTGGTAAAGAGCATTTGGCAGAAGGTGGAGGATGACAAATTCTTTCTGTGTGCTCACCTCCGAGTAAATGTGTGTTACTTCCTGAAGAGATGCAAGGGCAGATGACACATTTAGTGGACGATGTTAAGGAGCAAGATGTGAAAGGAGGCCGTGAAGAAGAAAGTTGTTTGTCGGAGGAGGCCCTGTCCTTGGCTTCATGCGTGTTTCCAGCTGTGAGATCACTGCGAATAACTTTTTTTTTTTTTAATTCTCATTGTCTCTTCCTGTTCTGAAGAGTGTCTTCAGCAAGAAGACACACATGTGGACACATACACACACACATGCACACGCAGATGCAATCACTCTGTCTGTTCAGCTGCCAAGGCTAAGTGCCCCGAATCTGCAAGATCTCTATCAAATTTGCAAGACCCACAGAGAGCAATTTCTCAGTGTGACTGCACGTGCATGTGGAGTGTGTGTCTTTGCATGTGTGTGTGTGTGTGTGTGTGGAGCCTCGGTTTGTGTACACTCAGCTCGGACCTCTGCCACAGCATTTGTTAGCATTTCTTTGTACTCAGCCTTAAGACAAACATCTCTTGGCAGATCACATCACATGCTCTGTCTTTCTTGAACACACACACACACATACACACACACACGCTGCGGTCTCCTGTCCCTGATTGATAAGATGTCTGCTGAGAGGTCTATCTGATCATTTCAACATGGTTGTGTTGACTGTGGCTTTGCCTGGCTTAACTCTATCTTCTTTTCTTCCTCTTCTGTTTCACTTTCCAGCTTTTCTTTTGTTCTGAATCACTTTCAGTCTCCCAGTTTAACTTTTAACTCTCCCGTTTCTTGCTGTTTATCAATCGTGGAATATACAGATGCACTGCATTTAGATTGTTTCTTGTTCCACTGCAATCAATTGTATAACTTTCCCGGCTGTTCCAGGAAAAGAGGAATATTTATTCGATGGACTTTTGGCTCTCTGGCTGGCTGCAAACTTGGTCATCTGAGAAATGAAGCTCAATTGCTCTCAGTGTAAGTCACTTTGGATAAGAGCAGGAGAGAGACGCCTAAGATGTAAATGTTTACACAGAGAATAAAGGTTTTGATCAATTACATGATATGCGGGGCCTAATGATGAAACTGGCAGGAGTTCATAAGATGATTTATTTTTCTCGAGGTTTGTCCAGATAAAATGCAAAAGGAATTTCAGTGGCGGCATGTCTGTCCAGTCATCAGCCCTGTACATGGTCAGGTATGCTCACTGCAATAGCTTAACATGGACTGCAAAAACGTTACACTGGTCAAACTCAGGTGAATATAAGCAAAACAAAAGCTTCAAACCTAAAGGGATTTTTGTCATTATCAATCTTGATCAATCGAAAGAAACATCATAATCTTGAAGATTTCTGTTCAAATAAATGTCTTTTAAGTCACTATCGCCGAATCAGGCAACACAATGGTGGTGACCTTGCATTTGCAATATTACCAATTGTTGTCAGTGGCTACATTGTCGGAAAAAGTGCTGTATTAAGTTCCTGCTAATGCAAACTGAACATTACCTACTGCTGCTGCTCCACATTAAAAGCATTGTAAAAAGCATTACTGGCAAAACACGAGCTGACTTTTATTTTGAAGCAGTCACAGGAAATGCAATGTATTACCATCTACAAAACAAGACAACTGTAATTTTTGGCATATTTCGACTGTGGGTCAGTTTGAAATATTGCAGGGAACGATGGAACAAGAAGGAGCAGCCACAATGAGCTGTCGGATGAAGAGCTACATCGACATCCTAGCGAGGAAACCAGCTCCTTTCACTGTGCCCTGCTGTTTGCAGACTCAGGCCGTTTGCAGCATAAAATCAGAACGTGGTTTCTCGTAGGATTTTGGAAAAAGGCCAATTATTGCTTGATTTCTTTTTTGTCTTGCTGAACCCAGAATGCTTGTACTTTGCTGTTAACACCAGTATCTGCATTTGTTGCGAACCAGTCAACAAGGACTGAAATCTTAGCAATTACAACTTTAACATTTAGTCTATTATAGATTATCTTTAAAATATCAATGATTATTCGATATATTGTCCCGTACGCCCTATGGAGTTTTAAACTACTGGTACAGTAGTAGTATTTGCACTATGAATCAACATTTTTTTGACTTTGTATATTGTTTGTATCATGCATGTGCGATACACATCATTCCGTCGGTTTCATGCTGTTCCACTAATCAGCAGTTGGTGGCGATATGGCACAAAGAAGTGTGGCAGCTTACCTTTAAATGGAGAGAAGAGGGAGTATAAGCGCGCAAACACTGATGTGAATAAACACAATTTCAACTATATGTTTTGTGACATAACGTTGTTTGTTTACTTTAAAGTAGATTTTGAAACTCTCTTTAGCGCCCCTAGTGGTAAGCTAGTATCAAAAAAGACTTAAAGCAACACATTCACTTTATGAATTTTCTCCAAGGTTGAATTTTTTCTACAAAACTTTTGCTACAATCACATGCAATTCTTCCTATCGTGTCCTTAAAAAAGTATAATATAGCAATATTCTGCACGTTTGACATTATTAGAATTATAAAGAGTGAAGTGTGTCACCCGTGGCCCCGTCTCCATCTGTCTCTGTCTTCTCATCACTCGTCATGTTAACTGTAAACCTCTGCATGACGCTCTGCATTTGTCTGACCTCTCTCTCTGTCACTCAGCTTGTCAGTACAGTTGTTAACCGCTGCCACACTTTTTTTTCTTTCTCCTGTCTCTGCGCCTGCCTGCAGAAATCTTCCACGCATCAGACGAGAGGGTGACTGGTTTTGGCTCGTTTTGTCTGTCAGTGTCTTTCCTGGGCAGCTGCTGGGGGGGTTTTGTTTAAAGTGGGAGAGACTCTTGGCAAAGCCGTGACTCATGTGTTGCTGCCTTGATAGATGTTTGAGGAATGCCCTGGGGCTATTTCAGTCCCCCCCCTCCTTCTCCACGCCTTTCACCGTCTTCCCCACTCCTCATCTCTTCTTCACTCCTGTAGTGATATAATGACAAGCCTTTGCTGTGACTTTCTCTTCCTCTTTCATCAGCCTAAGCTCATTCCACTATGACAGACAGACTGGAGGGATCTCCCTAAAAAGAGGCCCAAGTGTGTATATATTTGAGTGAGTGTATATGATCTGCAGATAAACGACCACTCCCCCTTATATCCGGCTGAAGCAGAAAACTATTTCTTTCTCGCCGTCATAAATCCTTCATGAAGTGAGACTGTTATTTCGGTGGCAGACACAATTACTTTGTAGCAGCACGACTGCGTTTTAATTGACGATATTATCTTCGATATTGCTGATGGTTGTTTTGCTTTCTGAAACACAGAAACATTCTTAGCAATAAATCAGGACGTAATCGCTCCTCTTTTACTTGCTCTGTATAGGTTGTGTCTCTGCTCTTGTGTTTCACATCTAAGGATCTAAAAGGTCTTCACAATGAACCCAGAAACACAAATTTACTCTCACATTTGTGCCTGTAAAACCACACGTGCCGACAAACCTTTGCATTTTATGAATGCATTTTATTTCTTTCAGCTGCTACTGTGTATGAATTGCAAACAAACAGACACGTGCTTGTACATGTGTGTATGATAGTAGAGCGATGCCTTGAGCTAAAGGCCAACATCTGCATCCTGATCACGGTGACCAGGCCAACATACAGATGTTAGGCAAGTATAATGTTTACCATGTTCATGTTTTCAGTTGAGCCTGCATGCTGACATTTGCTATTAAACACAGCTGAGGGTGATGAGAATGTTAGTAGTTTTACAAATATTTGGTCATAAACTAAAAGAAATTGACCTGATGTTGGCACAAGATGAAAGGGATAATTTAAGTTATTATAGTTTATCTTGAGTTACACAGGAGTGATATGAATGTCTCTAAATTTCATGGCAATCCATCCAATGTTTTTTTGAGATATTGCTCTCAAAACAACATATGTGAGGGTGTGAAAGGAAGAGTCAGGAGATCACCCAAGTCATCATGGTTCATCCCCTGGGACCTTGAATGTATGCACAACAATTAGCAGCAATTCATCAAGTATATATTTCACCGGATAAATGGGGAACGTGCCCTGTGGGTGATGCTGGAGGAAAAGTCAGGGGTAGGGATGAGCGAGTACACCACTATCTGTATCTGTATCCGTATCTGTTTAACCATCTACATTATCTGTATCTGTATCCGTATTCAGAGTGGACGGGGCCTAAACCGGAAGTGAGTGCAGAAATGGGTGAGGCTTAAAACTGTACATTATTTGAAGTCTGAAATTGATATGGATTGATCAGAAGTTGCTAATCTACTGTATTCAAAGCCTATATACAGTATATCTCAATAATATTTATAATAATATTTTCATGAACTGCAGAGAGAAAGTGTCAGATACTGCATGCAGCCACATAAAATAAAAATATTAATATAGGCTACTTTGTATGTTCAGCTATATGTGTGTATGTGTGTAAGTGGTCTGTAAGACTGTTTATTTTTTAATGATCTGTGTGAACTTCATGATTCATGCAAACATCCAGTGATGGCAAACAGGGAAATAATGTGTCAGCCTTGTTCACTGTATTCTTCTCAAAAGCACCGCGTTCAGTATGAGCAAAGTTTTTCAATTGACTTCATATCACCAGCCAAACTAAGGTTTGGTTAAAAAAAAAAAAAAATCGGACCGGAGCAGAGGCATTTACCGACGCGACGCGAGACGTTTTCAGCTCTGTCTTGTCAAATGCACCGCGTGTATGTTGGGAGAGACGTGCAGAGACCATACAGTCTATGGCAGAGACGTGTCTGTGTAGGGAGGGGCAGGCGCTGTGTGTGACTGGCCAATCACAGAGCGCGAAGACAGTCAGTTCCACAATGAGGATTTTCCTTCAGCACGAACACAGATATTGACAGATTTTACTCGTATCATAATCGTATTCGTCAAAAATGCTTTATCCGTAACGGATACTCGTCTGAAACGAGTATCCGGCTCATCCCTAGTCAGGGGATCACTAAAGTTAGGAATCACCCTCTGGGGAGCATGAATGTGTACACAAAATGTCAGCGATCCATGCAATATTTGTTGAGATTCAGTGTGGACCAACATTGTCATTCCAGGCATCATGTTGCCAGAAAAAGTCATGTGACTACACTTGATGAAAAACACATATTTTAACATCTAACTTCATCTCTTGTGACTATAATAAGTGTCTTCATCAGTGAAGCACTTTGCCAAGGATAGTATGACGATGAAGCACGGTCCCTGTCCTTTGAATCAATGCGGCAACATTGGAAACACCGCGTCACAGCCGATGCTCCCATAGCTTAAAGGAATGCGACTGATGTGAAAAACATTAACTTATTTGTCCGCAGCGGAAAAAGAGACGGGCAATTAGGAAACATGCAATGCAATATCAGACAAAGCCATAATGGCAGTATTGAATGAATAAACCGTTTTCAACAGCCTCATCTAAATGTCATTGTGGCTCCAGCCTCAGTTTGTGATCCCTCTGTAGTTTGTGACCGTCCCTCTGAATTCATTTCCTGTCGAGTAATTCTTTTTCCACTTCCTTCGTCTTTTGTTTTCCTTCCCTCGTGATCTCTTCATGCATCTGTCTTTTTTATTTTCATGGGTCTTTTTTTTTTTTTTTGCTTTCCTCCCTCTCTGGTTCTGTGAAGCAGTCCACTCCCATATTATTAAAGTGGCTCTTGAAATCGCATTAACCTAACGCATGAGGCTGTATGCACCTCGTCATATGGGAGCTGAACTCTTAAGTAAGCATTATGACATTTCCTCTGGACGAATCCAAAATCAACACATCTACAGGACTGGATGATGATCAGCTCCATGATGTCTACGGTGACTGGCCGCACTTTCGTTCTGGGTGCGTCTGTCTTCTAAGTGGGTGGCCCTTTTTCACCCGGAGACTGTCCCATCACAGAACATCTGAAATCCCTTTCACGCCCGTGTTTTAGTCAAATATTACGGGTAAGACCTTGAATCCAAGCGTGCCAGAAAAATTGAACTTTCCCTGCTCGAGACATTTTTCCTTCCGTGTCAGCTCGCTCTGGAGTTGTAACTCCATCAGTCATCGTCTCTCATTAGGTACACAGACTGACCTTTGACCCCTGTCTGCTGACCTGCTCCAAGGGATGTGTGTCAGGGGTGTGATAGTGAGCCAACAAGCACACAGAGAGCGAGATAGATATCACCTGAAGAGTCTAGAAGGGGGGTGGCTCTACATTTTTGGGTGTAGGTGACACAAGTTGCACGTGTTTGAATTTTTTTTTTTTATAGGATTTCCAAAGTATATTCTAAATAGATGTATGTGAATAGTGTGTGAGAGAAAGAGAGTGTGTGTGTGTGTGTGTGGGTATGTGCCTGGTGTCCCAGTACCTCAAGGTCCGATAATCCGCTTGTCAACTGACCGTAAAGTCGAGAGTGTGTGGTCGCCGTGACGGCTGCTGCCTCTGCGTGTGTGATGTGTGACATTCCTGCAATACCAGACGATCACGCAGACCAGAGAGAGAGAGAGAGAGAGAGAGAGAGAGAGAGAGAGAGAGGCCTCAGTGTGATCTCTCTCCAAAATCCAATTTTATGTGCAAGACCAGTGTTAAATTATGGTATATATGTTTTGACATCAAAGAGTCAGAGAGATAAATCAAATGAGTTACAGATGGAGATAACACACTAAACTGGGTTAATTGGAAAACACAGTTAATGTGTGAAAACATGTGTCCACAGGAAATCGGTTTGATCTCCTCTTTTTTTCTTCCTCCATCCTGTTCCCTCGCGCCATCTTTGATGAAACATGAAACACGAATTTGTCCCCCTCAAAAATGTGTCTTGACCAGACACGTCATCACATCCTCCAAAAACTGAAAGACATATTTGTTCCTCTCAATTATTTGGTGTTAAATCAGCCCCATGATGCACTTGATGCGCAGAGTTGATCGGACTCTGTATCCACACAGATCACTCATCCAAACTCTGATCTCTGACTGTCCATCTGAACACCTGTATTATGATATTCTGTGATTTAAAATGAGTGATCGCAGAGTAGATTAGAGGTTCTCTAGTGTCACATAGCCCAAGGTTTTGAGCTTTAAATATATGATAACTTGTTTTCCCAGTTTTTCAGATTTACCGATTCTAGAGTTTTTGAAAAGTTCTCAGGTGTGCATGTGAACACCTGTCAAAGAAGATAGATCTTATGGAAAAAGATGGTACAGTTGATTTATGACCTCATTGAAACTTGCAATTACTGACCCATTTGAACCGAACACTCATATACTGCATCACTAATATATTATCTATGTTTAAAGTTGAGGAAGGAAACAGCATATGTGCACACCCAGCAGATACGAGCAACATTAGCATTTGTTTGGAGTGACGTTTGTAGTCACCTCACAAACCTTAAGTTAATATTCAGTTTTAGCTCTGCACCAACTGCAGAGGAAATTATCTGGCTCCTCAGCTCCTTCATATTAAATTGCATTCACTGACTTATTGCTAATTTTACACTACCTGCGCAAAAACAGTGGTCTTTTATAGCTTTTTGTTATGAGATCTATTCTTAATATAAAAATATTTATTATAGCTGCTTTAAATAATCTACCCGGTAAAAGTGTTTGCCAACTCAGGATTTAAGTTGCCATTAAGTGCTGTAAGATTTTTTTTTTTTTTTAACGAAGCACCGTGCATCTCTCTGTTTCTGTTTCATGCCACCAATCTTCTGCAGCACTTTATTCAGTTGCTGGCTAATTTTCAACAAAACTCTCATTCTCCAAATCCCTCTGTGCTCCTTAAAGCTTGCAGGATATTCATTGTTAAGCCTCTCAAGATGGCCAGAAAGCACAAGAGCATCTTAAAACAATTACAGGCCTTGGCGTCATTAAAACAAAACTGTGTTTGAATGGGCAAATGAGCAGAACACAGCTTTTCAGGGAAGGTCTCGTTGGGCAACAAACCGATATAAGGATAATGGAAGTGGAGAAAACAGGATCCCGAAACATCCCAGGAAACACAATCAGTCGTATCAGGCCTGTTTTGTAACTTAAACCAGAGATGCAAAGACGCACATGAGGGTGCGCACACGCTCTCAGCGGTCAGATTTATGACATCCTCCAACATAACAGAGACAAATGGTTGTGCATAGTTGTGTGAACGGGAAGACGAATGGCGAAGCTATAAAGCAGCACACAGGCTGACATTATAACCCGGCCCTGCTACGTGCTCACTGCCATGTTACATGAGTCAGATGGTGCATCGTGGCCTTGGAGTTAGAAAATAAAAGCGAGCAGTGCAAAATAAAATCTTAGTTTGCTGAATGGTGCATGTCAGCAAAGTGTCACGTTTTGACTCCCATCTTCATCATCCGGCAGGTTAGTGTCATCCTCATCCTCCGTGTAACAAACATCTCTTTATTGATTTAAAGTGCTCTCTGCTATCCAGCTCACTTTTACTGCTCCATCTTATAAAAACCCGTCCTCCTCCCATTGGACGGATAACCGCCTCTTAAATCAAACCAATAAAAAGTTCACTGTCTTGTTTCGTATTTTCCACTTGATTTTTTATTTTTCTCTCGCTCTAAATTATCTCGTCTTTATCCACTTCACTCTGTTATTCTCTCTCTCTTTTTTAATTAATTTTGCACACAGGGTAAAAGTTTCTGGGCAGAAGTTTGAGCTGAGAGGAAGAAATACTGCCCTCTAAAGTGTTCTGCAATGAGCCTTTCCACACTTACTCAGAAACTCAGCAGGTGGTCTGCTCCAACGTGAAAAGCATTTTAACAGCTCCTTCCTGCAAGTCATGACTCTTGAATAAACACATACATGTTGGTCACCCAACTGTGTCCTTTATTCACTTACATATGACTTAATAACACAAGCTGGAACAAGAACCCCAGTCGTCACTTGGCGACAATCAGGACTTACACTTCCCACAAGCATCTTTTTAACGCGGCGAGCTAAAAAAAGAGGCGCCTGCTGGACATGAGACCGAACTCCACTTCACACCACAAGCAACACCATCAAGTCAGCGGAAGCTCATTCACTTCCTGATGAGTGACTGGGGCGACTCAGCCGATGTGTGGACGATTAAAAAAACCTGAAACTTCCAGTGATAATCAGCCGTCAACAGCCAATCAGATTTTCAAAATCCTTGGTTTGTTTTTTGTGGAATTAAAATACTGTGAAGCCTTTGAAGCTTTAGATATCTTCTGAATGACCACAAGAAATAATATATTTGATAGTTGGTATGTTTACTTCCAGACCAGTTACATATTTTCATTAATACAAACTCTTTCAATATGTGTCTGCAATGTAAAATCTATCATTTGATTTCCTTGCTAAATGTTGCTGGTTTGATATTTTTGAAAATATGCTTATTCATTTTGAAGATTTAAGGCTGCTGCTATTCACCAATTAATAAGCACATAATCAAAAAACACCACTTCATGTTTTTACATTGCTGTTTAGTGATTAAGCAGACAAGATACAACGCATTAATTATTGAACTTTAGACAGAGGCAGGCTGGCTGTTTTTCCCTGTTTCCAGTCTTTATGTAAGGTTAAGTCAATGGCCTCCTGACTTCACTTCAACACATAGGCATGGTGATATCAATCTAATCATCAACCTCAGAAAAGCAAATAAACATATTTCCCAAAATGTCAAACTACTATTTATAACAAAACAGCTGTTGGATGTCATAGTAATTGTTCACTGAAAACTGAATCACTCACAAAAAAGTTATATCTCGACGAAGAGGAACATTTGAGGTGAAGGACTTTCAGTTGTGTGAAACTCAAACTTTCAGCAGATTCATTGGAGGCCTGGTTCTCTACTGTATACACAGTGTAAAGATAAAGGTTTAGCATTTAAGGAGGGCCGTCCTCCTCAGGCATTTCTGAGTCAGTGTGATTGATTTACTGTCTGCTGTGGTGAGGAAAATGCCTTCCAGAGAGATGCTATCAGCCTTACCTGCAGACTTCGAGGCCCATCCCAGTCCATTAGTCCATTATCTCTCCGTCTCTCATTCTTTATTCCTCCCAGTTTCTCTTGACATTAATCAACATTTTTATGCGATAGATAATTTGTTTGACTCCCCCTGTCTGACTCCGTCTCTCTCTGTGTCTTCCTCCGTCCTAAGTATCAAACCAGACCAGTTCTCAGTTGAGCAATTATTCAGGGTCAAGCCGGTCCTTCTGCCCACGGCTACATTTCACCTCCGAGGAATGAGTGATGAGATCTTGAAGGTAATCACAATCTGCGTGGAGGCCATTTTTTCCCACTTAGCTCCACTTCTTGGTTGTGTCAGAATTTCGCATTAGGCATGTCTGACCTTTTTTGGAGAAATTTGGCAACACCTTCGATGACTCATTCAAACTGCTAATAACTCATTTAGGGAGTTTAAAGAGTTGCTGTCATATGTGTCCTTGCTTTATCTTACTTGTACTAATTTACTTGGACAATTGTGCATTTAGGGATGTTGCATTACATTTTCTCATTTGTGGAAAATTGACTTCTCTTCTGACACGCCAGCACGGTCACGCTGACCTGCCCGATGCTCGCTCGCCCGTGATGAACCGGAGAGAGAGTGTTGCTGGACATCCCCTATCACCAAATCACAGAGATAATGGCTACATTAGCAGCATCTCTAACAGATCGAGGAGACAGTGTTGCATTTGTCTGGAATGCGGCACCGACCCAGATAAGGAGACGGCTCTGGACGAGCTACAAAGACGGCGAACGGCCGAGCACCAATCATATCTGTTTCTTTCTCCCCCTCCTTTCTTTCCCACACCGCACTCCTCATTTCTCAGTCCCATTTTTCACATCCTACGCTTCTGCTCCGCTCTCCTTTCTCCTGCCCTCTCCACCACTTTTACCCTTTTTCCCCCCCCTCTTCTTCATGTGTCTTGTGTCTGTCTCCCACTCTCAGTTCAGCTTAAAGAGCCAGGAAATGCTCTGTGACACCACCATTCCCATTGTAAATCTAACAGTTCACAGCATAAAGAGCAGCTCTAGATGTGGGTATGTGAGTTATATTCCTGTGCCTGCCCACACGCTGCTGGCTGACCCCGCTATGACCAGACTGTAATGCAAAGGTACCACAACTAATGGCTGCACGCCCACTCTGCACTGATAAACACACATTCACTGCTGAATAATAACGCACCATGATGTGCTGCGATAATATAGGTCAGGATATGGTGACACATCTTCTCCCTATCTTTCGCTTCTGATCTTTTTTTAATTACCCTTCTTTCTCATCCACATGTAACTGTGAGGTCAGCGTTTGGCATGCACCGCCTGATCGGTCGTCCCGGACTAATCGTGCGTGTCTGTGAGTGCGTGCACATGTAGGAGCGCATTGACTTGTGTGTCTGTGGACACAGCTGGAGTCTGAAAACTGTGTTGGGGGGAAAACATTAGTAAATCCTGGCTAAGCAGACCACATCCTCTTCACCCTAAAGCCCCGCAGGTAATGAGACGGTGGGGGTGTTACCTCTTAAAGGGGCAGCAGGAGATGACACAGGCGAGAGATACACCGCCAAAAACATCCTGTCGCACCTTGTAAAGATGTTGCTTTTTAAGCTTTTGGCTGTACAGGAAGGATCATTTTCCAATTTGTTGCAGTGTATTAACTTGTGGCTTTCTTCCACTTAATTAACCCGCATATTAACTTGTGGAAGGTTTCGTAATTACACAATTGTGCTGTTTGCCTCGTGAGAATCCCACCAGCTGAGAGGACGTAATGAGAAACAGGAGTTATGTGAATTATATTAAAACAGTCATCAAAATGAACACTGGCTTCAGTTGCACATCCTCACCTCCGCGCCCTCGCTTTCAGCTCCACAAACAAGATGCTAAATGAATGTCATTTTGGAAGAGATTTGCATTCAAGCGTGCAAACAAGGTGATGTCGCCGATGACAACGCTAATTTGCATGTGAGTACGTGATAGGGCAGCCGCCGACTGTTAATGCGTCTGCAGGCTGGTTTGAAAGGTGCCGAGTGTCCAGCTGGTGTCATGGGAAAGTGAGTGACCGCAGTTTACAGCAGATTGCCATAAGTGGCAAATACAAGGGGAAACACAAGGAACTGGATATGTGCGCTCTTTTGCCATGAGACTCAGAGTCTGGCAGCATGATCGATTTCGTCTTTCAGTGTCCCAAATATCCAGCTCACATTAGACGATATTGGAATACCTATTAAACCTGAGCTGTAAGTTTCCACATCCTCTGATTCTGACATTGGATAGAAAGATGTGAGACGGATGGAAACAGTATTAATCAGAGACTGTTGTGAGGAAAAGACAAAACTAAAACTGTTTAAGAGTTTTAAGAGTCTACAGCTCTGGTGGTCTTGTGTCAGCATGTTGTCATATTCACAATGACGGTGCCAACACGCTGCTGAGTCGCAAGTAGGCCTATATTGTTTATGTACACCATCTTAGCTTAGCATCTCACCATGCTAATGTTTGTACAAAACACAACCTATTACAGCGGAGGTTGAAGGGAATGCCATTAGTTTTGCGGGTATTTAGTCATGAACCAAAGTAATGGACTCATTAAAAATTCGACCCATTGATGATGGCCTTACATGCAAAGTCAGGGATCGTCAAAGTTGTTACAATTCATGTTGAGGAGGGCAAGAATGTCTGTACCAAATTGGATGGCAATCCAACCAGTAATTGTTGAGAACTTCACTCAAAAACCACAAATGTCATCCTCATGTTGGCCCTTAAGGAAAAGTCATTAGTCGTCCGGATACATTGTCTGGGAAACATGAATGTCTGTACAAAATTTTCTGCCAATGTATCAAGTAGATGTTGGGATATTTTCCTGGATAACTGGAAAACTGACCTGTGAGTCGTGCTAAATAAAAAGTCAGGAGATCAACAAAAGTAATTGGGATTCATCCTCTGGCGACAATTAGTTGTACCATAATTCATTGCAATTTATCTAATGGTTGTGAAGACATTTTGCCAGAAAACAAAAACGCCAACTTGATGGTGCCTCTAGAGGAAAAATCAGGATGCCAAAGTGAATGAGATTCATCATCTTGGGCTCATGAATGTACAAGCTTCATGGCAACTGATCCCATAGCTGTTGTTCTGGTCTTTCTCTGGACCAAACTGGATGGACAACAGACAGTGAATGCGGTGCACATTCCCAACACAATACATCATGTTAACTCATACTGAGACAATATGGGTCTATGCATTGAGAAGCAGGACAAACGTTCATTGTCCCGAACAACCAAACTCTGAAAACAATTAAGCATCCTTTTTCAGTGTGCATGCGTCATTCAGATATTGTATGGAATAATACGATTTTGTTTCACTGAGGGGATGTTTTGACCACATCCTCTCCTCAGTAAAGGCTTGTGTTTAATCCCTTTGGTTTGATTTCACTCCTCATTGCTGTTTGTCTTCAGCTTAGTGGTATAACATTGTGTCCACATCCTGTCTTTGGAAGCTGTGAGGGGGGGGGCGGGGGGAGAAGGAAAACTGTCCATGAATGCAGTGCAGTTAACATGCATGTATCTTGGAGCTGCACGCCGTCCATCTTAACATCTCTTGGGTGAGTGCCAGTGATCTGTCCAATTTAAAGCTTCAAATATGCAGCAGCTTTTCCAGTGCCAAGTTTGTCATATGGAAAAAAAACAGCCACGATGAGCCAGCATCCCTGTTCTGATTAATGCGCTGTTTATGGCACAGCATGGTGCAGGTATCCCATGGTGACTGACATTTTACATAAGTATACCACATGCAGCATTAGAAAATTATTCAGAGCAGCAAATTTGAATAAGAGAAGTGAAGCTGCATAAAATAAGTTTCACTTAATGCAGCAAAAAGAGGCCTGTAAGATTGAAGTACTTGTTGAGATGAGTATTTTGTGTGGTGAAAGAGATGCCAACTGAGGACAAGGCAGCGGGGAGGAGAGCAGCGCAGAGGAGAGCTGGCTGTTAGCAGACATAATGGGAACCAGACCTGCTGGTAGAGAGGTAATTAAACTGCGCAACACAATGGCGTCACCACTCGTAAACTCCTCAAGAGAAGTTTTTACCTCCTCACTCTTCCCTTCTTTTCCTATCTCGACTCCTGCGCATCCAAGATCTGCAAACTGTGGCATGCATACCTTCATATTTCAAAAACAATCAGCACTTTGCTGGAGAATAATTAAGATTTTTCCTCCAACAAAATTTCGGCCAGCAAAGTATTTAAAAAAGTATTTTAAAAAAATAAAAATTCTTGGTCAATGTTACAGGTCTGTTTTTCCAGTTTTCAACATCTCTGCTTGCAATTTACTCACAGACTGTTGAAGGTTTCGATTAGCCAAGTTGAGCCCAATTATTGGATGTCCAGTAAAGTTATATAGCAATTGAAGTGGCAGCAAATGCTGAGAGCAGAAGAATTACAGCTTCTGCAGCAGTCTAACACTTGGTTCCATAATGTTTGCAGATTTTCCAGAGTATGTAAAGATTCCTGTTGTCTCAGAAATTACACATGTTGTCATTTCATTAAGGTTTAGATGATATTATTAAAGCCACACTGAGCAATACTTTGATAATAACTAAGGATCAAGTGACCTGATCAGTTGCTCCTTGTGCCAAAAAAACAGAGAAATATCACCAATATCCTCTCAGCTCCATGGAGAGTTTTAGCATTTTTCAGCACATTGTTTTGGTTTTGCAGCTCATAGCTATGGCAGACAGCTGTTTCCAGCGAACAAGCTCTAAAACCCCACTGTTCACTACCTGCCAAGAACCAAACCGCAACCCAACACAAAGCGGGGAAACTAGCTGGTGAACATAATGGAGCCTTTAGCAACTAACACACCATATATTTCCCTCAGGAGCTGGTGAGGACCAAAACAAAGTGCAAAGTTGAGTAAAGTTCGGAGCCCAAATGAATGCTAATGTTGTTTGAAGAGAACAAGAACAGGTATGAGAATGTTACTGCTTAATGCAACTTTAAAGTCTTTGTTTTTTTCATGCTTTTCGTTAAAGGTGTGGAAGAATTTGAAAGTGGACAATAAAGTTTTGTTGTGTCGTCAATGCACATATCTGCAGTGGTAGTTGATGTGTGTACACAGGGTGTGGATCGCATCAATTTGATGTGTAATTTCTTTGTTAACATTGAAATGATTTTCTTTATAATGCGTAATTTGGGTATGTCAGCCATCTTTGTAGAGGTGCCAAGGTGTATATCACAACCTCTCTGTGAAAGTGATACTCACGTCTATATACATCCATCAATTGGACTAAGCTGAGCTACTTATTCAACTTTTCAAGTACATACAGGGAAATAAAACAGCATCCATTTTAATTCCCAACCAAACCAAACTCTCCCTAACTGTTTTTTTTAAAACAATGAAACACGTCACTTTCTCACTCGCACTTTTCTCCCACTCACTCCTCTGATACAGTGGAAGTGAGAGCACACCCTGAGGAGGGTGTCAGGGTTCAGGGGGCGTCAGAGAGGTGCAGGTCGTGACCTGCCATGTCACGCTCTAATTGTGATTGTCATGTTGATGGAGAGGAAAGAGACTGGAAAATTAGCAAGCTAACATAAATTTTAATGATAGGTACTGGGCCGTGGAAATGTGAGTGTTTGTGTGTGTGTGAATGACAGAGAGAGAGTTTGTGTGTGTATGCCGGGGAGGAGGAGGAGGAGAGTGAGTTATTTTGTCCCGGGGCAAACGGAAACCATTGTTTAAGCCACAGCTCTTGTCTCATAAGTGTTTGCTGTTGTGGGAATGCTGTGGTTTTGGAGTCACAGAACAAGAACTTAGTGTTACACTGACAGAAACAGAAACAAAGTGAGGAAGAGAGCGAGAGCAGATGGAGGGAAGACAAGAGCGAGAGAGAGAGAGAGAGAGAGAGAGAGAGAGAGGGAGCTGCAGAGACAAGAGACAATATGAGAAAAACAGACAAAATGAGACACAGAGAGACAAAGAGCCAGAAAGAATTTGCATGCAAACCAGAGCTGGAAATGAAATAAACTATATGAAAGAGAAAAAGACAATGAGAGACAGATACAGAAAGAGGAAAAGCTGAGAAAAATTCGAGGGCACAAAGAGGGAGACATGCAAAAAAAAAGACAAGGGAAATGGAGAGAGGACAAGAGAGAGGTGATTCCTCCCATGCCTGTCATTTTTTTTTTCTGTGATCTTTCCCAACCACGGGCCGTGCATATCCCCAGGCCAGCCTGCTGTTGGAATTTACAGTCCGGTGGGCCTGCCTGCTAATAAAACACATGTGGACTTGTAGAGGAATGGGGAGGGACGGGGTCCTGAGAACAGCCTCTCTCTGTATCTAAGCACTTACAGCTCACACATGCACAGGAACAAGCCCATTCATATGGAGGCTGCATGTATCTGTGAATGCAAACTCAGGCACATTCACATGCTTGTAAACGCTGCACGTCGGTGAGTTTGCTTCAGTGATACCTTTTCTACGGCTTCTGTTTCTATTAACTGAATATACACCACGCATATTTTCTTTACTGTTACACCATCACTTCTAATGTTGCTGTTTGTTATGGTGGTCTTAAAAATCAACATGCAGGTGTTGTTTACCAAATTAAACCAAATTTTCAGTAGTCAGTCAGTAGGATTCATCCTCTGGTAACCATGAACAACATATTGAAAATGAATGGCAATCCGTCTAGTAGAGAAATTCCACTCTGGCTCAGACATAAGCTGCTAGTGTTGCTAATAATCAATTACAAGATATAAAAGGGCAAAAATCTGGTTTTTGTCAATGAATAAATTAGATTTTTATGTGAAAAATGAATGTTCATGAAACCATTTCTGACTCATTCAATTTAGGAAATTAGTCCATTTTAAGGCATTTTTCAAAATATAATCATGACTTGGACCTCGAATGATTTCCTTGCTTACCACTGATAACCATAAACACACAAAAGCTGTCCTGGGATCAGTTAAAACCATATATTCCAAATTTGTAAAGTGGATCATTGGGGGATTAGTTTACAAATGTTCCACATATGTCATTGATTTCTACTTGGCAGAGCGTGAACACTGGCCTGAGCAAATTGGCCTCAAGTGCAACAGAAATCAGTCCTGTATGTCTTTCCTGCGCTCTGGTAAAAAATAAAAACTGACATGAAGAACACATGCAGCGCTTCACAAAACTGTCTCACCGTCTACCCTCTGCTCAAGGTACGAGATGTCTGTCTTGCTTGTTCTCTCTTTTATTATTATTCCTCTGTCTCTCTGTGATTCATCCTCCAGCTGTCCACAAAATATGTCCTTGCCGGGCAGATACGCTCGAGGATTATCCCCCGCGTAGAAAAGCTTGCAATTAAATGTTTTATATACTCAAGAGGAGAGTGTGTCTGACAGAGAGTAAGAGAGCGCCTGTGTCATGTGTGCGGCACGGCTTCAAGCAGAGATCCCGCTTCCAACTGGGGCCCTTCTGAGTTTTGTGAGACTCCAGGGGGTTGAGCGGAGAGACACGAAGATGGAGAGCCCCGTCAACGAAACCTCTCCGACTCAACCTCTCTCCTCATGAATCTCCGGTCCTCGGAGAGTCTGCAGAGATGGATGTCTGTGTTAAAGAAGTATGCTCAGGTTGGCCCGCTGGTCAGCAGACCTGTTAAGTGATGAGAACGCAGGCACCAATATTATCTGAAAAATGAACTTGGAGATTATGAGAAATCTTAAAAAGCATTTTAGAATTGAGCCCAGGTTTGCAAGGGAGTTTATGATGATGCATAAATAACCCATTCACCTAAATTCTAAAAGCGATGCATAGTGGATTAGTGTATTTTTCAGGACTGTCTTGGGTAAAATTTACTAAAATGTCAGTAATTTTTACACCTGCATTTTGTAGCTGCTTGAAGGCACCACAACAAGCTGTTAACCAAATATTTACATATATATGTCTTTGGTCCACCTGGTAAATTTAAAGTCCAGTGTTCATTTTGCTTTCATTTTTTTACATTATTTTTTGTTCCCCTATGTTCAGCTAGTAGTGAACCAAAACTGTAATCTCAGCAAGACATACAAAATAGGTCACTAGAGCTGGGGAAGTGGAGGGTTGGGTGATAATCATCTTTGGGTTTATCCCTAGAAACAACCCTTTTCACCTGACACATACTCATTTCATCCATTGTTTATATGAATTAGATCAGCTTTAAGGTAATGTTAGGAGCTCAACATAATGTAAGTGATGGTGATTGTCAGTGTCTTTTTTTCCTTAAAACTAAAACCACCTCAACGGCAGGACCCTTGAGTAGTTAAGTTTTCTGAATGTTTATGCCTAATATAAAAGTAGTAACAGTTAAACATGAATATATACTGCAACTAAATATTCACAACGACAATGAGCTCAATATGTTTGTGCTTTCTGTGTCTTGGCTTGGACTTTATGTACTTTAACTGAAAGTCTACTTGGTCACTTGAGATCAGTTTGAGTCAAGTCAAATCCCTGACAGCAGCTATGGGCCTTAATTTGTTTTTACACTAGAGATGCTATCTATCGACCATCTATCACGTGTTACATAATTAGGAGGATGTAAACAAAGACGGAGCAGGCGTTGGCTTCAGAAAAATTCTCCATTGTTTCTCAAGCTGTCATGTGGACGTACAGCCCCTGAGGTGGGGGTTGGGGTTAGGGTTAAATTAAGGCTGAGGCTCAGTCTGTATATTTAGGATGAAGGCAGATAATGATGGAGAGATGGATAGTGATTAGATAGACTGGCTTAATGTTAATTCAGTCAAAGTGACGTTGACCAAAATTTGGCATTTTAGAAAAACTGCAAAATGTCTATTCATATAACCCAAGAGTGACAGAGAAAACTTGCCATTATACTGTAGTTGGACCCATGACACAAGTAAAAGCTTCAGTGGGTGGGGGGATGGGGTTTGTACAGTACTGGGGTGTTGTGCATCACAAGTGCAGTAATTATACAGTATAAGGATGTCATGTCAGGAGGGAGGGCTTGGAACGGTTATTTGCTCGCTGTCTGTCTGTTTTCTTTGTGTAATCTACGATAATGAGGAGGACTAGGAGACAAGGCTGCAGAATATAGGACACAGAGCAGGATTATTATGTTCATTCATCTCCAGTGCTGGACATGAATGAACTGAGTCACTTGTTTGTGGACTTAGTCATGGTCTAGACAATTAAAAAAATAAATCCTAGACCCAGTGACAGTGTTATTTTTTAAAGGCAGGTTTTATATTCTTGACCTTGGTGACTTGACCTTGACTTTGTGATAAAACTATAAAAAAATTCCAAAAAGATCCACCCAATCTCGCTCTGAGTGGTTAGTGTTCATTGCTTGGTTAGGGGTCAGAACCAATCAGAGGTAGTAGTAATAAGAGTAGTGATGCGTCTTCCTGGAATACGGGTGGGGAAAAAAATGACGTAGCCGAATAATAGGCCGTCAGAATATTGGCACGGCTTCAGCCACGTCTGACAGCAAACCTCCGGGGACTCATGAGGAATCTTCTCTTTGCATGTAAAAAGGAAATGGGTATAAAGTTCAGGAAACTTCCCTCCTTGTATAAGTTATATCATCTGTGTCGCACTGTATTGTCAGCGTCTTTATCCCTTTACATATTTTCAAGAATAAACCAGTTTGCCAGGCTTGGGTTTTTGTTTCTCTCTAACCTCAGTCACGCCAAACAAGTCTTTGAACCCTGTAATGGTATTTCATTTCCTTCACAGTTTTTTTAATTTAATGGTTTTTCTAAATTGATTCAGTGTCAAAGTCAGTGTCAATGAGCCAAATTATTCGACTAATTGTTGCAGCTCTGAGGAGCTCTGACATAAAAAAACCACATAATTGAGCCTTTATTTTACAAATTAATTTTGTCTCATAGTTAAAATTCATTGCTGCTTTGCATTAACTCAGGTAACATGACCTTCCAACTTATCTTGAAGACAAATTTCTCATATTACTTTTTCGTATGCAGGGTTTTTTTTCCCTTGGCATGTCCGTTTCTCTGCGTGTCTCTGACGTGTGTGATCGTCAGGCCTTTGTACGCGCCTGAGTGTGGGCTGGGTGTGTGTAAATGTGGTTTACATAAACCTATAATTGCTTTCAATCCCTGGTGTCTGCCGCAGGCCTGTTCCTCCAGTGTCACGCTACCGCAGTGCCAATAGCATGCCAACCCACACTATTACATACATAATTGATCGCCCTCCGTGCTGACGTTGGACCCGAGGAGTCATCGACACGATTGGATGCGCAGCTTTCTTATCGGACAGCGTCATAATTGCATAATTCTTGCTCACCTGTGTAATTAAAGCTATTTTTACATGTGATTTCAATGTTTCAGTCAGTGATAACCTGATTAAGAGCTCTAATTTTGACAGGATTCAGGAAGCATATTGTCTTTCCCAATAAGCAAGATGCAGTTATTTTTGCCCGAATTCCACATATTTGGAGATTTACTAAACAGGACATGGTAATGAGATGAGTAATCAGTGAAGCTGAGGCTGTTGAACCCGTCACAAATGATTTGTATGAAGGCCACTGTGGTCAGACGAGTCGGTGCATTACCCTAATGCAGGATGTCTATTCAAAGAAAGGAGGTCAGGCTCAGTATTTTTCATTTCATTATGAATAAATTGCTGTCGGCCCTGGGGCTCATCTATTTATGCCTTCTGCATGAACAATGGTTTTAATTGAAACACAAAATAAACTGAGAATGAGTGAGAAAAAATTCCTCTGTTTGAAAGAAAATCTTGAATTCATCACATAACAGCAGGTGTGTTTTTGAGTATAAACCACGTTATATCTTTTAAGCATGATAATAATTCTTCTGGAAGCTGTGAAATGGCCTGAAGTTAGCGGGGGAGGGGGGGTGAAAGTGTGCCCACAGGTTGAAGTATGTTAAAATAAACTCTCATTGCCACAGGTGCACATGTGTTTCAACGCCTGATAGGTTGAGGAAAGCTGCAGTTTGACAGTTCCAAGCGGAGACTGATGGGCTTGTGCTGGAGGACAAATGAAAAGTCACCCAGAGTTCAGACACAGCTGCCCGTCTGTCTGTCTTTCTGTCTGGCAGATGATCGATGTGAAGTATGCATAATGTGAAAACCTCAGGAGGAGTCAGCCAGAAAGGGCACTGCTGAAAGTGAACATGGTTTAGACATTCAACTCACTGGGTAGAACACAGCACTGAAATTTGGGGGGGCAGGGGATTTTGGCATTTAAGCGCCATTAAGGTCATCAAAATTAAAGGTTAGAGGAAAACTCTGAGGAATGTAATGCAGAGGTTCTTTATAAGATGTGTCTCTATCAACATCTAATGAATTACAAAGCCTTAAAAAATTGTCTTTACAAAAATTTCCACTCATGTTTAGCTTGAAAGAGTAACTTTGATGATGAAGTCTTTCCAGAAATTAATGATCAATGAACATAGGATAAAAATGTTTTTCTGAGGACACATATTGCTTTGCATTGTAATCATTCAAACGTATATTTCTTGATTAGCCCCGCCTCCTGTCTGGACAAACAAGGAGCACAGGAAACAAATAAATGTCAACACGCCCAGTCTGGCTCCAGAAATAACTGAAGCTGGCGAGCTGGGAATGCAAACAACATGGCGTGATATTGACATTTTGCCAATTTGAGAGGTGATTATCTGGCTATTAGAGCAGCACCAACCGGGCGTGGTGAATGAAATGATATTAGTGATGCAAGGGTATCAAGCACATACACATAGAGCTTGGTTTGCCTGAACATATTCCCACTAATAATTACTTATTTTGTTTGTGTTGTCACTATCCTGACTCAACATCACTGAGCAGATTGATCGGCCTTATAGCTCACAGTGTGATACTATGGACTTATCTGATCTCAGCAAACACGTGATTGGATGGATTCATGGTGTTGACACTCTCAGCAACACATTCTACATGGTGGATAATTCGATCCGCCATGTGAAGGCTTAGCATGGGAGTGGAGCCATATTGGAAGCAAATAAAGAAGCATTCACAAGTTCGAAAACACTAAAACACCAGACCAGGCTGTGAGTCATTGCCTTCCAAAATGACCATTAATGTTTTCTGATCTAGCGTGTCATGGCAAGACGATAGTGTTTCTCTGTCTTCTGTCACAGTCTTCTTTAAGCCGGTTACAGAAATTATTCATATGACTGTTTTCTGCTCTGCTACAAGGTTTGGGAAAACTAGTCATGGGTGTCTTTGCAGTCACAAGGGGTCCATGTCAGAAATATGTTCATATTGGTGCATTTAGGATTTGAACAAATAGAGAAAATACAAGGATAATCTTTTTGATTCTGCTGATTCAAAGAGAACATACATTCATCTATTTTTTCCCCTGTAAAATTAATATAAGTGACACACCCATATGCATATGAAAAGAACAGTTTGCTTTTATCATGCTAAGTGTTCATAGGTAAAACCCTTCAAAAACACATGGTCCAATTTCTCTTAATCACTTCCTGATTTTCCAGGTTTCTCATTTAAGAAATCAGAATCTGAAAAAAAAAACAACTTAAAGAAACATATGTCATATTCTAAGGAAACTGGTCATAGTTTCTTTCTACGTCAAACACATTTCAATGAAGAGACTGCATGGTGGTGACCTATATTGCTGGTGGGAAAACTCTAAACACTACTGTTTGCAATAGAAATAGTAACCTAACAATCTAAGTCTTCTTGCTCTGCAAATAATCACTTAATGTGCAGTAAGTCCACATAATGAACATGCGGCACACATAATCCTGAATGCACAGATTATAAAACAAAGGCCTGGCTAATCCTGTGTCTCCGCAGAATTCGGAGCATCACTCGTTAATGTTCAGCGGCTTTTTGTATTAATGAGCCTACTGCACTACACTCTTACTACTTTCTCACAGCTGTGCCAAACTGTGCCCACATCACTCGCTCTCTAAATGTGGTTGATGTCGGCCAGCGTGGTCCCTCAGGCTGCCGAGTGATGTCGTCTGTTTCTCCGCATCCCACCTTGTAATTAATCTGTTTATTTAAAAAAAATGCTATCTAAATAAAATTTGACGTTGCTTGATGTGATGGATGTGTGGTTAATGTCATGCATTGCAGCTGACTTCTGAAGAGCTCTCAGTGTAAAAAAAAAAAACGTCCCTGTTAGTGCTTGGCCCTTATATTTACATTAAACTTTGAGCTGCAGGGGGCCCCAATGCTACAGCAGCTACACACATACGTAAGCACACACATGCATGCACACAAAGACGGCATACGTAGGCTAGAAACAAAGAGAAAACTTGTGCATGTATATATGTGTGTATGTGTGCGCACGCTCATGGTCACTCAAGCAAACCAGGTTAATCAAGCTTTCATGATTCAGCCCCCTTTCTGTGTTGTGAGTGTCCTCTGGTTCAGTCTGCGGCGCTGCTGGGCCGCTTGATTCCATCTCTAACACTTTGTTTGGCTTTGCTTTATGCCGGACCATCGATTTTGCCAGTTGGAATTAAAACCGTCGCCAACAGATGTTTTCAGCTGTAACCACTGAATCCAGCCAGTGTTGGCTTCATTAGTTTGTTTGGGTTTGCTTTTTTGTATTTGAGACATACTTGTTTAAAACTGCAAAGGAGGCTGGGGCTAAAAACAACGCTTCATAGTTTCAGCTGAAACTACATCTGATGAGAATGTCATGAGTTTTGTGGTTAGAAACTAAAGATGTTGATGATGTTGTTGCTGGATTATGGGATTACCAGTGATTATAATTCACCTTCTGGGGACTCTAAACATTTGTCCCACGTTCAGTAACAATCCATGTTGCGGTCTCTGAGACTGTTGAACTAAAACACAAAACTGTCATGATAGCACTGGAGGAAAAGTCAGTGGGAGTCATCCTCTGGTGACCATGAATGTACAAAATTACAGGTGTGGTGAAATGCTGCTGGCAGAAGAAATAACGCTAGGTTAGCAAAGTCACCTTAGATAGACATCATTCTTTAACAGACTGACGATGGGATGCTGATGTGAATATAATGAAAAATAATTACAGTATTGCAGGATGTCAGTCAGTGTTGCCACATTATAATCCGAGCACCAGCTGACAGGCAAAATAGGAGCATTTTCCTGCTTTTCAATTTAGAGTGTGGATTTTTTTCTGTGACCTTTTGCACCCTCATCTCATCTTAGATCCCCTTCTGTTTCCTAGTCATACCAGCAGAGAGAATGGTAGTCTGGAGTTAGAAGGGGCAAAGGATACAGACTGTACCTTATAACCACAATGCTCATTTTCCTCCCTCCTTTCTATAACTTACCCCCCTCTGGGCTCGGAGAGAGTGGCTGTGCCGCTGTATGGCCCGACGTTGCATTTCATTGTGAGTCAATCGGGTGTGAATAACAAGCATGGGCTTTCTGCAGGACACATTCGGGCATTAAGTGATGATCTGCAGTAAACAAAGCTTCAGAGAGTGTGAGGGACAAACTGTGCAGGACTGGAGAGGTTTACACACACTTAAAGATCACACAACACGGAGGAGAAGTCAAAGAAAAAACACTATCCGCCAGCCAGAAAGCGGTCTTTTGTGTGTGTTTGCAGTAGCAGGGAATGCTGTTTTTATACTACAGCGCTTTGTCTGATTCACTTGAAATGGATAGCGCTGGCAAAATTGTGTTATTTAGAGCTGGAGAGCTTACTCAGAACTCACATTTAAATTCATCCAGGCAGGGCCGGAGGTTCTGAAGCCGTCTAAATCAGCATATGTTTTCGTGTTTTCTTCCTCCCTCTGCCTAAGTCAACAGCAATCGGGCCAGTAAGTCAATGAATGGTGTCTTTATTCCGCACACGGATGGCTGCAGCAAGGATCTACTTGAAAATATCTCCTAGGTGGTCTCCGTTCAAGCGGAGACTGAAGAAGTGAATCTCCGGCCAAAAACCCTTGTCTTTTTATTCAGAAAGACAAGATTAGCTACGCATGAAACAGGAAACATGTTTCGGGTTGCCTGGAAAACTGGATTTGGTGCCCACTAACAACATTAGTGTGATGTGATTACCAGACTCTTGTTTGACTCATAGATGTGACTTTAAAAGCTGCAGACGTATGATCGTGACGCTTCTTGGTGGCAATCAGTTTAGTGGAGGTGTCGGAGTCGTAGGGGACACAAAGAGGGACGTAATCAGACATGATGTATGGTTCTGGGTGAGACTGGGAGCTGGTTGGCAGGAAATGCACATCCATCAAAACCAACAGCCGATCCATTATGTCTCAGACTAAACACTTAAAGTTGTGCTTAATTTGATTGACTTCTGCAAAAGGACGTTTCCAAACCAAATTTGCACACGAGGCCTATTAAGTAGCCTTGTTTTTTGGGTCTGCATTTGGTTGAAGGTCATTCAAGATAAAAGCAAATAGGTTGATTTTTTTTTTCCCCTCTTGAACTCCCTCTTTGTTAAAGTTGGCAGCATGTTGTCATTGGTCATTTGAAAATGCATTGTAAAGTTGCTTTTACAGATATTTGGTCAGAAGTTAAAAGTGGTCAAATTCTGACCTGATGGTTTAACCAAAACGCAAAACTGTGAGCCACATAGCACTAGAGGAAAAAGTCAGTGCGATTTCACTTTTGCAAAATCAAACAAGAGTCAAAGTATCAGCATCTGTTTGCACTGGCAGACTGAACAAATCTGGAGTGACTGGAGGACTGTGGTTTTAAATAGTGCCTGCAGATGAGGAGCAGGTGAGCGAACTGATCAAGAGGAGGAGCTGATTGGGAGCAGGTGAGGTGCAGAGAGGATCACCACACCCAGAGTCACAAAACCACACACAGAAGAGCGAGAGAGAGAGAGAGAGAGAGTGCAATGCAAGGGAAAGGGACATCATCTGGGTTCTGGGTTCGGGAGGCAGACACCCTTTGCACATTTAAGAGTAGGCTTAAAACCTTTCTCTTTGACAAAGCTTATAGTTAAGGTTGGTCCAGGTGAGCCCTGAGCCATCCCTTAGTTATGCTGCTATTGGCTTAGACTGCTGGGGGACTTCCCACGATTTACTGAGGTTCATTCTCCTTCCCTCTCTCCTCGTTTTGTGCTCTTCTCTCCTGTCGCTTTCTGCAGGTTCTTGTGTCACTGGATCTGAGTTCAGACCCATGTTTACAAGCCTCTGACTGACAATGTGTCCCCGTTCAATACTGTTGTTCACTATGGACGCGCCTGTGGATTGTATTGCTGCTTGTCATACCCCCACCTCTCTCTCTCTGTCTGTCCCTCTCTCTCTCTCTCTCTGTCTCAACCCAACCAGTCGTGGCAGATGGCTGCCCATCACTGAGCCTGGTTCTGTCCGAGGTTTCTGCCTGTTAAAAGGAAGTTTTTCCTCGCCACTGTCGCATCAAATGCTTGCTCATGATGGGAACTGTTGGGTCTCTATATATTGTCGGGTCTCTTGACCTGCTCTGTATGTAAAGTGCCTTGAGATAACTTTTGTTGTGATTTAGCGCTATACAAATAAAATTGAATTGAATCGACAAAGCCGTGACACTAGCATGGCTAAGAATTATATCAGCTACCTCAGGGCACTTTGCTGTTAAGATACAGAGCAATAAGTACGCCACAGTTTTCCAGCATGGATATAAAAACTGTGGAAATAAACCTCTTCTTCTTTTCATTTCCTGAGAACCGTTGGCTAGAAAATGGGGAAACTGCTACCTCGGTATTTTCTGCAAGTTTCTGTCGTCTCCAAAACATTTCAGAACCGTTTAATGTAACACACGCGACCTTGTGAACGTCTTTGTTTTGGTTGTGGTGAACTGAGGTCACCCTGTGTTGTGTCCTCAGGCTAATAGTGGGTTAAATGAGCCTGGCGAGTTGCAAAGAGGCCAGGAGTCCGTCTGAAGGGTCTCAGAGCCGATTGTTTGGCGCACGTGGTCCCACACGATTCAATTTGAGCAATTAATAAATCTGTGGGGATGAATGAGATTCTTTTTTTTTTTCTTTCTTTCTTGGACGTCGTTCGGGTAAAGTTTTGGCGCTGTCAAGTTCGATGTAGTGTTCAGACTGTTGAGTCAAGCCTGTAGGTCTGGGGTGTCGCCACTGGTTCCCCTGGGGACGGATGACCTTTGACCCCCTGGGAGCCTCGGGGTCACCGCGCTTTGACCTCGGCAGTTACAAGGGTGCATTCCCACTGAGAGGGTTGAAGGTCTGGAACCCCAAGGCCACAAAACACACACATTCAGACAAACACACACACATACACTGGTACAAATACATTCAAAATACCCATGAGCTCCTGTGCTGAGTCAGCAAAAACAAACTCCTAGGATACTTCGTTTTGATAATCAAATTTGACTTTGAAGGGTTTTTTTTTTTTTCTGCGAGCATTATTAAATTTCCCCAGAGTCACAAAGTCTGGCACGGCTTTATTAATTAGTGCAATGAGTCGCGAGTGATTTACGGAGGGAGTCTTTGGTGTCAGAGTTTAGAGTGGTGGAAATAGGTATCATTAGTCTGCGAGACGCTCTAAGTAGTGGCCGTACACATAATGAAAGCTTTCATTAGGAATCTGGGTGGATTGGTTGTACGAGGTGAGCATGTGTGTGTGTGTGTGTGTGTGTGTGTGTGTGTGTGTGTTGTGGCAGCATGATATGCATGAGAGTATGCACGCATGCTTGTGTATGTGTACCTTTTTATTTGGCTCCGTTCGGCTGCCTTTTTCATCAGGGTTCTCTATTTGGCAACAAGCAACAAGTTTCATTCACGCGAGGCTTTTTTCTCTCTCATGCACGTAAAGCTTTCTCTTTCGCTACCACCTTTCGCTTTTCCCTTCTTCCTCACCCCACATGAACTGTCCCCCCCCCCCCCAGGGTCTGTCTAATCTTACCATTTCAAACACATTTATTTATATTTTAATTTCCAGTATTTACATCTTTTCATGAACTCAAGCTGTGGACCATGTCTTGCTGCATGTGCAACCCCAGTGTTTTATATACACACAGCAGGTTGATGATTTTACCAGGCTTTACAAGAAGTCTGAGAAGGAACAATGCGCTACTGTGCTTCACTGATGTGAAGCAATCGTGTTTTACAGGGCGGGTCTGATTAATGTGGTTAGTTAATTTTCCAGATGATGCTTTTTTTGTCCTGAGGAATCCAGCCAGTTTGTAGCTATCATCAGCTATGTTGATTGGGATTGCAGAATACAATGAATGAGTTTGAAATATCTTAATAACTACCGGATGCACTGTCATGAAATTTCGTACATTTTGACATTCATAATCCTCAGAGGATGATTTGACTGATTACAGTGATTCACTGAGTTTTCCTCTCACACCATCGTTGGATCAAATTATGTCCACTACATCAAAAGTCCAGGGTTGGTATATAGGCAGGCAGTAGATCAAGCAACCAAAACTCAAGAACAGAGAGACAATGCAAGAGGTCTAAAAGACTCAACCTAAGAATGCTGCAATATTGACACAGAGGTCTTATTAATATTAAATTCGACCAACCGAAAATCAACACTTTTACATTTTGATTTAAGTTATTGGATCAAATATTACCATAAAATTCTTTTCATAGTCCAGAAATCCATATATTAGCAACATTTACTTTGGTGAGAATAGCAGGCGTTACCTTCTTCAAATAGCACATATATTCATATTTTCACAGGCCTCCTGCCTCGTGAATGAAAATCCACCAGACCTCTTCTGCATAAATGTGAATTTATGCAGCACAGTCACACTGAAATGTTCATATGAGGAATGCTCTCTGCCCACATGTGTGCTGACTGTGGACGAAGTGAGTCTGCACTTGCATGACAAAACTCTGCAAACACTCACACACACACACATACATACACACACACTGGCAGTACAAAGCAGCCAATTAACGACAGACAACACCAGTTCATCATTAACACTCCGAGTCTCTCAGTGTGTGTGTGTTTGTGTGGAGACAGAGGGATCTCTAACCTTATGTAATCTGTGTATATCCTGTAGGCTTGTCATCTGTTGGTAAATTAATCATTAAGTCCTGCTGCTGCGCTGAACCATCTCTGGCCTCTGCTTTTTTTTCAAGCTGTGCTTCAAGCTGTTCTTTTATATAATACAAAAAAATCCAGTGGAAAAAATAAAATATGATCGCTCTGTTTTTTTTTTTATGAATCCTGTTCCAACAATTACTTCTATGATCAAGATGCTCTTTCTTTGTGACTTTCACTCTTTATCTTTGGTGATTGTTAAAACAAAATACAAGCACATTTTAGCTGATTTTGCACTCATTGTGAGCCAAGCAACATTTAAACACCTCTCAAGGAAATGAACCAAAATTAGATCTAAACCAAAGGCTCCAGGATGTGGAGTTGCATTTGGGATAAAATTAAGAGTTTATCCACAGGGGCATCTTCTGATGGCTTTGGTCCCCGGAGACTCATTGATCTCAGCAGCAGGTTTTATCTCAATTCCTGTCTTCCCTGCTGGTGCACGCAGATGGTTATATTCCTTCAAACGGCTTAAAAGGTTCCTTAAAAAAGCATCTTTAGAAGAGAGGAAGATTTGCGCTTTAGCAGAATATATTTTTATGTCCATGCTTGTTCTTGTGTAAGTTCTCTTTTTCCTCTCTCATCACACACACACACGCACAGAATCTGTGGGAGTTGGCTGCCGCGGTGGCTGAGTGTGTGTGCGATGCCAAGGCAGCAGCCTGGTGCGGCAGTGACGGTGAGTCATAGCTCGCAAGAACACAGCGAGGAGCCATGGCACCTAGTCATTGCAACACACACACATACACACACACACACACACACTACAGGGGTCCAGACAGGGAAGAAACCAGGTGCAGTGCAGATGCAGCCGCTTCTTTGATCCAAGTTAGAATCAGTGCATTGAACTGATGAGTTTTCCCTGTCCATCACTCTGTCTATGTCTATTTGTATATTTCTCCCTTTCCTCTGTGTGTCTATTTGTATATTTCTCCCCTGTGTGTATTTATTTCTTCTTCATCTCTGCTTACAAAGTGACATGATTTCCAACCCACTCAAACACTGGGCCTTTGCACCGTCAAACAACACATTCTTGCAGAGAAGTCGGGCGCACGATCAAACAAACAAACAACCTCAGCAGAAGACGGCATTAAGCCTCCTGGTGATCGCTTTGTTTGCATACTTGAGGAGATGGTGATGGCCATGCCTGGTCGCATAAATCTATGGTGGTGAGCCGCATGCATCAGTGTGTGTGCGTGCTGGGCTGACGTCTGCGAGCCTGCATGTGCACATCAGCATTCATGATGTCTGCGTTTGCAAAATCCTACATTAATGATCTGGAGATGGGATTAGATGGAGAAATCGATTACTTTTCCATCCTCCAGTCCAGACCTCCAGTTGCTAACCTGTAAGTATGAGCTGAGGGGCTGGTTAGCCCAGCACAGCATGGCACTGCTCTGGTGGCTTTATGCTTCATTGGACTCTAATGTAGCATGATGTGCCGCAACACAGATCAGGTCGACGGAGCAGATTTCTATTACTGGGCTGAAGAAAAAATACCCCAGAAGTGCTGCAATCATGAATAAAAACAATTGAACATTTTCAATTAGTTTGATCCCAAATAACAAATGCAAAATCATAATGCACATTTAACAAGCCCGACAGGATGGACAAATGGTCAAACATACTCTTCTGTAAGGTCACAAGTTCACTCCATGCACTTTCCCATTTGTTGCCATTACAAGCCAAGCATTCGCTCAGCTTGAGCCGCTCTGACAGTTTTGCTCATCCGCTGTAAATCACCGTAACTGGGAGTGTTTGCAGAGCGTCCATGGCACAAATGCAAATACAGCGACATGACAAGATCCGACAAGATGCAGAGTCATTATAACTTTGTGTTCCCCCACGCTGCAGCGGGGCGAGGTCGTAAACAACATATGGGTTCCCCCGGGTGGCATCTTTACTTTACAGATAGTTTGTCACTGTGGGACATGCGGTGAATGAAAAACAGGGTTCATAACAGTGAACTAACTCTCTTGCTCTTTTTCTCCTGCACACACACACATACACACACCTGAGCTCACCTGTGACTGTGTTATTCTACACCCAGCGGCAGCAGCCCCCGGGAGAGCTGAGGCAGGTGTAGCGTTGCATCAATGACACACTTTACCATTAGCCACACCTCATTAGAGTAAACTGGTGCTTCTCTGCTCGCTAATCAGTGTTGGGGAAGTTCTCTTCTTACTCTGCTGAGGTGTTATTGCTTCGCTGAAAGTTGAGCTGTCAGTGTTATTGACTTGTGAAGCTGTGGTGCGATGATATGACATGACAGGTGGAGTAGTAGCCCGGTTATGCATTACACATGTGCACATCTTATCCAGGTTTCTGAAACCTGGAAAGACCTTTTGAGAAACCTGGATATGCTACTTGGAGAGAAACCAGGATACTGTGGGATTCTCAAAAACCTGGATGGAGATCACAGTCACAACACAACTGTACACAGACAGTCAGAAAGCTGGCTACTATTAAATTTAAGTATACAAGGATATGAATAATCAGGTTTCTCATGCTCCATGTAAACGCTATATCCTGAATAAGATCAAATCAGGATAAAACTCAAATCGCCACTACTTTGAATTTGATTAAACAAAAAAAAATATGATGCTTGGAAAAAATGAATCAGTGCTCACACACACAGCTAATCACATGAAAGCTAATGATGTAATAATGCTAATAATGTGAATGTGAGAGAAGTCATATATAGAATATTTATAATTATATTTGACATAGAATTTAAGATTTTTTTGGCATAAAAATGGAAAAATTTGTTCAACTCACATACAACGTACACAACAAAGAAAAAATAAAATGACTTTTTTATGTTCAGTTTTCTCTGTTATTGTTGTTGTTGCACATGTTTATTTTGAGAGTGATACACATATATATATGTATATATATGTAGCACACTGTCTGTTATGTGTTTTGCACCATCCCGAGACCCCTCTGCCAAGTGTTCCACTGTTTACATGTTTTAATCCACTATTTGTTGACATGTCTCTCCGACGATCTCCAAACTAAAACAAATCCTTGTCCATTTATTGCACTTGGCAAATAAAGCGATTCAGAGTCTGATTATGAGAGTGTCCGGACTTGGCTCGGCGCTGCTTTCAATACTTCCGAGAGATGGATGAGAGACGAAGCAACAGAGGAGGGGGGGGCAGTGTTAGAGACAGAATGATAGATGGAGCAGGCACAGAGGAGGCATGTTCAGTGGACACAAGCCAAGATTTCTGTCGGAGGGGCAAAACCCAACAGGGAGAGCTTTCTCACATCCTCCCCTGGAGAGTTTCAACCCCTCCCCTCCACTCTGTGCGTCCCACCCAAATTCCCCCTCCATCCCTCGTATTCCCCCTCTTCTCTTTTTATAGCTCTCCTCTCCCCTGATATTCCTCCATCTGTCTCCCCTCTTCCCTTCCTTCTCGCCATTCTTCTCTCTCTCTCTCCCTCTCTCTCTCTCTCTCTCTCTCTCTCCTCCTCACAGAGGCGATGACAGAACTTCCCTGGCACGTGTTGAGCAGATGAACCTCCAGAGCCTCCAGACACACACCGACATACATGCACACCCACACGCAGAACATATGTTGAATGGATTAATTCAGCCTCGCCGTACCCACCTGGGCTGAGGAGATGGTGATGGGACATATAGTGAAATGTGCAGCCAGTCGACATGTCTTAAAGCGTAGGGTTCCTTACTTCCATGCTATGAAATCCATTTTTCCTTCTATCATGTGTTACTGAGACTTTTGAGTCAGTTCACATTTGACAGAGGATGTCTCAAGTAAAATCACAAGAAGAAACATTTACTTCCTGTTTCCATGCTGCCCCACTGAATTGTGGGAAATGTCATGCAAACTCAAAATAAGATAATGTTCAATTGTTGCATGTATTCTCTCTTGTGTGTGAGGTGAATGCAGCTAACTTCAGAAAACTGTGGCTACATCTGCACCAAAGTCGACTATATTTAGTCTTTGCAAACTGGACAAATCTCTACTTAAAAATGAAAAATAAGGAAGAAAAAGACACTGTCGCTAAAAGGCTGAGTCATCAGCGAGGGATGCATTCACATTCACACAACACCACATGTGTGGATAAAAGCGTATCTGATGACCTGTGAACTTCAAGTGTGAGGCAGCCTTAATGAACCAAGTCAATGCTTATACATCTGTTTTCCACCTACTTTCATTTCATGATTAATGGAACTTGGAGAATTGGTGTCTTGTTGTGTTAATATGGTTGTTGCAGATGAGGGAAATAGGCGTCTCTGAGTATTTTTTTCTTCTTTATCTGGACTATGTCATGTGACGGTGCCGTTTCTGGCAGCGGACACAGACCAACGCTGAGCATTAGACATTCAAGCCATTTACATCAAAACAGCTCGCAGCCACTGGAAAGGCCTGGACTCTTATTAAGTTTGCTGTCATCAAGTAACTGAAATCGATGATGTGGACTCTTTTTTTTTTTTTTAAGTCTTGGAACAAATGACAGTTTCTGGAGTTGTTTAAACTGGTGACCAACAAACATAAAGAGATGCATCAACTCCAAACTATACATATTAAATCAATATGATTTGATGCGGGGTTCTGCAAAAACGCCAGACACATTTTTTGTTGCCAGAAAGTGTTTTGTTTCTTCTCAAAGAAAATAATGACCACATTATCTGGCTGAAATCTGCACTTGTTTTCTCTCCTGAGCCTGTGGGAGTCTGGTTTTTCTGCTGGACAAGTCTGTGAGCATTAGTGAAGGCCATGCAATACACATTTCAGTGGGTGTAGTTTGATAGGATGGCAGAAAACACGGCATTGTCTCATCACTGTATATATCACAAGCTGGATGTGATGAGGGCCGGATTGCTGATTATGCCCTGTATATATATATGTATATTCTGTGCACACTGTATATCATCTGAAACATAACACAGCTACGACTTTCTGTCTCATTCATATGTCGAACTGTCCATGTGTGTAACATGTGTTTCTCATTGGGTTTCATTGAGTTTCATTTGCCTATCTGAGCCAGGTTCTCACCTCCAAAGCCTCTGGGTTTATACGCAACGGGAGACACGAGACAGGTTTGAAAAATAGATTGTGCTAAGGTTACAGATTCAAAGAGGAGAACTGTAAAGTCTCTGACCACTTATAGGACTGAATGAATGACGGGGAACAGGGGTGTTGGAAGAGGACCTACTATTTTTTTTGACCACCCACTGTAGTGTTCTTGACTTAAAGGAAGAGTTCAACATTTTGCGAACTATACTCATTAGCATTGAACTTGTCTTGGATCCTGTTTTGGTATTCATGGATGGGATCTCAAGGTGCAGCAAGAGTGAGGAGGGTTTGGGAACCTCAGAATTGCGGCTCTACTTTTTGCAGATGATGTGGTTCTGTTGGCTTCATCAGACCTCAACCTTCAGCATGACCTGGGCTGGTTTGCAGCCAAGTGTGAAGCGAATGGGCATCTCCAAGTTGATCACTCCAGGTTGGGAGAGAATCGCTGCCCCTGGTGGAGGACTTTAAGTGTTTCAAGATCTTGTTCACAGGGCCATTGTGGTGAACAAGGATTTGAGCTCGGCCTACGTTCCAACTCTTATCAATGGTCATGAGTTGTGGGTAGTGGCTGAAAGAAGGAGATTGCGGATACAAGCGACCGAAATTAGTTTTTTCCCCGAAGGCGATTAGAGATAAGCTGTGCAGCTCGAACCAATAAAGAGCTCAAACTACAAACCCGCTGGTTCCAAAATCCACATGCTCTCAGCTGATATCACAAAATGAAAATAAATAAAGCAAAGTCAGCAACTTCCTTAATAAGTCTTTGATGGACAAAATGATAATACTGTTGCCAAGTGGACGCCAAATTGTTTTAAACAGCGGTTTGGAATCATAGACTTCTTCTGCAAGAGAAAGACACAGAGCCTCCTGGGACACCTCAGTTAGGGAACCTTCAAAGAGTTTTCAAATAAAGTATTTTCCTACTATTTTATCTGTCTTTGACGCGTTGCGGTCTGGGGACTGTAGGGAGGGTTTTGACGTATTTGGCTGCAGTTGTAACAACGGCAGGAAAATTCATTTCTGCACTGTCAAAGACATTTGTTCTCCCTGTCCTCCCAAGACAAGAGTGCACTTCGAGGTCTTTCTTCTCCATTCCATTCCTCTCCTTTCCTTTAGCTTCCTTTCCTCTCCTTTCCTTTCCTCACTGTCTGTCACCCTCCCTCCAATCTCCACTCTTGCCCTTGGCTGACATATCCCCTGGATTTTGTGTGTGTGTGTTCATACAAGTGCGTGTTTCTGTGTGAGACATTCCTCAGTATGGTCCAGGAGCTCCGTGCTGTCACACACTTCCTCCCTGAGGCCATAACCCTGAGGAAGGGGGGAGGAGGAAGAGGAGGGAGCTTCGGCTCCCTACTTGAAAACATTTTTTTAAAAATGCACAAAAGGTGCACGGGTAGGTGAAACTTTTGCTCATGTGTACTGTAGACACGTAACACACAGGTAAAATTCAACATGAAGCTCCGGTGAGTACAAGTAGTTGATGAACGTTGGTGATGTGATATCATGCACAGTTGACAGGTTACTTCCTTTATTAGACTGAAACATACCAGTGAGGCCCCCCCTGTCATTCTATCTGCTAGATGGTGCATGTGTCTGTGTGTGTGTGTGTGTGTGTGTGTTTTCAACTTGCCTAAATGCCTGATGCTGTTTGCTTTCTAGCTCGCCTCAGTAAGCACCAAGCCAAAAGGCTCATTTGTTTAACCCCCCTCACGCATTCACACACACACACACACACAGTCTAGTGTGTACATGTAGGAGCTGCTTCTCGTAAACCGTGTTGAAACAAATAAATGACATAACTGTCACAGACATCAGTTTGCATTTGAATAAGCTGTCATCTCGCTCCTTGCATGCCTCACATGCCTGCACCTGACTTTTGATGATTGAAGTTTGGCTGAGATCTTTAACATATTTAATTAATATATTGTGATAATATTCAACTGGCCCATTTAAAAATGCTACTGTACATTCATTTTGGTAACTAATACATTTGCCTTCACACTACCTGGTGAGTCAACAATAGTTAACAAAGGCGGCACAAAATAAATCTGTCATCATTAAAGTTACAGATTGCAGCTTTAAAACAAAAGCAACATTTCACCCTTTTAAAACACACTCCTTCGTTTTACTGCTTTTCAGAGTTGATCATATATGGAGGTCTCTGGGTCGGCGAGAGCTTAAAGATTAGACAACGTCATATAGGAGAGGTTTAGCATTAACTCAAAGAGTGAGGTAATCACTTTAAGATCTATGGGTGGAGAAGTGGACGACTGGTCCTATATATGGTCACAGATTTGATCCATGCAACAGATGTATTAATTGTTCTGTCAGTGTCGAGACCAAACTGGCAAAATTCAATAATATAATATAAAAGGATGGAGGGATAATGATCTATACATGTAATCTAAGTTGCTTTATTGACCCCCAGGATTTGGACGCTGTTTCCAAATGATGACAGTAATAACTGAGTATAATATTCCATGCATGGTTATCTGCTCGGTCACTGTTGATGAACGTCACACACAACCATTGGAAGTTAGTGTTCCTGTGACCCACCATGAGGATCAGAACCCTAAATCTTGAGTTACAGGACCAACACTGCTGCTGAGTTTGGGATTTCATTGTCTTACGGTGCAGCCCTGAGGGGGAAACTCCACTCCAGAGGGGTGTTACATTGCAGATGTGGATGATGTTTCTCTGGAGGCAAACATTAGTTTACCCTCTCTGCCTTTACGTTGATGTTCGAGTTAAGGATTCTGGATGTAATGGCATAATCAATGAAAGGGACAGAAATGTGTGTAGTGGTATAACAAACTCAAAAGCATTAAAAAAAATCAACCAATGACAGCATCAGTTATTCAGTATAAAATACAGGCGTATTTGACATGTACCCCACATTCACTACCTTTTTTTAGGGCCTGCCATTAAACCCTTTATGTAAGTCAAGTGTGGGTCTCTTGGCCAGGCCGTGACTGACATGTCCAGTAATTGTGTTCAGGAGTGGGGACGCAGCAGGAAGCCGCAGGCAGTGATGTGGCGACTTCCATCCACTCGAGCCGAGCTTAACGACCACCCAACCTAATATGGTCAAAGACTCGAGAGTTAAACAGCCGGGCTCTCGGGGGTTCAAGTGCCTGACAAAGTGCTCAGGTATGCCAGCTATGGTAGCTTAACTGCTGGAGGTCCTGCACAGGTTGGAGGTAGCACGCCGGATGTCCTTAGTGTCCTTAGCCTAATTAGGGCGGTTTGAGAGGTATCACCATGGGAGTTGGTGTGTGTGTGTGAATGTGTGTGTATGTGTGTGTGTGTGTGTGTGTGTGTGGAGGGACTGGATGTGCCTTGAGCAACGCACAGCACATCCACTTAATGGGATTAACATTTAACCAGTGCACTCACTCGCTGTCACACACCTGTCTGAAAAAACACCACACCAGTGAGTCAGGAAACTGTCTGCATCGGTATGTGTGTGTGTGTGTGTGTGTGTGTGTGTGTTCCTGTAGGGGGGCACCGACTGTTGATTTACTTCATTCAACAATTACCACTCAGAGGTGGCAGGAATTCCAGAAATGAGGAAAGATTGTGTTCCCTTCCTCTCATAAAAATACCTGAATTAGTTGAATTAGTTGGCTGAGGCTCTCTTGTGTCAGACCACATCTCGCCCTCCAAGGTCCACTTGTCATTCTGAGTTATTTATTCCTCTTTAAGATGACTAATGTTGTGCAGGCAGGTAGGGGTGAGGACAATTACACTTGGACAGAACACTGGGCTTCATTGTCTATTTCGTTAAAATGTTTATTCTAAACTTTGAAATATGTTTATTCCCCTTTTTTCTTCCCTTTCTTGTCTCACTGATCAACATTTTATACCTTGTTATTTGAATCCATACAAAAACCAAATTTAAAAACAGCAGCCAGCTACAAACTGCTTCATACTTATGGTACAAGACACAAGAGTGGTATCAACCTTCTCCCCTAACTCTAGACAAGAAAGCAAATTTTCAGCTTGTGTGATTCTCTTGAACTTTGGTTTGGCTTTGGCTACATTGGTCCACTGTGAGCTACACTGCAATGGATGCAATGACCCTTGAAGTGACCCTGTGTTTGATTTTATTTTCAGCTCAACCTCTGGATTCAGGTTTGGTGGAGTTTTTCTGTTACTTCCATCCAGTTTTCACTCACCATTTTCAGCAAGGATGAAATGTAAAATAGAAAATAAATTTTACACTTAAAGAGGATCAGTTTTATTCTACTATTCTCAATACCCTTCTCCATTCCGGAAAAAAGGTTGTTCCCAACAAAAACACCCCATGTATGTATGTATGATTGTATGTTCACAGAATTTGAAGTGAGTGACTGGAAGTGCTTTTACTGCAATCTATCCTGAATAAAAGCAGAAAGAAAAGGTTTGTACCTTTTAGACTTTATTAGAAAAATGTTCTCTTGCTTTCATCTCGAGGAGAAAGAAGCTCGGCCCTGAGTTTATTTTTAGTGAGAGAGTCAGAGGATGATTCAGACGACATTCCTGTTCACTGTCTCCTCCACATGATGTTTTGGGGACGACCCGACCATTATGAAACACACCCAGATTCCCACAGCTTGACTGACAGTTTCCCCCGAGGCCAAATCTGGAACCACTTTCGCACTTGGAGGCTTTGGAGCTGGGTTATACAGGGTCACAGAAAGAAGGGGCCCGGTGGGTCGTGACCAGGAAATGAAACCGATTTTTTATGCATATTGGTTGAAGATCACAAACTAAATCTGAGCTCATATTCAAAGCTTCTAGTGCCAAATATCTGGATTGGCAACACTTGTTGTTTTCCCAGCTGGCTGTTATCTCATCTCTCTGACGGAGTTCCACAGGGTTAAATGTCACTTTTATGTAGAGATTCATCAGTCACCTTAACGGCATGGTGTGTGGTTATCCACTGTTTTTAATGACCTGATATCACCTTTCAGACCAGTCGTGAAATCATGTGCCACATTTGTTAGTTTCACTATCACCGCTGTCACTACATTAGACTTAACATGTCCGCATTTAACATGAGCAGAGAGGCAAAGATAAGAACTACCTTAACAATATCTGGAATAACTAACCAGGCCAGATGAGTCTGTGTAGTTCAGGTAAGTTGCCCTTTACTGTCTCCAGCACCCAGGTTCTCAGATAGGAAGATAACCTCCTCACGCAGCCGTTTGCCATTCACTCATGACACCCAAGCTGCCGTCATAAAGCACGCGGTCCCACATCAATCTGGATTGTTTTCAAAGCAACGTTCCATAAAGAAAAGAGAGAAGGGAGGAGAGAAAGGAACGGAGATAAAAGGCAGGATCAGAGATGTACGACGGCGCTGCGCCTGGCTCTGACACTTTCATCAACCTGTGCTGTGTTTCCACGCAGCAGAAGGTGACAGGGGCAGGATTTACTGACCCAGAGGCCCCTTTTGTGCTCTCCACGCTGCACTGATCCTGGGCTTCCTCTGCGGCTGCATGTGTAGGCCTATAGGCTTACCTTTTATACCCCTCTCCCTCTCTCTCTCTGTGTCTGCTGTAAATAGGCTTAATGTTACAGATGTCTGTGTGAGGCGAGCACAAAGAGCCGAGGCGAAGCACACAGGCCGGCTCTATTCTGCGAGGAGAACAGGTGGAAAGAGAGCAAACGGGACACAGAGGATGATCGGATTTCCCGTTAAAAAGTTCAGCGGCTACGTGTGTTTTAAATGTGTGGCTGTGGATGTATACGTGTGATGTGACGCACAACAGGTGAATCGAGTGGTGAGAATAGCTGCTTATAAGAGCTAATGTGGATTTATTTAGCTGATTTTTGCAGACTTCTTGTTTTCAATATTTGGTGATCTATGAATTACTCTCCTGCTGCACTTTTGCTGCGGCCATTTTGAAGTAGAAAACATAGTTAAAATGTGAAATTTAAGTTGTGAATCGAGCTGTCAGAGCGGCAGGCAGCAGGGTGAACGAGGGCGTCCACGGGTCCCTCTCTGTGTGGGCTGACTGACTGACTGGCAGGGACAATAAGCCATACTGTTTGAATGTCCGTGAGCCTGGCAGTGGGACAGACGGGGCAGGTCAAACGGCTCCCTTCACTCCCCTGACTCCTGAGCTGAGACTGAAAACTTCAATCCAAACGCTCCACTCCACAAATCAGGATCTGCTGCCTTTTTAAGACTCATTATTACTTGATATTTGTCCATCTCTATATTGAGATCCATGGCCCAAAATAGTGTGAGCATGATCACCTTCTTTATTCAAAAACATCTCATGATACCACCATTGGGAACATTTTTGTACAGATAAAGCAGCTCCAGTGTTGTCACGCTCTAAACTTTGAGTTCCAGATCAGTTATTTAATACTTTAAATGATGCTCTGTTGGATTTATTGTTGATCCAAATTGGTGGTTCTCAGCCTCTTCCTGTCGTCTTTTGCCGCCTGGACTGCTGAAAACACTAAAAGATTCTGTGTCAGCCATGAACAATGGTGTTGAAAATCAGAAACACGACAAGCCAAACTGACTGTTTCATTAAAATAATATTGTCATGATGTGATTTAAAAGTTGTGGGAGGCACCACTTTCCTGCAAATCTAAGAGGAAGATTGTCTGTGTGTTGTACGATGGTCCATTTCTCACCTCACCAGCAATTTGAGAAGTAAGAGTTTTAAACTTTCCAGAGGTCGAGAGAGCAATGCTTCAGTGAGTCTGAGTCACAGGGTAAAAAATGAAATGACTTCATCGGGTCATGGGTGAAGAAATTAAATTCTTCTCCACCATGAGAGCAGGACCAACCTATTTTTTAACCTTTATCTGTAAGGATTCACAGAGCACCTCGACCTTTCCTCACTTCCATACACCCACACACTCCTACTTGAGCTGCCCACTTCTGACTGGATACTAACCACTGGAGCACTGAGTAGCTTAGCATGACAGAGATAAAACTCGCTCACTTTCTCATTCACTTTCACTCACTTGTGGATTGATTAATGTCCCATTGAGTTTGCAAGTAAAGGAAGCAACTTTGGATTGTTGAAAACCTGGATGTGCATGGTCTCATAAATCACCTCTGTACATCATGACAAGCAGGAGATTAAACTGATATACGTGCCAAAGGAGGAGAAACTGTTCGCCAACCACCTTCACAACACAACATTATCGATCTAGGACTATGTGTTTTTCAATCAACCTGAGCTGCCCAGTGCGACCACTTCCTGCTGGATACTGACCACTGGAGCACTGGGTGGTTTTACATCCTGTTACTGATGGAGATAAAACCATTCGGCACTCACTTTCCAAGACAGTTTCTGGCACTCGCTAACTCGTCATTGATTAATGACCCTTTGAGTGTGCAAGTAAAGAAGACCACAGATTCATATATCATATTCATATAACAGACATAACACCCCTGCACATCACGATGAGTTGAGGCGACTGTGTGGTGCATGTGCACACAGTATGACACACCTGCATGGACAGGAAGGGAAGCTATTATGTTCACTAAGCACCTTTACAACTTTAATAACTCTAGGACTATATTTAATTCTTATTTGCCTTTTTTTCCCAAAAAGAAGTGAATGCAAATAACATTTTATTGCATAACTCCTGCTATATTCTTACTGGCACTTGCAGTTTCTATATGGTGATCACTAATGAGTTTACAATGACCTCATCATACTTTATGGCATTTAACACATAGATTCTAATGAGAAGCTCACATGCGTGATTTTGCTTCCAGTATATATCCCTGAAGTCATGGATGCATGCAGTATGCTGTGTGGCTGTAAGTGAGAAGGAGAGGGAGGTGTGTGTGTGTGTGTGTGTGTGTGCAGGAGGAGGAGGAGGAGGAGGAGGAGGAGGTCAGGTTTAAACCAATAGCGCAGAGCAGCTCATGTCAGTCCTCGACGCTTTAACTGAGCCCTGCTGCACGTCCCTATCTGTCTGTCTCTGTCCAGGATCATGCGCTGAAAGACCGCATCCATCCAGCCGGTGTGTGCGTTTGGATGCGTTCAGCCCGGATGTCTCCAGAGTCGTGATTTTATTCTGATATAAGGGAATATTCAACCCCGACCAAGGACCAAGTTCTTGCATCTGAGAGGTGAGTGTTTTTGGATGTATTTCCTGTGTTTTTAAGCACATAGTTGTATATGGATGTGGATTTTTTTATACAATAGAATCGCGATCATAAAAAACAATGCCGCATCTGTTGGGAATCATCATGCGCCACCGAGGCTGATCTCTCCATTGCTTCACGGTCAGACACAGCAAAGAGAAGAAAAAAAGAGTTAGTGGAGAGTCTGTGAGACATTTTCCCTGCAGGAGGAGAGAAAAAAGTGAAACTGTGGCAGAGTCGGGGGGATTTTGAAGAGTTCGGAGTTTTGGAGAGTGCCCGTGCGTAAAAGACGCGCGTCATGGAAGAGGTCGCATTTTGGTTTCCAGATGTGTGAACTCAGCTGTTGCTTGTCACTCAGATGGGTCTTTTCCCTGCAGCTTTATTTGATCTCTTCACAATCCCATCAGTGTTGACAGACCACAGGCCAGAGCCACAGAAACATGAGTGGAGCCACATCACTTCAGCCACATATAACAATTGACCAAGGAAAGGCATCTTCTCACATTGAGTCAGACTCGAGACTGAAATCTGATTTTTAAACAAACTTTGAGGTGGTGGCCTCGGTCTCTTTCAGGACAAATAGCTTCAAGATTATGGGATTCTTTTTATATAATTTCACTGAACCTCTTTTTTTCCTGAAAAACTGACTTTTGTCTCAAATTGCATAAAATGTTTTAAGAGAACATGAAGAGTTTTTCTTCCCACTATGAGTCTTTAGCTGGACTTCTCAGTGCTGTGTTATCTGTATTGAAGCCAGTGGTGGCACCTAGTGGTGGAAGAGATGGGTGAGAGCAGCAGGCTTTTGAATCTTCTCAGTCTTAAAACTTGAAGAAAGCTTTTTCAACCAAAATATTAAAATATTATCAACAGGTTAAATTTATAAATAAATAAAGTTTGAAGTATGTGTTCCCTGTAGACTTTTGATGCCACACAGGCTTGGACACTGGATTTGAATGACAAACTGCTGTGAGCTGATCCAGCCTGAGAGCAGCCGAGGATCAGGTGACTGAGGTGTATTCCACCTCTGTGGGAGGCCAGTCAGCCAGGCTATGGTACACTTTGCTGGGGGTATACACTCTTTAATGCTAAGCCTTTGTTAATGAGTATGTATCTGTGTGTGTGTGTGTGTGTGTGTGTGTGTGTGTCCTTGCCTGTGTGTGGTACTGGGTGCCAGTGCTCGTGGATCTGCATGTCGATTGCTTTTGTGTGCTTGTGTGCATGCATGCATGTGTGTGTGTGAGAGAGATAGGTGTTTGGAAGCAGGAGTTAAGCTGCTGTTAATTGGTCAGCCATTTGAACCACACGGGAGAGTCAAGTCAGGCAGTAGCTGAAATGATCGGTATGCTTGGCCCAACTACTGCCTGCTATGGGACATAACATTGGTTCTGTGTTTTTAATGGATGCTGAATCAGCTCTTTCATCTCTATATTTCATATAATTAATGCCATCGCCTCTAATAACTTGTGTGGATCAGTAGAATTGGTTTAAAGGAATAGTTCAGCATTTTGGGAAATACATTTGTTTGTTTTATTTGAAATGGTAAAACAACTAGCCAGGCTCTGTTCAATGGTTAAAAAGCTCATTAATTATCACATTGAATCTTAATAATTTAATCTATACTAGTCTGGAGTCTTTTTGTCAGGTGGCCAGCAAAGACTCCAGAAAGTCACTGCCTCCCGCCAAAAAAAGTAGTCCAACACATAACCAACCATGAAACAACAAATTTTCAGATTTGTACAAATTAATTGAACAAGATACGACTTCTTATTAAGTGAGCTTGAGAGACTCACCTTCACACCGAGCCTGCTAGCTGTTTCCCTTTGATTCCAGTCTTTGTGCTAAGCTAAGCTAACTGCCTGCTGTAGCTTCACAGCTTGGGCACAGACATGACAGTGGTATGTATCTTTCTATTTCACTCTCCGCATGAAAGCAAATAAGAATATAAGAGACATTTGTGTCCTCAATGGTGAATTTTGTTGGAAGGTTTTCGCTCCCTTAACAAATAACAGAGATCCAGGGTGAAAAGGTTGATTTTGTTTAAACATGTCACAGTGAGGAGAGGAGGAAGACGTCGTAGCTGAGGAGGATGTGAATCAGAGGGGAGGATGTGAAGTTTTTTGAGGAGATGACCTTTGAGGTTTTTCGACGAAAGACAGAGGATGACTGGACGTGTAACATCATACAATTATGAGCGTAGCTTTGGCAGGAGAAGTGGACAGATCATGAATGCATCCTTGATTTCTTTTCTTTTGAGGCCCCTGCTGACTTTTTGTTTATAGATGAATTCTAAATTGACAGACTTATTTTTCAGAGCAATGCATCTCGATTAGGAGAGTCTTCATCCTCCAGTCCTTTCTCATATGCAACCCAGATTCCCATTCTCCAGTGGGGTTTGAGTGCCAGAGAGGAAATCCAGCCTGGAGATTGTTTTGATATTGTTGGACACTCTCCTGGAAAACCTTTTTGCTCAGCGACCGAGGGTGTTCTGGATTTAGAGCCGCTGGCTGCTCGGTTAAAACACCTCATCTGATCACAGCAGTAAAAATGTTTGAGGAGCTCAAGATGTGCCGTGTTTCACCTTTTACGTTTTGAAGCAGAAGAGGTTCAATCCAAAAGAAGATTGTCGCCATTAAAAACAACATGGAGACAAATTCTTGAATGGATAGTCGGTAACTTAAATCCTTGCTTCTCGGTCCCCCTCAATGATAAATATGTAGTATTTTAAAGCTGTTTCTCACATTTATAGGGCAGCGTATTATAAACACAAACTAATAGATTTTGGATGGCTTGCTGTTGGCTGACTCCGGTTCAGGGGGGTCGAGCAGCATTCACAGATTTCTTCTGTCCTCGTGTTTGACTTGGAGCCCAGATTGGCATTAGATTAAATAAATGGAAGCAATAAGAAACATAAACATGAATGTGAAGTGTGTGTGTTTGCATGTGTGTGTCTGTAAAAAAAAAAAAGAAAAAAAAAAAGACCTCCATCTATTAGTAAGTCAACACTGTTCTGTCTGTGCACTTCTGTCAGTCTAATACCTCAGACCAACATGTATACACACAGGCAAGTTTGTGCTGTCATACTGGAATTAATCGACTGTGGGGTTGTATAAATCATTCCAAACCTCAGAAAACACACCCTCGCACACACACACACACACACGCTTGCCAAGTAGCCATCCCCCATAGTTGTGTGTGAAGGGCCAAACTGTAAAGGATGCTGGATGGAACATTTATTGGAAGAGCAGAGATAAAATGATAAAAAGTCTCAAAGTAATATTCTGAGTTTTACGTGAGGACCACCCAGTAATACCTGTTATCAGCAGCATTGTCACTGGTGCAGCGGGTGATTGCAAATAGTTCCAACCTTGATCAAGCAAAAATGCCAAAAGTTCCCTATTTTACAGCTTCTCAAATGTAGAATCTTTTCTCTATTTTGTGTAATTATATATTAAAATGTGTTGGGTTTGGGGCTGTAGCTCGAACATTGCAAGCAAACTAAAGATGTCAGCTGAGATTTGGAGCAGTTATGATGGGCGTTTTTTCACATTTTATAGACTAAACAATAAATCAAGAGATCACTTGAAAATGAAAATAATCATTAGCTGCAGCCTAACGTGCAGACAGTTGTTGCCATTGCGCTACGTGCGATGGAAATGTCTGTTCATGTTCGGCCTCTGTCAGATTGTTCCCATTTGAAGGAAATATTGCACTATAAATGGTGAAAGAGAAGCTAATATTGTTTATGTGTATTGGCCTACAGTAGTCATAAACCATGGCCAGGCCGAGGAGGTGAAGGGTGCGGTGTGTAAAATGTGTGTACGGGGGCTGGGAATGCAGGCCTTGATCTACGGACACTAATCGTGATCCTTGTGCTCATTGAGTGGTTACAGACCAAACCCTGCAGGCCGCATTGGCTCCACAAGCCTGGTATTATGGTCAGCTTGTGGGGAGGAAAAGTAATCCAGGGCTTAGAAGACTATCAGACACTGAGTAATGGACTCTGAGAGGGAGTTGCACTCAATTCTGTGTTAAAACTTGCAGCCGAGCTGAAATAAAGTTGCCCGCAGCACTTGCTAAGTGAGGCAAAGCTGCGGTGTTGTTGAGAGTTCCTGACTCGTGCCTCCGAGTGAGAGTCGATTTGGCACCACCTTAATTACCTATACACACAGCTCTATTTGATGTTGATTAAAGCCACTCGCACACACAAGATACACACACCAGCCCAGACACTGCCAGTCGCCAGTCACAGCGGTTATGGAGACATTAAAGGCGATGATTATTAGATGATAATAATTAAAAGGCTTTAAAGCTCAAGTAAAGGTAAACAGTATAGATAGAAGCACAGTCTCATATAGGAAGACAAGATTGCCGCGCAACAACCACGTAATTATTCCCAGTTAAATGACCACCCTGAGGCAGAACACAAATGATAGCTTTCAGTTTTGTTTTTGATTGGGAAAAACATAAAAGGTCTCCATAACAGATTCGGGTTTGTTGGGTGCTACATCACTCCTACAATGTTGCTGTTGTGATGTGAAAACATCCTAATTCCAATCTCGGTGAACGCGTTTCACAGTTTGATGTTCCGGCGGTTCCGTGTTTTCGGCTCAGTCGGAGGACCACCCTTTTCTAAATCCGTCGGATAATGTCAAAAATGCATCGCCGCAAAACCGACAACAAACCCGCTGTTGTTGGTGGAAAGCTGACATTTCGGAGGTACGCGGGTTTACATGCAACGGAGATGTTGTGAGCATAAGGAGTGCAATCAAAACGCGGTCTTGTTCCATCACGACGGTTAAGAGTTGCATCCGTTTGCATCATGCAAAGATTATATTTTGGAAAATGTGATGAGATGTAAGTGACACCTCCTCTTTTTGGCATGGAAATTAAAGCATATAATGATAATAGATGCAGCTAAAAATAGATGTATTTGAAAGACAGAACCAGTCACAAACAACATAATTATAATTGTCCTTAAATATTCCAGGGAAACACTTCACATGTGTGAGTGGGATCAGTGTTTGGGCGTGTGCATCATGAAAACATGACTTTGCTCGTGCCTGCCTTCCTTAAATTGGTCTCATGTGGTCTCATGTGTTGGACAGTGTTTTCCTCAGGCCTAAACTACAGTGACCAAACGTCCCGATTTAAAACTGCGATCAGCTGAGCCAAGAGAGAGGAGAGACAGTCTCCTCTTTTCTCCCTCTTCCTCTCTCTATATTCCCGTCCTCCACTTCACCTCTCTTCCAATATGCATGAAGCCTCGGATGACACGAGAAGCACTCATGAATCACACTCTGTTTCCATGAACTAATCGTCGTCGATGCGCTTCGGTAAACAAAAGCAGATGAAGTAGAGAAGAATTTTGAAGCGAATGTAAGTTGCTCAATTTCATGAAGACATCCCGATGATGAAACATTGATTTGACATTTACGTAAACCCCTCAGCTGTTGGGTGGTCCCCTGTCTCTGCAGGAGTCTCTGGAGACAGGCCCTATCTGTCGCTGTATCTGCATGTTGCCTCGCACCAACCCAGAGGAATACCACTTAATTCACCCAGAGGGGAAATGACTCCGTCCAATCTGATGCCACTCGGGTTCAGGAAATGGCCTCTTGTGATAAATACTATGTAAGTGAGGGCGGGGAGAATTAGATTTCGCCAAATTTGCCGAAAGTTGCACATTTGCTTTTGCTTCAGTGCTCACAAGACTCCTTCAGTTGGACATTAAAGCTGCTATAAATAATATTTTCATGTGTGTGTGTGTAAAGAGAAAGTAGCCAGTGATTAACCCAAAGAAGAAAACTGTTACCAGACTGTAGTTCCTCTCTGCTCAATGGAGTGTTTTAGTGTCTTTCAGCTCCTTGTTTTGGCTTTCTGGTGCTCAGTTTTATTCATCTGGTTCACTCTCAGAACTCTTGTAGCCATTCTTGGTCACAGCAGGCAGCAAAAAAAGCTCTAAAAACTCACTTTGAATTTTTCTCACTTTCACTGGTGAAGACCAAAACAGAGCTAAAAGAGTGAAAAGGGAATTTGCCAGGTGGCCTAAAAACTCAACTCAGAATGGATGCTAATGTTGCTCCATATTTATTCGATGCATAAAAATGCAACTGTGTGCAAACATTTTTCAACTGAAAAGCTTCTTTGTGCTGCCCCCAGGTGGCCAAAAAAATCAGCTATTGCAGGTTAAAGTCACTTTAATTTACATGCAAACCATTCCATGCATTTCTGGATTGGGCGTACTCCTCAAAGGGAATCCTGCCCTTTCTTAGACGAGGTAAACTGTCTTCTGATATAACCATTTCCCCCATGAACGAGCCCCCAACTGCCACTATGCTCCGTGGCAAATAATCAGAAGGCGGTATATCCTTCAGCTCGTACAATTTCATCTCCCGGAGAGGGAGAATGTAACAGATATTCACCCGCGGTGGTTAGCTGATGAAAGCACGGGGCTTTCCAAGTGCTCGTCGCAAAACCAATACAAACAGTGATTTGACAGTTGTCTGGGTTTTGGCACTGTGAGATCCATCCGCTCCTTTTTTTTTTTTTCTTTCGCCTGAGAAAGGGAGCTTAAATTGCCACTTGCATTAATGAGGTAGTAAATAAATGTCTTTTGTGTTTACACTAATGACCTCAAAAACCAGACAGTAAACTGGGGGGGCTAAGGCGTTCATTATCCCCAACCAGCCACCCGTGAAATCCAACATGTGCGGGCTTGTTTATGTGTGTACGCATGTCCTGTATGTATCCGTGCACATGTGCTTGTTTCCATATGTTTTTATTTACTCAGCACTTTACATATATCTGCTGGAGTGTGTGAATGAGCGTGTGTGCATGTTCCCTTCAGAGAAAGTCCTCAAGAATCCCCCTCGGGGGCCTTTCAGACATCTGGTTGCGGATGGACAGCTTATATCTCCCATTAATATTTCCAGTTAAGCCCCTGGGAGCCGCCGCTGTGCACATCATTACAAACCTCCTCCGGCTTTGCTTGGAACTTCACTGAAACCCTATCCTTTGGTTCAGAGGGGTACAAATATGCTGTATATCCTTTTATACTACTTCCTCCCCGGACCGTCTCCCATCTGTTGCAGATTAGTCTTCAGTGTGTGTTTAGAGAGCTGAGCCTGTCGCCGAGCGGGACAGATAGTAAACCCAGAAGGTTTTAGTCAGAACTGTCAGGTAGGTCTGAATTAACAGAGAGGCCAACTGAGGATATGGCTGGCTGGGAGGAAAGAGAAGGGGGGAGGTTGGAGGACGGAGAGAGATGGCGAGAGGGTAAGACGGGCTCCGAAATTACACAGCGAGCCCACCAAACGGTTCGTCTGTTTACCCATGAACCTCAGGCCCGCTACTCGAGGGTCAGTGTGGAATGCCAACAGCGGCTGCCTGGCCAAATTCAACCACAGCCCCTGGGAGAGGAGGGGAGACAAACACCCCGCAAAAAACGGCCGAGTCACGCCACTTTCCCTGTGATAGTGAGTTTATTTAAGCACGGCGCTCAAAGCGACCTTCACATAACACATAGCCTCGATATCTGTCGCCCTCATGGCATCCAAACCCGCCACCAAAATGTTACCGTCGCCGTGCTGAGCTAAGCTGATATCACTCAGCTGTTTTGTTATCTGTCTCTTTTCAAAATCTCAATCGCTGGCTCAGTCACCCATATGACGCTTGAACAAAAAAAAGCACCTTGGGAATGAGCTATTGGAACTAAAGGCTATATGGTTTCACACACACGCCCTTCACTGACACTATGAGAACTGTGCCAGCCCATGTAGGCCAATCTGCAGCCCGCGTGTGACAAAGTGCCCGAGGCTGCAAACTTGGTCAAACCCGTCGTTTCCCAGCTCTTGTTGCGTTTCCAGCGTTAAAGTATGGGAAAGTGAGGGTGCTGGTTGTGTAATGCACAGCCGGTTTATGTGTGTTTGTGTGTTCTGCTTGACTGATGTGCCATCCCTCCAGGGTCCTGTCATTAAGCCTCTGTGTACACAACCTCAATCCCTGGCCTACATCTATCTCTTATTCAAAATTCAAGGGGGAGTCTTACACACACACACACACACACGCATAACCACATACAGCTTTCCCATACTAAATATGATGCAACACTGCAGCATATCTTGCATGATATGTCATCAGATGCGACTGTTTTTACATTTGCTTCTTGGTTTGTTTCTTTATGAATCTGTTGCACAGCCCTTTAAAAGCCCCAATTTATCTGTTTGCTTTGGCTGAAACATGTGACACACTGTAAATCATGCAGACGGATGCATGGATTGATGGAAGCGCTGCACGTAATGGCAATAACAATGCCGCATCATTCTTAGTTCAAAGTATCCCGGAGACCAGTGAAAATAAAAAACAAGTTTATTTCTGATTGCAGCTGGAGTGTGTCACTTTCATTTTCCTGTAAAGACGAACGAGAGAGACTGGTTTCTTATCTCTTATCATCTGTCAGCTTCACATCTGTGGCCTAAATAACAGTTTTATTTGTGACTTGTTCTGTCAAGAGCAGCTTTAATGTTTCACAATTTATCGTTTAGTCTTCCCGTCAGTGGGTGTCCCGAACAGGAACACTGTGCTTTTCTTACCGTTCAAGTGAAGCAAACCTGCAGTGACACTTTTCCCCGTCAACAAGAACAAGACAATCTGGTTCTTGACATTTTTCATTTTTATCGTCAGTCTCTCGCTCACCTCTGTTTCAGCTATAAATATCCGTCTGTTCTTTGTGTGCGAGGCAATGTGATCGCAGCAGCCTCAGACTTTATTAAGACCAAACACACACACACACTCTTCTCATAGTGGTGGTTACAGTGACCTCTGGCTTTTGTTAAAGAAGGAATGCATCACTTAACAATTTCAAATTAGTGCTGGTTGAGATGCACAAGACACACACTCTCCCGTCCCTCACACACACTTCTATTGTTTCGTAACAGGTACTACAGTTGTGTGACGGTGTTTCTCACTGAAGTGGTAAGAGTGTGTGAAACGACTCCCGTATTTCATGCAAATTCCTGGTTTTAAAAAGGATTTGTCACACTGTGGTCAGTTGAGAGGGATTCTGTTTAAAGGAGCTGCCTGTTTTAGCTCCACTCATCATTGAGGGCAAGATAGAGGAGGATCACCTGTGTTGCAAAATATGACTCAAAAAAAAAAAAAAATCTAGAATTCATTAGATTTGGCACACATGCCTCAAATCCTCATCTTGGACAAAAATAAAAACATTATACTGCTCCCATGGTGTGCCATTTATTAAGAGGAAGAGTGTGTAACTTGAAATATCACTTGTATGTGATGTTAGTCTAAAAATACTGCACCATGGAAGCAGTACAGGCTCCATCACTTTCAATAAAATTTGCCTTGCTAAGGGAGAATAAGTGATTCATTAACTCAGTTCCAGATGTCTTTTTGTCATAGATGCATGTGAACAACTAATCTAGTAATGCCGGTATTTATACAGTGCAATTGTAGAGTGATAGATATTGCACAGTGGATTAAGCATGTGTGCATATCTTTGTATCTAAGACCTTAGTTACCATTATTTTGAAATGCAAGAGAAACATATTTCATAATCTATTATCAGTTGTTTTTCTACAGTTGATATATAATCCAGTTGCCTGATGAAACATTTGGTATCCATGAGGATACTTTGGCTTGGCAAGACTTCCTAGCCTACAGGGACCATGCAGACTTGCACGCAGTCCGATTCAGGTAATGACACGCATTAAGCATTTTAAGTGAGGTAACCTTGTCAATCTTGAAAACGAATAATAATAATTAATAAGTTACCTCTAGACATGTACGGGAAAAAGCCTCAGTGCTGTTTTTGACAACCCTGCTTGGCCCTGACAAACCCTCAACAAACTCTAATCAGCCTGTGAGTAGTGATGGGATTTACAAAAAAAATCCACTCGAACGTCAGAATAATTGGCAACATATGCAGGGACACAGGCAGAACCAACAGCACAATAAAGACTGACAGATACACATGTAAGGCTGAACAGTAGCTGCATTGAAGCAGCCATTATTTTCATTCTGCAGTGATTTATCCAAAATGAGATACCTAGTATTTTGGAAGAGCCTGAAGCATCTGTTGGACGTAAGCTGGTGACTGAAGTCAGATCTAGTTTCCAACCCTGAAGCAGATACCTTTATTGATCTTGAGGGAAATCACAAACACTGGCTGCAGTTGCAAAGTTCACATCTAAAGGCTTCCTGTCTAGTAAAGGAGTGCACTTGTTAAAAAAGGGGTAATTTAAAGATAGAAGCTGAAATTCAGGGAAGCACCAAAATCATTAAGGTCCATCCTCTTGGCACCATAAATATCTGTACAAAGTTTCATGGCCATTCATCCTAAAGTTCTTGAGCTATTTTAGTGGACCCATGAGCCACCATTGCCCCAAAAGTAGATAATCAAAAATGGACTGTCAATTACTTGTAAATGGTCCAAGTCGACTTCTAAAAAGAATCTTAACTGAAGCTTCCCAAACCAATCCCTCCAGAAGCTCACCATCACAGGTACTTGACAATTTCCTGCATTTTACAGCGCTTTTATTGCTGCTGCTATTGTCCCAGAGGTGTGGAGGTAACACCCTGTAGTGGTTAACAAATCTCAGCAGAGGGTTTTATGACCAGAACCTTAAATCGCGCTCGGCCTGGGAGTGTCAGGGAATATTAACACTGAACCGGCGGGACCACTGAGCAGGACTTCCACGGACCTGACGTGCAGCAGCGAGTCGAGCTGGTGGGCCTTGTTAGCGAGGGGTAAAGATCCATTTCCTGGTGTGAAAGGCTGCCGAGGGGCGTCTGTCGGCGTTAATGGGGCTGAATGGGGGAGTCATAATGGATGTGAATTGAGACGTGGATCTGAGGTCTTTTTTTGTGAAGCAGATATGTGTGAGAGCTGGTTTGTCAGCTGTTGTGCATGTGACCTTATCTAAGTGGGACATTGCTGATTAAATCAGAACAGTCAGGATACAGATATGTCTTTACAAGTAGCTTAATAGGCGGATGTCATGCGGGTATTGGTGTGAATTTATTAACAAATGAGTCCATATGACACAGAGGACTAAAGATTTTAAATACACTTGATGTCACAGAGAACAGACTTCATTGGAAAATCAAGTTCAACTTTCAGAGTTTGAACTGCCCCCATGATGTTTTATTAGTCTGGGCTAGTCATCTGAGGTTCAGCAGTTTTACCAGTTGTTGTGTTGAACCTTGAACACAATGAGTCAGTGTTTGAGCTAAAAGTGTGACCATTTTTGGGGGGCAGTTCCTTGGGTCTCTTCAGATTGCAGACTTTACCCTTACAAGTGTGGATGTTGAGAACAGCTATATGCATTATTTTCTTTACACTTGGTGGGATGACTTTTCGTGCAATGTGGTTCGTTTCAAGCATACCAAAGCCTTTTCAAGGTGGTGAGACAGGCAACATGTGTTAAGGAGGGTGGTTGCGGACTCAAGTGCACACACAAAGTTAGTAAGTTTTAATTAGTCTTTAATGAAGACAAAAGGAAAACTTAACAAAAACTCATGGCAGAACCGGGTCCAGCAAGGTCAAATATCCAGATGCAGAAAAATCAAGAAACAGACATGGCGAGACAACAGGAACGAGAACGATGCGAACATAGACAAGAATAGAAGACAACAATCCGGCAAGGGCAAACTGAAATGAACTGGCTTTTATAAAGTCCTAATGGGTGATAGACTGCAGCTGGGAACACAGGTGATGCGATGAGATGGGAGGGTCTGGTAGAAGAGGTGAGGCAGAGGCGGGGTGAGTGGACAAATACAGAGACCAGAGATGAAACGCTATGGCAGGTGAATAGTGTCAGAACTCAAACATGACAAGACTGGAACAATAAGGACATGAACAGTACCAAAGAGATCGAACTATAACTTTGTCAATTTCCCGGAGGGAACCTCCCAAAGGGATTAATAAAGTACTCTGTCTGTCTGTCTGTCTGTCTGTCTGTCTATAACAGAGACTGAAACTAAGGCAGAGGACTAAGACAGAACTAAGACACAGAACCAGGACATAAATCTAAAACAAAACACAGCAAGACATGAACAAGACAAGGCAAAACAGGGGACTAAGACAGGACAGACTGGAACTGAGACCGATGTCCAGGAAGGCAGGGAAAAAAACTAGAGCTGGACAAAAAACTGAAATTTTACAACGGCCAAACTGGCCTAACTATAACAACATGGCTGTTTAAGGTCAGATGCAGCTGTCAGGTAACAAAATCCTCAGTCTGTTTTTCCAACAAATTATACTCACTGACTGATAATTTGCATCACCACCATGATCTCCACACCCTTATATTTAACAGAATTATATAAATATGGCTTAGCACTGAAAGTTGCAATTCAACGTAATTGTGCTGACAATGTAATAACTTTTGTAAATCGTAGTTCTTTCAAAGTTTATGTTGGTTTTAATTCCATGCAGCTATTTGCACAATCTTGTAGATTTCATCATGTATTTGTACTTTACGCTGCTTTAACATCAGGAATGGACTCCATGCTCTGTTTGACTTTGAGCTTTTTTTGACGAACTGTCCCGCAACGAGTTGGGACATGTCGCTGTCCTTGTTGATATCTGTTTTGAACAACCAGAGGGACGTCTCCCCTGATATTTGCATTCGAAGGGATCAGTTAAAGCCCTTCTTGCCTCCTGGGGATGAAACACAGTCCTGGTGGTGGAGTCCAGGTGTGAATGAGTGTTGTAAATGAAAACGAAGCACTGCAAAGCGCTGCAGAAAAGAACACATCTGCTCGGCACAATAAAGGTTAAGAAAAGGCCAAATTACCAGTTGAGTTCTGTTCCAATAGATAAATGAAATGTGCAGCCAGAAGGAGTGAGTAAGTGTGCCTGGTATGTGTAAGAGTGTGTGTGTGTGTGCAGTCAGTGTGTAGTCCAGACTTGGTCTTGGGTTTCAAGTGTAGAAAAGGCCACTAGATCTTGTCTGAACCCCGGTGCAAAGCGTTTGCCAAGGAAAGAAAACTCTGCTCAGAAAGTCCTTTGAGAGACTTGATCAAAAGGTTTCTGTCCAAATTACTCCTGACTTTACTTGGCTTAAGGTTCGACCAATATTTTCGGCCAATAATGCCCTTAAATAATACTGGAAATCAGCCAAAGGTTCCTCTGTGAAATCAGATACATTTTCATTTAAAGTCTGTATGTCTCCCTGTCGTGGAACAGTCGTGGGTGGATCTATCATTCTCAAATAGCTGCTTGTGAATTGTGAAGCTGCAAGAGAAGGGATAGATTTAAAATAACAGAGTTCTTGCCATTTTCCAACATTAAAGAGGACAACCATGTAGCAGTTCTAGCCAAACTGCATTTGTGCACATGTGTGTCTCATGTGTTTGTATTAGTAAGCGCTGGGGTCAAAGGCCACTGCATAAACCCTCCATTAGTTAGTTCCTGCTCATCGGCCTCAGACATGTGAATGAGACCAGGGTATCATCCATTCAGCACATGTCCGGTGGCTTTGCAGAGTGCTGATACATGATGTCTTTGCCTGATAATGGCTAAGACCCATTTAAAAACCTACTTTATATTGCAATGGGGAGGAACAGAAGACAGAAAGTTCTGCTCTCCTAAAAAGGTCTTTAAACTTTAAAAGCTTGTGGATAAAGTCCAACAGTAAAGAATAACCCAAGTCCCACATGTCTTTCCATTATGTTCCTTGGCAATAAAGGAACCAAACTGACACCTTCAATGCCAACAATAAAGCTCCAGTTTAAAGAACTTCAGATACTTTCTGCACTGTCACATTGTCTCTTTAGAGAGGAAGCAGAGGAGACGGCAAGGTCAACTGTCCTCTTGTTCTTAAGAACAGTGGGTCTTTGCCAGAAGTGATGGGCTGATATCTGCCAATTGTCCGGGATAAAGCCACTCATCCTCTGACGTGTCCTCTATTCACACCAGAGCCTTCCTCACCAACTCATTGTCTATTTTCGTCTCTGAAAAAGCACTTGTCACAAAAATAGAGCTTTACCTCTTTACCCGTCTGCTTGAAGTCCGATTTCCAGTGCTTTCAAAACGCATATCCAGATAAATATCTCAGGAAACTCAATGCACATCTTTCGGAGGGTTAAACACAAAGTGGCTTTTGCAGAGCGGCGCCAAGACCCCTGGAAAACTTGAGAGCTTTTTCTGAAAGGTTTACCCTCTGACTGGACTGCCAAGCTCCTCTCTCTCTCTCTCTCTCTCCTCTCACTCGATTTCAAATATGCGTTGGCATGCCAGGAAAGAAGGCCGTGTTGGCAAAGCACGCAGACAATCGCATCTCTATGCACACAGAGGATCTGTCGCCCTGTTTCACTCTTCTAAGCCAGTCAGCTAAAGGAGTCATTGCTCATTTTTAACAGGTATTTTGGCATGTGACAAACAGCTCTGTTGCCCTCGCTGCAAGTCACTTTGTGGGGTTGTCAGGGGAGAGGGGGCGTCTTTGTCTGCTGGACAATTGAGTAAACTCATTTGTCATTTTAGACTCTTTAAATGAAGCCGTTGCTGCTTTTCAGCCTTTCACAATGACGGATGGTGCCGAGCTCCTCCAAATCAATTACATTGAACCTCCCCAGGCAGCAAGTCATTTTTTTATTTGTCCATTATTTTTGTGCTTCTTCTGAACACCTTTTCACATTTCATAATAAGGAGGTACAGGTGTCACTTTCTGCACCCTATCTCTCATTTTAGAACAAAACTCATCACTTCCAGTTCAGCCTGATTGTCATGAGTTTCCTGAAGTGAAGTGCTCTCTGACAATAACGTCATTGTGATGCCGTGCTGAAGTGAGAGATGTGGACAGGGGACCCCTCACCTCTCACTCATTCAGACCTCCAAAATAGGAAGGGGGTGGTGTTATCAGTGACAGGGTGAGCAGACAGATCCCCGGCGTGAGAATTTCCTGAGATGGATGAGGCTGACTTGGGAGGAAGCACGGTCAATATTTAACCAGAAAAACTTTAAGAAGACATAAGGAGTTTGAATTTGGAAAGATGAGTCACTTGCAGCTTTAAAATTGTTCAGCACCTAATGTGATTGCAAACAATAGTTTAAAGCAGCAATAATCTATATTTTTACATTAATAATGGATCATAGGACTGCTTGTATGGGAAAAGTTGCTTTAAGTTATGAACCAACATAGAATTATCCTCTAGCTTTATGGAGCTTCATAGTGTCTTTCAGCTCATTGTTTTGGTTCACACCCATAGCTCTCATCACAAATTCTGGTCAGAAGAATTCAGAAGAATTCACAAATTCTGGTCGCAACAGGAAGTTGGAATAAGCTCTAAAAACCATCTGGCAAACAACAGTCAGACAATGTTAATGAACAGCTGGTGAACATAATCGAATATTTAGCATCTAACTCCTTTTTCAGGAGTTGATGGAGGCCAAAAAATGGAGCTAAAAAAAAAGTGGCTTATGCTCATTAGATGGACAAAAACAGACTCCAAGCTAATGTGGCTCTATATCTGCTGGATGCCCCCAAGTGGCCAAAAAAGTTAGCACAAGTTTGAGTTAACGAATGTCCTTTTCTCTTGTTTTGCTTCAGCTTTGTGCTCTTAGCTATTTTCTAAAACGAGGCTTAATCTTCATCAAATAGCACTTACGATCAAACTCTTTACAAACTTTTAATGGAGCTCAGATTTGCGCACAAATGATCCATTCTGTTGTCGAGATAATGGAGCAGCTGCGCCGAGAACACTCGCATCGAGCGTCACGTGATCTAATCAGCAGCTGAGGAGAAATTATTGTGACATTATTAGAGCAAATGACATGAGGCGGATCAGACCGGACGACCCCCAGGAACCATTTAATGACAGAGGGAGTGGGAGGGTGCATACACTTGCATTGTAAATAGAAAGTTTGTCTTGGAGGGAAGTAAAGAGCGGTGGAATTGGTGATTATGATGCATAAAGTTTCATTTGGATTGCTTGTGCCTTTTTTTTTAACACTTTCATTCTCCAACCATTAACCTTTTTTTCTGCAAGCAAAAAGTTGAGTTTGATATTGACTTTGGGATTTTTTTACCCTTGACCACTTTCTTATAGGGCAGTGAACAGCTGTCTGGCTTGTAGAACAAATCATTTTGAAAGAATAAGGCAGAGCAAGAAAATACAAAGAAAGAGAGTGTGAGAGCAGAGTGGACATGTCATCTGGCTCTCAGGAATCCTGCAGCCCAGTTGGGGGGGTGGGGTGGAGGGCTTGGTGTCACTCTGGTGGAGGAAGGGGGTAGGTGGGGTGTTGACTGTGAAGTGTGTGTGTGTGTGTGTGTGTGTGATTGAAGTGCAGTGGCAGGCGATTTGCTCTGGAGGGGAGGAATGAGGGAGGGGCCGACAAGGCTTGCCTGCCCCAAGAGCACACACACACACACACTCATACCCACTCACTCCCACACACTCACAGGGATCAGAGACACTCCAGATAGAGACGTCACCTCTCTGCCCTCCTTCTTGCTCTTTGGACCTCGAAAAATTTTGGATCGTTAAATGAGCTGCTCCCCGGCTGAGGAGTGAACGTGTGTTTTCAGACTTCTCCTCACAGCTGACGGTGACTTTCAAAAGGCAGAGACTTTTGGGGGAATACTTCTGGGCCGAGTGGGATCTGGATCTGATTAGAGCCTGGATCCGTTGAGCTTGATGCTGCAGACATGTAGCCAGAGCTCGAGCGCTGTCGACCAGGGGGATTGTTGAAGTGAATGAGAGCTTTATGCGAAGGTGGAAAGAGAGATGCTTTTCCTGGAGGTAAGAGGAAAACAGATGTACACTTCCTAAAACTTGCTATTGAATGAGCAGCACTTTTGCAGCTCTACTGTGGAAAATGCTTGCACCTAAGTCCCACCGTTACTTAGATCTGTTGATGAAGGAGGCATGCAATGGATTGTGGGAGATGCCTGAAGTGTTGAAAAAGATGGCTGAGCTTGGCTTAAGATTAAAACGCTGTGTGTCTGATCCTGCATGTGTGTATTTCCCTATTTGTGATACACTGCATGAGTGTATGTGCAGGTTTTGCAGCTTGTGCCTGTGTGTATAGGTGGTCTCACTCCAGCTGTGTTAAGTCTCCTGTGCACCCCCTGACACCCATTTGGCCTTAAAACAACACTCTTCACCAGTCAAAGAGCGATGACCTCGGCCTTTGAACTCTACAATTTAATGGTTTTCCTAAAGCAAATCCCGTGACGTTTAGGAAAATATTCTTTTTTTTTTCACTGTTTTCTTTTCAGCAAGTGCTCAAATTCTCCAAATCTGTCCTTTTAATTAACTGCAGGTAATGAAAGCTGGAACTATTTTAACAGATTTTTCAATAAATATCTCCTGACTGAGAGAATATGATACAATCTGAAACTTCTCGGTAAATTAGGATGTATTCCGTTAGTTTGCCGCGGGTTGTGTTCATTTGAAAATAATATGTGTTTGAGTAACTAATTCCTCGGCGAAGGAGAGCCCCCTTTAAAAGTGTCAGTTAAGCAGGGGGAGGCGCACGTGATTAAGCGTTAGCTGGCCTACATCTGGCCGCTGTTTACACAGACTCAATGTTGTGATTCTTTGCCTTTTTCAAAAAAAGTTTCCCTTTTTAACCCCCTTAACCTCCTCCTGTCACGTCCCCGCCGCGGCCCAGGTTTAAAGGGAGGAGCGGCTAGACATTTTGTTTTTGTTTTTGACAAAGACGACCATTGTGTTATTGCCAGCGGGTGACATGGTGTAATGTGAGTTGCTGTGTATGTTGGCTCAGGAATCCGCAGTCACCTTTCCCCCGCAACTTGTGGGATGAGAGGCCGGAGAGCTGAAGGGCAGAGGAGGACAGACAGAAATCGGTAGAAAGTGTGGCGAACGAAAGGCCAAGAGCTGGATTGATCGGTCGATTAATTGATCACTTGATTGACTATTTTGACAAAAAATTATCATTTTAGTCACTCTTCAAGCAAATTCAAGTGGTCTCTGGCTTTAGCTTCTCAAAAAGGAGAATTTGCTGTTTCATTTTATCAGATATGATAGAAAAATGAACATCTTTGTAATTGTTTGCTCAAATCAAATAATCGAGAAAATAACTGTCTTATTAATCAATAATGAAAATAGTCCTGAGTTGGTATTTTTTGGCTCATTCCTTTCCCCACATGTTAAATGGGACAAAGAATCAGGCGGTGTTATGCTCATGTGAACACGAGACAGTCAGTATGGTCAGAGCCAGTTTGTAAAATGTGATGGCCTTGCTATTATTTCTTATTGCCATAAGCTCCAAGCTTCACAGAAACATCTTACAAAGTGCCATAGTGCCGTTGAGATAGTGCCTCCAAATAATCTCTAGGGGAAAAAAAATTCAACTCGATCTAATTGCACCACTTACTTGTCTTAACTAGGTTCAGCGAGATAAAGCAGAACGGGTAAAGAAAAGCTTCTGGGTGATAACATTATCTATCCCACCATAAAACCTGATAGATTAGTCACTGGAGAACAAAGCAACAGTCAAATACCCTTTTCTTCTGTGATAAGAGCTTTGGTTTGACTTTTAACAGCATTTCTAATCTGTAAAATTCAGTGTTTTGAGGCCCTGGGCTTCATTCAACTGTATGTTAATTGGGGGAATGCTAAGAGTTCTCCAGTCCTGTTGCTGGGGTTTGACAACATGGCGAGGTGTGGGAGGCCTCCAGGGTGAACTGAGAAGACAGAGTTGTCGTTTCTACGAGGACGGGGGCCGTGCAACTACAGCGTTTAGATTGTGAGCTAAGCTGCAGTTGACCTGTGACCTTTGGAGGGGACACAAGCAAGAAAATCATTCATTAGGGGGATCAATACACAAATTTCTTAAAAGGAAAAAAAGTGGTGAGCTTGAAATTGAAAAGTACAAACAGTGTAAACTTAATACACTCAACATAACAGGGACCTAATTTTCCATTTGCAGGTTAGTTATCTGATAGGGGACAGTTCAGAAATTATTGGAGGGAGATGGGGTCAGAAAGTGAAAGGGTTATTTCTTCTTTTGGCTTAAAGGAAGGTAGGTTGTTGTAATTTTTCTATGCCTAGACTTACTTTACCTCTAATGTATAATTGGGGAAATATAATAAATTATTGCTTCATCGATCTATGAAGCTTGAAATCGAATTGAGTTGACGAATAAAAATAAACCTGGAAAGGGTCTTCTTTTTTTTTTCCAATCAAACATAAAGTCAGCCCCTCGCCCCAGTCCAGTCATTTTCATACAGTCCCTAAGTAATCAATTATCTTGTGGCACTGCCATTGGTCAAAATAAATTGAACTGACTGCTCTACAGTCACAGTTAACAGGCGTAATATTTGGTCAATAGTAGCCATCAGGACACTAATGTCCCTCATAGCACTGCTTTTGTGTAAAAGATCAAACTACATGCAGTTTTTAGGGTCTGTGTGAAGTGTTTTCCCCCAAACAAGTTCCATACCGGTAGAGATTTGCATGTCAAAGAGGCAGAGCAGGGCAAATCGCAAGTGACTTTTTCAACACCTTTAGACCAAAGTGCAGTTATCAGGCTGAGAGGGCTTTGAAGAACATGGCTGCTGAGATAAGAGGGGCTACTGCTGAAGGCGGGAGACACACAGCAAGACAGATTAATCCCTATTCATGTAACAGTCCAACTGTTATCAGCTTGTAAAGAGGACGGGGGAAAAAAAACCTGTTTGAAATGTTGCAGTCTGCAAATTGTTTTGAAGGTTGATCATTTGTCTTTTATTTTCAATTGTTGTTTTTTTTTTTTTTTTGCATTTTCAATTTTGTCATGATTTCCTGCACGTAGCTGTAAATCACTGTCCCAGCACAATGTGGTTGGCAGCTTAGACGTGTTTCACAACCCTCAGTAGTTTGTAGCGCGTTGCATGGGAGCAACAGATGTTTGGTGGTTAGCAGCTTGAAATTTCTGTTGCGTCATGTCAAGTCAAAGCATTGCAATCCTAGTTTAAAAGAACTGTCCTGTGCCTTTCTTCACGGAGGCAGTAAATGTTCTCACAAGCTTGATAATTTGTAAGATGTGCTGCAAGAAAAACACAGGCTTTCACCCTGATATAGATTAAAGGGAACCTAACAACGCTCCTGTTTTTATCTCCATGTGTCTTTCATGCAATGTGAGATAAGTCCAGTTAGGCTGGCTGGGGTCATGTATAGTTGCTGAATAAGTGCAACTGACTGGAAAAAGCTTGCAATGATTTTCCATCATATATCATCCTAAGTTTGTCTTGAGTTCCCTTTGAAGGTGGTCGAGGACTCTTTATCAAGCATAAGGCTATAATGGATAAACAAAGGAAGTATGACATATTCAACTAATGGGCTGGAAAATAACATTAGTTTTCTTAAGTGTGACTCAAGAGGGTGAATTGTGAAATGGTGGAAATTGTGGGATGTGTTAAGGAGAAACTTCTCCTCGGTTTTCCCGTTTTAAAGCAACAAGTTCGCTGCTCTTCCCAATATTTGTTCTAGCTATTACGTTAATCTCTTAAAACGCTGCTGGGAAAAACAGGTATCTCGTTAAGACGCAGAGATTAAAACTAATTGATGGGATTGTGGGCAAATGCCAAAAAAATCCCAGATCAGCATTATCCCAGCCAATGGGTGACAAGAAGTGATCAAGTAAAAGCTGGAGCTTTTGGGTGTAATTAAACAAATTATCGAGCAAACAGAGGAGGGATCGTCAAAGCAATTAAAAAAATGAAAGGTGGGTTATGTCGATGTGATTCCTAAATCCTCCCTTTTTATCCACAGCGCCCGTGCGTGATGAACCTGGAGCGCAGCGAAAGAGGGGAGCGCCCTTCTCCTCGAGGCCCGGAGATGGAGCCCCGTGCTGGGGGAAAGATGGGGAAGATATCCGTGGGCTTCCAGAGGAGCTCCACCTCAGATGATGACTCTGGGTGTGCGTTGGAGGAGTATGCGTGGGTGCCACCGGGAGTCAGGCCTGAGCAGGTCGGTACCTCAGCCTCTTACAGTTTTACTCTAAAATTGCTCCATTTTACATCCACTTTTTGCCTCATACACATCCTGCAGTATAGTCTATCTATTTGTATGAGTAAGAAAGTTGAATTAAAAGTTGGAGGTGCACCCACAATGTAAATCCCAGCATATAAACACAGTTTGATGTTGGGAGTTTTTGGTGGAATTTTCCTTCAGATGATGAGAGTATAAACCTGTGTACTAATAGAATGTGGCTTTAGTTCGAATAAGGTTACATGTACAGACATTCTGTTCTCCATGACCTACTAACGGATTAGTAGTGTTGTGTGCTAATGCCCAACATCTGGCTATGGATTTTTTTCCACATTCATTAGTGTGTTTTTGTGCTCAGAAACTGTTGAAGCTCTCACACATATTCCCATATTCCTTTCATGGAAATGCACACTTACAAACAAAATACTGTCAGTGTTTCCTTTACTGCTGTCAGCAGGAATTATCCTGGGCAAACACAACATTCCCAGTCCCTCGCCGTCTCTTATATGTGGAGGGATGTCACAGTCTGGCGCCCGTGACTGGATTGAGATTGACATGTTTGCCCCACAGTGTCACAAAATAAGGCCGTACAAAGCAAGCAGTCGCTCTGCACTGTTATCCAGCTGCCCTCTCCTCTGCCTTATCTAAAGCAAAAGATGAGAGAGTGCACTGATAGCGCCGCTGCCCTCCTGGCTGCTACATGTCTCACTCATTTACGTGTTCACACCCATCCCGGACGTTACCCAGACGAGCTGTGTGTGTGAAGGCAAATGTCCGAATCTTTTGAACCGGATGTTCTCTGGACTTCATCCTATCAGCTGTGTGATTGAGCCCATGTGTGAATAGAGCAGGTCTTTGTGTGTAGTTGCTTCATACTCTTTTCTATGTATATTTTTTTTTCCATTTTTTGGTCATATTGCAGATGCATCCAAATACTAATAGTATTGATATAGATGATGTCACCCCTCACCTAAACCAAATATTTCCAGAGTACCTCCTGTTCATATGAAAAAATGGCTTAACTGACTGCATAAGAGAATGGAAATGACAATATAGAGTTTACTTTAAAGTTTTAGAATATTGCATTATGACAGTCGGGCCCTCCTATTCCTTTTCCCCCTGAAACAACAAAATCCACAAAACAACGCTACCAGCAGACTGACTGTCTTTCTAAAAGTTCATTCATGTTTCTGCATCTGCAGGTCCAGATGTATTTCTCCTGTCTGCCAGAGGAAAAGGTGCCGTACGTCAACAGCCCCGGAGAGAAGCACAGGATCCGACAGCTCCTCTACCAGCTGCCGCCGCATGACAACGAGGTAGAGATGATGAGAGAGAGACGCTGACAGGGTGTTTGAGAGAGGGAGAGAGAGAGAGAGGCTGAGAGTGAAACAGCTGCTTTTTATCCACATGCAAAAAAAAATATTTTCTGGAATTCTTGCATAACATCAAGCATCAAGTTAAGAAGCTGCAGAAAAAGCTTCAGCTTACATTAACAATATTGTTTATTGGAATATTCACATGACCATGAAAAGAACAGCTAATGTGAAAAATGTGAAAGAGAAATAACACCAGAGCGAAGCAAAGAGATCACTGGGATCATGTCTTCCCGCATGAATTGAAAAGAAAGGAGTTGAGTTGAGTTTAAACTCCTGCACTCAAAGGAGTTGAAATGTCACCTCCAATGTAGGTGGTAAATTAAGTGGAAATGCATTAGTGTCAGTTGAAATGTATAAAATGAAAGATGATGTCAGTTACAGAGATGCACATTAACAAACTCTTCAAATGCTTTCACCAGATACACTTCAACTGATTTCAACTGTTTTGGCTCAATTTAACAGATACTTAAAACTGCTTTAAGAGCTTCGACTTCAGCTCCCATAAAGCATTCCAAAAATTTAAGACATTTTAATTTTGTTTACAGTCTTTTGCAGTCAAGGCCCTTTCTAGTCATGAGGCTATTGTTTTCTGGCAAAGTTCTTTTATGGCTGCTTGTATTTAAACATCATTTAAGAAGTTTGTCTTTGGTGTTGAATGAAAAACATGTCCTCTAAGCAAGGCTGACAAAAGAGGCTATAGTTTTGAGATCATTGTGGCATCATATCAGCAGTAAGAAATTTAATCTGGATCCATAAATAGAAACTAAATCCAGCCCTAATTAAACTAAAGCCAGCAGCTGAGTAAAGCCTAAACAATCCTCGCTGGCCTTTTCTAGTAAAACTAAAACAATGGCCACATTCCCTCAACCGTTGTGACAGTAAAGCACATGCCAGCCTCTTCTGTATAATAGCTTTATGGTGTGTAAACCTGCACCTCCTTTCACATCTGTGTTAATAGAGTTTACATTAGGAGATATGGCGGAGGGGTTATCGCCAGAGGGGAGGGACAGGAGGGGGTCGGAGGGTGGGGGGGCTACTGTCTGACGGAGGTGGTCTCTGTATGCACACATGGAAGGTACACAATAGGAACGACACACACACACAACCGCACAGTGTTTGACTGAGTGGTTTTATGATGTTTGTCGGCAGACCTGGTGGTTGAGGAAGCAAAGTGCCGGAGGATTCCTTGCGTAACTGTGGTTCGGAGGGATAAGCACTCTGTGTGTGTTGTGTGTGTGAAAGGGAGAGACAGTGAGTGTGTGTGTGTGAGCTCACATGCCGGCATCGTTTACTGTTGTTTAGAGAACAACTGAGCTGGTTGTTAGGATAGTCTCGGTCTTTTATCTGGGCCATCATCACCATCTCTAAACACAGAGGAAGGGTTTGTGTATTGCTCACGCCATCCTTTCAACACAGCCTTCAGAGGAATTAGCTTTAATTAAATCCTTTTTTCCAGCCATATATGGATGGCGTGTGATACACTTCCTCGTTGAAAGCAAAGATGAAAGATCAGCAGAAATGGGTGGATGTTATAAAGCGCTGCTTCGCTTTCTCCACCAAACCACCTTCCCTCTCAAATCGACCTTTCTTCTTCTTTCGGTTCGTCAGCTCATATCTCCCTCTTGTGTCTCTACCAGGTGCGCTATTGCCACTCTCTGACAGAGGAGGAAAAGAGGGAGCTGCACATGTTCAGCGCCCAGAGGAAGAGGGAGGCACTCGGGAGAGGAACACCCAAGATCTTGCCCCGAGCTCTGCAGCACACCCGCTGTGAAAATGTAGGTGCCATACGTGGATACCCATGAGCGCACACACACATGCATATGCACACATGGCGACCACTTGCATCATTTAGTGAGCCATACGGTAAGATAGCATTATAAAGGAAACCAGCTTGTGGTTCTATTTATATCACGAGCAGCTAACGCCCACTATCCCATCCCATGGCGTAGCAGCCCGAGGCACAGTCCTGATTGGCTAACGCGATGGGTTTAATCACGGACATAAACTTCCTCATTAAGGCGAGAGGGGGAAGCGGGGAAATTGGAAGGCTCGTGCTCAAGCCGAGCGGAGAAGCCAGTTCCTCGGGAGGAATTCGACAAATTTCCTGCCACCCGTCTACATCTCAGCGTGACAGACTACAACAAAAAAAATGCGCAGGTTAATGAGTAATTCTCGCACGCAGCCTTAAAATCCGACTTTTTCCCAACAAGACGGCACATAATTCCACATCTACTGCCATAATTACAGTACACGCAGCTGGTTTGAAGACTTTTTTCTGGAAAGGAGAAGTTTTTGCATCTGTCTCCGAAAACTCTCAAACAAAGTGGATTTACTAGTTGTAGATGTATCCGCTGGTAAAACAGAAATTCTCTTTGGATTATAGACTGCGCGTAGGCTATTAAACACATAAACAGTGTTATGGAAGCATGTCAAAGGAAAGCAGTCTTTTTTTATCCTTGGTGTGGAAAAGGGGGATTTATTTCTCCATTAGTTTTGCAGACGAGAACCTCGCTTTCAGGAGAAGAGAGAGAGACATCTAGGCTCCATTTTGACGTTCTGGTTGCAGCCATAGCGAGCTACAGACAAACACAACACTGCAAACAATCCTAAAACATGACCTCTGTTTCCTACTTTTGATTCGGTGATGGAGGTTTAAACATAACATCCAGCGCCGTTCAAGCAGCCCTTGATCACGTTTCTGAAAAATTCCCTTTCAATGCAACAAACATAAATATTAGTGTTATGTGGCTTCCAGCAAATTGAGCCCTGACCATTGAGTAAACCACATCCTCTGCCAGGCATCCAGGAAGGGCAGGCCAGGCACGTTAATTCCCCCGGACAGGCAGATGAAGTCTGTCACCACTCATACACAGATGCTGCTGCAGGGATACAAGGTCGCACACACACTGAAATGACACACAAGTGGATGCACAAATCCTACTTAGACATGTATTCAAGCATGCACACACTGTTACTCTATAACCAGCCACTCATCCATAGAGGCACACCTACACATGTGTGCATTATACCCTCCATTCGTACACATACTCCAAAAGGATATATGGCTCACACACACTTTGTCAGGCTCCAGTTTCCTGGGACAAACAGCAGCCCCCATATCCAAGGCCCCTGTCTGTCCACCCTGATAATAATGGTTAACAGCTGGGCATGCTATCTCTTAGCTGCCTACAGCCGCCTCATAGCTCTGCAGGGTTATATAAAGATTGCATGTTCAGACACGCTCTGGCCATCTCTGTGGGGTCATACGATCTTTCGACTCAGGACCAAGGCCAGTGGATTGTGTTTAAGCCTACAGGACAAAAAATGTTGTCCAGTTCCTCCTGCAACACCCAATGAATGACTTTTACACCTAAGTGAAACAGCCACCAATTGAAACATAAAGAAACGAGTCACTGAATTTTAGCATTTGTACTGCAACCTCTATTGGTCAGGCTGACCAGGAAGAATCTGTGTTTTTGTCACCTTGAAAAGATTAAATTGTTCTGCTCCATGTTATCAACTGTTGCTGTATTTCTGTTGTCATCACTGTAGGATTCACTGATGTGTTTTGAATGGATCATATTCCTTTGGCTCCTTACAGTATCATCAGCTGTTGTTTGGCCTTCTTTGTTTTAGCATCACTGCATATAACATATCAGCTGATATGTGATATATTTTGAATAGTTATCTCCATAATCTCTCTTTTGTTTATGTTGCATTCCTCGTGTCACAGGCATCGACTGTACCACACATCTATTTTGAAATGTCACTCACTTATGCGATTGTCTCTGTGTTTATCTCCAAAATGTCATTCTCAAGGTAGCATACTTATCACCTGATTTATTATTAATCTATAAGAAGCAAGGTCAAAGGCTCAGTGATGATCATGTTTTGACAGTTTGAACCTTTGGAAGCCACTTTGACAAACTGCATCAACTAGATGCCTGAAATACAAATCTCACGGATCATCTGTTGTTTGTGTTTGATTGTCAGTGTGGCGGAGGCATCAATGGAGGGGAGATGGCAATCTTTGCCTCCAGAGCAGGGCCGAGCCCCTGCTGGCACCCAGCATGCTTTGTGTGTGCCACGTGTCAAGAGCTGCTGGTGGATCTGATCTATTTCTACCAAAACGGCAAGATCCTCTGCGGAAGACACCACGCTGAGCTTCTTAAACCGCGATGCTCTTCTTGTGACGAGGTAAGATGCAGCAATAGTGGCAGTGTCTACTTTCCATAGAACTAACTAGATTTCTAGATAACGAGATTTCCACGGAACTAAGTGGTGTGTTTGTTTCCTTTCAGATCATATTTTCGGATGAGTGCACTGAAGCAGAAGGTCGTCACTGGCACATGAAGCACTTTGCCTGTTTCGAATGTGAGACAATGCTAGGAGGACAGCGCTACATCATGAAAGATGGTCGGCCCTATTGTTGTGGCTGCTTTGAGTCACTGTATGCAGAGTACTGTGAGGCCTGTGGTGAAAACATTGGTAGGTCATATTTGAAAGATCTTTGCTTGTATGTTTAAAACCTAAAATCAACGATCTTATTGATGTATTTCCTTGACTTTGTACATCAAAGTTCTATAGCTAATGCTCCTCCTCTCTTCATCCCATGATCCTTTAGGTGTCGACCATGCCCAGATGACCTATGAAGGTGTACACTGGCATGCCACAGACCAGTGCTTCTGTTGTGCACAGTGCAAGACATCCTTGCTGGGCTGTCCCTTCCTGCCAAAGCAAGGTCGCATCTATTGCTCAAAAGCCTGCAGCCAGGGTGAAGATATTCATGCCTCCGACTCGTCTGATTCTGCCTTCCAGTCGGCCCGCTCACGTGAGTCACGACGCAGTGTCCGCATGGGGAAGAGCAGCAGGCCGACCGAACAGTGGAGACAGTCACAGCTGTTTAACCCCACTGCCATCGTCCCGTCATCTGAGTACAAGTTTGGAGATGGAGAGGTTGATGGAGATCCTGACTGCGACATTGGTATCGTAGGGCGCAAGCTGGCCCGTCTAGGCCTGGAGGAGGAGAGGTTTTGGAGGGAGCGAGAGGAGCAGGATGCAGGTGGAGAGGAGGATCCAGAGGAGTGGGCACAGCATGAGGACTATATGACTCAACTCCTGCTCAAGTTTGGTGACCGCGGGATGTTGCACCAACTTCAGCAGCCATCCCTAAAATCTCCCAGCCCAAGCAGTGACAGAAACAGACTAATAACTGTCTCTGACCCATGGCTGAAGCCTGATACTACGTCTAAGGGAGTTACTGCCTCCTCTCCGACCCCTGCCAGTCCCACCCAGAGCCAGACTTCCAGTCAGTCCCGAGCCAACAGCCTTAGTCCTGGATTGATGAGCAAGAAGCACCTGCCTGAAATGTACTGGGCACAGTCGCAGGATGGGCTGGGAGACTCAGCCTATGGAAGTCATCCAGGTCCTGCCAGTGCCAGAAAGATCCAAGAGCTGGAGTTGGACCAGGATCAGGACCAATCTGGGACAGGAAGACAGGCCTTCTGGCCAGACACCAGGCAGTGGTATGAAGACTCCCTTGAGTGTATTGCTGATGAGCTGAGGAAAGTTGAGCAGGGTGCTGGAGACTCCATGGACTCGCTGGCACTCTCAAACATCACTGGTAAGGAGACTGTTGGTTGCATGTGTTCAGTGGCAAAATGTACTTTTTCATATCGAACAGCTTTCCAAACGTGTCTCTCCTGTTTGGCTCTTATAGGTGCATCAGTGGATGGAGATGGCAGGGATAGAACTATCGTCTACACCCTTGCAATGCAGGATCCCTCTGTGGCTGAAGACTGCGAGAAGATGAGCAACATGGGAACCTTTAATTCATCTCATCTCCACCACAGTGCCAACTCTCTCAACCTTAACATGGAGAAGGGAGGGGAGGAGGAGGTAGCACTGGCAATGAGGGGAGGCGCACCAGGAGGACTTCTTCCATTGTCTCCACATTCGGAAGGCCTCCCTCCCTCCTTTGTCCATGCCCCAGCTCTGAGGAGGAGCAAGTCCCAGTCTAGACCTCCTCAGATGGTCAAGTTCTCTGAGGACACTGTGGATAATGGATATAATGATGGCTTTGATGTCAACATTAGAAAGCATCCCATGAGTGAGAAGCCACAGCGGAGGGTGTACTGCCCAGACGAAATGGGTCGAGAAAGAAGCCGTCCATCGAGTCACCATGGGCGCAGCAGGCAGCACCACCACCGGCAAGGTCGGCACCACAGGAACCGCAAAACCCGCTCGGACAACAACCTTCACATGGTGCCTTTGGAGAAAGCACAGAGGCCATATGAGCCCCAACAGCAGGGTCTGGTAAACCCTCCTTGTGGCGCCATGCTCCTACAGCATCCTGCACACAGGCTGCCTATGGCCTACTCCCAACCCAGACCTGACTATATGCCTCAGGGCTCAGCTCAAGGAGACCCATGGGTCGAGCATTACATGGGTCTCTACAGAGATGAGGATGACTGCTGCTCTACTTGCTCTTCCTCATCATCGGACTCTGAAGAGGAGGGCTATTTCCTGGGCCAGCCAATCCCTCAGCCTCGAGCGGCTGGACGTTACTATGCTGAGGACTACCCAACAAGGGTTACAGCCCTCTCTTCCCAGAGCCATGGCTCACAGACTGGTCGCAGAAAGAACCACCGCTCCAAAAACTGTATCATCTCTTAGCTCAGAGTGTATTTACATTATAATCTGCACTACACTAAGCAATAAAGTCAGATTTTCTGATGATGTGGTTTTTGCAGATCAAATTGGGTTTTAGAAAGGCAGTTTAAAATAACCCATATGCACAAACTTCTTCACCCTCACAGAAGGTGCATGGCCAAATTTCAAGAAGCATATCATGTTTTAGCTCCAAATCTACTAAAGGTATAAATCGATTGAAACTCCTAGGATTGGATCTGTGTAACATATAGTCAGAAAATCTGTTTTTCATGTGTGCAAATTTGACCTGAACAGTAGGTCTCATTGACTAGCACAAATACGATGCATGGGCTGATGAATCTGAAATTCTTTAGACAGTACAGACCAAAATTATGTACAGAGTGGCGACATCAAACCTTTTCTTTCATTTCAGCATTTGCCATTAAGTTTAAAAAAAAAAAAAGTTTTATGTCAAACGTTTTTGCAGCAATATCTTTGTGTGCATTAAAATGGCAACATTGAACACAGAGGCTGATAAAGTAGAAAATAGAAACAAACCAAATAATTATTTAATGCATAATAGTACAAAATGATAATGTATATACTAAGTTAAGATTTTATTACTGGTATTTTTATATCTGTGGTTTAAAGAATTGTTTCTTTTGAAGTGTATGACATAAAAAAATAGCAGTTGTAATGGTTAACAAACAGACCTTGTTAATATTTTGTGAGAAACAACAAAAGAAGGTGCCACTTCAGAAACTGTGTTCTTCACAGTAAAGTGCCATGTTACTCCATAACAATGTCTATTATAACATATATTCCACAATGCTCACTATTGGTGTACAAAATATAAAACTAATGGCAGTAACACCTGCATTTTCCATACTCAGCTGTTCACTACCCTCGCGCTGACATAACCAGCTAAATGCTTTGTGATGTAAGATGCTTGTAATAAATATTTTTCTCCTCTCAGAGCTTCAGTAATGATTATTGTTTTTCTCAAATGTCTGTTCATTTTCAAATTGCACACAGGACTTTGTAGCCCTCAGGCTGTAGTGGTGTTTTTTTTATAGTGATATGCATCAAAGGTGTTGTCAAGGCATTCTTTTAAGAATGTGTATATTGTTTATCTATACTTCATGATATATAGCATTTACATCATAAGAGTATGGATTTTCCTTTTTGAACCCCAGGGGAAGTTGGAAGTCATTTGCTTCAATTATAAAGTAAGGTTTGACAGGAGTTTGTACCATTTTAAAATCCCAGAGAGACATGCAATGACACCCTAAAATTAAACTGAAGTAGGTCTAATTGATCACAAGAAAACAAACTTTAATTTAACAGAATCTTTACTACAACCTTCAGAGACATCTGAGTTTGTGCAGAACTTGTCTCAATGTCATCAAATTAAACAAGCTTTGTGCAGGTTCTTTTCGGGGTGGGGGGTATGAAAAGAAAACCAGACAACACAATGAATATGGAACCGAACTCCCATTTCTAGACAGTACAAATTCTTACAAAAACGTAGAACTGTAAATTTAGCAGCACCAGGTCATACATCTGACTGCTACAAAGTAAAAAAAAAATGACAAAGCTGAAAATAGTACAAAAACAAATCGTCTTTATCTGGCTTTTGTTTTTTTTGCAAAAAGTGATAATGCTGGAGGGCTCTATTCTGAACACATGTTCATCAAAATAGGTTAAATTATGAAACCCATGTTTATCATTTCAACCATGTGAGACTGTCAGCTTTTTAAATAAGGACGTGTTTCTGCCATTTGACAGAAAAAAAAAAGAATATTTCAAAGTCAACAGAGAACTTGAAGGTATAAATGGTCTGTCCAGAACTAACACTGTTCATCCCCACATATAATGCATCCTCTCCGTGTTGAGCTGCTCTTCCAGTTGCTGTGCTGGAGAATTGGTTCAGTCCAGCAATCCAAACTTCATCTGAGACATCCATTGCGTTCAGCAGTCAATCCTGCTACACTCAGTCTCACAGAGAGCAGATCAGGCCAATGTGTCAGTAAGACGAGCTGTGATTGACTCCTGTCTTTGAAAGTTTATGACCCGTCAGAGCCATAGATGGCGTGGTCGAGTCACAGACGGAAGGTTCCGGCTGCCGAACCGCCTCGTCCAGCTCAGTGATGAAGTGTTTGAGGTCCTCCAGGCAACGTTCGCGGATCTCCCCGAGGTTCTCCCTGAGGGGAACCTGCAGCTGCTTCTCTAGGTTGGGGTCTTTAGCCACCAGCATCTTTACCACCATGCCAAATGTCTCGCAGTCTTGACGGTACACCTGAAGGTGGACAGGAATACGAGTCAAGATAAAAAAGCATAGATGATGGCGTGCAATTAAAAAATAGCAAAAGGCAAACACTTTCAAAAACCTGGAGAAAAACATCCATATGTATGTAGATGTAAGACTAAAAAGTGTCAACAGGCAGAAGTCAAGACCTTTGAGGGAACACCTCTTCACTGAGGAGATAAAAAGTTGTTTCCTTCCTGCTCTACCTGGCGCCTAGGTGTAAATATTCCAACGTCATTGAGCTTGAGCTGATCATTCTGGTGTTAACACACATCATGTAGTGTCAAAAGATAAACACTTCTCTCCAGTTTAATAAGGGCCCTTTATGTAGGACAGGGTTGCCCCAGGAGGCAATAAAACCCCATTTTAGTGGTGGCTCAGAGGCTTTATAACAGGTGTTGGAGGGACAATGAGGAAGAGGTGCTGGTATGCTGTTTGGGAGCTGCTATTTCACACCGAGCCTCGAATGTCTCATAAAACAATGGATGGAGCCCACTGCTGCCACATTAACTGCTTCAATTTGCAAAATACCAAAACAGATTTCTTTCTAACTCATGATCCTTCACATGGCCGGACAATAAAGTTCCAGGGGGAAAAATATCAGGTGCCGGAGCCAATGGGGATATTTTTTTAATGTTACTTTCCATTTTCTAAAAGCGCTCGATGTGCTGTGGATGAATTCCCACAAAGAAGAAATTGAGACAAATCCTGCACCTCAGTCGTTGTTCACCAGAACAGTTTTTCCTTTCATGGCTTCAACAGCATGTATCAATGTACAAGTCACAGTACAGCAACAGTTCATGTAATTTTGTAAGCTAAGGTGTAGATGTTTGAGAGGTGCACAAAAAAGGGCAGAGATGCAAATAGTGATAATTTCCATCACCAATTTGCCAATTATTATCTCGATTAATCACCAGATCTAAAAGCCAAAGGTGACATCTTCATATGACCTGCTTTGTTAACCCTAACAGAAAATTTCCACATTTGAGAAGCTGACTTTTTTGTTTCAAAAACTATTTGAACCACGGTTACATTTAAGATATAAAAATGTTCTTTCTTTAAAATCGTGTGGGACTGTATGATCCTAAAAGATCCTAGGGGCTTAGAAAAATCCATGGCTATCCAAACAAACATGATCACAGGGCTGCAACAACCCTGCTTCCAATCTGGCCGGAGACCTTTGCTGCATATCTCTGTCCCTTGTTTCCTGTTGTCCCTCCATTATCGCTGTCCAATTAATGCACCAAATGCTCCAAAAATAAATACATAAAACAAAAAAATAAATAAAGATAAACCTCACACATGAGGACCTTCTCTAATTGGGCAATATGATGCTCCATTTCTCTACAAAAATGGCCACATTGACAGACCTCAGGGACACACCTCAGTTTCTCTATGGGATCTGATGCTCGCTCCTCTCTGCTTTGCTCCATCTGTCCCTCCACTATTACATGACACATTTCTTCCTCTGTGCCTTGTTTCGTCTTACTCTCCATCTCTCGGTCAGTTCTCTTCCCTAAGTGGAAGTGAATTAACCCACTGATACAGCTTCTTATAAGATGAGCTTCAAGCCTGTACAGTGAGAGTCAAGCCTGGGTGCTGCAGGCAGACACAAGAGCTGTGTGGGGATCTGTGTGTTAATACATGTGCCCGTGTGTGTAAAATTAGGCCAGGCAAGGGTGAGATTCAGTCATTCGCCGGATACCAATAGTGGCTTCTGTGCTGCAGGGCGTTCAAACTCGCTGGCTTATTTATAGCTTTTAACAATGTTCCTAGAACAGAGTGCATGGTCGGAGTAGATGACGGATCACAAATAAAGATCTGCTGTCAAACAAAGTTAATGCAGTTGCAACAACAGATGGCAACTTCCCAAAATCTGCATTAAACTAAAATATTTGCGCTGCTGCATAAAAGCTACATAGAGCATGTATCTATAAACAGGGCTGTTCTTTGTGACTGAAATGTATTTCTGGAAGTTATACAACGCAGAATAACATACTGAAATCTACTTGAAATCCTACTTGAATTGCAACAAACACTATCAGTATTTTGTTGGCAATGACAAGAGTTTACTGAGTTCTACCTCTTAAAGTGACCTGAATATAACAATAAGATAAATCAATTTAAGGTGAACATAAGGATATGGAAAGGGTGTTGGCAGAAAATGAACACACCTCACCTCCTCTGGGCGTTTCTATACATTCTCCATGTACAATAAACAATCAAGTCAAAGATGTTGCACAGTAGTCCGACGAAGAAATCTGCACAAAAAGCAAACTTGGGATAGCTTGTTCTACTGAGCTGAATTTAGAAACAACGATTTGTCCTTTTAATCTTTTTAATGTCCTACTCTCTCATTCAACAGCTGATAACTGATGACAGGGAATTTATTTATCAACTGAGGAAGTATCCAATCAAGTGTGCTGACAACAACTTCTATGAATACGGGGGAAAGTCGTTCCTAGATAACAATGTGCTGAAAATGTACTTCCTGCATTCAAACGCACTTCCTGAAATCCCTCCCTTGTTATCCAGTCAGGAAGGAAAGGACCAGTTCTTGACTTTTGGGGTGGGGTTGGTCCAGAACTGTCCCTGCTTCTAACCCAGTTAACAGAGGGTTAGGAGTGAGCGTGAGAGTCTGCCTGGCCTCAGAAGAGGAGAGTGAAAGAGTGGAGGCTTCAGTCCAGTTCTACCATCTTTGTACTTAAAAAAAAAAAAGCCACTGAGGCTGGAACTGTCTGGCCGTCTGTCTTGCAGCCAAATATATTTAGATTCCTCAACAAATGAAATAAAACTCCCTTTGTATCACAGCCTGGACTGTGAGGAGCAAAACATAATACCATTTATTGCTTCTCATGCCTTGTCACTCACTGTAACCAGTTAGTCTGTGCGGCTGCCAAAGTCAACTTTTGACAATGAGAACGGGCTTCAGGTTGAATTTCAAGTGGACCAATTTCACTTAGCTACACAAACACACACCGAGGCGCTGGTATAACGCTGCCCAGCACGATGTCTGGCCGATGATGGAAAGTTCAGCTTGTGATCTGTGAAAAGTCTAGAGACTAGTTGGTGAGCTTTTTGAGGGGGAGCTACTGGACTGGAGTGTGTTTGTGTCCGTGTGTTTAGAGGAGATGGCTAGACCAGATTGGGTGCAGAAAGCCAAACATCTGGCCGACACTTGTCAAGCAGCTGAACGCGAGCGCCTGCCACAACAGAAGCACTGCAGCGACTTCGCAGAGCGCATGTGAAAGTGACTCTGTTGTTTCAGACTGAAAGAGCGAGTCTTACTTGAGAGTGTTGCGCTGTGCGTTCTGGGCATGATGGGAAATGAATACCAGCAGACAAGTGCTTATACATTTTTCCACTCTCCACTTTGGCAGGCGACCAAAGATCATGTGAAAGCAATTTTCTACGGTTTTGATTGGTGTTTACAAAGGTTTTAAAAGGGTTAAAGTGTTTACCAACAAACAACAGAGCTGACTTTAGATGGTTATTTCGATTTACATTCATTTTTTCCCCCTTGCAAACCTTAGACAAATAAGGGGGAAAAAAACTAATTTGATTACTAAACTTCTATTTCTGACCTGGCTGTGTATGACAGAAATGAGGCCTGACTTCACTTACAATCATGAAAGTGAACTGGATATAACAAAAGCCAAAGGCAGGGACAGGAAGAGGGGGGAAAAAGTGAAATCTAAATCTGAGATTCAAAAATCATGGAAAGGAAACCTGAAGCCTCATATCTCTGGAATACACTCTTCCCTCTCCATTTTCATTCTAAACTGTTAAGCTCTTTCCAGACCTTAATTTCATTATTACATTTGAAGATTATAGTAGGGGGAGAATGAGTTATGCTGACATAGGCAAGAAGACATAGTTGACAAGGCCATATTCAAATACCTCAAGGTTATTCTTGACATTTTGGGTCTTGGTAATCATTTTCCAAAACGTGCAGGAAATTCAACATTCAAACGCTTAAAAACACTGGAAAAATATGAAACAAAGCTCACACAATAGAGCTCATATGAACGCGAGGAGACACAGATGGGGGGGAGAAAGAGACAGGCTATAAAACAGGCCAGAAGCTGCAGCGTCAGCAGCAGTGTTATAACGGCCTATAGGCTCTGCGGCGCAGCTATATGTGAGAGCGCAGTGTGCGCTCTGGGGCAGAGCTGGCTCAGGTTTAATGGTCCCAGTAAAGCAGCAGTAGTGCTCACTGGTGCAGGAATGGCCTTCATTAGATAACTGAACAGTGCTGCAACCTCGAGCCCGGGGTGGTTTTAGCTCTGTTAAGTGGTCGGCCTCCCAATTTATTGTAAGCACAAACCAATGCCATGTCGAGGCCATGCTTGTGCTTGTGCTTTCGTTTATGTGTTCCTGCGCCATGTATGTTACCCTAGTGTTTCCAGAGCCCTGTGTGCAGCCCTATATGTCTGTGTGCATTTGTAAAGATGAGTCAACACTGACGGGGAGAGTCGTGATGTTCGAGCCGTGTGGGATATTAAGCTGGCGCAGGCTATAATGAGCAGCTGTTGCAGTTATGTCAGTCAGGATGGGAGATTAATAAGAGCCACCAGGAAAATGCTGATAAATCTGGCAACCAGCTACTTTGGCAGATAATTACCCATCACTTAAACGCTGTTCTGAAACTGATATCTGGCTGGCAACGGAGTGAATTTTAGGATGTACCAACCACTGCGACTGGTGGACAGGAAAGTTAATTTCCTGCCTTGTTAGGAACATAATAGGTGGCTGTTCCAGTAATACCTATCCAGTAAAATAATCCACGTGTGAGTCAGAGGAGTCAAGGCTACCATATGTATAGGAACCTTTGCCAAGATTACGGTATGTGTCACGCAAGCACCAACTTGACATTTATAGAAAGGTCTTACAAATTTCCAACTTGTAATGAGATGATTGTAAACGCAGTTATTTTCCTAAAGGGGAAACTGAGAGCTCTTGACACAGCATGTTAATTTATATATATATATATCTATATATATATATATATATTTTCCTTTGCAAATGTTGCATGAATTCCGATAAAGATTTCAAGATAAGGTATCTATCGAAATGAAAAACAAATTATGTTGCCTGAGGTACAAAAACTATCTACATGTGAAAATGTATGCAGAGCTGTTGATAAAGTGCGCGGCTTCAAGTTGAAAGATTATAAATCAACGGTCATAGACAGCTAAGTTATTTTCACACTTCTGACTTTTAACTCCTTCCAGTTAAAGGGCTAAACGTATCCTTAAAGAAGGGATGAGAATGGATAGGTACCTTCTCTATCTCCTGAGCTTTGGCGGCGATGGCCAGGGCTCGTCGTTCCTGAAAGTTTTCTGCAGATGACTTTTGGCTCTCCTCCACGACTGGCAGTCCCAGCAGCTCCTCTTTTTCTCCCTCTGGAGGATGGTTCTCCTCCTAGAAGCAGAGGTGAGAAAGTGTTGAGGTGTTTTAAGAAAAACTCAGAAAAGTGTCACAGCATTAGAGAAATGAAACGTTTTTAAGATCAATAAATGCGTGGCAGATAACCACTGAACGGGAAAGGATGCGAAAGGTCAGCATCTTACAGCCGAGTAATGGATAGTCCAAGCAACGCTATGACCTGACCTACTGACTGTTAAACTTTACAGCAAAGATGTGGTTGATGTGGCGGAACAAAAGGATGGAGCTTAGATATACATTAGCGTCTAAAGTTGAAAAGCCACTGTGGTAGGTGGCTGCTTTGGATTTCTTGTTACATCTACAACTAGTCAAAGATTTAGGGATTGACGGGAATTACAGCACTGAGATAAGAGACCGAAATACAAAGCTGCTTAACAGATGTGGATTTTCATATTCAACACCATTCTCATTACTCAGCAAATTGTGCCTAAAACCTAGCTTAACATCAAGCCTGTTTTTCAATGTAAGCTGGTAGAAACTGACATTTCAGCTGTTTTCATATCTTGAAAATTGGAAATCTGTCCAGACAAGCCCTGATGAGCCATCTAATGGGTAGACTGGAAACCATAGTACCCATAAGTATTACTGTGAAAGCCAAAAGAAAGAGCAAAGGGGAGAAATGAGGCCAACTTGGATCACCGCTCAATTTCTTTTGCTCATTTCCTGATACTATTAGAGTCTGAAGGCCAGGGAGCAGAACTGCCCAGCCATGACTAAAGTCCACTCATACATTAAGGGAAACAGGCCAGGGACTAAGTCATATTAAATCTCGAGATGACTGAGGAAAGTAATTACAGGAGATGGTACATCACAACGCAGAGTGTGGTCTAAAATAAAAAGCACAACTCATAAAGCATCATCCAATTAGTCCTCCTTCCAGTTCCCTCCCTGAAGCCACGCTTGGGAGAAATGTGTACGCCTGTGCACGTATGAAAGATCGCATTTGTCAGTCTTCAGCCTCCTCAGACTGAAAAAAATATCCCTGTCTGAGTCTTTCACTTCAACTCGCTGGGTATAGCCCAACCTGGAAGGGGTGTTACGCTATCAATACCAAGCTTGGCAGATACGCTTTGTGCAAACTGGACTAAAACTAAATGTCTTTGTCGAGAGGTAGTGGTAATCTATTTTCAATCTAATACTAAAAATGAATTTAACAAAAGGTTAATAGAGCTGAAAGATTTTTGTCTTCCAATTTTTCTGCTGAGAAAAAAAGCTGCATGGTCTGGTGAACTGAACATTAAAGTTAGGATTGCTGCTGATTCCTAATTACTTTGCTTCAACAAATGATTTAGTGTATTTCTCTTACTCCCAGTGATAGCCTGACAAATACATTTAGGGAAGGATAAAAGTTTATGGGTCTCACCCTCAGGATCAAAGCTGGAGAGCATTTTTTCTCATCATCTCACAAACTAAAAAGTACATCTGAGGCTGACGTGGATGCCATTAGTCTTGGTCACTTAATCCAAAACTTTGATTGGCTCATAAATAATGTATTGGACTAAGTGAGGTTTTGGACCTGATGGTGACGCTGAAGAAACATTAAGGGATCACCAAAGTTATTACAGCTGACCACTGACCAACATGGCCGTCTCTAGAGCCACACTGCTAGCATGACTGAAGGTGTAACAATAATACCTTCTTCCAAAATTACAATGCGTTCATAACCTTTGTGATTCGTTTGTGTTTCTTTGCCCTGTTCGCACAACCACATCTCAGCTGTTGTTTTAGTTGGTAAAATGCTATCATACTATAAAGAATTTCGATGCCTTGTGTTGGGATAAAACCTTCTGGTGACCTTATCTGTCACAGGACACGCTCTCCCACCCTCACTAGGCCACCATGGCGAGCTGCTCTTTCGGTCCCCTCTTTGGTCTTTTCTGGCGGGGATGGCTCCAGAGAGCCTGCGTGTGTGTTTGTTGAATCCCCACAGCAGGCAGCGGCTGGGGCCATAAGTGCAAGCTTTACTGGGGGCACAGCAGAGGCCTTTCATCTTGGCCAAGGTTACGGGTTTGTGCCCCCAGTACAGAAAACAACAATGCACCACAGGCTAGATCAAACACAGAAAAAAGCAGCAGTGTGTACGTGTGTGTGGAGGGGTGGGGCCCTTAGTAAAACTTTCATCACAGCAGTTGATTGGGTGGTGGTGGGTGGTTCTCGAAAATAATGCACAGAAGGAGGAGAGGAAAGGACTATGTTTGTATCTTGTAATTTTTTGACAAATAAAGCAATGCATGGCTCTACAAAGATACCACCATGCCAGTAAAAAGGACAATGAGGTGAAAAAATATATAAAAAGACAGCATTGCATGCCATCCCATACAAATTACCTCCAGCATGTTCAAAGGATCTCAGGGCTACTAATGAGATAACTAAAAAGACTGCTAGGACATGAAAGCAGCATTTAAAGATACAGTTTCTGGGCTTTTGGAGACAAACTGTGTTTTACACATCATGGAAATGTTAGGCTGTTTGCCTGCGATGAAAGAGGACAGGACAAGAGTAACTATAGAAGCTGTGTAGAAAAAAAGAGGTTTACAGTTTTCAGCCCAGCTGGCAAACTCTGTCTTAGACTCACATTGTTTTAGGCTGTACCAAAAAGCCATCAAATAGAACCCACATAAGACCTAAAATATGCAGATAATAGATAGTATCTCCAAACAAATGTCTTTTAAGTAGTTTGTTCATAAGAACAGTGTGTCTCTGCTTTGCAAGGTGTCTGTCAATTATTAATATTGATAGTGAAATCAATATAATATCTAATGAATTAATTCACAATTTGATAGATGCAAAAGTGATTTAACAGAAGCTTAATCTAATCAAATTGCTACTCTGAGTTTTGTGGCATAACAAACTGAATTGAAATGTATAGTTTTTTTAATTCCAGATAGCAGTTAGGGAAAAATGTATATGGAAATTTAGTTTTAGCTTTAGCTAGGAGGAGCCAAGGTTTCATCACCAGCTAGCTCTTGCTTGATATCACCATAGCAAAAAGTCAGATTCCAAAGTTCTTGATCTAATGTGAATGTGAATTTCCCCACTGTGGGACGAATAAAGGCTTATCTTATCTTATCTTAAATATTTAGTTACGTATTTTGGTTTTGCTGGGCAGTTTACTGATGTACTAATTCAGGGCGGAACACGGTACCCAACAGGTATTTTTGCTGACTGACTGATACTTTGTTCTCTTAGCCTCGTTCATGTCATATCTGAGTTATTGTAATTACAAGTTTCAGACTTCAAAGTCATAATCATGACTGGGTAACTCAGATGTTTCTGAAATCTGCAATAAATCTGACTTGGCATTTAATAATGCAGAAGTGTCTGAGAACCAGATGCCTCACGTCAGCCAAAGTCCGTCGTTCAGTGTAATTAAAACCAAATTAAAATGCTTGAATTGTGAATTTGCCAATGCACAGTTACACATCAACTTCTCACAAGCACAGGGCCACTGACCAGCCAGTCATACTCTTCAACAGAAAAAGGAAACGATTGTTCATGGTAAACCCTCTAAACACACCTAAATGAGTTCCACGGGGACTTCTCCTGACTTTGCGGCTAAGATCCTATGATAAAGCAATGACTTGGGCAACTGAGTTAGCCTCTTCACTTCTGGGTGGCCACAGCCAGACGCACTGTGCCTAATCACATCTGATTGTATTTACACTCCTCTGCATAGTTGGAAATGGATGATATCTGCAAAACACGCCACTATTTGCAAAACACGGAGCAGAGATCTACATTCAATTCTTACTCAAAACAGTAAAAGTATTCTTTCAAAACAAGAGCGCTTTAAGGGAGGACGGCTGGCACTTTGGTCGACACTTGAGCCCTTTTCCCTACACCATTACAAGTTCTTGTGATTGAAGTCTGCTTACGACACAGGTAAACAAAGCACAGGCCTGATGGCTTTTATGCTCTGCGTGAGGGCCACTTTAAAACCCATTAACATACTTCAATGGGACTAAACACTTATTAGAAGGACAGAATTTAAGAAGTTCCAGATGCATCCTGCGGTACTGTAACAAAGTCCATGACATAGCCTATAATAAATAGAAGAGTCTGCAGCATGTTTGCGACTGAAACGCTGTATTTATAATGTAAGACGAAAATTTAATATCTATGAAAAAAGGAAAGGCTCCTGTAATGTTCTTATTTGTTTAAGAAAACTTAAAGTGTGATTTAAGCATAAAAAGAGCATCATTACAGTTCGGCACCTATTATTTCAAAGATGCTCATTTACTCGACTTCAGCTCACCTTGTTTGAGGTTGCGCTGTGTGGGGAGCCTTCTCTTGACAGGCCAGGAATTTTGTCTGGTGAAACACAAAGGAGACAAGAGTTTGACAGAATGAGACTGGAGTGTGGGGAAAATAACATGATGTGAGATAAGAAAATGATAAACTAGAGACAGGAGGGAAAAACAGCGGGAAGCAGAGATTCAGTGGAGAAAAGTCAAAACAGTGTCTGTAAAGGTGTTGATGTTTGAATCCAGGATCCAGACGGGTACCTAGGCTAAAACATCTGGAACAATCAAGAAACAGATGGTTCACGATCATGCTCCGAACTCCAGCGGGTGTGGATTCACTGTAACATACGTTTCTCTCTTGTACAGTTTCACGCTCATCAATCTGACACCACCTCCTTTCTCACTTTCAATTTGTTCTTCTAACAACTTTTCTCAAAACGTTTTAGGTGACAGCCTGAGTCTATCAACAAACATGAACTCTTAGGACCTTGCTGAAAAACAGAAACGCCCCGGCCCGATGTGGAGGCTTTGGCTTCAGGAATATCCATCAGACACCCTATACCCTTTCCCTGTTCTTCCACACACGACCTGGTGGCATCTTTATGAGGCCTGACAAAGTGGCAGACGGAGCGGGGAGGACGGCTGGCTGCTGCACACATTAGCAACGCTCTCTGTCTCTCTCAGGTTACCCACACTCGGAATAGGTTAAGTTTAACGATTGTAACCTTTGTATGTTTCCGAAACAAATCCTCTGCATGTCATCTCTTCTTGCTTTCATTAATTTGTATTGGAAAAAAAAGATGGTACAGACACTACACCACCTACAGTTGGATGTAGGAGTAGTGCTTTAAAAGTCCATTTTCTAATTCCTCATCTAACAAAATTTCAAAGTAGAAAACTGCTGCCAAACTGCATTTGATGCAACTTTTCTCTCCGGTCTGCAACAACTTTACTGGACTGTACTTACCAGTCATCTTGATCTGAGAATAACCCTCTTCATACCCTGCAGAAAGACCAAACCGCAAGGTCACCGGCTGTGTACATGATAACTAGGCCTTCTTAACTTACAGCAATCTAGCAAGCACACTCACTCCCCTGATGCTTCACAAAAAATATGCTTGCTTTCAAGAGGCTGCGATCATGCATTTTAAATGGTCTGAACACATCACCGAACATTATTTGGCCATATGGGCATGATTAAAATGATGCTGAGGTCCACTGAGCTCATTTCAGGAGTAAAAAGCCGCAATCAAAATGGAGACTTAAAAAGGAGAGATGGCCTGCACTGAAGAGAACAGCAGACCTAAAGAACACTGTAGTACTCGTGGAAACGGGGTGTCTGGGGTTTGAGATCTACAAACTACCTGCAAACAACATGCAGTAAACAAGGAGATACTTTAGCACTTTTTTACAGTCCACTCAAGAATGATTGTTAGCCTGCTGGGTGCATTAGATTTGTAAACCCATGCAGTACATGTCCAGTAAGATCAACAAAAATATTTCATATAAATCTGAGAGGTATTAAAATTGCTAGTCAGTAATTTAGTCATATGTCCAAACGCCTGCATGTGTGCTTTGATAAAGGCTGTTACTAAACATTACCTTTATCAAAACTGCTATTCCTAAGGCAGACAAACAAAAAGGGTGATGCAAACAAAATCACATCTGAAAGTGTATCTGTTGTATTTGGTGGATGCATTAACATACTGCTCCAGGTCCTCCCTCCAAAAATCAAATGTCACACATTTAATTATAGGGTTACAGATAGTGAACCATGTAAAGTGCTAATGTACCTCCACAAAAGGTAGTAGAAATGGTTTATATAAAGGAACTCATTACAGCAAAGTCACCACTTAGTACTAACTAAGAAACAGAACAAATGATGTATCTTACTTCAGACTTGGGTTTCAGAATTTCACCTGAGTTTATTTTATTATGGTTGGAATTCTTTAGGGTCAGTTGTTCTGACTCTTTCCAAATTGCATTCTATGGGTTACATCCTGTAGGTTTAAACATTTCAAGCATCTAATGGCCTTTAAATCATTCTGTCCTCCATCCTTGCATCCTTCTCCAGACTTAGTGGCAGACGTCTTTGGAGTGTAGGAAGTCACAGCATTTCCTTCTAACATTTGCCGGACGTGACAAGGATGCAAGGAGACGTGTGAGGAACACAAAACATTTAGATCACTGTCACCCAAGTCCAAGCTTGTTCACATAGTTCACTGTACAGACCCAAAACGTCATGTCCACTCTGTTGAGGAAAGAGCGCCCCCCAGAGGTGCTCTGAGACACCTGTGTGACCCTCTGGACCGTCTGCACCTGAAAAGCCAGTCAGCCAGATTATCAGTCATGGATAAGATTAAATAATAGAGAAAAAGGAAGCGGTTTTGACAGTTAATGTACAGCGAGGCCTAACTGATCTTTTTCAAATGGGCTTGTTTATTTTTAGGCTCTTTTTACAAAGTGCTGCTTTTCAAATGACTGATGTTTCACTGTGTGAGCACGTGTCCTTGTCATGAGTGAAAAGGCAATAAATGAGTCATGGCTAAAATTGCAACTGGAGGCAGTGACTATAAATGTTCTGTTTCATTTTGCTGGTATTGCCAGTTGTAATGAGCAGGTTCTATTAGCCTATACTGCAATTTAATCCATCTGTATGTTTTGGAATGTGTCAACTCCAACTAAAAGTCTTGTATTCCCAGTATTAAAAATCACCTCGTGCCAGGATGGACACAAAAGGGTTTTAAAAGAGCTCTGAACCGCATCAGGGGAGGGGAAACTAAGTTCTACATACTCTTGCCTTGCTGTGAGGGAAATGGCAGGCTCTTGGCTCTGTCTGGCGAGTAGCCCCTGCTGCTGACGCTGGAGCCGGAGCGACTGTGGGGGGAGCGGGCCACCTCGCGGCGCACAGGGGAGCGCTCTCTGAGTGGAGGGAAGGGGGCTGCCTTTCTCCTGTAGTGGTCTCTGTCTTCGCTGGAAAAGCAAAAGGAGAATGTGTGGGCTGTCATAATTTGAAATGGTCCAAATATCCAAAGTGTTGTGTGAATGACAAAAACATTCAAGTAATAATCCAAAATCTGCCACAACTGCTCTAGATATTCTAAACACAAATACTTCTTTCTTTGTGCCAACATAGCACAACGCTGCCATCTAGCACTGTTAGGATCATTGTGCAGAACTAACAACACACAGCAGTGAACATGCTGTGTAAAAGCCCATATTATATTACAGCAATGATCAACCAAAATTAAAATTTTGAGATCTGGAGTGTGAGAATGTGACAGAAAATAAGAAGAACAACAAACAAGAACAAACTATTAAAACAAGGGGGAAACAATGAAATCAATACAATGTGCAACTAGAAACATCTGATCTCACATGACTTCACAACTTCAATCTAATTATCGATGAATAATGTTTATCCACTTATATAAGACAGGTAAATGAATCTATAAATGAGGTTGAAACATATTTTTCTTGTGACAATTACAAGCTTCCTCTCTGTTTGACAGCACCATTGAGGGCTGCAATGAATAAGCTGCACACAATTGGTGGTACATTATAATTCTATTCAATGATGATGTATTCACTCGTACCCTCTGTCCAGGTTGAGGATGGCTTGCACTAGTGTGTCGTCCCCGCTCTCTGGGAGAGATCTGGGCGCTGGGTAGATGCCCTGGTTTCGCACGCTATGTGGAGGTGGTGCACGGGCACTGGTGGAATAAAAACACCCAAATGTGAGGTAAGCTGCAGACGCATTCTTTTCACAAACACTGTACAACATAGTGACATGTTTCATTTGGTCAATTTGTATTTAACTTGATTCAAAAATCCTTAAAATACCAGTACTACAAGGATTAAGTATTTAGTTGTGTCACAGTGATGTGACCCCTTAACAGCTATAGATTATGCTTCCTAATAACAAAGACTTCCAAAACCGAAAAAAATCTATAGGAATTGTGTTTTTTTTAATTTATGCTTGAAGAGACTTTTTACTACTTTCTGTAACCCTTGTAACTCCTGGCACCTTCTGCCTCTCTCTGCTCCTTTCCCCACCACCTCTCAACTGACCTCTGACCTCTACTCACACCAAACCCACCAATCAACAGGCCGGAACTGACCTCAGTGCCCTTTCACAACTCAAAATGTTTGTTTGGAATGAAAACCTTCTGTTCCCCTGTCTGACTGCTAAGTGGTGAATCCAATCAGTACAATTTGTCTGACTTTCTTTCCTCATTTTGCAACTTTATTCAAAAGTGCATTTTTACGATTGGCCCCCTATTGAAGAGATTTAAGATGAAATCATTTAACTTTTCACGTGACACTGGGCTACAGCAAACACTGCAGAGCATCTAGTGTCATGCTAAGTGGTGTTATCTTAATTCATCTGTTTGTCATTTTATCCAGGGTTGTCAACATCAGTTGACTGTCATCTACTTTATAGCAGTCATTTTGGCACCATAAGACAGGTGTGACCCAAAAACCCAACCCAACGTTCTCAGTGTTTCCCACCATGCAAATGCACCAGATTTAGTGTGTCACTATACTACAGCACACCTATCACTTATCATATGTAATAATAATTTTTTTTTAAATAGGGATGATTCTAAATTACTCATTATAAATTTACAAAATTGTCATATTCTTCAAAATCATAGAAACAAAATTACACAAACTATAAGAAGGGCAACATAGTATTAAATGGTAAATCCGAGATGACCAACACAACCAGATAAATGTGTTTGTTCACATCATTTGTGCTCAGTTGGCTGTGACTTGAGTGGGACCATAGCAGGGGGCAAGGATTTTGAGTGAATATCATAAACCTGTCAACTAAAATCTGCAGCCTCCATTTTTGCAACCCAATCTGTCGCCTAAATACAGCTAAGAACTGTAGCTAGACTGAAGAGTCATCGAACCTATAAATGTGTGGAGCCAGGCGAGCACTGAGACTGCGAGAAATGTGAATCGGGTGAGACAGACCAATATGGGTCAGAGCAGACCATGATTTATGATTGCTGCTATTTAAACAAACATTTCAAAGACATACTGAAAACGGAGGCCCAGTCCTGCAGAAATCTCCCCCCCCTGCATTTGGCCTGACCAGAGGAATTAAGCACAGAGGAGAACTTGTTCACAACACAAGTGCACAGAAAAAGACTGTCCCCTGCTGTCCATAATGATACCATCCAAATTTAATGAGTGATATTAGGGATGAAGTACGACTTGGTTGAAAAAATGTGGTTTTTGGAAGAAAAAAATTGGACAAATATATAAGACAAACAGAAGCAGTGTACCCAAACTCCAAAGGCCGTCCTGTGTGTGGGTCTTCCCTGGGTACTCTGTAAGGATAGTCCTCCTAATACAGTAAAGAAAATGCAAAAAAAACCAAAAAAACAAAGAAGATAAAATAAATTAAAGTGATCTTTGTTGCCTTTATTTCTTGACATGAATTGATTACGCCTAAAACACAGCTACTCTGGAACTTAATTTAAGATAAATTAAAGATAAAACCATGTACAAAATAAGATAGGAAAAAAGGCAAGAAAACGAAGAGGAAAAAAATAACCAGGCAACAAATCCCCTCATAATAGAATATCCAAGTCCAAGCTGAAATTGATATGCATGCCATAATAAATGACTAAAATGTAGCACACACTGTGTTGCTTGAAAATATTTCAACTTGAACCTTTAACTGTAGCGCCCCCAGCTGGCCATTTATGATTGTGCCTATTAAAAAAAACAACACTGACATGATCTGCAGTTGTAATGCGTTTGCAGCTCTGCAAAATGGTTCAGAAATATTTTTCACTTGCCATTCTTCATATATTAAAATGGCCTTTGGTGTAATTTAACATGTACGGTCAGTCACATTATGTGATGCATGTAGTAGTCTTAGTAGTGTTGGCAATTAAAGGATATATGATTAAAGAGTGACAGAACACAGTGATACAAATATTTGCATCTTTGTGGTAAATGAGGGTTATTTATCAATGTGACTCAACAATGACTTTGTGAAGTGGCAGCTGAGGCAATCTTTGGGTGTTCCTAAATACATTTTTACTCCATTTATTTGTTGGTATGCATCGCATAAGCGGCTCAACATTGTTGTTTGTATGACATTTATGCTCTCACCCTCCTTGAAGGTGGAACAGCTCTGCGTTCAGCAGGGAAATGAAGGTTGTCACTATGGTAGCCCCTCTGATCTTCATGGTAACTTCTCGGGCCTCCTCCATTCGGGAAGAAACGCGGACCTCCTTCATATTCGTACCCACCGCGACCGTAGTCATCCTCTGGCCTGCCAAAGGGGCCTCTCCTCTCCACTGCTCCAGCTCCCCGCGGGTACGGACCCTAAGCAGGATGTGTATATTTTATGATTTCCATTTCAGTTAAACGTGTTTTATTAAAAACTGCTGGGTGAATTTTGTTCCACAAGCACTTCTGAGTATAATGACCCTTTAATTCACACTCTACACTGATCAATGGATGAGTGTGACAACAGAAATGCTATTAAAAGAATTATTATTGTGGTTTGGCATATTTTGGCCCACCTTCACTTAATGATGTATACTGGCTGCTTGGAACACAAACAAGTCTTCCTACTTGTGTTTATATTTGCATACTTTTAAATGTGATACAGCAAGGTCAAACGTGATAGCAAGAGAAGAATAAACTGTGAAATCACTTTGTACACTCACTGGTCTCTCTGTTAAAAAGCGTTCATCATACACCTCTCGTATACTCCGATCTCTCCTGTACGTCACTGCAACAGGCAAAGAGGGAGAGTTACATGTAACTGCAAGAATGGTTCAGCAAAACAAATAATGAAAACTAGTTTCTGTATTTAGGGTCATTGTTCTTATCATAAAGTCCAGCCAACGTCATTAAGCAGCAAAAGTGCAGTCAAACATACTATCACTAGATATGTAATCAAATAAACTTAAATTATATTTATTTTGATGAACTCTGTGGGACTGGAATATTTTGCATCTGTCTGTTTCTTTATGTGTAAATTCACTTTGGCCACAGTCAGGTGCAAGCAGCAACACTGCTCTTGCATAAAAACATTCACATTATATTAAATGCTCTTAATATTGTCCCAGTTCTTGCATGCATCACCTGAAATATTAACACGTGATATTATGATTCTGCTTTCAGATGTATTCAGGCACTAGTGGAGGAAGATATTAAATGAGTGTATTGTAAAGAAAAGTGTTAGTCATCAACTTACTTTTGGAATCAAAGACTTCTGTGAATCAGTGATTGAGAGAATATAAGATCTTCAACACAATCTGTAAAAAGATTTTTAAAAACCAGGGTCAAGAAACTTGGATTAAGTCAAGCAATTAGTTGGGAAAGAGCTCATAATCAAACGCATAAAAAAAATACACGTACCATTTTTTTGTTGTATGGAAAATAAAAACGGCTCTATTTTGCCACAAGTGCAACAAAGCATGAAACACGATAAGATGTGACCATGAGATATGATCCATCAACTGAACCGGCTGAGGTTTCTCTCTGCAGAACAGACATATCTACATAGGAATGTCCATTTAAACAGCAACACCATGTTCAACACAGCGTCAGCCTGACAGCACCCTACTGACAACCGCCAACCCGGTAAGTTACAAAAACCACTATTATCTGTGGTAGTAAATTTACTCACGACTGTAGGTCCATGCAATCCGGACAGCTAGCATTGCTAATTAGCTAGCCTCCATATATGCTTCAAACAACCGCACGTTTTATTTCATGTTAGGGGAGGTTAACTACTAGATATTAACACATAAAAATGACAAACAAATATTTACGGCAAAATATGGCATAGTGTAGATAATAACTCACAGTAAAGGTAATTTATCCCACACAAATTAGCAAAACAATCTCACCTTCCAGTAGCGCGTAGTTAGCCTAGCCTTTCCATTAAGCTACATGAACAACTGCTGTTTTATTGGACGAGGAACGTGCTACGTCATCAAGTCGCGACACACAGACATGGCGTTTGTTTCTGTTTGCTAAACGTTAACTGCTGGGAAACACACACGATTCTACAGTTTTAAACTAATTTAGATAATATTCAAACGGTGGAGGCCGTGTTGGTAAGTCATATGGTTAATTTAATCAGCTGCTTGAAGTAACTTTAGCATGTATGACGTTACATTAATGAACTAGACAAGTAGCTTGTTGTGCATTAAGATATTTATTATGATCATTTGGCTCTTGTGTTGTTTGACAGTCCTAAGTATGAGCGGGGGTTTGGCACCAAGCAAAAGCACTGTGTATGTGTCGAACCTGCCTTTCTCTCTCACCAACAACGACCTGCACAAGGCAAGTTAGTTCTTACAGTTGCTTACTAAAGTGTTCATCAGTGTTATGACATAATGATTGTGGTCACTGTGATCTCAGAATCCAAGCAACTTCCATATTGAAACAGATAATTTGTCTCATTTCAGCTATTCACCAAATATGGAAAAGTTGTAAAGTAAGTAATGGCTTTATCATGATTTATTTTGTATTATTTCTATTTTACAGCAATGTGTAAATCAAACAGCAAGTTGTCAAGGAACATATAACCTACAACAATTAGTTCAAGGCTCTGAATATTTGCCTTTAATAATGTGATAGTTATTACACATTTTAAAATAAGTAATAACTGTCATTCTCATGTCAGGGTTACAATTCTCAAAGATAAAGACACTCGCCAAAGTAAAGGGGTGGCGTTTGTTCTCTTCCTGGACAGAGAATCTGCTCATAACTGTGCAAGAGCAGTGAACAACAAGCAGGTGAGTCTAATTCATATTAAGGCCATTGGTTTTCACATACTATATGTCACTGATCAAAAGCTGCAGTGTAAGTGTCACTGTTACAAATATGTTTGCCTCTCAGTTATTTGGCAGAACTGTGAAGGCCAGCATTGCCATAGACAATGGACGAGCAACTGAGTTTATAAGGAGACGGAACTACACAGACAAATCTAAATGTTACGAATGTGGGGTCAGTGCATACTTCACTTTTTTTTGCCCAGTGAAATTGTCAAATTTTGTTTTAAAATTTAAATCTGTCCTTTGAATGTTATTACATCACAGGATACAGGTCATTTGAGCTACGCATGCCCCAAAAACATTTTGGGAGAGAGGGAACCGCCAAAGAAGAAAGAAAAGAAAAAGAAGAGAAAAGCTCAACAACCTGAACATGTGTGAGTATTTAATAGGTAGTATTGTGAGATATTGCAGAGTAGACTGTGTCGTTTTTGTAATTCCCTTATGTATATTCCCTTTTAGTGAAGAGGAAGAAGAAAGTGAAGAAGAGGGTGAGGACCCAACCTTAGACAGTTTGAGCCAAGCCATAGCTTTTCAGGTAAGTGTGCCGATATGGAAAACTTCATAGTCAGTGAATCACATGTAGAATCTTGAATCAAGCGTATACACAGATTTAAATTATCAAAGGTGTGTACCTTTTTTGTATTCATGTGACCTAAACATCACTTGCAACATATCTACTGAAATGCAACATACTACCTCCAAAAGAGAAGGGTTAGGAGACAATATGAGTGACACTGGAACTATGTGAACTGGAAAGTGGACTCTCTGCTCTTAAAACATTTATTATGTTTTAGCATTGTCATATTTCTTCTTTCTTTTTTGTCCCTACAGCAAGCCCGTATGGAGGAAGAGGAGGAGACACAGAGGAAGAAGGTACTTTTGTCTCAAGAGGACGGTCCTCATGCTTCAACATCCTCAGACTCCAAGAAACCAAGGATTAAAAAGAGTGCATACTTTAGTGATGAAGAGGAGCTCAGTGACTAATAACCCACAATTTGGACATTGGCAAAAAGCTGTTTGTTAATATTGCTTTTTAGAGTTGTATTATAATGGGGGATGGTAAAAACAGGTGCCCATTTATTACTGAAGTTTGATTTTTTTCTTCCTTTTTTATACATAGAACTGAGACATGTTTATGGTCTCAGAAATACTGTTGTTTTGAGTTGATTTATTAAGTGTGTGTTGTATTTTTCTATGTCAGTCAATAAAACCTTTCATGTTGACAAATCAAATTAATTGTTGGTTATGCCAGTGTTCACAGAATCAGATCCAGAATGCTGAAGAAAAATGGTAATTTACTATTTTGCTTTGTTCACTTAAGTAAACTGAAATAGCTAAGTTAACACAACTGATGCTGGAAATGTCTAATTTTTTGGGGTTGGGTTATTTAAAAAAAAAAAAAAAAAAAGAATCATTTTATCTATAAAATGTCAATAGTGGTGAGAAATGTTTGTCAGCTGAACATAAATTTGTGTTGTTTTTTTTTTATCACCAGCAACCATAACAATCCATTATAAAATTCACTATTCATTTGAAAATTAACAGCTACAATTCAAATGCTAGATATCACAATTGTAATGGAACATTTCTGAGCCACTTTCAGTGACCTAGACAGTGAATCCTAAATATTGCAAGAGATAAAATTGCATCAGTCGGGGGTTCCCCTGCAGTAAAATCCCATCGTCGGGAGATAATGGAGAATCCAGCTGGTTGTCCTTGATATGAAAATCTTTGGGGACAGTCCCAGCCTTCAAAAAACTGGCACGTTAAATGAAATTCACTGCACACTGCTTCGCCTGGAAATGTGCTTTTTGATGCTCGCTTGCGTCAGCACGCAAACAAAGCGAGGGATTCCCCGATGTTTTATGCGCCTGTTGTCTGAAAAGCTGCGGCATTTGCGCAGCCTGAGAGTCGGATGCGGGGATATGAGAGGATTCCCACTACAGTGAATTGATATGACCAGGAGCCGTGCTAACACATTAGCCGCAACATTAGCTGCTGTGGGCTTTGTTGCATTCCCTGCTATCGGACATTGAAGAACTATAAGGCTCATGATAAGGAAAGGTAACTGCCGCATAGAAATATTTTTTCTGGCAGCAAAAATAAGCATTGATATCATGTTTAATCATTACATAATCATAAGATTGAGCATAAAATGCTCTGTGTTTGTATTTGAAGTGAATCAAGCATGTAAGTGTGACATTTAAATCAAACATAAGGTATTTTTTTTTGTGTCGTTTCCAGACTAATGTCACCTATTAGAGTAAACAAAATAAGAGCTGGATAATGGGTTTGTGATAATACCAAACTATTATGAACAGGATAATAACAGCTTTAGTTCTCCGAAGTACGATCTTATGGCGGGTAAGTGAAGGCGACATCGGTTATCAAGAGGAATGTCAGCCTCGGGAAGAAAGCGGGCCTCTGATTGGCCGCGTTGAGACACGTGACATTTCCCAAGCGGAGTTTCCACGACAGCTGGAAGCCGAGCGGCACACGGGCGCATCGCTTCTCTGCTTAAAAACCGTCGGAAATAACGCGACTTCTGCTCGTCTCAGCACCTCCAGATAAACCCTGGTCTGGCATGGGCGACAAGAGGAGTCCCACAAGGTAAGGAGCGTCTCGTATCGTCCGAGATATTGAAGCTAAAGGAGGAGGAGGAGGAGGAAGGGGAGGCGGACATGGAGAAGCGCACAGGGGGGGAAAATGGGCTCTCTCTCTCTCTCCCTCTCTCTCTCCCTCTCCCTCTCTCTGCATGTGTGTGTTGGTGTTAAAACGCCAATTACAGTGTCGGATCACAGCCTCGCTTGCAGATGATTTCCTCAAATCCTGTACCCAGATGTTTGCCATCGATAGCCGCCGCGGATGCAACTCACTCTTGTGCTCCCCCCTCCTCCTCCTCACCCCCCCTCCCTCCTCTCTCCAGCCACCTCTTTTTTTCCCCCCATCATCTTAATTCTCTTTTTCTCTTCTCACATTTGTTGTTTCTAAAAGGCCGAAGCGTCAACCGAAGCCCTCCTCCGACGAGGGGTTTTGGGACTGCAGCGTGTGCACGTACAAGAACACGGCAGAAGCTTTCAAGTGCATGATGTGTGATGTGAGGAAGGGGACATCAACAAGGTAAGGAGGATCGATGTGCATTACCTTTGGTGTCTCGTGCATTAGTCCCCAAAGGAGGAGGAGGAGGGAGGAGGGAGTGTGTGTGTGTGTGTGTGTGTGTGTGTGTGTGTGTGTGTGTGTGTGGGGGGGGGGGTCCTTGGGGAGTCAGGGGCTGCCCTCCCCAGTAAAAGGAGGAGCAGCTCCCTCTCCCTTTAAGCAACCATGAGACAATACAGATATTTTTATTTAACCCATCCCACTGTTATTATTCTGCATAGAGTTCAGATAGTAAACATTATACATGGCTACTTCTTCTACTCTAGTTTTTTTTCTTTACTTGCATTAATTCAAACTCATTTGTTAATCATCTTTCCACATTTCCTCTGAGCCGTGCATACGTCTCCATGTTCTCGCCCGGGTAGTTGACACTGACCTCTATAAAAACGAGAGGGCAGAGGGATGGCTCGCTGTTTAAGCGCACACATCCATCTTGAAGCCCCCGAGATATTTGTAACAGACGGGGGGGGTTGACTAGATGCCTCTTAACGCACACACACACTCGTTCAAGCGTACAAATACACAGCATGTAGGTGAGTTCCACGCACTCTGTGCCCTCTGATATTTGTCCTACCATCAGTGGTCTGAAGCAGGAAACGACTGTTATTCCTGAGTGGCAGTCATTATCAGGATGAAAACACAACAAAGGGTGAAAGAGAGGAAGTGCGTGGCTGTGGCTATGGGAAACGGTGTGTGTTGTTCTCCCTCTTCAATGCGTCGCCAATTATTCTCTCCTGCGTTTCGCACAACTTTCCCAATGATTCAACTACAGCAGCAGCAACAACAACAACAAGGCATCAGTGCGGTTGTCAGCTTTGATGCCTTTTCAGAATCGCTGGTGTTTCTCATGTCGGTGCATGCACTTGTATGCATGTGTGTTTGCGAGTGTGTGCACTTGTGTGTATGTGTGTGGGAGGGCTAGTTGTGAAAAGAGGTTGTCAGAGCAGCTGCCAGACAGACAGCCATAGCTCATTACTATGCAACAGCTTAATCAGCCTGCTGTCATCAGACACACACACACACACACACACACACACACACTCATGTACAGATGCACTCAACATGCAAATTTTACACATGACTGCATGCGTATTCGTACACACAAACATTCTGAACGCACACCTGAGTGCACGGTTGCTCACACAAGCGGAGATTGAGCAGCAGACATGCTGTCGTTGGGTTCAGCTCATTGCAATTGAGCGTTGATTGTTGAGGACACTCCAGGGACTCTGTGTGTGCGCTTCCGTAAAAAACAAGAGACCTGCAGCTTCGCCAAGAACCTGTCTGAATCCCCACGTCACCAAAAAGCTGTGACACCCTTTGTCTTTCCCCATCTGGGCATTTTTTTGGGAGGGGGAAAAGTTGGCCGGGACACAAGCGCCCAGAATTCCTCGGCCCGCCCCTGACAGTCGGCGACAAATGTAGAAAACGTCCGCGAGAAGGTCGTATTTAATGTTAATAACCCACTTGTCTTCCCGACTGCAGTGCTGCAGAAATGTTGTAACAGTAGTGTTTCCATACACAAACACATACTCCCGCCACACGCAGGCTAATGCCGCAGCAAAATGGCCACACAGGTGGTCGCAGCTGTTAACGACCCGACACAACAGACAAGTGGATTTCTCTGCGAGCAAGCCCGAAGGTGCTAAAGGGCAAACGACATGCGGAATATAAATGTAGGGCACGGCCAATTCCCTCGCTGGTTACTAAACAAGCATGACTGAGCTATTACTGTGAAGTAATGAATTAATGCTTGGCACAGGCGTGGAGCGTCCAGCGGTTGGAGGAAGCGTCCCACAGCCTGAAGGTCACAGGTTTGACGGCCAGTGTTGGAAATCAGCTTATCACTGGTCTAACTGCATGTAAATGTCACTTTTTCCCTGACAGGATCTGTGTCTTTTCAGCAAGCACTAGAGGTGATGGATGCTAAAAAAGGGCACATTTAGGATGTGGTAGAGAAATATTTTAGGAGGAAGAGAGTTTGCGTGTAGCCGGCCGTCGAGAGATAAAGATGAATGTTTTATGAACGTGAGGTTGAGCAGAGCCCCAGATCTCCCTGACGCGGAGAGATGATCTACTGCAAGGGCCCCGAAGCTCGCGGCTGATTGAAAGCACGTTGTTGAGTTTGACTGAAGACAGGGACACATCAGCAGGATTGGACTCGCTTATCGGAGGAGGAGGTGGAGGGAAGTGGAAGCGGGAGACGGAGCGACAAAGAGGGAGCTGGCTGACGATGGGCTAATACTGTCAGCGGCTCAGAAACTCAGGCAGGAAGTCGAATCTGAAGTGGCGCAAGTTGGACCTACACCACATATCTTTAGAGAAAACCCAATGCAGATTGAATAGTAAAATATGTTCATCTAGCTGCTTGCTTATTATTTTTGAGAGCTTTGGGATCACCACATATCATTCCTCATGATTCTATCTTCCTGCTACTCTTTGGGCTCAGTCCCGGCATCTGAAAACCAGCATGATAGATGAAGTCACAGTACAGTGGCGTGATGCTTAAAAAGAGTCAGTTTGACAAGTGCAAGGTCACAGGTTTGATTCCCATATCAGCTGAAAAGCCCAGGCGCAGCGTCCTTGAGCAAGACAGGGGCCTCCCAGCGCGCCCATTAGGACTTATCCTGGATTAGTGTCATCTTTAATGTTTAAACTATGAGATGGAAGGTGCGGCGTGCGCCGGAGTTAACGCTCGCGCCGGGCGTTCGGAATAAAAGCTGAAAATGTCAGGCGAAGTGGTGCTGACAGACAGCTGTTAAACCCAAATCTAAACACCGCCCTCAGCCAAATACTACTGGGTGTAATAGAGCGGCGTGTGTGACCTTCTCTGGTGTCTCGTCTACACCACCTGCATCTGTTCGCAGAGCTGACAAGTCGGGCCCCACCGGGGAAACACTGGCTGCGTGCACGCTCTGCTTTCGGAGCTTGTTTAGCAGCATTATGTTTCTACAGGTCAGGACAGTAAGCTTGATCATGTTCCTATCAGTTCTCGCTCTGCCTTTGGCTCTTGTTTGTCTTCCTTTCTCCCCACCTTTATCTCTTCTCACAGCTATTCTGTGTTTGCTCTCTATCTCTCTCCCTCTCTCTCCCTCTCTCTCTCTCTCTAGGAGTTGAACTTAACCTAGGGCGTCTCTCGGTGACAGATTGACTGATGTGCAGGTTTTGTCATCTCCGCCTAAACAAGCACGAGCCATTCTGCGCTGGCTGGGAACCTGTCAGCGTTTGGCTTTTTTTCGATGTTGTTTTTATCATCCTCCGCACAAGCTCGCCCTCACAGTTCATGTGCAGTGCACACACTGAAAACTGGCCTGTAATTGTGCAGTTGACTCAATTGCAGCTGGCTTAGCCTCTTTAGAATTGTAGCTTTCAATATGACGCAGTCCAGGGAATTATTTATAACATGCAAATAAAAAAAAATAAAAGCAGAGGCAAGTATCTATCATACCAACACCTAGGTATTAGTAGGGTTGCAGCACTTTTTATGATCAATTGATCTGACAGTTATTTTCTCAACTAATCTTTTCATACAAAAGATGCCAAACAATAATGAGAGTCCAAGGTAACATCTTCAAATGTCTTGTTCTGTGAACCCAAAGCTCCAAAGATATTCTCTTTATAATGATACAAAACAGAGAAAATCCACAAATCGTTGACATTTCACCAAAAGAAGTCTGACTGATCACATGTCAGCAAGATAAGTGAAATCAAATGTTATCACAAAATGAATAATAAGAGTACAGTGAACAATTTCTGACGCAGATATGGGTAATGAAATTGTTGCCATTTTGAAGCTTTTGCATGAATCCAGCCAGTGATTGGTTGCAGTAGATATCCATTATAAACACGAGATAGTGATCAGCCTGCGGGAGCTATCTAATTCTCTGAAAACAGAAACTGTGGAGAGAGAGAGAGAGAGTTGCACAGACAAAGTTTATCTTGGGAGTGGATGGTGTATTCTGAATGTGGGATCAAGATGCAATGCAGGACTTCTTATGCAGAAAGGAAAGGATTCATTATCTCTCTTTTCTATCTGTTTATTCTCTGAAAAGAGCGGCAGTGGTAAAAAAAAAAATGTCTGCAACTGCTATGGAATAGTAATATATAATACAATACGTGCATGCATTAAAAAGTTGCCTGAAGAAAAATGTAACCATTTAAAATGCACAGTGTAAATTGTGAATTAGCTGTACATCCATATTGTTCCACTGTCTGAGCACCCATTTACACCTACAAGACTTGAATGCAGAGTTTCCTTTTGCCAATAAAATCCCCCTTCTTAAATCTCTATTAGACATATTATTAGCTTCTTGGTAAGATTTACCCCCTCCTCACCTTTCACAGGGTCAAGAATCAAACAAATCCTTTTAATACAGAAACTAATCTGGCTCTTTAGCAGGCAGCATGTGCCAGACAAAGCCCATTTAAACCAAAAAATTACCACCATTCAGCTGCTGTGTTAATGTTTCCCTGTCTGATTAAGCAAATGTGCAACTAGCAGAGAGGAACACATTTGACTCTCACCTTAGAGTCATGTGTTTTCATTCACCTGGAGTGCTAATAATCTGAATACTGGGGTTTGTTTTTTGCGGTTGTGCAACACCTTTGGTGATAAATGTTGCGTCACACGCTTCGAACAGAAAAACAGAGGATTTAATGAAACAGCAACCAGTTCTTTTTGAACATTCTTGGCTGTGTGCGTTTTTTTGTTTTACAATAAATCTCGTGAGTCATTGCATCATATACGCTCAGAACAGGCGGCAACGAATGCTGATGAACAGGTTTCATGAGCTGGATCTGCAAGTAGAGAGCGACAAAACGGACGAAAGCGAAATGACTGACACAAGCTGTATATGAATATAAACAGGTAGGGCGTGTGTAAAACCAATCGGTGTTCGATCATCTCATCAAAATGATTACATCCTCTTGTAAGTCACACACACACACACACACACGGCTCAGTGGCATGGGTTACTGGTATAAGCGCTCGCGCAGCATACAAACACCGAGTGCACACCGGGGACAATGAAGCTGGCTGTTATCACGTCACTGTGGCTCAAGATTATGGCTACGTGATAAGCCTGTAATTACTGCGGTGACACTGATGCATGACATACTGCTCTATGTGTGTGTGTGTGTGTGTGTGTGTGTGTGTGTGTGTGTGTGCTCAGGCAGGCCTGTGTGTGAGAGGAGAATGTGGTATAGTGTGGCTAGCGGGCTGTAGAAGGTGTCATAAACCACAGGACGTGGAGAGCCATCTGTCTCTCTCCCTCTCTCTCTCTTCCACACACACTCACGGCGGTAGCATGTACAGGCAGGGAGAGACATTAATCATCGGGTTGGAGGAGCTCCCAGGAGCAGCCTACAACCCGCTGATAGAAAACCTGACACACACACACCTACACCTAGATTGAGAGAGTGTTCAACAGGGCATAAAATAAGCTATTTCACAATGATCTTACAATCATCACAGAACAGTGAGATGAGATTTGTTTATGGCGGCGCACTCCAGCTCGCTTGTTTTCAGGCCATCAGCTGTCCTGTGGGCTGTGTGCTCATCACACAATGTACTCGACAAATGTTAGCGAGAGGCCCAGAACATCTGCAGAATCCTGTGCTGCTGTCTTTTGGACGCAGGGAATTACCAGTTCAACCTTTTAATAATATCCAATAGATGACAGATGAGAGACACCTTTTTATGGCTTTGAAAATATTTCAAAATAAAAGCGCTAAAGGCTGGCCTGACTTTCAAAGCAAGAACAATACTGCACCTAATTTGTCTGGACCTTTCTGTCTTTGCACAAACACTTCCTGAGGCAGCGCCTGCAGCCCAGCACCGCTGTTCTGTTTTATTGGTGTCTGTCCACCCAAAAACAATAAAAACTTGAGTGGGTTCTTCCTTTTTAGTGTGGAGATAAAACAGTCAGTAGGTGTATTCTGGTAGAGAGTGGGTCTGAGTCCAAATGTTCACATGGTTTGTGAAGAAATGTGAGCAACAGTGTTGGAAAAAGTTGATTTATTTAAAAGGTCACAGAACGAGTTGTCCCTGATTTTGAATTTCTCAGACAAACTGAAGACGTGTTGCTTTGTGGGTTGAGAAAAAATTCACATGACTTCAGCTTAATAACCCATTTAAAACCACATTGGATTATCTGAAAAATGCAGAAAGCTGTAAACAGTCCGGTTTTGATTAACTTATGAAGAAATGTTTTGAAGACATGTTATGTTCATTGGACAGTAATGCAGTGGTGTGTTGCCCATTAAACTGGGGCCATAACTAATGACATAAAACCACCTGGTTGCCTCAATGGACTGTTGGAATTTCAATAGGCCACACACTTATTGAAAAGTCTTTGAATTTAATATCCTATTGTCTGTGGGAGTTTCGACCGCTCATAGTTGCTGTTGTCTTTTTATAAAGTGTTATGATTTGTCCGTAAACAGATTCTGGCTTTTGCACGCAACCACGCCATCTGTGTCAACCACTGAGTCTCTGTTAGCTGCGGTGTCGATGACCTGTTTGTCCGCTGTGGCGCAAACTTTTGGCGGCCTTTGCCAAACCATCCTGAGTCATAATTTTGACCACCTACTGAATTTGTCAGGGACAAACAGTCGCTGTCAGATCGTGACCACGTCGGGACCGGAGGAGATATTTTCTGGTAGTGGTGGTTATTCGAGCTCAGGCCAGAGGTGGGGGATTGCGAGGTCAGTGGGTGCACGAGAGGGAGGAAGAGCGAGACAGCGATAGACGGTGTGTTCATGTGTGTGTGTGTGCGCATGAGTGTGTGTGTTTATGACATATTTGCGGAGGGGTCAGCCAGAGTTCCCCTGTCAGTGAAATGTGTGAGGGATCAGTGGCAGCCCCTCCGGTCTGCAGCACAGGACGTGTCTTTAGCTTGCATTTCAAAGCAAAAGCTGTAAAAGATTGTGAGCTGGAGAGTTTGAAAATGCATATTTTGTTCATTTAATCAAAAACAACATGGATAATGGTGGATTGTTTTGCATTTAAAAGCAAGAATGATACGATTGAGCTTTTGTGAACTGGAAGAAAAGTTGGTACTAAATCGACTGTACAGTCTCTCCGTCATCCTCCGAGAGAGACTATATATCTACCTGACTATTTTTCGGCTTTTAATTCACAGAATGTAAAGAGATTGTGATTAATATCCATTGTTTTCTTTAACCTCCCCTCGTAATGTCCTAATTTCCCAGTGTGGGACTCCATTAGCTGCTGTATAATGGATGGTGTGAGTGGAGCAAATGTTGTTTGGAACAACCGCTCCAACACGCTGTATTAATGCCAGAAAGAATAGACAGTTACATTAGGCACAGAAATTCCTGCTGGAATCAATAGACGCACACAAACACACGCTCGGCTTCCAGATGGAGGCCAGAAGCGTAAGTGCTAAGATAATAACCGTCTGATTGGGTTAACAGAGGCAGCTCTGTTTGGTCCTGCTGCTTTGCCTCGCCGCAATATTAGGTTGTCTGTCTCCTCTTTCACCTCCAGGTTATTGAGCTGGCTCTATTAGTGAAAATCTACTCCGTTGTAATACATGAAGAAGATGGGATGTGCTGATTTATAGTTGTCCCCAGTCGCTCTCGGTTGAGCTTAAGAAAAGATCACAATTAGCCTCAGGTGACTTTTCTTGATCGCACAACAAGCAAAACACACTAATGAGTCGGTAATAATCTGTTCATCACACACAGTAAATCACACAATGACACAAAACATGGTGACATCCTGAAAGATGAACCAAAAAGAGGTTATGAATGAAGGAGCCAGTCGCCTTGTTTTTATTTTTGGACTCTATTAACATTTGGCCTCAGGGGCAGGATGGTCGACTGTGTTGTGACAATGCTGGTTTTGTGCCTCAGAGCATGCAGGAAAAGCAGACATTTCTTCACAGTATCGGGCTAAAAGGATGTCAAGGAGAGCAGCAAATTACTTGAGCTGCGAACAGAGGACTTTGAGAGGCCTCTGCTTTTATTTAAAGAGGTGTCAGCACTTCTGCAGTGTCGTGCTGACGAGACAGACATATTAGAGGATCTCTACATCTCCTCCCTATCACACAGTTATGTAGGCCAAGAGACCCATTTGCATTTCACTCTAGCCTTCCTAGCATCACTGCATGTTCTGTGAAGACAATGATAAGTGGAGAAAAAAAAAACTGACTCTGGGAGAGACGCTTTGAAGCTGGGCCCCAATTTAGGTCATGCCAGTACTGTTAAACAACAGCTTTGCCCTTAGAACAAGACAGCAGACCAGCAGCTTATCTGTTTCCTCTTTGAAAACGAGGCACAAGCCACTAAATTAAGTTAAATAGGCCACCAAGGCTCTTTTTGGCAAAAACGTGGCACATTGCACAGCAACACTTGGCCAGGTGCTCAAATTAATTTTGCGGATGGGTTTTTATCAAGTCCAGCACATTTGTACACTCTGTACTTGGACTGCATTACACCCTCATAATTACATTAGGCAAGTGCAAAAGGACGTTTTTCACGAAGCACCTCGAGGCCGACGTTTTTGTAATTGCGATACTTTTCGAAGGGTTCGTACACAGGTTAGAAAGTGAGTGAAACTGTGTTATCATCAGCGGTGCAGAGCGTCAATACAACAATAAGCTTAAATTCTAAAGATGCATATTTTATAGTTTGAGAAGAAGCAGATCTGGGACGGTTCAAATTTAAAAAACTGGTTGAAACTGATTGATGAATTACAAAATTTGCTTTTAATCTTTTGCTCTAATTACAAATACGACCGCTCAACAGGGCTCAGGAAACACACTGTGCTCTTCTGCTGTTCCCATCATGCCCTTATGCTTCATCTGCTCACTGCTGCGTGTGTGTGTGTGTTGCACGCATGTACGTGTGCAGCCATGTGCATGCGCCCAAACGTGTTTCGGCGTGCGTGTCTTCGCATTCGTTTATAAAAGCATGCATACGTTTTCATGCGCTGGATTTGTACACACCCCTTTGGCTTTTGCTGCAGTATCTGCATGCTGCGATGTGCATTGGTGCATTCATACATAAAAACTGTGTCTGTGTGTGAATGTGTTTGTGTGTGTGTGTGCGATGCAAAAATCAGGCACTGGATGTGTAGGCTCCCTCAACAGATGGCCTTTTCAACACACTCGCCTCTCGGCTAGGGCTCTCGCCAGCCTCAAAAAACACACACACACATACACACTCTTTTGCACAGAAATACGATTGCAGCCGTCATGCATGCAGACTGTTGCCAAACCAATTGCATAATGTATCATTTTTGAGACAGCAGACACTCGTGGAGGATGTGAATGTGAGGAGAACATTTAGGTAACCATGTTCCAGTTATATTTGATACAGGATTCGCTTGTTGGCATTTTGCGGAGCCTGTGTTTGAAGGTGTATCATCCTCACTTGTCTGTGAACACTGTTTCTCTGTCATCACTAACAAGAGAGGGAGCCTGAATTGTGATGCCTGATAGAAGCAAAGGCAGCAAAAACAAATCTGTGTTTTGTGCATAATCTATAATCAAAATCCTGAAAAAATGGCTAGTAACACAACTGACAGCAATCGTGGATGGGATGCCAGTGAGGGATCATGCACCTGATTTTTTATGCTCCCTGCATTTATAAGTGACTGGACATTCAGTATTTCAGAGGAAAGGGGAAAAACATCTTGTGTGTGACCTTTTAATAAAAATCACTGCAGTTGAGCTGCCACTTTCCTCCTTTACACACAGCATCACACTGCTCTTACTTTCATGGATTTCTTTGTCAGTAAGCCTTTAGTTTTATAAGAGCATGAAGGCAGAAATCCACCCATACAAGCATGCCTGTTAGGTAGTTTGAATTCTGCGTATTTCGCACACTTACAATTCCCATCACATCTTTGTGTTCGCCAAAACAGATCTCAGCTCGTCGGTGTTTATCCCTCCGAGCACTAAAGCAAGCCTGCGCAGGTATGCTACATATCTCACAGATGGCTGAATCCCAGGTTTTACTCCGAATGCGCTCAGCGTGTGTTGCCGCTCGCTGCCAGTGTTAAGATCACTTCAGCAGCGCCGTCCTAACCAACACTGGCAGTGATCATTGGCTCTTGATTATGGTGGTACGCGAGCACCAAGCCATGTGTTCACCGTGATTTTCCCTCTCATTAATCTGCCACGCTCTGTCTCTCCCTTTCTCCCCCCCACTCCCTTTATGTCTCTTTCTCTTCTCTTCCCACCCCCTTCCTCTCCCCCGGATCAGGAAGCCTCGTCCCGTCTCCCAGCTCGTCTCGCAGCAGCAGGTAACGCAGCAGTTTGTGTTGCCCTCACAGCCCAAAAAGGAAAAGAAGGAGAGGGTAGAGAGGGAGAAGAGCGACAGAGAGCCGGCGCTCAAGAAGAACAGTCACAAGAAGATGAGGTAAACAAGCTGACACCGGGTGGAGGGATCAACGGGAATCAGACATTACAGAGATGCATGAATAAACACTATCGATGGTGTTTATGTTGCCACCTGACGTTAGCGTTGATGCGTTGTCATATTTCATAAAATACTTCAAAAAGATGGAAGTGAGGAAGGTGGGAAACACCAGAAAAAAAAATTCAAAGCGGTGTCTGGAAAATGCTCTTTGGAGTTTTCAGTGACATTGCAGCAAAAAGATCAAGGTGCTCTCCTTAGGTAAAGGGAATAGGAAGGTAGTGTTTTGCACTTCTTAAGGGCTGATTAATACAAAGCCTCATGTATGATTTTAAACAAACAGTCTTAAAATGCTTTTCTTCTTTTTTCCCTCACTTTCCTCATTATAGTTAATAATTGCATTGAAGTGATGACTGCATTTTCTCTGCATTTTCTCTGCTGCACACTGTAAATAATGTAATATCTTTCAGTGCAATAACATTCATAGCATCTTTATTCTCATATGAACAATAGTATGTCTATTACTTATGGATGCCAAAGACAAGGAAAACATGTAACAGTGTAAATACTCAACCTCACTTGTCACTTTATTGTCCTATGCCACTTATTGTTTCTTGTTTTTTTTATTGCTGCCTTATTTCTTAATTAGCCACTTACTGGTATTTATTTTTGAGTTACTGTTTGTTACTGCTGCTGTGACAAGTAAATTTCCCCTAAGGGGGATCAATAAAAGTTAACTTATCTTATCTTATCTTTCACTCTTCCCTAACTCACACAGGCCGAGATTAAAAAACATCGACCGGAGCAGCGCCCAGCACCTGGAGGTGACGGTTGGGGACCTGACAGTCATCATAACGGACTTTAAGGAGAAGGCCAAGCCCTCGTCCACCTCGGCGACGTCGTCCAGCGCCGCGTCGACGGCAGACCACCACAGCCAGAACGGCTCCAGCTCAGAAACCACAGAGAAGGGGCTCTCCCGCTCCTCCTCACCCCGAGGAGAGGGGAGCTCGGTCAACGGGGAGTCCCACTGAGCCCCCCCCTCCTTTAACCTCTTCAAACCTCCTCCGGCCTCCACCCACATCTCATCTGCAAGTCCACTGGACCTGCCTTTACTTTACAGCTGCACAATACTGAGGTTTTTTCATTGCTTACTTTCTTTTGGAGTTGCCAACACATCAGATTTGGCAAACTCAGTTTTCTCCACTGCACTGGAATTCTGCATATTAGAAAGCAATATGAAAACACCTTTTGCTCCATCTCGGAAGTTTTTAGTGATCTATATTTCCACCTGGACATTTGGTGCAAATCGAAAAGGATCCCACACGCTGTCCGAAGCTCGCCGATAGAACACTGACGAGGACAGTTTTATTCTGACAAGGAACTTCTTCAGGACTGACCTGAGATATGTCTGAGTAAATGTTTGGACAAGCTTTACTGTACGGGTTCCTTCAGATGCACCTGCCTGTCATGGTTTCTTTTTTTTTAATATATATTTTTGTTCAATGAAATGCGCATCATCATCAGCGGCCGGCAGAGTGACCTCTTCTTCCCCCATGTGGAATCTTTACCTACCTGTTAACCTGAACCATCTAATTACACTGAACCTTCAACCTCACAGCGAACCTTTGCTCCTGATCTTGATACTCCAAGCTTTTACTTCTGGACTGCCTCTGCTGTCGAGTGACTTTTTTGACACAGCATAGCGGCTGTACTGCTGTACCAATCGGTGTGTTTTGGTGATGTTCGGAGCGGGTTGTTAAGTTCAGGAAAATGCTTGTTATGTCTGTGTAAAGGCACTGGGCAGGTTTTGATAAAAGGTATAGTGTATGATTTTAAAGGATAATACCGGTGTGTTTTTTTTTTTGTTTTCTGGTTTGTGCCAATAATCGACGCTGCCCCTCTTTTGCGTTATTCCCAGTTTGTTTGCACGCAGTCAGCCAAGGTAGAGATAGTCAGGGTTTCCGTTCTCTCTTTGCATTCTCATTTTGTACAGTATATAAATAAGAGCCACAAACCTGCATTAAGTGATATTTTTGATAGAAACATAAATCTTCAGCTATATGCAGCTTTTAGCTCATCGCTTTGGTTTTCTGACTCATACATACATCAGTCAAAGCAAACCAGTTCTGACAAGTGGTTGTTACACTTTCTCGCCAGCATGAAATGGCAGAAGATCGAAGTTTGCTTCACAGTCTTAAGCAGCTGCTACGTAGCTGTCTATTAGCAAAGTAGAGACCAAACCAGAGCTAAAAGTTGGGTAAACATTGAGTTAATATTGGTCAGAAGGCCAGAAACTTTAATCCAAAGGGATGCTTTTCTTGGTACTTGTCTGCTAGATATGCAAGTAGGCAATAAACTTGTAACACATTAGCCATAACAGTTAAAATGTTTCTCAGGGCTTTGTTTCTTTTAGTTGAGTTTTCAGTCTTGCTGTACCTTCCTGCTATCAGAAAAATATCACTTGATGCAGCTTGAAGAATTATCTAAGCTCTGTTATTAATTAGTCAGCATGAAATCATACTGTCACATTGTAAATACATGATGTAGGCAAAACGAGTTTCCAATCACTGACGTCCTTTCATGACATTGTTACATCATGATTACTGTCAATCACAGACTCATATACTGTATATCTACGCAAATATGCTCATGTCTCTTTGATTTTGCGAGCTTTTGCTCAACCAAAAGCTCATTTCAAGCCAAGTTTATGACAGTAAAGTTTGTTTCAGAGGTGCAAAAAGAAAAGCTGATCGCACAATGACAGAGGAAATTGTCAACTCAGTGTAGGAGGCTGTTTTAAAAGGGGCTGTAGCTGTAAATGACACCGGTATTCTCCTTTTAATCTCTGCTGCACAAACAGAGCTGCACGTGCTCGGTGTCACCGTGGACAAACCAGAGGGAGCCCGTACTGTTCTGCCCTCCCCCCACTGTGGACCCAGTGTGGATACAGCACGGTGTTCAACAGGAAAGAGCTGTGACTTCTGGACATGTACATTCACCAGCCGTGCAGGCGATGGCGTGCGGCGTGACGGACTTCAGAAACTGTTTAAATTCCTCCATTTTGATGTAGCAAAGTGGGGGAGCTTTAGAATCTACTAAACTCCCAGCAGAAGCAACTATAGATCAACCTAACTACACAGTAACTTATAAAACCTGTAGAATACTACACAGATAAAATGGATATTTCTAAAAAATATTGTACTACAATGTTTTGATGTGGTTGTATTATCCATCATACCAGTGTTATTGTCGAGATTTTACTTTAACATTTTAGCACAGATCCTGAGAACTGTCATGGCATGATGATATTACGGTCTCGGTATATCGTGGGACAGGCTATGTCTCTTAGTTCGTTAGCATCGTTTCATGTGTCAGATGTTTTCTCGCGAGTTCGCCACACTAGCTGGGACTAGGTGCGTGGACCGGTGGGGAGCCGTTCAGAAAGACATTCGTTATTTGGTTGTGGCAAATATGGAAAGACTTAAAAATATGTTTGTGTCACTTGTTGATATTTTTTTTGTCTCGTTTTGCTTTGCCATGCTCAATTGTTTTAAAAACGTGTGAACTTGTTTATTACATGTCTGAATAAGAAAATAAGAAAATTCAAACAAAGAAATGTCTTTTCTTATTCACACGATTTTACTTTTTGCCACTTCATACACATGCATGCATGCTTGCAGTTTTGTGTTTGCACTCGTTTGTAAATCAGTTTGTAGATCCAGATCCAGAGTTTACTTTTCAGATTAGACCCATAATCTCAAACTGTGCATCCCCCATCCATGCAATGGCTGAGTCAACATCTTAATGACATTACTATATATGCATATAGGAGTTATAAGGTATAGTTTATACATTCATTAATGAGCCACTAGATCAGTCATTAACTCCATTTTCCCAGACTAAATGAAAATGCAGTTAACCTTCAGGTCTGTTGTTTAGTGGGAGCACCTCAATAAAGACTACTAGTCACTTCAAGCCATGAATGGGTCTTTTCAGAGGTGAAATCAATTGAAAGTTGCAGCAGACTGAGCCTGGAGGGGGAGGGGGGAGAGGGAGGAATCAAATCTGCCTCCCACCCTTCCCCCATTTAGGGTCCCGACCTCCTGCCTGTCTTACATCAAGTGAAGGGGACAGAACAGAGCCAGGATCCGGAAGTGTCTCTTCGCCTTCAAAATAAAGGGATATATGTAGGTGTAGAAAGGTGAAAGTATACAGTGGGTGCACAGACATGCAGAACCTCAGAGTTTAGAAAGTTTAATGAAAACATTGCACTATATATAATATCAAAAGCACATAAGCTATATTATATGGTGCATTCCCATTCTTTCTGGCGTATGCAAGTAAGTTTGCCAAATGTCAAAAATGAATTTGGTTTTCCCTTCTCTCACATTACAGTCTTCAATAACATGAGTAGTACTGCACGTGAGAGATATCTGTGCTATGTTTCAAGCATCATTGTGACATGACATGATCAATTACAACATTTGAAGAAATTGAAGCACATAACTGCATAAATGTCAATGTCATAAATGGCCAAAATAATCTTATAAAATTTGTGGGTTTTTTTGGGAAAGGAAAGATAAAGGTGTGTGAAATTTATGAAAGTTAAACGCAAATATAAAGTATCCAATGTACCAGACATGCTTAGGCGTAATATAATGTAGGGTCAAAAACAATTAAAATGATGCAAGCAGTCACTATATGTATTATGTTATAATCTAGTGGCATCAAATGCTTTAGAGACAGAAGAACAACATATTAAATAATTCTTCCAGATCAGAATAAGGCTACTGCCATAAAGCTTGAAAAGTTGCAGTGCTTCACGGTGACCACCAGAGGGTGCAATTGCAACGCTCGACACTAGTCTTATTTTGCAAACGTTGACCGGAAGTTCGTTCTCACATCTCCGAGCTTCAGTTTTCATTAATCGCTCGTTTCTGTGTCATGACTTTAGCTCAGAGTTGCGCTTTCAAACTCCATAATGCGGCGTTACATTCGTGCACTAACGCTGTGCACAGTGTTTGCCGTGTTTTCCGGCTTGTTCGTTTACAATAAGCTGCTTTACTCGGACGTGGCGGTCGGAGGAAACGGACCGAAGAGGGGCTTCATCCCACCGAGGCTCCCCGGAGGAGGAGGACGAGGGGCCGCGGACAAGACTGGGCCCCGAAGCCCGCACTGGTACAATAGGTAGGACTTTATTTCCATGTGTTTTCCTGCTCTATCTTTATGGAAAAACATGCCATTTCACACGATAAATGTGAGTAAAGATGGAGATGAAAACTCTCTTCTTCACTTGTTGTGTATAGGAATGTGATGCTAACTGATCAATGCAGACAAAGTAACGTTACTTTCATACAGGTAACGTCACTTCCCTCCATGTTTGATCTCAGACAGGTGTGTGCATCCTCCTGTTGGCACCCATTCATTCATAAGTCACTAAAGCTCAGATGCAGTTGTCACACATCAAACTAGCTTTACATGTCGACAAAGTTTTATTCTAAAAAGCTGATAGAATGAGGAATATAAAAGATGCGTATTTCGTCATGGGAACTTTTTACTTAATTGTAATGAATAGTCTAATGTCTGATCCAGATGTAAATCCAGCTGTTTGCTTTCACACCTAGTTGTTTACGTCAGATCTTAGTGGTTGAGGAGAAGCACAGATGGGAGGAGCAGCTAACGTGGTTCACAATGATAAGACAACTGCCATCATGGCTGCAGGCAGGTCTGGGTCCAGTGAGTCAAGCTAATCCATCTATAGGGTATACTACTACATTATGAACATGTCCTCAGGTTCTATGTTAATTGTTCTATGAAATGATCAAAAAAATCCTTTAAGCTGAAAGCAGTGTCTTCAAATAGCTTGTCAAAAGCACCAATTCCTCACATCTGAGACACTGGTAACAGAACGATTGCTGCTTTAAAATGGACTTGACTTCACTATGAGGTAGTCAGTCCCACAAACAAACTCATATCTGATTGAAGTCACTTAAGATCGAAGAATATGTACGTAAATGTAAACACATAAAATGTTTTTGCTTGTGGTAGATTGAATTGTCACCACCACAGTATGACCAGTTTTAGGACTTAACTTATTTAAGATTCAAGGATTTATGTCACATACTCATATCAGCATGTGCAGTGAAATGGAGGGGTGGCATACTCTGGAGGATTTGCTAATATGGCATAATGCTGATGTTGAGACATTCTCTGGCGGCGTAACGTTGACATCTTTAGGTAATCTTTTTACATAAGAGAAAACAGGAGTGTGTCTTTGCTGTATCGACAAAGTCAGACTGACCTTTGGCATCAAGGGTCAGGACAAATACCAACAAGAAAGAATGGCTGATCCTTGCCACCCTTTTGTCAAGATTTATCGATGCTTGCCACTTAATATTACAGGTTTATTAATTATACTGACTGGAATTTTGTTCTTTACAAAATCCCTGCTGCAAAGAAAATGTTTAACTTCACTTATTTTAACATGTGTCTGACTCTCCATCCTCTCACTCAGGTACATCATGCGTCAGACAGGTCAGGTAGAGGCAAGAGGAGGCGGCGGTGTTCAGAGCAGACCTGAACCTCCCATGCACCTGGCAGTGGTGGCCTGCGGGGAGAGGCTGGAGGAGACTCTCACCATGATCAAGTCTGCTGTGCTCTTCAGCATCAAGCGACTTTACCTGCACATCTTCGCTGAAGATCAGCTTCACGCCAGCTTCATGGAAGCTGTGAGTTGGAATTGAAGTTTGAAACCGAACTGCAAATTTCTAGCTGTTGATCAAATCCTGCACTCCGTATTCCCACTAACAATTTAATGTGTCATTTGTGTTCCAGCTGGAGTCGTGGCCGGGATTTGTTCTCTCCAAGTTCAACTACACAGTCTACTCCATCAGCTTCCCCAGTGAGAACGCAGCAGAGTGGAAGAAACTCTTCAAACCCTGCGCTTCTCAGAGGCTCTTTTTACCTGTGAGTCTCTTGAAGAGAGAGAGAGAGTTCTTTTGAAAGACAAAATAGCACTATAGTGAAATGTAATGTTTCAAAATCATTGAAACTGCCACTGCAATATATACCAGTCGCATTCACCATTCACATCCACATTATTAATATTCTCAGTGACATCTGTCTTTGTGTGTCTGCAGCTGATCCTAAAGGACGTCGACTCGATCGTGTACGTGGACTCAGACATCCTTTTCCTGCAGCCTGTAGACCGCCTGTGGGCGTTCCTGTCCCAGTTTAATTCCTCCCAGCTGGCTGCTATGGCCCCGGAGCACGAGGAGCCCCATATCGCCTGGTACAACCGCTTCGCCCGCCACCCCTTCTACGGCAGGACGGGCATCAACTCAGGGGTCATGCTCATGAACATGACGAGGATGAGAAACCAGTTCTTTAAGGTAGGGCTAAAGGCGGAAGACACATTTTCAAGGATAGATTTGTTCAGCTGCTCATGTTGTTTGGCTTACTATTAGTGTACTACTTTCATTGGCCACAAGATGTCCTCCTTGTATAGTGAAACTACAAACACTGAGCCACTTGACACAGTGAAGGCGTCTTTTGAATGTTCTGCCTATATGTCTGTGCTGACAGAATGACATGACGTCTGTGGGGCTGCGTTGGGAGGAGCTGCTCATGCCTCTACTTCAAAAATACAAACTCAACATAACCTGGGGAGACCAGGACCTTCTCAATATCATTTTCCACCACAACCCTGGTAAGACTGCACACACTAATGCACATATAGCATGTATACTTCCTTATGCACAATCATCAATCAAGGCATTTATTCATAATGTTCTTTAAAATCCATAGACAAAGTGAAGAGTGATTGGTAGTTGATTGTCCATATGTACATTTTTAAAGACAGTCATTGACTTTTCACAGTCCTAGTCATTGTCGCCCATGTCCCAATTTGTTGCTGGCATCAAATTCAGAAAAAGCATGTATTTACAAGATCAATGAAGCGATGAGGTAAAACATTAACTATATTGTCTTTGTGCTGTTTTCTATTGAGTATATGTCAAAAAGGATTAGCAAATTATCACGTTCTGTTTTATTTATGTTTGTGACAGTGTCCCAACTTTTTTGGAATCATTTGTTGACTCAAGCTTTTCTGTGTTTGTCCACCTCCATTCCCAGAATGCTTGTTGGAGTTTCCGTGCCAGTGGAATTATCGCCCCGATCATTGTATCTACGGCAGTAATTGTGCCTCAGCTGAAGAAGACGGCATCTACATACTGCATGGAAACAGAGGGGTTTACCATGACCACAAGCAACCAGCCTTCAGGGCTGTTTATGAGGCCATTCGTAAGGTGAGCGTGCATGTTTTCTTTAGTGTATACGAGATGCTTGAATACACTAGTTCATATTTACACTTCATTTACAGTATGTTATATGCGAGTTTGTGCACTGTTCAGACCAAGACCTTGTAAATAGAATTCTCTGCATAAGAGGAAAAAAAGACAATAAAAGAGGGTGTAATACTGAACTCCAACAGGCATCAACTGTCGAGAATTATCTGCTTTAATGTTATCAAATATTGCCCCCAGTGCATAAAATTAACTGCTCTTCCATTAATCTTTCAGCTTTTTTTATTGTTCATTTTAGCCACCTTCATCGCAGGCTTGTGAAAAAAGGTCTTGAGGATGACCTTGCATTTCTGGGTGTGTTTGGTGATCCATTTCACAAAAATGATTGAGGACCAATTGTAGATAACAAGACACCCTATCAAGATATGTGCAGTTGGTCTACAATTAAATTTAATAACCAAAAAAAAGGTCAATAATCTAAAATATTAATGGGGGAAAAAAATCAGGTTTTAGTGTCTACCCCTGATACTTCAAAGGCTTTGTCCCAGACTCTGTTTTAACAACTTGCAGACACGATTCTGGCAAATATTGATGAGATAAGAAGAAGAGCAAAGACAGCCTCTTTTGACTGGAAACACTTGCTTTCTTTTTATGATCCCAAGTTTTATTGCATTACATTTTTTCCATCAACATAAACTGATTGCGGAAAGTCAGGCAAATTCAAAGGCATTTTGGGAAATAAAGAACAGCTACTGAAAACTGTTAAGTCTCCTGGGTACATTAAGTAAAAAAAAAAACAGCCTGGTGAGCTTTGTCAAAATGTTGTAGGTGTGATTTAGTGCAGCGTCTGATGAAAGGAGCCCTTTTACAACCCCGGTGAAACACCTGCTCTCCTCCACCGCCCTGTTTCTTTACCCTCCCACATGAGACTTTGGATTGGTGCTGACCCTAAACACCTAAGTGTTAGAGACACCAGATTGTCCACGCTGGAAAACACAAATCTCCACCATTTTCAGAAGGTTGGAGTGGAAGCTAATTCCCCCCATGAGGATGTTTATGGGTTGTTTACCAGCACTGTAATGATATTGACGACACGAGTGGCATTTACTTAATGAAGCCATCAACACTGGGAGTCTCATTGCTTTCCTATTAACCAAGCATTGAACATAGATCACAGCAATGGCTGATCCATACCTTATCCATGGCCTGCAGTTAAAACTGCCGCTTTATAGGACAGGATCAATTACAGACACACATGCACCTGAGCTGCATGTGCTGTTACAATTGAGCCTGAAGCACCGCTCAAGAGCCCGCAGCATGCACTAACACACAGCTTTTCCCAATAGTCTATGTAGGTATTGATACTTCCATAGATATGTGATTAAGTCTGGTTTGCCAGGAGGATGGAGGAGTATGGATTGATCCTCTGCGCATTTCATCTCAGTGGGCAGAGCATTTCATTTGTTTCTTGCTTGTTCATCTGCAGCAGAACCTCAGGCTATTTGTGTAGTGTTATGGAGTGAACAACTAACAGGACAGGACTACATTGGCAGCTCAGTAAAAGTAGGAGGGCTCAGAAAACTGGCACAGGATTGAGACCTCTAATGCACTTTGTTCAATTTTGAACTACAGTGCACACACAATCCCATTCCCAACCTGATTTAATACTGTGACTGTAACAAAACGTCTAATTTAACAGGGCTCCGCTCTTCTATATCTAATATGAAGGCCTGTGTGAGGGCAACACAAACTTCCACAGGAAGCAGCCAGAAAACCAAAACGAAAGAGGCAAGCACATGCAAGGTAGTCTGAAAGTGTCACAGAGAGAGGAAGGCTAAAGAGAGAAGCTTCTGGACAGCAGCAGCAGCAGCAGAGGCAAAGTGGCAAATGAGGGAGAGCTGGTTGGAGAGCTCTTTATACCACCTGGGGCTGATTACCAATGGGAAACCTGGATGCGTCAGGTGAGGCGGGAAACTCACTGAGGAGAACAATGGCAGGAACAATGGCTTTTTAACATGTGCTTTTTTTCCTTGACCTGTCAAAATGTCTTTTTCTGTGGTGGTCAGTGTCTCATTCTGACTGAGCTGGGACATAAAGTCACCACATAGAGGCATTAAAGACGTAGACAGCTAGTAAACATGCCATTTATGTTGGGCTACAACTATTATTGTTCTTAATCCTTCCTGGTGAATTTATAGTGAAAAGTCATCAAAATGTCTCAGAGCGTTTTGCAACACATTTCCCCCCACTTAAATTGCTGGAACCATTGAAGGATTAAAAAATTTGCTTGATAAATGACAAATGATTTATCAAATATCAAAATAGTTTGGTTGAATTTTGCCTTTTGTTGATGTCACAAAAAGTAATTCTCCTACCTTTTAAAATGTTTTTTCACAGCAGTTAGTATTCCTATTAAACTGGAGACAAATGCATGTCAATTAGTGCCCATGCCCTGTTTCCTCACACAAAGAAATGGGAGTACAAACAGCAGTGCTCCTCCCTGTCTGTCTGCCTGTCTGTGTCTCAAGCGGACCACAGCGGTCTGTCCGTCATAAAGCACCTCCTCCCTCCCTCCGCCGCAAGAAGCCGAGCCCAGGAAGCGGCAGTTAAATTTTACAGCCGATGGCACGTTTAAAGTCGGAGTCTGCACACCAACAGTGCCCCATCAGCCGCACAAAATCAATACACCAACTGTAAATGCAACTTTATGACCGACGTGTGTGTGTGTGTGCGCGCGCTCGTAAAAACGCCATTCTCTTTGTGACCCAATATCAGGGACCCAACCACAAGCAAATGAGCTGGCATAAAGAATGGTAATTCCCCTTTGATTTCCTCGGAGCGTTGTAAAGGCTCCTTCATTATTGGGAAGACATGAAATTTCTTCTGTAATCCCTGCTTATCACTGAACGGTAAGCCTATAGCATAAAACTGACTCCAACAACGTGGACTCCTTTATGTTTTGCCCGGCTGACCGATCAGATTAGATTTGGAGTCCCAGCTGAGTTCAGCATGCCTTGCGGATTTAGCTATTAATTTATCCGAGGGAAAGATATCTTCCAAGCACAAATGCTGCTCAGAGCACCACTTTGCTTACTTCCAGAGGGAATCTGATCAATTTCGCCTGAACAGTAGGGGGGTTGAGAGTTGTCCTCAGGGGAGTTTTGACAGTAGTTTGGGATTTCAGCTGCTCATTTCCAGTTTCCAAGCCCACTCCATCAACCTTTAGACAACCACCCACCCCCATCTTTCAGCTTTCTTAAGAAACAGCAGGAGAGAAAAGTACAAGCCATATTATTTGACAACAGGAGACCAAACCCAAACAAGCCTTTTTTTATTCCGTATAAGTACTTGTTTTAGCACATCTACACTTTTAATGCACACTTCCTTGTTATCGTTTGCATTGAATGTCTTGACTCGTAAGATTAATACAATATATGGCTGCATATCTAACCAATGCATTTGTTCTGTCGTTCCAGTACTCTTTCGGTGCGGACCCAGTGACTTCTTTGCTGGATCCTCTAGAGGAGGAACTGCTGAAGACGACACACACTTACTGCGGTAAAACCCACCCGCTCCTCACCAAGAGACTGGCACACAGCCTGGCAAACATCAACCGCAAGGCCCCACACGGACGGTGACAAAAGCTGAATCCCAACGATGGGACATAGACCAATAGGAGTGAGACTATGAGTGAGCCTGAACATGTGTGGTCAGAGAAACAAGGAGCAGGGCTAATTGTGACCGGCCGAACTGGACAGCTTACGTCTTATCTCACAAACTGAAAAATGTGACCACTGCAGACAAACTGTTCAAACAAAATGAACGCGAGTTGTCCAAAGATGCATAGACCACTGTGGACAACTAATGAGTGGAGCTTTCAGATTTTGCTGCTTAAAGCTCAATAAGACTGTTGGGAGTAGTGTCTACAGAGACTAATAACTGCTCGCTTCTTGTAAGTTGCTCTGGATAAGAGCGTGATGTAAATGCTTGAAATCAACTGTAAGAAGACCAGTTGGCCTTTTAGAAAGTACTGAAATTAGCAGAGAAAAATATTTACTGTACATGTTAAAATGGATTTTTTTTTTTTTGCGTGTTTCTTTACTTTGACTTTAGATTTACATTTTGCTGTTTTCTTTTTTAAACCACAGGCATCTAGCCTCTTCCATGTAACAATGTTCTCTTCAGTTACGACATTACATGGTGCAAAAGATGTGTAAAAGTTTGGAAGAGTAGCCCTTGACTTTCCATATTGGAGAATTTATTGAACCTTGTGAAACACTCTTATTAAAAGAGACAAAAATAATGTTGAACTGGACGAAGGCTTTCAGCAGGGCCCATTTTTGAGAGATGTATGCACTGGACCACTTTCAACCCTCAGCAACCTCTTCATTCCTAACAAGATGGAACATAAGTCATTTCAGAGAACATGCATGGAAAAATATTCCTTTCTGAATTAAGACAACAAAGTGAATGACTTCTGGAATTGTGCGTTTTTATGCTGATAATGTCACTCTACATTTTAGTGATGTCAGGTCATGTGACTCAACACAAAAGTTATGTTGACAGACATGTTTCATGAACATTTGTGAATATTGTGAACTCCTTTTTAAAAGGATATGTTGTGTCAATGTTGACACGCAGATATGCTAAAAATCCTTTATCATAGTTGCTTTGTGATACACAGTAGAGCAGCACACACTGCTACTGAACATGTGAATAAGCTACAAGTTTGTCCCCTGATGCCAAAGTATTTCTTTTTATTACTATAATTATGGGTTTTGCACCATTGAATGTATTTAGAACACTTTGAGTTGACGTCAAAATGTTATCAGTGCTTATGTTGGTGTGGTTGTAATGTGAGGATACATTGTGACGTGTTTACTTTTTTATATGTTTTTGTGTTTAAAAAATTGCAGTGTTTTTCTTCGTACATTAAAGATCATTTCAGTTGTGTGGGATTTGTACTGTAGTCTGTCTTCTTTAACCACCAGAGGGCAGCAACAACAGATAATGTGTCGGTGCTTTTGAAAGAATAGTATTTGTTTTAAAGGAAAAAGATATAATTAATCACAAAGGAATAATTATGAGGAAACAGTTTTAGCTTTCAAATAAAATTGCCGCGAAACATAATTTCAAGACTTGGCTCCCCTTTTGTGTGTAGATCAAACAAATGTAAACATCTTGTATGAAAATTTCCTTTTTACCAAAGTGAGACACCTCAGATAGTTCATTCTCTAAAGATCTAAGCTGAAGAAGATTGATGCTCTGTTTCTATTGCCTTCTTATGCAGATCAATGGAATTGCCAATAATCTATCACTAAGCCACCATTTCTGCTTCAGCTGTGAGGTGCTCATAAAGTGTAAGTGATGGACCAATAACGCAGCCATATAGAGGGCTGTCTGTGACAGTGCATGGCTTTGACTATGGGGAATGAGTTTATGCTTATTCCCATTAGGTAGGGGATATAACCATCCATTTATGGCTCCAGAGGTGGTTTGATTTATTGCACCAGAAATATCCTTCATTCATCACTATATATCCATATGAGAGCTTATCAATTACCTTTATTGACCTGTGTGCTTAAATGCAACATGTAACAGGCCAGGTCCCCGGGGAGAGGGAGACAATGGCTTGAATTGAGCACCATGTTGAAAAATTCAATATCCTCCACCCTCCAAGGTTTCATTTTCCAGAAACTACATGTTTTATATCGTAATAAATAACTCCGATTTTATTTCCTTTGTGCCATCACGGCTGGAAGAGAAACTATTCAAAATAAATATGTGACCTCCAGCGCTTAGAGTGGGGTCAGAGTGGGTAGAGGGGAAGATGAGGGAAAATGGGCGCATGACAGAATAAATTAGTGTATGCGAGTGTGTCTGTTTGTGATGGAGAAAGAAAAAAAAATCCAGGTAAGGTTGGCCATTTTTCCTCTATTGTCGCAGGACAGAATGTTGAAGAGGAGAGATGAGTGCATAGTGGGAGGACAGAGAAAAGGCTGATGGAGTGTGTTAGCGATGAAAGAAAAGAACAAGGCTGTCATACCCAATATAGCAATTAGGGCACTTTGTTGCTTCAGAGCTCTATCTTTTGGATATTGCTTTCCTGAAAACAGAGTTGGACCTCAAAATGGTGTCATCAAAAGAAAACAGAAACAGGGAGCTTTCCACAAAAACAAACGTGTTCCATGTAGGTGCGGCATTTGCTGGAAGTATAGTGAAGCTGTTAATAACATGGGAGCTTAATTATGGACTGTATTCATTGATCGAACAGAGGAAACCAACACTAATTTAAAATATAATGGAAAAATATGAAAAGGATAAATTCCACAAAAACACCCACTGAGCCACAGTGGACTATACATGTAAAATGGAAAAACTAATTTTCTCTTTCATGTGAGGATACATCACACAGTTTTAGATAAATTGAACCTATAGAGGCGAATAACTGCATCACTCTATCTTATTATATTCATATGATCACTGGTCAGGTGGAAGCTTTGCACCCAATCCATCACCACACTTGTCACTTGCAATAAATGAGCAGGTAGAGGCTCAGTCACATAATCAACTCAACAAACCGTCCTTTCATGCATTTTGTTGAATTACCTTCTCATTGTTTAGCACAGACTTTACATGACTCTGACAGGAACAGTTAAGGCGCCTACATTACCCACAATGCAACTCGACCACCAACAGTTTAAAAGGATTTATGCAACTTCTTTCATACACACAGTTGTACTCCCAACATCTGTAAGCAGACTTTCATGTACAAAATCAGTATAGCTGTTCTTTAACCAGCTTAAATGTAGGTTGGATTTGCAATGCGACATGCTGTTAAAACAACACTCACTTATCATCATGCTATATGGCAAATATATTTGCCTATTTGAACAGCAGAGCAGCGACAGAGGAAACAACATTAACATACATTTGAAGACATGTTTCTAGTCACCAGATGACTGTCCAATATTCACTCCCTTTCAGACTCTGTTTTGGCTCTCGACCATGTTCACCAGCTATTTGCCAAATTCGTCTGTCTGCTGTTTGGTGCCAGGCAGGTAGCATCTGAAAACAGCTTCCTGTTCGACTGGAAAATTCACTGATGAGAGCGAACTAACACAATTAAGTTAGGGAGGGGGAGTGTAACACCAAAACAATTAGCTGAAAGACGCTAAAACTATCCACAGAGCAGAGTGGAATTGCAGAGTCGGGTGATAATTCTCAGGGTGGTCCATCACTGTGAGCTTCTCATTACACATGAAAATTTGTAATTTTTCATGTAAAAATATTTATTAGTGCAGCTTTTAAAAATGTATTTTGACCATCTGGCACAAACTGCCCACTGGAGCCTAAACCCACAGCCCAAATGTGGACTTATTGCTGGTCAAAAAAAAAGAACAATTAAATCATTAACATCATAAAGACACAGCTAAACCCCCCACTTTATAAGTACGTCTTATTAGAATGTGACAACTCTTTCAATATGGCTCTGTTGGCTTTTGCTTTGCTCGGAGATACGTGTCGTTAACGGTGAGAGTACGCTTTGATCTAAAGTAGAAATTCTTCATGTGACTTGCCACATAGAAAGACAAGGCAGCATCTGTCCAATTCTGACAGCTTGAATCGCGCACAAACACTATATGGATGCATAATGCACACATGTTCAAGCACACACACATGAACAGAGCGAGCAGAGGTATGAGATGGAGCATCACACACACACACAGAGTGAGCAGAGGTATGAGATGGAGCATCACACACACACACATACATTACTCTTATGCGCTATATACGACTTCTGCTCCGCACATTTGAGCATGTTTGTCATATCGTCCTCCTAGATTGCACAGCGGGGGGTCATTTACATGTTGTAATGGGGTCTGCATGTCAGTGCTGTTGGAGATGAGAGCGGAGAGGCACACGCTACAGGCCTGAACGTTCCCCCCCCACTAACGGCAACGACATGTTCTTGCGTTTCTTATTTACATGTGTGCGACTCCGGGGTACGTTTGATGCCCAGTGAGATGGAATATGACATCTTTGCTCACACTGACACTGAATCTGCCTGGGTGATTCACCGCGAGCGTCATGCGAAGAGAAATGGAGGGAGAGCGATGGCAGGCCGGTTTATTTACTTCACGGCTTATTTTTCTCTGTTTGTCAGACTCCACATGGGCAAATGCCACGAAGCCAAGCCAGAGGATGTCTGTCTGTCTGTCTGTCTGTCCGGCTGCTTTCGGGGGAGCCAGCAACTCAGGAATCTCCCGCCATTATGAGGCTCTCTGCCAAATGTAGTCCTCGTCCTTGTTTTTGTCCTCATCGCTTTGTGTGCTCCTTCCTGCTGTCCTTCCTTTCATTCTCCCCCCGCTGTCCCCTGTCCTTCCTCTCTCTCCAGCATTCCTAAATTCTCATCTCTTCACATTATTTCTACAAGAAATTGAGATCCACCTCATCGTCTGACCCAGTTTCTCATGCCTGATTTCTTTTTTTTTTTTTCCCCTGCACCCATCAGAGGGCACGCAAACTTCCAAAGACAAACCACACGGCGAATACAAAAATACCCAATATGCTCATCAAACATGCTTTTTTTTTTCAAGCAACAGAATGGTTTCAAAGACAGATTGTGTTCTCACCTCCAAACATTTCAAGAGTGCGAGTCTGTGCCTACTTACAAATGCTAGCCTTGGGGATATGAGCTCCTTCGCTTTGTACTAGACCGCAGGCACACAAAAGAGAGCCAAAACAGGAGCCGCCGCCGCCGCAGTGAGACAAACGCATCCGGGGACAATAACCAGACATTATGGTTTTGTCAGGCAATGTGAGGGTGTTGAGGTAGCAACAAAATTGGATGTTCAGCGAGGTTTGAGCACCTGGATTTGCTAAATATATAAACAGTGTCAAAAGCACGCAGCTCCTCGATTCTCCTCAGTTCGTGTTTTAAAGGAAAAGTCAGACATTGCGCTTAGTAGTTTTGAAGCTGGAAAAATCGATACCACTCTTATATCTGACGTGTGGCAAAAATGAAGCCACCGCAAAGTATTGATCACTAATTAATTTGTGAGCTATAGAGTTGTCGGTGAAGTTCGATACCACTCTCATATCTGTTAAATACAAAGCTGTATAATCAGCAGCTGCTTAGTATAAGTGAACACAAGTTTTACACAGTTTTTGTATAGCTGAAATTACACTAAGTTGCATAATGTATCTCAAGTGCTGTTGGGAAAAACTTGATCAAAAGGCTGCTGTAATGCAAAACAGCAGCGTTTTTTTAAATACATAATATTTCTGTGCATTTGCTGCAGAGATGGGAACACAAAGCTGCACATGTGCACAAACCACATCCACACAGGGAACTCATACACACACCTCTAACACACACACACACCCTATCTGCTCTCCCCCTCCTGTCTACAGATCCCATTTAAAACTTAAAGCCGAAGCAGAGGGGGCCGCTCACACAGAGGGGCCGGCATCAGAAATGAGAGTGACCACGTCGCTTTCATATCCAAACGTACCCTGACCCTCCTCCTCTTCTCCCTGCCGCATCCTCATCGCACAACAATGGATTTCCCATTACTGCTCCCTCCTTCACTCCATCCCTCAATCACAGCTCGACAATATTTACCCCTGGGAGTGATCTGATTTGGAAAATACCTCAGTGCATGCTCGGTGTGTGTGTGGTCGTACGCATGTGCTTATCTGAATATTTCTTCATGGGTGCAAAAATGCTATGGAAGCACTTGTGTGTATGTTTGAATGTGTGAGTGTCTGTACAGTCCTGTGTGTGTGTGTGTGTGTGTGTGGTGTGAAGTGTATAGCTTTATTGTATTCCAAAAGCCCAGAGCTTATCTCTTCCTTTCTCCTCTCTTTTTACCCCACTCGCCACATTCTCTGTCACTCTCTCTCTCACACACACACACATACACTCTCTCTCTCTTTTTCCCCTGCAAGCTTTTCAATTAGGTAATTACAGTGGTGCTGAATAGAGCCTGCCTGGACACTGGCGCTCTATTGTAGAAGCACCTGTCCCCCCATAGACAGCAATTACCTGCCAGGCTGGAGGGGAGTTTCAGGCTATTGTCTGTGTGCATATATTTGTGTGTGTGTAAGTGTGTGTGAAACAGTGACTGTACTGTATATGCATCTAAGCAGGTGTGTTTGTGTGTGCACTAAAGGCTCCAATGTGTGTGTGTGTGTGTGTGTGTTAGAGCCCAAGCCTTGCAAGAAGAGGCTACACTTCATTAATAAATTTTCCAGAGCAGCGATGGATTCAGAAAGTTCATACTTACATGCACAAAATCATCCTGATTGTCATTGTGAATATGTGGACTGCATGTGGTAAATGCCAGTGCTGCGTTCAGGGTATGTGAGCAGCATGCAGTGGGAGCTGAACAGCGTGATTTCGCCTGTAGGGTAAAATGTTACGTTCGCTACGTTGTTAAACACTTTGTTAACACTTTAATCCCTGCTACAGAGAGAGAGAGACAGAGAAGGTTTTCTCTCAGTATGAGTGAGTGGAAGAGTTGCAAAGAGAAAAAACAGAGCAATTTCCAAGGGCTTTGAGAGGTGTTGTGAACAGTTGCCACTCCAGTTTGCTTATAGAATATAGCTAGTCAGACGGTGTTGCTCAACAAAAATGTTACAAAGATTGGAAAAACAGATTCAATCAACTTCACAATTCACAACATCAAATTAAATCACTGCAAGCTGTATACCACAGAAGATCAGAGATCATGGCTGAACAGAAATAGATAGCAACTTGCAGCTTAAAGTGGAGTTTTGTTTACGTCAGGGTTTCTCACCAAAGTGCATTGTGTGCATCCTTGAGGGCAGAGCTCCTTCAGAAAACATAATACATACGTAATTATGTGAACTAGTATCAGAAGCAACATTTCTTCAAATTCTCTGACAATCACCAATCACAATCTCACATGGAACATGATCTCACATGGTCGTTTAGTGTGACCCTCTTTTTTGTATATCAAGGCTTGTGAGGTGGTAAGCAAACAAAATCCTTTGTAGCCATTTGGACAGTTTTCCAATTGAATTCATTGTAAGACAATAGAGACTTTTATAATTCAATTTTTAGTAGATAACACAGAACACACACACGCACACACACACACACACACACACACACACACACACACACACACACACACACAGTGTTCCAGTATATGCACGAACAGAAACCTGAATAGAAACACTTGCAACTTCAAAACAATCTCAAAAGCAAAATGTGAAAAAGTACAATGGGATTAGTAAATAAAATATGATGTACATTAACTTAACTGGACTTAAACATCCAGTGCAGTTTCAGCTGCATCAAAGAAATGAAAAATAGCAGCATGTAACCAGGAAAACATCAGTGTGGACGAGTAAACTATAACAAATAAAGACAAACATGAACACTCTATTTCCAACATGTTTTCTCCACTGACTGTTTAAGGTTTGACTCATGCTCCTTTGTTTACGTCTTCTTGTTGTGCTCTGGTCTTCTGTTTTAATGGCACCCGACTGGAAAATTGTTTCTCTTAATGAACAAACTCCCATTAATCACATAACGGCAGTGGATGGAAAGACTCATTAATTCATATTTTCTTTTGCTGACTTTATTAAAATTTGGGCAAATGCACATCACATTTGAATGGAAACCTGGCTACTGATCATTTAATGTAAAGCTGAAATTTCATGGAGACGTGGAGCTGTTGCGTGTTGTGTGAAATCCTTTGGATTAACAGCAGGAATTGAGAGCTTGTGAAGCCTGATCCTGCTGGTTGTGTGTTGGTGACGTCAGTGCATATCAGGTGTGCAAAGACAGAGCCATTGTGAACATGCAGAAAACAGATTTTAAACATTTTATCTAAAGCAGTTTATAAAAAAGTGGAAGTAAAATGTGGATGATGGCGCACTAGATCACCATGATTACATTTAGCCAAGAGCACAGAGAGCAAGAATCACAGCAGCACAACTGAAAATATACTATGTATTAAATGTTTTTACAGCCTATAAGAACTATGTTTTCATGCATAATAGATACATGCAAAGTAAAGCTGAACAGGGAAATGTTTTCGGAGTTTGCTAAGCTGCCGGAGCTGTACTCACTTAACTGAACATTGTAAATAGTGATTATGTGGTGTTTACACATCACATTAAAAAAAACCCACTTTCTGTCTTAAATATAAAAGTAGGACACCCCCCAACTACTTGTTGTTCGCTCAGGCAGCTGTGGCATATTTGTGGAAAGAAGACCCCGGTGAATCTTGTCTTGGTCTGGCAGCTCCCCCGGTGCGTTAATTTACGCCTGGGTCCATTTTATAGTGAGCACCTATTGATCTGCTTGGACACACATGTGAGGCTCTAAAGCTCTGTTAAGACAAGGCGAGATGTCTGCTACAAACTGATGGGAGCAGAACGTGTGTGTGTGTGTGTGTGTGTGTGTGTGTGTGTGTGTGTGTGTGTGTGTGTGTGTGTGTGTGTGTGCTGTGTTTCACACCATGTAATTCTCAAACCTCTCAAGGTGGCAAAACACGTCACTAACACCCTATCACATCTGTTCCCATGACAATAAGGATCCTCTCCGTTAATTAAAGCCCTTTACTTCCCTGTTATGTTACGTGATGGGCAGGTTAAAGTGTCGCTTTAGGGCTTACATGCGCACAAAAACACACATAAACACAAATACCTTAATTTAGTAATGTGACTTTCTGAGACTCTAAATGCTCCATTGTTTCTCAATCTGTTTACAGCTCTATTATTTCCCCAGGTAAAAGCAGTGACGCATGAAGGCGATTTGTCGTCACGTACGCTCCATCACCGGCTGCTTTGTGGCTCCTGGATCATTTCAGTGAGTGAAATGCACAACGACTAATGGATAGGCATCTTGGCAAGGCTCCAAGTCGCGCTAATCAAATGCATTCAAAGTTTATCAGTGATGTTTATCAGGCTTAGCGCTTCTTGATGTTCCGGGCGGAGGATGCGAGACAGGACGGGCTGACGGTTGTGATCAATCACTGATACTATCACACGGGACTAACGAGGTCTCCTAACGAAGGCACACGGAGAAAAGGATATAATTGGGGGGAAACTCGTGATTATCCACCTCAAAGATGGATTCATACTGTCTGGGGAGACTCGGGAAGGAGGGAGGGAGAGAGGAGCAGCGAAAGAAAAAGGTCAATACAAAAACACTGTGCAAAGACTGTAGTTACAAGAGATAAGAGTTTGTCCAGCAACAGTCATGTCTCCTGTCAGTGAATCCCTGAGAGACAACTGGAACCCGACCTGCTCTCTCTTCTAACATTATTGATTCCTTAACTATTTTTTTGTGCCCAAGATGCTTGATTTACACATAGTAAAGTAAACAGGATATATACTCATAAACTATATAATAATAATAATAATAATAATAATAATAATAATGTATACAGGAGTTTGCATGTTCTCCCTGTGCAGCGTGGGTTTTCACCGGGTGCTCTGGCGTCCTCCCACAGTCCAAAAACATGCTGAGGTTAATTGACTACCCTAAATTGCCCTTAGGTGTGAATGTGAGTGTGAGTGCTTGTCTGTCTTATGTTGCTTGTGTATATGTGCCCTGCGACAGACTGGCGACCTGTCCAGGGTGTCCCCTGCCTTCGCCCAAAGTCGGCTGGGATAGGCTCCAGCCCGCCCCGCGACCCTGCAAAGGAGTAAGCGGTAGATAATGGATGGATGGATAATGTATACACAGCTAACAGGGCCATAGCCAGGATTTTAGAAATACTGAGGTCATGGGTTCAAATTGCAATTACACACCCCCCAAAAAAACATCTATATGCATATAATAACAAACACAGTTTTGGTCCAGAATGTGCAATTTCCTTTTAAAACTTTTTTTTTTTTTTCCAAGATTCTTCATTGAAGATGATGTCACCGACTGATTTTGGCGTTCCTCTGTATTTTCTCTAAGCACCAACAGGAGGTTGACTTTTTTTTCAGTTTTGAGTGAGACTGAACACCTTTGGATGATTTGCTATCCAGGTGACGACCACCCTAACTATCATAATCAGGTATAGAAACACATGGGAGCAAGAATCACTCCTCAGGGGACAATGACCAGAATTTAAATTTGCGAAGCTCATGTCTGAAGCACAAAAAACAATTTAACAAGGACGCACATAAAAACAATGGTCAAAAAAAAAAGTGAATCTTGTTTTGCATTTGATATTGTTCACACACTAAAAAGTTTATCATGTCAGTGTATTGCTGCATATCACGAGCAGAGGAATTGTTGTGTATTGATACACTATATATATCTATACTATTCATTGATTCAGGCCACATTCATATTGTGTACACCTATATTCTATATTTTTGTCTATAATCTTGTTCAAGAACTTTTCTTGGGTGAGCTGGAAGACAGAATTTTCCGTTTTTAAGAAGTCATAATGTTATTTTATTGCAGCACTAGCACATCAATATTACGCTGCAGTGATAAGTCGCATTTTTATATATTATCTTTTAATGTCTCAATTCTTATTAAAGGACTGTATAAATGACTGGGGTTATGTGATTGGCTGAACTTAAGTAGGTAATTAATCTTGTAAAAAAAATAGTAATGTTATTGATATGAAGCGTCAGGTATCTCTGAAACCCAAAGCAGTCGTGGCAGTAAGTACTTTTTCATGGTCTTTAATCTGTCCCTCGTGAGAAAAAAAACACACCTCATCTTCCGAGTCACGAAACCAGCAGCGGCGGCGAGGCGGCAGGACCAGCCTGTGGATCCTCCTGCTGAGGCGAACACATTAAGGGCACTTCAGCTGCTCAGACAGGCCTCACTTTGATCTGGTAATACGGCGAGCCCTCAGCGCTGACAGTTTATGTAAGCAGCAGACAACCAGCCTGTCGCTCGGATCAGCCCCACTTTGGGGAAAGCAACGGCTCGAGCTTTCCAGAGCACGGGCGTGGAGGTGTGCTGGGAGGAATACAGGGGGTAACAAAGCAAAAATAAAAAAGACACTGACACATGTCGGTTTTGAGCTTGGAACATCTCAATTGGAGAGGAATGGTGGAGAGGTCTCGGGCATTTTAAATATAGTCACAGTCAAGGTCGAGTCGAGTTCCCCCGAATCTTCTGATGGTGAAATAGGAGTGAAATCGACGCCCTGCATACTCTAACTGTCCAGCAGCGTGATTCCACTTTCTAAGGACTCATTCATTAGGAGGTTAATGACTCGAAATGTGAAATTAATTTTACGTCCAGTGGAACATTCGCTGGAAGTGTGTGTCAGAGGGATGGACTGTGCGCAGCCATCAGCCTAATGTTCTTCAAAGTCAAGATGAATGGACCCCCTCCCTCCCGTCTTTGCTGAACTCCATTTCTCCTACACCGATCACAGATATGGGCTGTTGCTTTTTTCACAGCCGGATTCAATTTATGGTTTAATTAACATTTTGGAGCCAAAAAGACACTCTCAATGCCTTCAATAGCACAGCTGGCCCGAGAGGTATTTATGGATATAAATGAATTGAGAATGAAAAAAAGCAGAGATTTTGACTCTGAGATTATTTCATCATTTGACTGAGCCGCATATATGAAGTCGTAGTCGACAGCTGGTGGAAGACTTACTTACTGTCAGTGTACTGTTCTTTGTTCGCTGGGGAGCGATAAAAACAGATGGCAACTAAAATGATCCATGTATGCTGTATGATGACAATTCCTAATCATAATTTATCCCGAGCTCATCACAGTAATGTTGTGTTTGCAAAGTGGTTAATTCCTTTTTGATTCAGTGCCATCGTAAAAAGACACACTCTTTGCCGAAGCGAACACTATTTCAGTTGTCAGGCCGGCTACAGGCTCACTGTCAGCGTTATATTGGCCAGTGCTGATTAAAGCTTTAAATTTTGATCACTGGTGATTCAGACTCTCAATAATGGTCAACAGTGATTAAGCTGTCACTGCGGGGCAAGGTCATTTCCGCTTCCTGGTAATCATACAGACTGCTTTTTAGCGTTGGCTTATTTTCAATATCTAATGGCAATTACACTTGCAAATGAAGGAAACAAACTTGAGATAAAGAATGAGGTAACATCTGTGAAATAGACTGTACAAAATGTGTGGGACATCTTCGAGCCATCTTCAATATCTGGTGGACACAGTCTTGTTCTATATTAAATGTAAGGAGGTAAATTGCTTATATCATTTAGGCAAGAACAGATTGTGTTCTTTTTTAACATACGTGTACATAATGACAGTTTAATTATAATGCTTCTTTTCTGTAGTTATGCACCAGATGATCCACGAGTGACGAACAGTAACACGGTTTATTAACCGAGGCTTCTTCAAGCCACATATACTTGAGTGTATAACATTTTCAAACCTTGGAAAAAAGCAAAAAAATGTCACTACAAGGTCCATTCAGTAGCTGCTCTGGAGCTTTCCATCATATCACATGATCATCAGCGTATTTGCAGATGTTTAAATGTCATTCAGAGCACTTTGAGACCTAAAATTTGAGATACTTTCTTGCCTTTTTGTTGTGCATGTAATTGTAATTCACAGTGCTGCTCCACACATCAGTTTTCTATCAATTTTTGTCTCATACTGTTGTACACTATCTGCAAACAAAAGACTACAGGCAGCGTATGAATAAGGATGGATGGGATTAAGAGGAAATTATAGAAGACTTACAGCAATGCAAGTCTTTACAAACAGCTACAAAATGCTTTTTTCTTCAAAGATTTCTTTCTGTCTTTATCAATTATCTGAAGTGTTTATTCATCTTTACCAGCTGCACCTTCTTTGTCATGCATTGTTTGACACGCTCTTCCACTTGAGTATGTACTGTACTCATACTGGCATGTTTCACTGTCATCATGCACACACTCAAAGCGCTGTACACTATACAACCGATACACATGTGTCAAGCCTATTGAAGCCAGAGAACAGATATAGATTGTTTAGATTTACAGCAGTGCAGAGGAATAATTACATCCTCTAATTGAACCAAGTCTGAGCTCTCGAGGGAGCGACACAGCTCCAAAACAAAGAAAGATTAATAATGAAATGATGAGACGTGGACGATCAGAGGATGATGCGCCGGGAGGAGGAAGCTGTGATTTAAAGATCTGGACAAGCTAAGACTTAATCACTTTATCTGATTGGTATTTGAAGCCATGAATCTCAATTAGCGAGCATTAGGATTGTTTGGTGGTTATGAGAAGGAGTCCATTTCCATGATTGGACCCAGCCTGCTCGAGTTAATATGCTGATAATGGACGGAAATATTTTGACAACAGTAGAATATATGAGCCTGAAGATGTTCATTTAGGGTCTGGAATATGTCAGAAATTTGGGTAACACTTTATTTGACGCCTATAATACTTGACCTTATAAGCCATTATAAAATGCTCTATAATGTGTTATGCTCATTGTTATAAGGCCTTATGACGATTTATGAGTGTTTATAATGATATTTATACACGTTTATAAGCATATCATAAATATATATATAATGCATTATCTATGTGGGAATTGTCAGTGAGTTGCCAACAGTTATAATGTATTATAATACCTGACCTTATAAGTGATGATAAAATGCTTTATAGTGTGTTATGATTATTGCTATAAAGCATTATGATCATTTATGAGTGTTTATAATTATAGTTTCATTATAAATAAATTTATAATGCGTTATAGAGATAGGCGTCAAATAAAGTGTTACCGAAATTTGTATTTTTAAATGGCATAACACCAGTGAGAATCAGCCCTGATGCCAAAAAAAATATGGATTTATACTAAATGAAGCATCTTTTTCATGTGTTTTCTCTCAGCTACTTCTGTTTTTGTTGCCTTTTTGTCTCATAATTAATGATTTCCTATCTTTGCCGCTTTGTCTATAGCGCTTTGTCTCTGCATGCTGGCCACTGTGTGCTGGATCCTCTTGTCTTTGTGAGCCTTAATTATGGCAGAATGGGAGACAATGGCTCTTTTAACTGATAGGCCTTTCTCTCAGCTTCCAGGTTCTCTATCATTCCCTGCCACAGGTTCTCAAAATGGCTGCCTTTGTACCTGCTCCCTCCATAACTCAATTATTAACAAACCAAACCCCCGTCCTGGTTACCTGGAGATAAGCAACCGGGCTAATTTGGTTAGTTCGTTATCTCATCGGTGGGAAGGTAGAAATGAAAGAGGCTGGGAAAAACACCCAATTAGCCACTTTGATGCATTGTCCCTTTGTAAATACACGATCAGCAAAGAGATTACTGCTGAAATCCAGCGTTGACAATACGCTTCTGATTTTCTTCCTCTATTTTTGTGATGTTTTCTTTAATTATTCACATTCTGATTTTCCTTTTTTTGCTCTCTAGGTGCACAAAAGAAAAAAAAAATCACAAACCCAGTTTCCACAGAGCCTCTTTAGCATCACCTGGGGTAATTTTGAAGCAACGCTAATCTAGGATTCAGTTTGATAATATGTATATGAAATATTCACTCATCCCTCCCTCTCTCTCTCTCTCTCTCTCTCTGCATTGATTTTTGCATCCTACCGTTAGCTGCGAGCTGCCTCTTTGTGGCAGAATGTGTCTGATATTGGCAGAGGCTCTCGGGGAGGTGTGTATGTGTGTGTGTGTGTGACATGGGGGAATCACTCAGACGAGTATCCTACTTGACAGTTGCTTGCTGCCATCCGATGCCTCTCACCTGAGGCACAGGCACCGACGTCCTTCAAAACCATCTGCCTGTCTTTCACCGCTAATTGATTTGTCCTTGGATGGAGGTGTCTGGGAATGCTTCGGGGGAGAATATGTATTTTTGACAGATGCTCCTCGTGCGAATGTGTATTGTACACAAAAGAGGGCGGGGCCATGACAGGAAGACGCTCTTTGTGCCTGGAGGTGAATTAGTCGCCTTTGTGATGCGTTGAGTTGTTTAAGCAAAGCGGCGGGGAGCTTAATGGCGAAGCGTCTCAGCAATTTTACAGCAGCACTTGGTTTGTTTTCCTTGCGCTTCAAAGTACATTAAACTCTCTCTCTCTCTCTCTCTACTCCACTTCTCTCTTGCCCTCTGGTAACTCCTTAACTAAGCCAGCACTTTTCACAGTCTTTCGGGATTCACGCCAAAATGCTAGAAAACACTCTCACAGGAGGGGGTGGCCTCCCTTCCTCTTTGATACAGGTTTGAAAATGGTTTCCCATCTTAAAAAGTCAAATGCCCTGAGCGCTGAAATCAATACATCATGCTGTTTTTTTTTGACACATAGGATTGTAGCCCACCCTTGTTGTATGTGTTTTTTTTTCCAGCAAGACCATAAAGGCAATAATTAATTCAGGAAGCGAGGAATTATTTAGTGAGAAAAAGCTGCAAGACATAAGTTGAATGTTGTAGCCTTTAGAGCTCAGTGCCCATGAGGGATCGCGCCAGATTTTTTTTTGCATAATTGCACACTAAACCTTATTGCTCCTCCTCCAAAAGAACACTTCACTGCCCCTCAATTCACCAAACTATTGTTGGGAAAAAATGTAAGTTATCATCAGCATGATGCAAGATCTGTTAATGAGAACAGATCTTGTCTAATAGGATTTAAATGAGAGGAAACACGCAAAATATTGAGGATAAAGTACTTTATTTTGAAATGATTGATGAACTCAACATTTATAAACTTTCAATGAGCATCAAGTAACGAGTGGAAATAAAGGAACTTTTACCTCAATTAGCAGATAACTTGATATTACACCCACTAGAAGCAGCTTCTTGCTGGAGCATTCCTCCCTCCTAATTACCACAGGCGTGTGTGGGACTAACTCTCCTCTCTCTCCTCTTCCCACAATGTGGGGGTGAGTCCAGACTTAAACTACCCACCAATAATTGGTCTGCTCTGAGGATCTATTCCCTGGTGCTTATATATAACAAGGAGAGTAGCTAATGTATTGGTGTCAGAGAAGGTTAAATGCCTACACTGGCATTAAAATGTAATTAAGCTTTTCTCACAGCTTGGAAAGAGAGAAAGAAACATGTATTGCATATCATAAACAAAAATAGCCGACACCCGATTTCTCCTTCTCTAATAATGCAGTTGTTCTGGAGATGAGAAATATTACAATTATGACAATATATAACATGAAATATTCATATACACCACTATGTTGCAGCCTGCTAAAAATAACACTACTTTCACAACAGCCTCTCTTGTTGGAGCGAAGGTCTCAGCACACACACACATGAACACGCATCTGAATCCCTTGGACATTGGGAGGCCAAGGCACAGCAACAGAGGGTTTTAAAAATGCAGGTTTAATTATTTGATCGTACCTGTGATCGCTTCCCCGCTAAACTAATAATGGCGTGAATGTGTGTTGGGGGTGTGTGCGTTGATTCCTGGGAGGCCGTGGGCTACAGAGGAGACGATTAACCATTTGCATTTAGATTGTGTGTTGACACACAATATAGACGTTCGGCCACATGATTCAGACATAGCAAAGGGCCCGAGAGATAGAAGTAGTCTATGGGGGCGTTTAGTGTGTGTGTATGTGTGTGTGTGTGCACATGTGGCTGTTTGTATGTACACACAGTCGAGGTGGTCTAGTGTTAATAGCCATGTCTATCTCTCTCCCCCCTCGGCTTTCTTCAGGTCTTTCCCCCTATCAGTGATGAAGGATTGGAGGATTCATTGCATTAGCTCCGCTGTAGCTTATTGCTTATTAGTTGGCCCCGACACCCCGAGGGGGAACACGGAGGTAAATATAAGGGGGATTTAAGGAGGTTGCATATAGTGAATGGATGGATTACACGATTATGAAGAGCCCTGCAGGGAGGATGTTAGGAGAGGCGACCAGCTGAGGAGAACACGAAAATACAGTTAGCAGAGGAGAACAGATAGGAGGAGGACACCTTGAATGTGCACTGATGGGAAAGAGACATTTATTCTTACTATAGTGGAGAAGTCAGTGTTGCTGTACTTTACTGTACTGCAGGGTTAGTGGTGCTGTGCTTTAGGCAAAGTCAGCATCACTGTTGTATGTATTCACAATATGGGTCTCATTTCTGTCAGGATAACATCTTACCTTTTACTTTATAGACTTGCTAGTTTCCTGTTTACACAGTCAGATTACAAGGAGCAACATGAGTCTTCATTGGAGTCTCGATGAATGGCTTATTGCCTGTAAATACATGTACATTTACAAACTATACCCAACGTCTTGCCTGCAGACATTACTGCCACTCATGCACTCAACTTGGTCGCTTTCCACATCCAGCCTCACTTTATCAAGCGGCAACTGCTCGTGAGACTGTTACTTCATCAGGTTGCAGTTATTGCCGGAGCAGGCCCTCTCACGATCTGTCGATGCAGCCGAGCGGCGATGACTTTGCGTGATAAATTCCTTCGTAGTGGCGGCCCGATCGATCAGCACGCGAAGCAAATGCAAGTTTGTTAAGTCGGCGTGGGAGATGAATGCAACACGTAGAATGCGCCCGGTTTGTCTGTATCGACTGTGCTGTTCAGTTGATATTTACAGAGCTCGGCTGTGTGAAACAGTTCATTAGCGTAATCTATCCCAGAGCATACACTTCTCTGTCATGCTGTCAAATAAGCCGCTTTGGTCTAAAGCTTTTTTTTTTAATCGATGCTCCTCGATGTTTCTTGTGTTTTCTTTTACTCACCTCAACTTACTTTCCTCGCTCAGATGAGTATTTTATTGATTTCAACCCTCAGAACATCTTTCCTTCGCTGCAAGAGTGGAGAGGTACTTTTGAAAAGTTAGATCCTGTTTTCAACCTTGATGGCTAAATAAGTCATGTGCACTGAGAAGATTGAGACAACGAGCAACATCGAGCCACATTGTCAGGATGTAACATCTTATTTAGAGGATCTGCAGCACATTTCCTCTTTCATTTTTCAGAGTTCTTCTTGGATAGCTTCATAAATAATGATTGAATGGATGAATAATGGAAAGAAACAATGAAAATCAAAAGGACATTCTTCAAACTTTCAAAGAACTTTTTGCTGTGAGTATCTGAAGTACCTCTTTCAAAAATGTCTTAAATTTCACTTTGAGAAGTTTTAAAGTCTTTTTTTCTTAAACCTGCATTAACTTATTTGTTTGGCCACTTGGGGGCTGCAGAAACAAATTGTGAATGCAACATTGACATATCATCACCTTCTAAATTGATATCACATTTTTCAATCATTTTAGATTATTATACAAATATTGATTTCAGCAGCTTTAAAATTATATTTTGCATTTGTATTTAGCCACGTTAGCAGCGCCTCTGAAAGTCTTGACAGCTGGATTGCCATGAATTTTGGTGCAGACATTCACTACCCCTCAGGATGAATTCTAATAACTCTAACGATCCCCTTACTTTTCATCTCGTGCCATCAGGTCAAAATTGGTTTGGCTAATTACCAAATACCTGCACATGTAATGGCATTCCCATCCGTCTCTGCTGTACTTGGAGTTTAGCACTAATTAGCTAATGTTAGTATACAAATATGCTAAGATTATTCCTTTAAACATCAGTGTACTATCATTGTCACTGAGCTTGTCAAATTGTATATATGATGTTATATGTATATGTTCTTTTCTAACCTAAATATGCAACACAGTAAGCAGCTTTTATTCATTTTCTGTTAATTCATCAGATTTATATTGTTCAGCTTTAAGCAGCCTTTCACCTACTTTCTCCTCAGCATGATTGGCCCACAGGCCCCAGTAACTTAACTACAACATCACAGTGCAGCTTCTCATAAACCCAGATCAATTACCCCGAGTGGGACCTGATTTTTGTCTCATTTCCTGTCCTCGTTTTTCACAGCTTCACAGGGACTGTAGAAGAAGAGAGCACCATCTGTGCACCTTTGCCCAAACAGAGAAAAAAAAGAAAACACACCCTCTTCGTGTTTAAGATAATCTCATGGAGGCACTTCTTTTTGTGGAAATCCTCTTGCCACCGAAATCAATTTGCTTTCATCAGGCCTAATGACACTTGGCTAGGGCTCCCATTTCCAAGTCGGCCATTCAGGGAGCTATTCATTGAGGATGAAGCAACTTGGTGAAAACACTTCAGTATCCAATGATCCATATGGTCAATAGACTTTGTTAAAGGGATCAAAAGAAGTGCACAGTCCAATCTCTGCTTTTAAAGTGTCAGGATTTACTCAAGTGCCTTTAATTACTCATGCTTGACTCAAATATTTCACATGTACATGGTCCTTTGCACCATTCGTCTATTCTATAAAATACAGCTGATAAGTTACACATGAGCTGCTTTATCTCAATTTCAGCAACAATTGATCAGAAATTCAACCAGCTGCATTGATGATGTTTGACAGACTTCAATTCTAAAAGATATGGAACAAATTGTTCCTTCATATTGTTCATAAATGTGTTGTTCATATGATCTACAGCAGAGTTGTGAACAATGCTTAAGAATGAGAGTTTACAGCCAAGCCAGCAGCTCTCTGAGGCTTGAGCTAAAGGTAAGCATGCTAATACGCTCATGACATCTTTACCATTGTGGTTTAGTTTGTTTAGTCTGTCAAAACCCTAATAAGTGATAAGACAAATTTAACCTTTGACCCGATGATGGCACTCATGGCATAATAAACTGAAAACACAGGATTAGAACGTGCTGACATTCTCAGCCTCTCTGACTTGTCTAATAGTCACAAAAGTGATCAAAACACTGACCACATTTCAAAAAGTATTTATTAAGAAACAAGCAAGTGAGTAAAGAACAGATGCTGCTGAACCTGCAGGTCTGTATCCAGCTGCATCCTCTTGACCACATGCTGGTCTCTTGGTGTCCACAGTTCATCTCCATCACCTGCTTAAGCACCTTAAGCCAGATTGATATGTTGTATCCTGAGCATTAAACCCAGTCTCATGAGCGAACTCCTCATGAGTCTTGAATCTTCCAGAGTGTTTTTGGAAGTAATAGTCCGTTGGCACAGTCAGCTGGCCAGCCCTGAGTTTTCGGCGATGAAGCTTGGTACGTTGTAGTCAATCTCCTCGGGATAGACTGGGATGACATCATTAAAGGGAATGAGCAGCTTGCCTTCTGGTGCTGTGTACCAGGTGGTCTGCATACAGACACCAGGCTGAACAGCATACACACAATGCGGCAGGCCAAAGCAAATCATTTTCACTTTCAGAAGTTGATGCCGGTCCACAACCATAATATTGTCAGGTTTTGAGGTTTGCATGAACAATTTCCATGGAGCTCAGGTGGGAAAGGGCTGTGGCCAATTGAAATATAATTGGACGCAGCCCTGTCATGGTAAGACCCTGGTTGTTTCTGTCCTCCAACACACGCTTTGATCAGGTAGTTCAAAGTTAAGGCAGATATGATCTTTGTCAAAGAAAAAGGCGTTCAACCTCACGATGTTGCAAGTGTGTGGATCCAAGATGGCAAATTTTTCAAGCTGAGCCGCCCTCCAGAGGAAAAGCCTCCAGCTTGTGTGCTCTCTTTATCTGTAGGTTGACTGTATGGAAGAAGAGGAGCAGAGAATATGAATATAACACAAAGTCACATATGTCTAATAGAGCAAAGACAACAGTACTTCTTCCTGGTTTTGGAATCAAACCGATGATGCTCCATTTATGTGGCATGCTCAGTAACCATTTGGCCAACAAGGCTCCCCATGTAGCTTTTTAATTGAACATTTTAAAGAAATCTAGTCTGTGCAAAAAAGCTATTTTTCATTCACGTCTTTTGCTCTGCTCAAGGGAGCTTTGTATCTCCCGAGCAGAGCAGAGACGGTATTCCCAGCACAACACTCGAAACCACTAAACCCACCAGGACGCCTGCAGTAAACCAGTAATAACTGAGCGAGATAAGGAGCAGTCAGCCAGATCAATAGTTGAGCACATCACCGGCTAATCAAAGCCTTCACCCCACAGGAGAGACTGAAACAGAATATGTTTGTCTCTCAGGATAAACCAGGTGTCAGATCGACTGGATTATGAAACCAGCTGCAACCGACGCTCTTGTCACCGCCGAGACGGAGAAAAGCTGCTCGAAAAGAACTGTTTCAAAGCATCACCCTCACATTTCTTATCTGTCTTGTGATATATGAGGTGACTATAAAAAATATATAAAAGCAAAAAAAAATTAAATCAGACATTTTGTAGGAGCTATCTTTTTTTTGTTTTCTCAGGGAACATTTGGAAGAAACTGCTTAAAATGTAAAAAACAATTGTGCTGGAAGGCTTCAGAATTTTATATTTAATCAGGTTTTCAGAATTTAAGAAGAACATAAAAAAAGAGAAACTCTCTCTTTCCACATGATCAGGCTCTCTGCCAGTGGGTCTGTGGGCTGTGCAGGGTGGGTTACAGGGTGTCAACCTTAACAGCCATCTTCCCCCTATAAAGGCCTGTGTGGAGGAGGGGGGGCCTGAAAATCCTAGAAAGCTGTTAGCTCCTCTCATCCATATAACATCTTCTCCCAGCACCGTCCCACAGAGGAACACAGCTTTTTTCCTTCCCTGCCATCCCAACCTCTTCTGTATGTATTCTGTTCCAATTATCTCAAGTGTTAAATCTGTGTTGGGACTGGTCCTCTGAATATTTTATAATAGCTCATTAGGTGCGAGTTAAGCCACTTTTACTGTTGCTGACACCGCTCAGCAGGAGTTTTCATTCTGACATAGCAGCTCTTTACGTTGTAGTGGCGGTAAAAAAAAAAAAAAAAAAAAAAGCATTGGCAGCAGGTCTCTGTTCGAAAAGAGACAGGTCTGTAGCGTCTGGGTGACGAGTAGAGTAAAACTTAATAACCTACATTTGATGTCAGAGTCAACAAGTCTAACTACTGATTCAAACTTAAAAAAGGGGCAAAGCGTGTGTGCACAGGTTCCTTTTGTCCTCAACATGCAAGAGGTTGAATTGTGTTGTGCGGAGAATGAATTACAAGAAAGTACAGGTTTTGCGTGCCAGGCCTTGAAAGCGACACGAGAATAAGAGGAGAGTAATTCAGCAGAGGAGAAAGGATAGTGTTGAAATTTCTATGTTTGAAACGGAGGTTTCACGGGATTACAGTTGGTCGTCCTTCGTGAGGAAGAGACATTGAAAAATATCCATTTTGTTAATTAGAAGTCTGAATGAGCCATTAGCGCATAATTGAGGCCAAGAATAGGGGTTTAATGAATGGAAAATTATCAGTCATTACCCCACCCTAATCAGTCATTTATTCCGTAATAAGACACAACTCTTGATTGTGCCGCATTTTATAATATATGACAGACTCAGCAGTTGTTGGCGCCACAAACAACACTGATTGATCAAATCTACATCTGCAGGACGTTCGCTCAGCAACAACACACAGAGAGTTTGCTGATTGTTTTTTCCTCTTATTTTGCTGTGCGTGTGTATTTTTTTCTTTACATTCTTTACAGTAATAAGGTGAGAAACATTCATACCTGGGAGCGACCCAGTATAACAGCCTTACTCTGTTTACCACTTCTCGACTTCGCTGGAGCAACGGGGGGTTAATTGCCACGCTCAAGGGCCCCTGAGTGGTAGCTGCTGAGGTAGGAGGGGCCATTACTCATTCAGCGCTGAGGCTTTCCCCACTAGGTGTAGAGATTCAAATGAGCAGATTATCAAACAGAGACATGCTTAACCAACCTTTAGGCTACATTCATCCTGATTAGTTAAAAATGATGTATTTTGAAATATCCCACCCACGTCCTTATCTTGACGACACCTTAAGCACAATTAGAAGATTATGTGCCAGTAAAAAATGTCATTCATTGATCAGATTCAACATCTAGTCTGAGAAAAGTCATGAGCAAAGACTGATCATTCGCTCCTCTAAAAAGTGATTACCCATTCAGAATGTAGCAACCGTTACTAGGCATGACAGGTTTATAAAACCTTGGATTTATGGTAATAAATCAAGCGGGAAGTGGTGTCACTTTCTCATAAGCTTACAAACAATCAGGCCTTTTTTTTTTTGCCTGCCAACCATTAGGAAGACGGCAAGTTTTCAGGCCTGGAAGCTACAGCCAGTATTTATACAGGCTATGATAGGAACAAAGATACCTGGCATTTCAAGAGAAAATGCTCAGTTAATTTTACAGTTAAAGTTGTTTTTAGATTGATCTCATACACAACCAAAACGTGTCATTATGAATAATCGGGAAACACTGACAAAGTGAGAAACTACTTTTGAACTTTAAACGCTACATCAAATAAGCCACAGACACACTGCATTTCTAAGCTTTTCTTCTTATAATGGAGCTTTTGCTGAGGCACAACCAAGTTGTTTTTTTTTTTTATAATGGCACACACTGTATAATCACACTGAAGGACACACACAGTCAACACCCAAACACACACACGAAATGTCACCCACTTCCCGTCACGTCGTCTAAACCGGCGTCTCGCTAAAGAACACCTGACTTTGTTCTAGTCTCGCTCATTCGCAGCTGCTTCAAAGGCATCGTCAGATTAAAGAGAGCCGGGATAGCACGCTTTTTCATCTGCGCTGCAGAGCAGCACCGGGCCGCTCAGCTGTTGGAATTTGAATGAGACAGATCTAGATGAGAAGAATGGTTGAAGAGGAGTCAGGATATATGGATTTCACATATTCGCGTTTATATGTTTGGAGCAACATCCTGCTGTGAGGATGGCTGGAGATTTTAGAGAATAAACAGCTGTAAAGTTTCCTTCAAACACAGAACAAACTCTTCTACAAACATTAACTACTGATGAACAAAATCCTCTGGGTGTCTTCCTCATGAACCTGCAGCACCTGTGCAATATGTGCTTTTTTTTCTTTTTAATGAAATATCAATGGAAGTTACCTGGACTGAACCTTTCTTTTAATAACATTCACACATTTTTGTAGAGAATAAACCAATGAGCTACATCATGTTAATTACTGAGCTTTAGAGGTGTCTAAAATGTCAAACTATCATCATGCACTAAATGGTTCAACTCCTGGTCTGAATCTGCTTATGATGATGCCTTTGCTCAGATAATTAGGTAATTAACAGCAGTGACTGTATCTATCAATAACCGCATTTAATTTATAGCCCCATGTCTCTGGATCTAAAATATTGACTTTTCAAACTTATATTGTTTTTTCGGTAACACTTTATTTGACCAGTGATTATAATGCATTATAAAGAGTTTTAATATATGACAACTATGATAATTATAATACCCTTTGATCCTTGCAACAAAATCAGTTAGCAAGGGACCAGCAATCATGAAGTATTATAATACTTGACCTTATAAGCCATTATAAAATGCTCTATAATGTGTTATGCTCATTGTTATAAAGCCTTATGATTAGTTATGAGTGTTTATAATGATAGTTATACACGTTTATAAGCATATCATAAATATATGTATAATGCATTATCTATGTGGGAATTGTCAGTGAGTTGCCAACAGTTATAATGTATTATAATACCTGACCTTATAAGTGATGATAAAATGCTTTATAGTGTGTTATGATTATTGCTATACAGCATTATGATCACTTATGAGTGTTTATAACTATAGTTATACAGTGCTATAATGTCATTATAATGCATTATAAATACATTTATAATGCGTTATAGAGATAGGCGTCAAATAAAGTGTTACCGTTTTTTCTTTCTTTTTTGGGAGAGAACACTGGGTTTTCTATGTTCACATCAGTTCTGAAATATTGGAACAAGGACATGTCTCCTTTGAACAAACGTATTCCTTATTCTTAGAATTTTTTTTTTTTTATCATGTCTTGATCCCCAAAGCTTACATGCAACCTAAGCTTAATGCCTCAGCATTAAGCTGTGTATTTTGGTCATGCCATTGTGCTTCATACGTGCATGGAAATCCAAGCCAATTTCATTGTGGGCCACTACACCATACCACTGTGACAGATCAACATTCAAATACATTCAATTATCTTTGCTATGCACATTGGGATTAATCATTTATAATGCTAGGTTGACTACGGCGAATTATTCCTCAGTTCCTGTGCCACTTCTGTCACACAGATAGAACTGGTGGGATATTATACAGGGAGATGGGTAGCTGTGAGAAAAGTGGGTGCAGTGCTTACCTGATTTAATATTATGCATAAAAGCGCTGGCGATGGGGATACCAGTCTGATGTCTCTCATTAATTCTTCAGTTCAGTGGGCTGTGGACAGACACAGCAGATTGACAGGGGATGAGGAGACTTCACCGGCGTCTCCTTAATGCTTTGAAATGGGAGTATAGTTTAGCTTTGATGCCTCCTATTGCTAAATGGACATGCACCCCCCCATAGACACACAGCCTCTGTGCACCCGCGTCCCACCCCCCACACACACTGTCAGTCATCCCAGTGTGAATACATGAATACTGTAAACTGTAGCGACAGGGTAAATTACTCTCTGCGCCATCAAGCCACAAAACATCAAAATGCTTTATGATTTCCTCCGAGTGTGAATATGGAGATCAGGAGACTTGGTGTGGTGCAGCCTGGAGGCAGGTGTGGTACTTTTCCAGGTGCAGCAATCATTGCAGTTCTCATTGAATTCTCCCATGTGCTCAATTAAGAATCATTTTCTATATAAATTGCTCCCAAATAGACTCCATGTTTTTAAAGTGTAGCTGGCTGCACAGTATTGATCAGGGGCAGCACTTAGAACGATTTTACCGCCTTATGTACCTTAGTCAAGCAACCTAGCTGCCTCTAATCATGCACACCTTGACTGACACCTCACACCCACGAGCACACAGGATCGAATGTGTTGTTGCCTGCAGAGAACAACACATTCGCCTCACAGTTTTGTATTTTAGAGCAGGGAGATGTAAGTGCTGCTCCTGCGCCTCTCAAATCCAAACATGTAATCCGCTGGCCTGCATGCATAATGCATGGTGGGTATGATGGAGACATTGCTCACTGTGGACTGGGCCACATTCAAACTGAATTACTGAAAACTTCTGCAACTCTGAGAGCAGGAGGGAGGATAGCAGAAAACTGATATGGCTGATATGGATTTTTCCAACAGAAAATAAATAACAAGAAGGTCACCGGGCACAAACATGTTCACTCCTTTTGAAGGGTCCTTGGCAATGAACTGGCTCAGTGTATGGAGGTCATCTACTGAATGCAAACATGTTTTAACAAGACTATCATGCAGGTTCTGTTAAGCTTGGACGAGCAGTATTTGGTTATGCACTCAAGCCTGGACAAATATGGGGATAATTGAAAAGTTTGACCCGATGATGGTGCGTATTCATAAGTTATCCTGAAGGGGGTGTGAATGTCAGTGCCAAATTTCACGGAAATCCATCCAATAATTGTTGAGACATTTTACTCAAAACCACGTCAAACTCATGCTGGGGCTAGAAGAAATCACTAAAGTCATTAGGGTACATCCTCTGGGGACTATGGCTATACATACAGTGTATTTTCATGGCCTCCATCCAATAGTTGTTGAGATATTTTAATCTAGGGCCTAGACAAAAAATCTTCAGTGTAAAGGTCCTTACACACCGGGAGAGTTTTTTCGTGCAATTAAAATTGGACGTCAATTTTTTTTACTGAACTTGTATCCTGTCAATACAAGCGTTCACATCAGCAACGTTATCTCGTCCGGCGATATTGCGGCATTTGTTTTTTCGCATCAAAGTTCACTGGCGTATCCAACATGGCTGACCGGCTGATTGTTTACGTGTCGGAGAAAAGAGTGCTTTTTAATAAAAAACATAAATATTACAAGGATAACGACCTGAAGCACAACTTGTGGAGAGTCATAGCATCGGATCTTGCATATGACGATGGTGTGTGTGCTTAAACAGTTTGTTAAACGTCTTTGTTTTAATTTTCATCTATGCTAAGTAAGCTCGTAAGCTGACCTGTTCAGATAAAACATACACTACCATGTGCTACGTTTCTTTTTCTCTTTAGAAAGCAAAAGGAGCACCAATTCGCCATCACTTGAGGTTGAAGTAGACTCCATTTTCGTCCTCTCGCTTCCTCCTGGGACGCGTCTTTTTTTCCCCATCAGAAAGTTGCAAAATCGCATCGCACTTGATATGTATAGTCAGGCGCGTTGCAATTTCGCGTCGTATACTCTCGTCGTTCCCGGTGTGTAAGGACCTTAAGGGTTACATATTGACACGTGAAGGCAAAATCCAACAAAAGTAATAACTGACTAAATCTTTTTTAATCTCTTTTTATTATCTTTTTCTTACAAATATCACCATCAACAAATACTGAACCAAGGCCTCTTCAATGGACTTTACAGTGAAAAGCAGCAGGTTTTGAGTTGAAAGGCTGCAATACGATACAGAGCCTTGAAACGTGTTGGCCTTTCAAGGGTAGCCACTTAACGTGAAACATTTATCGGACGGACCATAAAAATTAATTTACAATAAATAGAAAATAACAAACAATATAAATATGAATCTATTTAACATTTTGAACATAATTCACACATTTATGGTTCATAAGGTTAAGACTCAAGGGCTACTCAAGCCAATATTTGAATTAACAAGGTATTCAACCACTTGATGGATCAGAGCTTTGACTGCAGGTTGAGGTAAGACTGTATCAAACAAGCCCTCCAAGCTCATGAATAATATGAGCTTTTCAGATAGCATAATGATATTTCCAGTGCTTTAAATTGAGTGCTCTAAATTTTTCAGACTCTGACTCAAGTGACATTATCAACACAAAGACAGTGTTTGAATTGTGGGGTTGTTGTCCGTCTGGGAGTTCACAAAGTGTCTCTTTGTGTGACATACAATGCAGGCTACAGTACAATCAAATAGTGTCAATTCTGTCCTCGATGATTTGGTGATACGAACATAAATAAGAAATTACAATAAAATGCTTACAGTACATTGACATTCAGTGTAGAAAAATTCCTTACAAAAAGTTACAGAGTTTACAAAGTGTGAAAAATATTGTATTTTCCCCCTTATAAAAAAAATGCCACCTTGAACGAGGCAAGTGAAGTCGCTTCATATATAATGAAACAGAAGAGATGAGAATATGGAGACACAGTACACAGGAAATATGAAGTTTATGTGTTGGTTCTTCACTTCTTTGTGTGAATCTGTTTGAACCAGTATGCTACTAAAGTCATCTGCGATCAGAAGCCAGTGCGTTACCAAAAAGCCAGAGTAAAAACAGTGAAAAGTTTCGGATGGCTGAGGTTTTGTGATGATAGAATTAAAGTATTCAGACATTCTTATAAGTTGTCTTAGGGATGCTACAGAAGTCCTCAGCAGTGACATTTTAATTTAATTTCACAAACTGACATTTTTTACATAAAGCAGTAGATCCTGAAATGCAGGCTACCTGATATTAAAGTGTTCGGTACTTAAAAATACCAGTATGCAGTACTGTCTGTGTCCACTAGACAGTTGTGACAGATAGGAAGGCGTTATGTACTTTGGAGCCCTCTGGGACTCTAGCTCCATGGCTCATCAGCTCCTGGATGGTCATCCAGTTATCCAGGATCTTTTTGTTTCGTTTCTTCATCATCTTTTTGTGACTCAGCTCCAAGATATTGATCTCCTTCCTGCCCTCAGCTCCGCTTGCTGGCCCCTCCCTCAGACACTCGAGGCGACTCTTTTGCATGAACTCCCTTCTTTTCCTTTGCTCCCTCGCCCGCGCCAAGTGCTGCTTCCTCTCCTCTTTGCTCCAGTAGCGGCCCATCTTCATCTCACTCATAGCGTCATCGTCTGTGGTCATGCCTCCGCTCCTCTCCTCTCGAATCCTTAGCGCCCGCTCCCTCAGGATGCGATCACGAGCAGGCCTCCGGGCCACATAGCGAGTGCCGTCAGCCCGAACTTTAACCTTCCACTCTAGACGGGGTTCCCCAGGGCGCCCGCTCCGGTGCACGGGATCCCGACAGACGCTGAGCAGACTCAGCTGGCTCTGGGAATACTCCAGGGATGAGTGCTGTTGTAGCAGCTGCATGTAGCTCTGCAACACAGAGAACATTATTAGCACAGAGTTATCTTTAGGTACCTCACTCAAAGGCATATCAGTCTCTTCTTGATTGCACCTACCTGAAGTTGCCTGGATCCTCCCTGGCCTTGATAAGGAGTTGTCTGATATGAAGAACCGTAGGGAAGACCTCTCCTGGTATCTCTTGTCCTCCCTTTCTTTTCACACCTCTCATCGTCTGCAGGCAGGGCAGGGTCTGACTCAGACCGGGAAGGGTTGCTCTGGTCCGGGCTGCTGGAGATAACAGAGCCTGGGTCTGCTGGTCTGCTACGACTGGGTGTACCCTGGGGCTTGGGGATAGGAATGGGACTGGAGGGTGTGGAGGAAGCCAGTCTGAGGTTTTTCTGGTTAGTGATGCTGATGTGTCTCTGCAGAGAATGATCGGGAGATCTCTCCATACCTAAAGGTGTCGACCGTGAACTCTCCGCTGTGTTGTAGGCACTCGAGCTGTCTTTCTCTCGGATCTTATCGCTGTCCGACCTCTCTGGGTATTCGTGGATGTCGGCCAACCTGCCGTGTCGCTTTTGTCCGTCTAAGGGGCTCCGTCCCGGCGAGGATGCAGATTGTGAGGCGTTCAGCTGGTGGGACTGGCGGAGCTGATGCGCCTGCATGATGCTCTGGCACTCGAGCTCGATGCTGCGCAGTTCCTCATTTAGCATCCTCAACTCCTGCTCCACTCCAGTCCCTCCTCCAACACCATCTACATCATCTCTATCCCCTCCTCCTTGCTCAGTGAGACTACACTCTATACTGTGTCGAATCGAGTACACCCCGCACTCGCCTCCATTCCGGATTTGACACTTGAGCTCCAAGAGTTGCTGGAAGCGATTCTCTAAACCTAAGATCCCGCCTCCACCATTGCAAATACTGACTACTCCCTCATGGCCTTGGCCTTTGGACAATGTCCTCAGACCCTGGGAGTCCTGTGGCGCCACAGTCCCTCGTCTTGTGTGTGGATGCTCCGCCCGCCATCGTTCCCTCAGGGAATGGGCTGGCGTCCTCCTGTGGAGTCTGGCCAGCAGGGGTTGGTGTTCCGGACTGTCTGTGCTGCGTCCAAACCCACTGTCTTTGTCTTGATTGTTGGAGGAACAGGTAGCGGTGTCTGTCATCTCTTCTTCAGCTTGATGCTGGTTGTTGGAGAAAGATAAAAAGAGTTAGTCCTCCTCAAAGGCAAATTCATTCACTGGCTAGGGCTTCTTGTATTTGTTGCGGCACAGAACTTTGGTATATGCAGTGTGATGTGAAGGGAGAACGATCAACCAAGTATCATTAGGAATTACATCCGTATTGGACAATTCTGTCCCTTACGATATGGAATGCAGGAAGTTATGTGCCTTATATGTAGAGAGGCTGAGGGTTAGCATATTGGATGATGGGCATTAGTTTGACTTTCATGCTGGAGATCAGAGTTTTTCTTTTATTTACCATAACTTAAACCAGGTTCTTAACCATACCTTACTTGCCATAGCCATGATTTTTGTTTAACCACATCCAAGCCAAAGTTGACCTTCGTAGAAAGTCAAAATTTTTTTAATGGTTTTGTAGAATATCCAATATCGACATTCTTAGCATAAAGGTTGTAATGATGTTTCAGTTTACATAAATCGAATCCTGTGCTCTCACTATCCTTCCTTCTTGTATTTAGTCTCGCCTTCCTTCCTGCCTCATTACCATTCCTCGACACTTGTATTCGCCTTGGAAAATTTTCGTCTCTCGTTTTGATGTGTTTCTCCCGGCTTACGCTCTCACCTCGTCTCCCCTGTCAAAGTCATGTTCCTTCTGCTTCCTCCTCTCCTCCAGGATCTCCATCTTCAGCTCCTCCACAAGCTCCTGTTGCTCCTCATCAAGCCATACCTCCTCCTCCAGCTGCAATCACAACATCTTGTCAGAAACGCTGTCTTTCTCTGTGTATGTGTTGGTGTGTATGTAGTCGCTCCAGACAATCACGCTGACAGTTTGAAGCAATGGAAAAGGCACTTAGCGGGCAGCTGTTGTTATCGGACATGACAGAGGTTGTCAAGATAGGGCAGGGAGCTTGTGTAGGTGTGTGTGTGTTTACCTGGATTTCTGGTCTTGTCACCAGCAGTATGATGCTCCTTGCTTCTTCACTTGACAGCAAGGCAACAGCTTTCTCTCTGTCTTGCACTTCACAGCCATTAATCTGTACATCAAAGACAAGCATCAATGGCCGTGTTAAGAGGAACGAACTTGTAAAGTCCTAACCACATACCCAAAAAGGACAATCTGCACTTTTATCATCATCCATTTAGCTGACATGAATGAAAAGATGAGCGTAATACAACTAACCATTGTTCCCATTTTTGCAAGACACACCTTGAGTAATCACATGCTGACACCTTTTTCTCTCTCACTCTTTTCGCCCATTTTCTCCCTCCATTAGTCTCTTTTTCATACTTTTCTTGCCATCATTTCCACACGATCCCTCGGAAAGGCCTGGGTAGGCTGCACGCTTGGTAAGGAGAGTCAATTGCGAGCGCGTAGTCCGACCACACGAGAGTCTGCTCGCACCACACATCCAGACACACAATTAACTGTTCTTTGACAGGTGGCGTTCATCTTTTCCTCACTAGAGTAATGGGGCTGTCAGAAGAAGATAATAGGGCCAGGAGTACAGCAGGCCCTGCTCCCCACAATCATTCACACTACTGGGACGCAGAAACGCTATAGTGAGAGAATAGAGGTACTCAGAGTGTTACAGTATATACAATAAATATGGAGGAGAGGTAATGTTGGTGGAAATTGAGGACATATAGGATAACTATATCAAATCACATTTTTGCATTGTGTTTTATAATAATACTCTGTTAAATTATATTTATATAAACTAACAAGGATAAGTAAGAAATTCTTTTTTATTCTTCTTTATTATTTCTTTTTTGTTGGGGTGTCATTGCTCAGATTTACATCACATCACTGTAGAAGGTGATGCTCAAATGAGTTTTTATTCTGGACAATAGGTCAGTCACTTCTATGAACTGCATGATTGATCAATTTCCTTTCATTCATTTTGTCTTTTGTTTGTGGTATTTGTTACACAGTTTTGCCTTTTAAATCCTATTTGAAAATTATCTAGATTTTGCATTAAAAGTTGACTGTGTGTGTGGTTTCCAACTTCAGAAATGTTCGAAATGACATCCATTGTAATTCTGTTGGTTAAGTGCACTGCAGTTAGAGGCATGATGAGTTGTTCTTTGTGAAGTTGGGCGCTCTGTCATGCCAACAAGCTCATATTGAAAAAAAAAAAATCCATCATGTTGCTGAGTGCATGGCTTCAAAAGTAATGTGCTCATCTTTGCAAACTATAGGCTCATTTTCAAAAGATAGTTTTCTACTGCATTTTCTTTCCCCACTTGCAAACAAGCCTATACTGCTCTGCAATGCTGCGATTCCATCATTCAGGAAAAAGAGAGCTGAGACAGTCTTCAGTCACAGCTTATAGACTGTGTGCCTTCAGAGGTTTAAATAGGCTTTCAGGGTAACAGCTCCAGCCAATCAGAGGGAGGGTGGTCAGAGGCAGAAGGTGTTTTCAATGAACTCATCAACTGGTGAGGCCTACAAGAGAGTCCAATAAAAGTACATATACGTACACATATGCACCCACATGTAAGTACAAATCATGTGTACTTGGTAATACAAGAACACTGAGTGCACAAGAAAACTGGAGAGTACTACAGAGGTGAGAGCTGTTTTTACAAAGAGCTCTGTGCTGAAGACAAAAAACAAGAAACAGAGGATGTCTCATTAGTCTTAATGAGGGACTGTTCACCTTGGCTACACACACCTGGTGCCACTCACTGGGAAGCCTGGAATCATGAGTGCAAACACTTGTTAATTGTATTCTAGTGAGAAAACAGTGGGCCCTGAAACTGTTTTGTACTTGTAGTGGACTGAATCCAGCTACAATCCAAAAAAAAAGAAGAAGAAGAAGAGAGAGAGTAAATATAAGGTTGCAGCATTTCAGTTGAGAGCACTAACCACAATCCATGACCCCACAGGTGTTTTTGCATAATGAGACTGAGACAGAGAGGAGAGCTGGAGATGATGCAGTGCCTGGTGTAACTGCAACCAGGGACTTTAATTTCCCTGGTAAAACGAGGTGATTAAATATACATATGCCTGCCCAGACTGGAGACACCAGCAGCTTGGCTATCCTCTAAAAAGACTGCCGTGCATGTGGCTTGGAGGACCATGTCCAACACAGACAAAAGAAACAAGGAAATATGGTTTTGTTTTGCAAATGCACGGCTGTTAGAGAGTTAAACCAAGACGTGTTAAAAACCATGTGAGTTCATAATAAAAAAAAAAGGTGTGAATGCACTTGGATCACTGAGGTGAAAATAAGCACCTGTAGAATACGGTCTCCTTCCTTGATGCGTCCATCTCTGGCGGCTATACTGTTCGGCTCCACCTGCACAAAAGAACATGGAAATCAATGCTGACAGCCGGTCATTGTGTCTCTGAAACACGGCTGATGTACTACTCTCTCACCGCCGCTCTCTCATCTCTGCTGTCAGGAATGAAAGTCTGTTTTTTTTTCCATAAAGAGAAGATGCTTATTTTCCCGCTGACAACCTTGTATTTTACGTACAGGTGGGTTCTCACAGGTTCTTGGCGTTGCCTTGTATAAGAGCTTCTCATTCATCTTTAGTAGCTGGTGACACTGTGCTAACGTGTAAGTCCTTGACATCGCATAAAAGAAGCACGAGAGACAGGAAAGACAGTTGCAAGTGTTTATGGCACAGATTCTATTTTAGTTGAATGAATCAACAACTCACATCTTTCAAAATGCAACATAGTGGTGTGCAACAACACAGCAAGCCCCCAATAATCGTTTGATAAACTTTGTTGTTCTTGCATTGAAGATCAAGAGAGAGAGCTACACGTGGGGGGAGAAAAAAAAAGCCTGAGTGGAAATGGAGAAAAAAAAACATACTTCCCAAAGTCGCACAGATACTCTCCATACATACATTTTAATGAGGGGAATTAGCATTTTTATCCTTTTTATCAAACATACAAAAATAGATGCGTTCTGTCGGTGGGACGCTGCTTTCGCAATCTGTTGAGGTTCAGCAGGTGCCGGTGCTGTTTGTGGGTTTGTGTTCAGATTCTCCTGCTAATTGAAGACGAACAGGTGAAAAACTGGAGAAATAGCTGGTTGGATTCATGGAGTCCTATACAAGTAACTGCACACAGGCTGAAAGGAGCTCAATATATTACAGGGCTTCATATTCCTGTCATTTAAATCCTCATAGCAGCTCTTACTTTTCACACCCTCCCCTTTTCATTTCATAATGGGGCTGAAACTGCACCTGCACTCAGACTAGACTTTAATCTAATTCAGTTTACTGCTTAAATCCCTCATAATTTCATATAATGCAATAATTTGTTTTCATTTTGTCTTATCAACGAGAGGATGTTTTTTTTCCGAGCCGCAAATTATTAGAATTTTAAAGAGTCTCTGTAATATGTTCCCTCTTTGTTTTGTGTGTTTGGTATTCAGAGGGAGTTTAATAAATGGGAGAATGTGTCATTTCACTTAGTATGGAGGAGGGGGGGGGGGTGTCTGTCGCTCAGAGCTAATTAAAACCTTCAATTAAAACACGTTAAAGGAGGAGGAATGAGAATGGCAGGACGGGAATCACATTTCAAACCTGACTTCCTCTTTGGCCATGCGTGGCTCATTCAGAGTTGATATTTGACTGGCAGACGTTTTTTTCTCTCCTTCCTCCCTAATTCAGTTCGACTTGCTCCCTGCGCCAGGATGCAAAGATGGGAATTCAAATGGGATTTCACGCCATTTTTTTTCCTCCCTAACTTCCTGCTCCATAGGAAACTGATCACACGGCCCTGAGTTTGATTTAATGAACGTGCAGGCTTGTCTCTATCAGACTTCATCAGGGAGGGCTTGTTCATACTCCAGCGCTTCTCCGAGGTGGAGCATTTTATTTTACAGTACAGTAAATATCCATTTTGAAGATAATTGTGTGACAGGAAGAAGCAATAACCATAAAATCCTAAAAAGAAAATGAGGTAAGTGCCAATGTAAGAGGACCGAATAATGGGCCCTGACCTGGCTGACATAGATGCCGGTGTCCTCCTCGTCGTCAGTCCTGTAGCACAGAGTCAAGCCAAGCTTCTCCTGGCTGTTCTGCCGACACAGCTCCACCTCCTGTTACAACACACACAAATTATGTTTTAAACCAAACACGTTTTCCCATGGTGCACCTGTTCGGAGACTACATTTCCCCCAGTGGATTTGATGGATTCCAAAACCGTGTCGGTTCAAACATGGAGTTTATTCATCTGTTTTACAGAACAGCTGAAATGATACCACCCATGGGAGATGAGTCCAACTTGATTGTTATGCTCTATGTTACTGTTACTAATCACTTTTGGGAGGGTTTTGTTGTTCAGTAGTAGAGAATTTGCTCTGGGCAAAAAGAATCTGTGTTGACTTTCTACTGATGTACTATATCCAAGCAAACCTCAGCTGTTTAGCTCACTCTCTCTTTTCCACACATGCACAGGTTTGCAATTATATTCTTATGCAGACTGTTGTATAGTGCATTCACAAGCCTCTAAGCCTGACCATGACCATGACAGTTACACTCCTCACCATAAACATAGCCAGCAAGAGCATTAGTCCAGATACATTTGCTAGATGTATACTTGAGGTAAAATGGAATTAATTACATTAAAATGCAGCCGATAGATTGAAAGGAAATGTTTCTTCTTTATGTTGATGAAAAATATAATCAGAGCTGCATTATGATTCTGAATTTAAAACATATTCACCATTGCAAATTATTTGAATATGGACATGACATTTTTACAAGACATGGATGCAAAATTACATTCAATAAAAACAGCAAAAGCCTTAAAACTGTTTGCCATAAAAACAGCATCGGAACTGCAGGTAACCGCTCCTTTCCCATTGCACAGTCATTTGTTTTCATTGTTAATATGGATTTGAATTAAAAATATGGATTACTGTGGCTTTGAGGATGTCTATAGAATATCTGTTTGAGGTAAACTTCCATAACTTCAATGGAGAGCAGGACAAAGCTGCTCCACTCATTGCTGCCATTTAAACAGAATACAAAGATTTTTTTTTTCAGTTCCAAACAGGTTTAGTCTACTTGTTTAACTACATAGAGTTGCCTGCTGCTTGAACTTCACCCAGATTGAGACAAACAGCTGCAGACGTCACCACACTAGAAGTCAACCCAGCGCAATAATTGAACGTGTCCACATACACAATAGCATGTAACTTACAGTGATAAAATTTAGAAACACACATGCAGCCCCAGCCCCAGCATGTGTTCTGTACATCAATGGAATAACAGGCTGTTTGCACCCAGCGTGTGGCAACATACAGGGCAGGTCTTTGATGGCTATTGTGGTGATATTTTATCGGCTGGTGCCTTCCCACAGGAAATTTATCTAAATTTGTCCTGACTAGCTATTGGCTGCTTTTGATCCCTGCTGTGCATAAAGGTAATCACATAAAGATAACTCTGGGGGGTAATCTTTGTTAACCCCTAATGCTGCCAAATTCATTTCAGCATGGTGAGGTTGTCAAAGGATGGAAGTGGGGTAAAAAGGGGATGAGGGTGGGGGGCAAGAATTAAGCCCCAACCCCCATTTTTTTCTGTCATGGGAAACCTCGATAGCAGAGATTGACAGGGGAAGTAATTAATTTCTGTGGCATTTAACCCCCTGTGCCGACAGCCCTGACCTTCAAAAGGTTGGGGTGTGTTAGGAGTTTAGTAACAATCATACACTGGTCTCGACTACCCACGCTCACCAGTTTACTTCACTGGCTGATTCGTACAAACCCTGACAGTGAAATAACAGCTGCATACAGTGAGATCAGATAGCGCTGATGCCTTAATGTCAGTGCACATTGGGTGGTTTGTTGGGTTCAGTCAGTTATCATGGTGTAAAGCCCACTAGTGAATGGCCTCCAGATGCGTGGAGCCGTGGGCGCCGAATCTGTAGAGAGGCTCGATTAGTGATGATTGGATCCTAATATGTACCACTGTGGGGTTTAATTTATGGCACAGCAGTGGCATCTAACTAATTTCACATGGCTTATAATGCATTGTGACAATTGATGGAATCTACCCTCTTAATTTACAATCTGTGTTTTCTCAGTTTTCAGTGGGAGTGATCGTATTTACCACACGCTACTAACGTATATGAGGAATAAACACATATGACAATAGGTGGCACCCTGTCTGCCAGAGCCACATTAAACATCTGTCGGTAACATTTCAGTTTAATATGCACATAACAGTTACTTCACTGCCATTTCTAATGTTCATTGGCTCATTGTTTCCACTTTGCAGATGATGACATCCTTTCAGCCGTCACTATTTTATGATGACAGCCTTTAAAGTAAAGTGATGATAATTCAGTCATTCAGGAAAAGCTTGCAAATTATTTCTAATGACAGGTTTCCAATTGATACTGTGCTTTGTTATTTTTAAGCTTTTTTCAGAATTTTTTTTTAAAGAAATTGTTCATCTGCTCCAGTGCTACATGGTCAATGCAAACCAATTTGGTGGCACGATATGGGAGCACGTCTGCTGACAACCTCAACACAAACCAATAGATTTTGGGCAGAGTGATAGATTTTTAAAGCTTGACAAAATAACCCTGATGATACCATCGCAGTTATCTCGGATTGGGTTAAAGACGATTGATTTTTAACAGAAAAAACTGGATTACGATCTGGTGTTTTTAAAAGGTGTGGGCATTGATCAGCCAGGGAGTGTTTAACAAAAGATGGTGTATCATGGTGATAACAGCATTTTGGTGCTTGGCTGATACCAGAGAATAAAAGCCTGGATATTTTGGCCTGTGCTGTATTGATTTTGATCATTTTTCATTTATTCTGTTTCTTTTCGGTGCCCTAACATTACGGAAGTGCAAAATCACAGGTGTGTCCTTTTTTTTTAAAAGTTTATCACTGCTTGATATCTTTCTGCTGTGTTTGATCTCATTTCATACTTGCAGTGACAAAGCTCAGTTAGACTTTTTATTCTTGCACCAGCCTTTGCATACCAATATTTTTTTTGTTGTTTTTGAGGAAGAAAAAAAAAGCAGCCTTTGATGTTTGGCACCCGTTGACGATCCATAATTAAGACATGTTTATTTTGAATAATTTGGCAAACAGCAAACTGGCTGCTTCCTGGCTCACTGGTACCACTTTATTAACTACACTGTGAACCTGGTCACCAAACAGAACGTTCATTAAAATCATTAAAAACATTACTTTGCCTTGGAAGCAGATATTAACATCCAAAAAGGCGTTGCAACTGTTGAGACCATGATTAATTTAAATATTCCACAACAGTATTTTTAGTAGCTCTGGGAATTAGATTTGGGACTTGTAACAGATTGCTATAAGTTTGTATTCTAACAATGAAAGCATCCTTGGCAATACTATAGTTTGTCAGAAGTAGCAGGAATATTTTGACAGCAGGAGAACCCATGTGGACAATCAGCTGGAAGTGAAGCTAAACCTGTCAGAAGTAATGTTCCTGGGAAGCCCTGTTCTGTTTCATGCGAGAGAAAAGCCATTCATGTTTCAGTTAGACACACATGGATGGACAGAGGTAAGTGAGGATGGCTCATTTGGTGTGTGTATGTCTGACAGGTGAAGGTGGGGATGGGGGTGGGGGTTTGGCTTTATGTGTGTGTGTACATTAAGCTGACCTGACTGGTTTGATACTACTGCTATTACCACACACAAGACCTCCGCCCACCCCGGCTCCCACCCCCCCGACACACACGGGAGGCTCTTTCATCCAGATGACGCCGTAAGGTAAGGCCACAGCTGGCAGCAGAGGAATCCTAATGACCCACAATGCAGTTCACTGAACCAGGAAGCGCCTATTAAACCAGGAGGGACCACTGACAGCAGCAAACATCACCCATCACTGTCACCCAGAATGACCTCGAGGTCCACTGTCTGTGTGGCATGATGCATCTGCTATAATGCAGACACTTGTGGGCACACATAGAGCACAGAATACCATTTTCTGATACATAAGATGATACACCTTCAGCAAACATGGCTGGAGCTACTCACTGACTGAAATATATGAGAAAATAAAACAGCAGGCACATTTTATTTAGTTATGTATTTTAAGTGCGCAGAATTTGAAAAAATGATTCTCTATTTATAAGTCTCATAATATTTGAGTCAAAATGAACAATTTTCGATAAATTAGTCAGTTGTGATTCAAACAGACAGTTTCACAAAGGTCAATAGAGTTTGTCAATGAAGTCACTTTGAGCACATGAGTTGAGTGAGATATCTAACTTTTGTGTGAACTGTCATGAAATATGGTTCAGACATTCATGGTCCCCAGAGAATGAATCATAACTTTGATGATCCCCTGACTTTTCAACAGGTCAAACATTTCAATTTTTGGGCAGCATTTTGTTTTTTTTGTGTTGTTTGACCTAATAACAACAAAAGGAAAATGGCATCAGCTTATATTGTCTTTAGCACTAATTACCTAATATTATCATGTTTACATGCTAAAGTAAGATGATGAACAGGGATAACATTACCTGCCAAACATCTCTGTAGTCTGTAGATATAAGTTCATGTATTAAACATTGATCCTGCAGAAGAAGAGTGTGTTGAGTGCCTCTTATTTAGAACTGAGGTCACGTACAGTATTTCGAGTCCTGTCTACCATAAACTGGAGTAGAAATACAGTACATAAGACTGATTAAATACATACCATAGATGTTGTAATCCAATTAATTAATCATTGCAAGGTCATAACATCCAAACCTGGAAACTACTTTTTAACAATCATGTTGTGGGCCGGGGATTGAAATTCCGCCAAATCCATTCTGATACCGGTGAGTGCTTTCTTTTTTAACCACATAACATACTCACAATTTCTCTTCAGCTTTAAGTGGCCGTCTGAAAAGGGGAACAAACAATTCCGAAGGACGGCACATGAAGAAAGGGAAACTAACAGGCTATAAATGAAACACACTGGTAATTCAACAGGGAGGCCTTTCAGAGAGGGGCTTTCTTTTGGTACCATTATATGAAGAATGGCCTTCCGTCTTAAACCCAGGGACTTTGCTATGCTACACAAAACAATCTGAAGAGTAGGTGCAGTTTTCACGAGGGGCAGCCAATTTTCTCGTATTATGGTCGCAGCAGTAATTTTTCTTCTATTGTTATGGGACCTGTGAGCATCACACGTCAGGGCTAACCTTGGATGATCTCCTGGGATTGCATGTTACTAACACAAGAGTGGCCTCATGTCCGACTGCATCAATGGGAAAAAATTAAACCTTTTCACTGTAGCGACAATAGCTCGGAAATCTAAAGACACAAATGAGCATTTCTGTATAAATACTGTCTGTGAGTCCTCAGGCTTTATATGAGTTTGATTCAGCTTTATCACCTTCATTGAGTCTTCATTGGAAAATAATACTCTGCGAGTCACTATTGAGCTCCCAGTCTGTTGAAGATATCTTTTCCAGCACCCATTAAAAAAAGGAAAAATAAAAGTACCAAAGTCTGATTAATTGCCCAAAATGGAAAGGGTTAATCCTCTGGGGAGCATAAATGTGAAGAGTCAGCCCAGTATGATGCCAACCCATGTAATAGACACATCAATCTGATAGAAGATAATATGTTAGAGTCAGGTTTTGCGATAATGATGGGAGCAAATGATGAACATAGTTTAAAGAGACGATGACAAAGTCCATGTTGGGAGGAAGTTAAGGGTGGATTTTGAGACAGGAGACTGGGTTTTGAATCCTGTGTGAAACCTATAGTCAATGTTGAGAGCTTTAGGGAAGTCGACATTTTAACCCAAATACCAGATATTGCATATTTAATTTTGCTAACTTGATTGTGGAATAATAATTAATGAAATGAAATGAAATAATGAAAATTTACACTACATTTCATAACAATCTTGTTGTAAAGTCTTGTTCTATATCGAAGTTGTGAATGGATTGTGAAGGAGGCAGAAACATGTTGCACTGACCCAGCACAGTATAGTGTTGTACAACTGTATAGCAGGACGATTCAAAACTGTACCTCATATTCATATTCTTCAGTCCTCTCCACCTCTGCTGGGGTATTGGACAGATACTCTGGACATTCATAATACTCATGCTCCATGGTGTGGATGGAATGACAACTAGAGAGAAAAAAGAAGAAGAGACAGCTCTGTTGAAGGTCATTCATTTATCTTCCCATATGCATGTGTGCTTCATGTTTATTATCTTAACTAGCTATCTCTACAGTCCAAGAATAAAGGAAGTAGTCTGCGGCAGGAGTAGCACTAAATATCCTATCATATAAACATATCCTGATAATTAAAAGTTATCTTGTTTTGTATATTTTAAATTCTTAGTCACTATCTAATTTGCAACAAAACTCTGACGAGCAATGTAGACATCAGCTGTTCGGCTCATAAAAGCTATGACCTCTGTAAATTGTCACCGTGATAACAGCATCTCCATAATCATTGGCCAAGACTGGCAGGTTTGTAGTTTTATAGGACAAATTGATTTCATCTGCTGCCCAGCAAAGCCCTATAAATAGCCACAGAATGGACGCAGTGCCAGGATGCCTGCTCTATCAGCCCATTGGCTTTTAATCGCCCAGCAAAAGCTCCCATTAAAGAAAATGGATGTAGCACACAGAAGCAATTATTGCACGCAGGTTTGGCTCTGCATAATGATATCACAGGGACAAAGTACTTAGCTATGCCGGGGGTTTCCACACTATGAGACAACTGCTTAATAACAGCCATGAAATGAAAGAGAACAACAGAGAAGCCTGAGGGAAGCTTCATGTTAATTTGGGATGGATCTCCTGCTTCCGGATAACAGAATATAGGCTAATAATATTCCTCTTGCTTTGTGCCATTAATGTTCAGCTACCTCCCAGTAGATGGGAGGATAAAACTTTATTCGCCCTCACCTGTCAGACAAAAGGAAGGGACAGATATCGGGAACGGGCGGCGTGGCAGGCCGAAGCTTCGCCAGCGCCATGATGTGCTCGAAGGTGATGTCCGTTTGCGTGCAAACATCCACCACACACACATCCTGTGTTGCGCCGCTGTGGTTGTGCGTGACAGCAGCCGTGGCTCTGGTGGGGGTCCGCCGGAGAACCTGGACAACGATGGGGTCTCGCCTGATGGCCTCCACCACTGCCTCCTCATGGTCAGCCTTGGAGAAGTCGCGTGCGTTCACCTGGTGGAAGAGGAGACCGAACCAGTGAGACGCCCTTCATGTTGTGGTAAAATCATGCAAACCATAGTCTGTTCCATCGTCTGGAATCTTTTGTCAGTGACAGTAATTACAATATATGGTGTCTGTGAAAAGGGGAGACTAGTCAGTAAGTGAGAGGAGACCTTACACTTATTAAAGATCACAGTGCCTTTTTTTTTTAACCCTCATTTATCCAAGGACAATCTGGCAGACATGCATGCTCTTTTCAGCTACAACCTGTTTCACATTCACACCTGGGAGCCTGGCGGTACCTTCACACATCTCCACAGTTAGGTGCCAAATAGCTTCCAGTAAAGCTACTACAAGTTAAGTGCTTTTATAAAGGGCACTTTGGCAGTAATTCTTGACGGAAGGAGCATATTACATATTCTCCCTTTTTTTTGTTTTACCTATGCGGTACGCTTTCCCAGCACGTTCAGACATTTTAACTGCTGACCAGCTTCTTCACAAAAGCGCTTCTCTAACCTTTAGGCGACTGTGAAATTTACAGAGACAGTGTAATGTACTAGATTGGAGCATTTGCTGAGGGAGAAAATCTCGTTAATGAGCTCATTTTATCTCATTCAGTTTTGCATTAACATTCTTCAATTCAATCCAACTCACATGCATTATGTACATTGCATTCCTGCCATTAAGCCCATTAGCAGACGTAGAATAATAATAATACTGATTTCATCAAATGAGCGGCAAAGTGGGGCGTCGTGGCGGGGGTGGACCTCGCTCCATTGGGAATGTCAGTTTTAGCAAACAGCGCCTACTTAATTTGGGAGATCAGAAAAGGTTGTGCCACGAGGGAATCAGCAGAGAAGAGATGTCAGACTGACAGCTGACAGAATAGACACACCTGCAGTATGCGTTTACTCTCAGGTGCTAAGCTTAACCCAATTAGTTTAACCTCTGTATGCCAAGTTCATTTTCAGGCTGTCACATCCCGATATTGATTGTTTGCATTGATTTCGGATGTCTTAGAGTGTTTGTCAAGGGCTTAAAATGTGGGAGCATATGCCTTATGTCAGCATCGATACTGAGAGAACGTGACAAAAATTAGAAATTAGAAACATGATGAGCAACATTCGGACACTTTTCTTTTTTATTATATAGCAGCCAATTGGATGACATGTTGATGGAAGTGTGGCTTTCATTTTGCAAAGCTGGTCTTGGCCTGCTAGACCTTGCATGTATATGTAAACAAATACACCATTATATTGTCTTCTTCTTGACATTTTTATAAGTGCAGTAAGTTAAGTGTTGCAGCTTTAGGATCCCATCTGTCCACATTCTGCTGCCATCTGCAGCTACTATGACAATTAACGTATGTCTGCATCCAACCTGTGACCTTTCTTGTTTTGCCTCCCCACACTTGATTTTATCGTCCCATTTGAAACTATGTCCATCTCGGGATAAAAAGTACAGAGAAAGTTCCACAACATTTTTAAGTGGTAATGAGGTCCAGATGGACACATTAATCTCCAGTCAGAGGGAACGCTCTGGAAGGCAGGAAGTGATTGTGCGGCTACACCTGCCAGCGTGTTTACCTGCTGTTGTTCCTATATTCAATCTGCCTGTTGATGAGCTAACTGGGGGCTGATTAATAGCCAGCAGATGTGTCAAAGACCAGGGATAATGGCTCAGAACGGGCAGGTTTTATGTGTGTTTGTGTGCACATTTTGTACATCATATACACTGAATTTACAAAGCATTAGGGATAATTAAACGGCAAATGAGGAGATAAAGAGGAGCAGACATGTAAGCAAAGACTTAGAGAGCAATTTGGCGATTGAGATGTAGAAATATTTCCTGTGTCTTTGCAGTGTCCTGTTATTGTTCACTCTTGCAAAGGCTGTTTTCCCCACAAGGATTGTAGTTTAAGTCATAGCATGGGATCATCATTTCTATCTGTGTGTGTGTGAGAGAGAGCATGCATGGAAAATGTAGACATGCAGGTGAGATATCTGCACAGAGGCGTGCAGGTGTGCGGATTCCATCAATATCAGACAGACAGTAATTCCATTTTGATTTGAGTTCCCTTTCTCATTACTCAACTGCGCTCCCGTGACCAAGCTGACGGAGAGACAATATCAACTCATTGCATCATCTGGTATAACCCGCGAAAGCTCCACGAGAACACTAAAAATAGTCGGAGTTCACGGCGGTCCACGGGGACGCATGTAATGAAGCAACAATCGCAGCGCAGCCTTCATATACCTCTCAAGTTAAAGGTTAGCATTGCCAATAAAAAATGGTTCCCAGTAGCCTTAAACCAAAGCTTCTTGTCTGTCCAAACATTCTTTGTAAAGGTCAAGGTTCAAAGTGGTGTGCTACAGTTTGGGAGCACGGAATATACTGGAGCTCGTGTGTGTGTGTATGTGTGTGTGTGTGTCTACTTTATGTTCAGTGAGCGCAGTGTGTCATCATCGATCTACAGCCTTTACTGAAAATGTCATTTGCTTGTTATTGGTCCACTATCTATGCTTGTTCTTACATTTTGAGATATCTGGTCTTTTTATTAATGTTTTCTATCTATACTGGCTGACAGAGACGGAAAGCAGTGACTACAGAAACAGTTGGGGGAAAAGATGAACACTAAAGAAATATTTAATTTAAAAAAATGTCACAGACCAGATGAACAAACACAGTACAAACACAAACACAGTTAATCTGTCATTTAAAACAGTTGCCATCATTTTCATATTACGTCAGATTTCAGATTTGACCGAATGGGTGCATTTTGTGTTTTGCAGAGCAGAATAATTTGGGACAATTTTAATTCACAGCACTGTCTCCTGTCTCCTCCTCTGCTCTAAGTCCAGTGGATTGCTCAAATTTGATATTGAGCTTCCTGAAAACTCTGCACCGACTTTTAAGGTCACACAGACAGAAAATGGCGAGTCTCAGCTACCAGCTATTAATGGAACATTTTTGCTGCCTGGGATGCACCAATTACACACATCATTGAGGATGAGGGGTTGCTAGTGGACCATGGTGTGGAAATGGCTGTTACATGTGTTGAGACGGAGGAGGGGGGGGGGTTGAAAGTAGCACAGCGAAAGCTGATCCACGCCAGGCCCCGCTCTTTCAATATGCTCGAGCGAGGGCCCGTGTCAACCTTTAAACGTGTCACCGGGTGTAATCAGTCGGCCGCTAAGATGGCTAAATGTTGTTTCCACTTCTGAATACAAACAGGAGCGATAAGGTAAGCCGGGAGATAAGAGTTTGTTTGTGTATTTGTGTGTGCATGTGAATGGGTGTGTTTGCGGCGCAGAGATAAGAGCATGATGGAAACCACTCAACCTCACAGCTAAATCTGACAGATATGGTGTCATTGTGAGCCGACGCAGACAAGCCACACACACACACACACACACACGGTTTAAACATTACATCAGCTCCCAACAGACTTAAAACAGCTCCACAATGTGGCTGTTTGCATTAACAATGTTTGACTGAATAATACCAGTATCTCAGGCTGAATAGGCTGACAATGGACGACGAAACAATAAGCTGCCGAGGAGAGACCCCCCTCGCCTATTCAGCACCGACCTCGTCTGCCCCTGAGGAGACACGATGCTCAACACCGCCACAAAGCTTTCATCTATACAAATCCCCCTGATCGTGATTTTTGTGAACTTGAGCTCAATACAAGTAAGATTGTTTTTGCATTCACGGAAATTGGAATATTGTGATGAGTGAGGACGTGCAGGTGGCGTCCTCCAATAATCTGCCATATCTCATTTCTCTTCCTCTCTTCAGATGCATTGAGATGATTCAGGAGGCCGCTCTCATGTGGCGAGGCCTCGCTGTCATAAATGTCTCATTTCAATAATAAAAGTCTCTGACATGCAATATCACCTATCGCGGCGGAGGCGAGGGAGATCATGGTTTCATAAATTTGAGTGGCAGGCGGTGCAACTGGTGGGCCACGCTCGGTCAACTGAATCATACTGACCCCTTGCCTTGTGCGGGATGAGAATACCATGGTGCTATTTGATGCATGAGTGACAAGCAACCAAGGTTGCAAAACACAATGGAAGAGGTTGAAATACTTTTTTTTTTTCATCTATTCTTTGTTTTCAAAATGATGTCTTTACAAAACACTAACTTCTCCCAGGTGGAAAATTTCTCTTTAAGATGCAACTTTTGTACATCAAGGTTTTTGTAAGATTACATGGTGCTTTTTCTTAGATATCAGTGAAGTTCAGTCTCCTTGCGACTTGTAAATTCTAAGTGCTCTGAAGTCAGAAAGTGAAAAAAACCCAGCTCTGATATTACGTCTCACTTACTGTACAATTACAGCACCTGCCATTTCAAAGGCGATAGAGAATCCCGTAGCTTTGTGTAAGATGTGGCTGAGAGAGGAAAGTATATAATTCACTACAATTATAGCCAATTTCATGCTGAGTATGATGACTCTCTGCAGTAAATGACTGCTGTTATGCTGTGATCTGATTCATTTTAGCCTATATTTAGCCCTGGAAAATTTGCTGAGTCCTGTCTTAGCAGCATCCCATCACTCAGCGCTGTTATAATTGACCAGAGCCACCACACTCTCCTTATAGTCTTCCTTTATGGCTGAATGTCTCGTCCGTGGCAACCTTAGCATTTATCTCCCCCCTGTAAGTGTAAATGGATTGGAGGAGAGATCAATTGTGATGTGCGAGGAGAGTTCATCAAGTAAAAGGCGAAATCTTCGGGTAATTCTCCGAACTCTTCTTTAGATTTTAAAAGATTCACTTTAGGATTTGAAAAAAAACCCTGACTCAACTTTAAAAAGTGTATCAGGAGTTGGTGAGATTTTCACCTCTGCTTTGCATTTTGTGCCAGGTTTGTTCATCAGCCACTGTTCATTATGCATTGTAATGCTCTGCTGTTTTACATTTCTGTATCGCACCAATTAATCAAAGTGACAAGGTATTTAATGAGAGGCAATTAGAGTGTTAACCAAAATGCAAATCAGATGGAGAGAGAGTGCGGAAGGGGGTGCGAGAGAGGCATGTGTTTGTGTTGGTAGTAGTGGCGGCAACTCAGGGGGTGCGCGTACGTGTGTGATAAGCTATGGCAGCGGGTTCAAGGATATTTCGCACAACGCTCGTATTAGGACCCTTATTTACGCAACAGAGTTCAGCTCTTCCTGCCTGTGTTTATGTGCATGTCTGCACCCATGATTGCATCTATGTCCACGCCTGTGTACAAGTTGTAATGAGTGTCCTTCACAGGGTTCCACAGACATGGGCTCCTGCAAAACAGGCAAAAACAACCAATTAGTTCTGCATGGAGGAGGACGGCATGACAACATGAAACGTGGATTAAATAGCTGCTGTCGGGACGGGTGTTTAAGTAGCCCGCTCAGGTCAATCCCTCCTACATCACACGGTGTCTGTGCGCAGTAGATTAGGCTGCGTTTTCTCCAGGAAAAGCTCTTCACAGCGTCGGCTTGTTTTTAGCTTTTAGATCTTCGGCTTCAGAGCGAGCGTTAAAAGTTAAAAATGTATGAACTTTTAGGAAAAGAGTGGCGAGCTTCAAATGGTTCCACAGCAGCAGCAGAGAGCAGAGCCTCCCATGTGCGAGTGGACTGTCCTTCAACTCCTGCACCCAAGCCCCTCGTCATGAAGCAGCTGAATTGTCCTTCAACGAGATTGACATTGCTGCTCTACTACTGTTTTTATGGAGGGATAAACCAAAAGATTATTTCATATATTTCCCTGAATCCCAGACAATCTTCAATGAGAGCGCCATTTTAATCCATTGCACCAATAGAATCATAAAAAGTCTCGCCACTAGAATATTCCTGCTCCCAATTGTCCCCCATAAAATCAAGCGTAGGCTCAGTACTGCTGGCAGTTTTCTCATGTTTTACATTTTATAAGCTGTGTCAACATTTATTTTGTGAGTTCGCCAAACTGTTGATCTGGTCAACACAACACGCCCAGTGAGCCAGTGTCAGTACACTCTGCCAACGATGCTTTTAAGGGAGCGAACCACAGCTGCGCATTGTTGTCACTATTAAAAAGTTAAGGAGGTTTAATTGTTGTTGCCATTCACAAAAACAATCATTAAATATATTTGCACACCATTTTGCAGTCCTGCTAGTTAGGTAGCAGTCAAGCAAGTGAGTAGAAAGTAAGCAAGAATCCTACTTCAAGTACATCACATTGATATTGACTGAGATCCCAATAAAGCGATTAACACCTTGAGCTGAGCGGCAACTTGTTCTGCCAGTCTGCGAAACTATTAGTGGAGTAAAGTGGAGGCTGAGAGCTGTCAAAGAGAGCTGTAAACTATCTGATGTGAGTTTGTCATTCTTACCATGAGTGGATAACTTCTATCACTAAATATCAAATTGAAGAAGCTTCTTGGATGAGAAGCAAAACGTCTTTAAACATCTAGTTCAGTTGCCATCAATTCAACCTGTATTTGAATATTTATTTGAAATATTATGATGACAATATTTTTCATTTCTTGTACATTCTTGTTCATTTCTATGTACAGTGTAACATAATGTGGAATATTAATTAATATATGTGTAAGTTTAACATTTCATAGCAAATCTCATCTTGCAGTTTCATAAGTATTGTTTATTGTCACCAGCTGGTACATGTTGACTCAAACACTGTTGTTGATGGAGAAAGTTGAATGGTGTTACAGTTAAGATGGACATCATCGCTTAAGAGATGCAACAAAAAATGAATATTTGTTGATCTGTTATGGCAGCAAATGTATGTTTATTTTCCTTAAAATGACTTGTGGATTTTTTTTTTTTATCTCAACTTGAAAGTCCTTTTACGTCTCTCATTCTTCTTTATGTGAGGTGTCTCCTCTTTGTCTTGCTGTCAAGGTGCTTCTTTCCCTTTTTGTCTGTCATTGTCACTGTGTGTCAGCCCGTTTCATTTAGATTCAGTCGGTAAAAAGGGTTGTATTTTGCAAAAGCTCTCTAAAAGCAGATTCTGTTTCTACCTGTGTGTGTTTTTTTGGTGCATCTCAAGGGTTTTCTCATCACATGTCTCTCTTTTTCCCCACCCCTGCATAACAACACCAGCGGCAGAAAGACGCACGCAGACATCAGAGACCGCTGACTTGTGACTGTCATTCCAAGCAGCCATTTCTGATGTAAGTGGGGGGAAATCAAAGGTTATCATCTGTCAGTGAACGCATTAAGAACCATCTCATTTCCTGCTCTTTGTACCACTTCCATATTCAAGGCGGGCTTCCTTTCAATTAGGCCTCATGAATACAGCTACTTCCCACCAGTATAACCTTGGAGGGAAACATGATTTGTCTTGTATTCTGCTTTTTGCAATTACAATATGAGTATTTTCTTTTATTCATAAGACAATCACAACAGAGCGTGTGCTAGTGATACTTTCCAGGAAAAAAAAAGAGCCTCCACCTGTATCCTCACTGAGATCATGGAAAGCATATGAGCTCCAATTAAAACATTCTTTCCTCTAATTTGTACCTCAGTATGCCATTAGATGAAATGACTAAAAGCCCAGTGGCAAAAGTCAAGAGGTTTCCTTCACACTGACTGGTTTAATCCACAATCTTATTCAACATCTACTGTAGCCGGGCACTTCCCTTCATTTTCTCTCATAAAATGACTAATGCCTTCTGTCTGGTGGGCTCGTACATCACGGCAGGGCCAACGTGTCTGTTTTTAACTAATAGGCTCTGTGTCCTCAAGCAGCCACGGATGGCACGGGTTATGACAAACTGCATCAACAAGACATTCATTACCCTCAACATCCTAGCAACCAAATCACAATTACCGCGATCCGCGAGCGAGCATCCAGCCCCGCTGCCACACTCTTATTCCTCGCGCACCACGTCGCCAATGCATAAATTAGCCTTCTTTTGTCGCGCTGGGAGGTTGGCGGGTTGGAGAATTAGCTCAGTTTGTGTTGCCCGTGACGAGACGGGGGGAGCACTGATGGCAAATGACTGTAAAACTTGTTCACTGACGAATCAGCAGAAGTCACTTTCATTTTCTGTGTGTGGACAAACTGTGTGTGTTTGTGTGTCTGGGGATGAACCAAATATGTTTGTGTGTTCATTTTACTCGCATATACTTGTCTAGGTGTGTGTGTGTGTGTGTGTGTGTGTGTGTGTGCGCATCCATGCAGACAGTTGTCTTGACTGACTAATGTACTCAGCCTGCGCTGTACCAGGACTCTATTGTTGCACTGTGTCCTCCCCACAGTCATTAGATCGCCATTAATCTCTCATCTGCCATTAAAACAACAGCCAGCGAGCTGGGCTGAACAATACACTGGCCCTTCCTCCAGCCCCTTGACACATACTAGCAATGAGTTTGAATTAGGCTCTCGGGGGTCACCGATTAGACCCTCATAATTCATCCAGACGGCCGAGTTCACAAAGAGGTTATGTGTTTCTCCTCGATGTGGGAAAGCTGAACAACAGTATGTAGCTTAAAGAACAAGACTAGTGATATTCTATAGTTCGATGAATTGATCCTATGAACACGTCTAGCTGGCCTGTATGTTGCTTATTTTTCAGCTCCAAAAAGAAGCGTCGAAACACATGATTTAGTTGCAAGTTACACCTTCTTTCATTACCACGAACCTGGGCCGGTAGTTTATTTTACGTTACATTCTGCTGACATGAACAGCCACCAGCGCGCCAAATGTGTATTAATCCACTGCTAAAAATAGTTCCTAAACAAATGCACTGCTCTCTCCTGTTTGAGTAACGATGGCTGCAGTGGCTATCGGTCTAAGGTAATTACAGTTATATTAGGCCTTTTAGAAAAATGAAACTAGTGTACAGCATATATTTGTGATCCATTTTGTAACATTTCCTACAATAGGAAACAATGGGCGTGAAGTTAGGCGCCACAGACAGGGAGAGAAAGTACCAGGAGATGGACTTTTTTTAACCAACCAGGTCCTGAATAATCATATTTATGGCATTAATAAAACAAATAAACAAAAGAAACAGGACAATCATTTCTTCTAAAATTGATCCATACAGCCTTTTTTATAGAAAGCATTGAACACTATATGGTTTATTGTATATTATATATGTATATTTGGATTTGCTTTTTACGTTACTTATTTATTACTGTGTGTTATTATGTACTGTTTGGGGGGGGGAAATAAAATGCATGCTAAGACAAATATAGAGGGTTGACTGAGACTGAATAAATCAGTAGGAAATTAGCATAGGCTCCCATTGCTGGAAACATTTTCTATACTCATAACTGTGCAACAGAAAAAACATGAGCAAGTTCATAATGTATTTTATTGATCTTTGAATTAAGACAGGACTCGAGAGGGAAAAATATTGGACACTGGACTCATAAACTTTTAGGAATGAGTTAATCCACAGTAGTTCTACAAATCAGTGGGATAATGATCATCCTATGTAGAAAACTGTGCTGGATGCTATGAGCCCTTGTTATTCACATGAGCACAGATTTGGTTAAAGGCAAAAACAGCCGGCTCCGGATGCAGAGGCATAATTAGAAAAACATGCTAAAGCTTGGAAAGTGAAAACATTTTACTGGGGAGCAGGAAAATAAAAGATTCATGTTCTGCTTTTTGCATAAAATTTAGTTTTTTGTTTTTTTTTAAAGAAGCCCAGAGTGTGAAGATAACATCTTTTCCCTCCTCCCTCCAAACCTTTGCCTTCTTCATTTTAAAGTGATGCATGTTTATGCTCACTGGAAGCACCTAACCCATTAGCATTATTCATAACATGAAGCTTCCTCAGTCCGCCCTTTGGTGGAGAAGAAAAACGACTTCACACTCGGCTAACTGTGAGCCGGCGAGAAGAGCTCTTCCTTCGATGAAAAATACCTTCATCCAAAAACATGGTTGGTTAGTTAAGTGAGAGAAACACGGTGGTGCAATTTACCCCCCATTCAACCCGCCTCAATCAAGACTTCGACTGGAAGTCTACAATATGACTGAGTGAATGGCTAATCACATCCGCCGCCAACATATTTTCAGCCGGATGATGATTAGTGAGTGCGTTTGGGTAATTTTCAGTCTCTATCACAGATTGACTCTTTAAATCATACCATTGTTTCTCAAAATGGGTCACAGGCATAATTTGTGTGAGTCTCCATGTGACAGCACGTTGTGATGATGACTGATTAAGAGTGTATGTACTCAGGAATATAGAAGTGATATTTAAGTGATATTTTCTTGTGACCCACCTCTGATCTTTTTGAAGGGTGATAATCCACTGTATATACTATATACATCCAATGCCAACATTTTAGAGAGAGATTTTGTCTCCTTTAATATCAGCACATGGCAAATCTGGTTAAAGTTTTTGGAAAGGGTTATGATTAAGATTGGCATGCAAACTCCAGACATTTATAAAAGTCAGATGCTCCACATGCTCATCCACCACTCTGACTTTACTTTGCTCCTCAAAGGGCCAGAATTCTCCAATATGAAAGTAGCTCCTAGGAATACTATGCTGGAAACATGACAAGATAGGATGATGTCATCATGAGAAAAACAGCAGTATTTGTAGTGTTCAATGATAAACATAGGCTAAAATGATCTATGTTTACGGATGATGTTTAAGTCTTTGGGATGAAATTGGAGTTGATGGTTGGTTCAGTAAAGTTTGCAACTTTGACAGGATCTCATTTCCTGCCTTTAGTAAATGTTGGTTTCCTCTAAGACCAAGACCACAATAATTCCCTGACAATTCATTCTGGCTTTGGAAACAAAACAATCTTCATTCAAGGTGTTTTCACTCTCTTGTTCTGGAGCAAGATCAAAGCTGAAACTGTTAAAATTTTCAGTCAACATGAACCAGAAGTTGTATAAGTGCTCAACATAATGAAGAGTTGGAGCTACACTTCTATGACAATGAACAAATGCTATTGACTGATAGAAGAGTGACATGGTTGAAAGCTCCAGAAAAAAGAAAACAAGTAAAATATAATCATAGATGTGGCAGATGTGAAATGTCTCAGGTTTGCAAAAGTCATTTGCAACCTTTTTTTTTTTTTGAAAAAAAAAAAAAAAAACAACATCAGTTCAGGAAACACATATGGGTCACACAATGTTGTTCTGTAAGGTTTGGGGTTATTTTGCTGAAATATATGTCTTCACAGGATTTCTGCTTGAGCAAGCCTTGACAGAAAGGGAATGTTTTTCAGGCATGTTGCTCTGCACTTCAGGGAACACACACTACCCGTCCAAAGATTGGTGTTGGAACACAAGAGGATGAGGAGGAAGACACCCCTTGACCAATGTCAGCATTTTCAACCAACCAGACAAATGTGCAATTCTTTAATTGAGCTCACATGCTTCTATAAAATCTCAATTAAAAAATGAAATCACACAAATCAAGTTAATCATATTCTAATTGCATATTTGCTGGTTTTAATGGATTTAATGAAACTGCCCCACAGAAGAGACAGTCTAGTATATTTCCTCAAACTAACAACAACAACAAAGACCCATCAGCAGTGCTTCGTCCACTCTCCGTCCTGAGGGCATTTCCCATATCAGCACAAGGCTTATGGTTACACCCCGCTCTAAATGTAATCACCCCCCCTCCTGCTGTGCAGATGGTTTAGTGTTATCCTATCTGTAACTGGACTCGATGCCAGGCTCTGAGTGGGCCTAATGACTCCTGAACCCAAGTTGGTTAAGTGGGAATCCAACACCAGCGGGCTGCTGAAACCCAATCCCCCTTTTAGACCACCTGGACCCAGGATCCACCCCGTGGGTTCAAGACGCACTTGGCAGTGGCAGCGGATTTGCATTTTTAAACATTTCAGCTAACAGCCTCATCAAGACACAGTGTATGCCGAGTTATTTTGCATTGACAGTGTTGTAGAACAGATGTCACGATTGCTGTCAGAGATCATCACTGACGTTACAGGAAACCAGCTGTAAATGTTCCGGAAATAGTTATGACAAATACCTCTGTTTCCCCCAAATGATGATGTGCAATGGGGAAATACTTGGCAACAAGTAAAAGAGAAAAAAACAGAATAACTGACATTTGGTCTCAGATGAGAATTGCACCTTCGCTGCCAAAGAACTCAACTGAGAGAAACTATATGCTAATATGAAGGACGTTAGAGTTTTTTTTTTTTATTGCTCCGAAGTTGTGTTTTCAGCATATTCTCCCTGCAACGGCCAAATATCTGGGGGAATGTTCTGTGCATACTGTCTGTGCATTTTTTTGTAGCAGCGTGTAGCAGCAAATGCCTGCAACATATCCATAACAGCTCCAGATGGCTCCTCGTAACATCTGTCTAACCTGACAAAACATAGCCCGCAGCGTGTGGCCATAAGGTGTATTATTGGGTTATTCTGGCACAAGGTTGGTTTCAAACCGGATAACAGTCACTGGCTGACAGCATCCACGCTGAGACAAGACAAAATTAGTGTCTCTCTCTATCTCTCTCTCTCAGCGCGTGAATGACAGACAGACAGACAGACTGTCGCCTCCATCACTGTATTTTTCTTTCTGGGGTTTCGGCAACACGCAGAGAAAATCTGTGACACCTCAGAGGGCGGGGTCACGCCAAAGTGTATTAATGAGTGGGATAGACAGACAGTGACAAACAGGCAGGAAGACAGACAGGGGCAGTGGAATGGAACGGACTCGAAACAGTGTCTGGCAACTGATAAGTGACGGGAGGAGGAAGAGGAGGAGGAGGAGGTGGGAGAGACCCTGTTTTGGAAAGGATGAGGTTAAGCAGGGGGAAAAAAATCAGAAGAATAGGAGGATTTAAAGGACTTATTGATGGCACACGTCTCGTTTTTTACCCGCTCTGGTTCTCTCATACTACCATCCATTATTTCCATTCTTCCTCGCACCTTCTTTTTCTACCTTTCCCTCACCCCCGCCCTCCTCCCTCTCCCCTCCTCGTATCATCTTGGCCAGGCCACTTGACCGATCGGCGAGTATGGTAATTAGCTAGAGGCTGATAACAACTGATAAGTCCTCTCTTCGGGTGCTAAGAGCTTGACTGACATTTTTACACGGTCGTAAAAAAGGAAAACACGCCGTAAAGCTGACGAATGGATGAGCCCTGTGTGATTTCCCCATTCTGTGTGCTACATGAATGTATGTGCAAATAGGCATATCTACCTCTTAGCATTGCTGTGTAGTTGTGTGTGCATCCTTTGCCTTGTCTGGTAGGGGGAGACAGGAGGTGGGGTGAGGAGTGTCGCTCTGCCCACAGAGAGGGCTTTCATCCTGGGCTTATCAGAGCCAACGCAGGGGGAGATCGTTGGCTGGTGGAGCGAAACGGTGACTGTTGCTGTTCCCCCCTCCACTGTGGACCAGTCTTCCCCTGACTTTATGACCCCCTCAACACACACTCATATACACACAAAACACTCGAGAACCTGGTGTGTGTGTGTACAGGCAGATACACAAAGAAAGACACAGCCAGGCATGGACATCATTGTACAGAATGACAAGCTTTCTGTCACTCTCACACGCTGCCAGGAAACACACACACACACATTCATTTACAGTAGAATCAAAAATACCTAATTATTCTATTCCAATTGTTTCCACATTACTAATGGCGAGCAAACACGCACAACAACACCAGGGGGCTGTTTCCCCGTATTAACCTGGCATTAACCTGACGCTGAATAATCACCCATTTCCTGTTTCCATCTTTGGCCGGCGACCAGAAGACGCGCTACCCACGGCGCCGGTGACGAGGCCATATGCACCCCTAAATCATGTGGTATTATCACCATGCTGTGCTCCAACGAGCAACTATAACCATGATGGAAGACACCAGATGATCTGTGTTCAGCGGCGGAGTTCATTTCCATAACGCTAGATTAACATTTTCAGGGAGAAAAACCATTACCTGGTTTTATTATTTAGAACCTCCAAGCTTTGAGAGTGTGATTGTTAAAAGCCATTACTTACATTTAAACTGTAACTTTCAATATTTAGGAATGCAAGTACAGTACAGTAAGTAAAATAAAACAGATCATGTAATTTCAATGCAAGTACCAATTTTGAAAATTGTGGAAGATCTGAGCATTGAGAAAACAAATGATGCTGCATTGCTTGGATAGTAATTTGATTACAAAAGAGGTGATTCTGTTTTCTGACATGCAACACAGAACTGCCAGGTGTGTGTGTGTGTGTGTTTGTGTGAGAGAGAGACTTGTCAAGTGGAATTACACTCGCAGGTGAAAAGGTCACACTCACTGACCCGCACAGACAGGAAGACAACTTGTTTGACCGAAAAAATGCATGAAAAAACTGGAAAGGTCACTTCATCCAATACTTTCTTATGAAGCTCAAAATCCCATCAGAGAGGCGAAGACAGACGGCAAGGAAAAGAAAGCGTTGAGTTCAGGACCAGCGTTGTGCCTCTCTGATAAGTGGACAGCTGATAAATCAGGTGATAGCAGCTCCCTTCATCCCCTGTTGGTCATCTGTAGCATATTTTACGACCCAAACACATCATTCTGAGCTGAGATCTGGGAGCAGAAGATTATATTAATCACCATTCCCCAAATCCCAGACTTCTCTGTCATGTATGCTCACCCTTGGATCACATGAATATTTTTCTGTAGTTGCTTGATAACTGCACTCAAGTGACTTTTCCCATTTCCACTTCATTTTCTGCTTTTGCACGTCTCTTCGCCAGTTGAGAAAAAAACCTCCCCAACCTATCAAATGATAGCGTTGACATGTTTCACATCAGTATCCAGGCAAAGTCATGGTCCAGGTCTGAGGTGGCCATATGGAGGTGACGGCTGTGTGGGTCTGACCACAGCTTCCCCTGCTCTGTGTGGCACTCTCTGGACACCATAGGTGGTGTTGGGATGAAGGGGTGTCTGTCTAGCCCCCTCCATGCTGTCTAACAGGCTGGACATGTGGCACAGCATCTGTCTCCGGAGGACAGGCCCACACCAAAGACCGGCCTGGGTCACAGGCGAACACACTCACATATGCACAATTTTTTTTTGTATATGATATGAAGGTATATGAAAACACACTTAAACCAACGAAGAAGAATCTCTCAAATTGCATCCAATGCAGGAAGTAGTGTGTCCTATATGAGCTGAGGTAGAAAGAAAGGTGTGTCGTGTGTGCAGGGGACTGGAGTTTGCCTCTCATTACATCACATAATTAAAATTCATGTTTGCCTTCGTATTAACCATGATCTTTCCCTTACAGTGCATCAACTACTCCGGACAGCAAATGTGCCTTGAGCGGCTACTTTCTTGAAATGCAGCAGAAGAAGAGCAACTTGTGCATCTGCAATTGCTGAAGAATACTAAAGGAGGCAGCTAACAATAATGCACAATAATACAGAAATCAAGATCAAAGATTATGTTGCATGCATCATTTCCTATGAATCCCTTGTGCATAGGTTCAAAATAAGGATAATGCAAGATACTACTCAGGCAACTACATTACACAAATACAATGAATGAAAAAATGCTGACTCAAATGGTTTTAAATAAGGGGTTTTATATAATGAATACTGTAGGGATTACAACTCTAGCGAACCCTTCATCCAATAGCTGAACTTATTAACAAGTCATTCAATGAAATTCACCATATCTGTCTAACCTGCACTGAATTAATCAGGAAATCTTCCTTAGAAAACAAACCATATTCTGTTCATAGCAGGAATCCAGTGGAGTATTACACACAGGGGATGTTGTATGCTGTAGGTATAGGCTGTATAGTATTGTTGTGTGATAGAATAATGCTGAATTTGGTTCAACTGAAAGGACAAAACATGTGTCCTGTCAAGCTCTAGAGGCCAGAGGCTGTGGGACAATTTAACACAGCCGCAAGCAAAATCCATGGAACGACAATTGCTACAGCCAGAATGAAGCCCTGAGGTGTGAGTGTGCGAGGATGTACACACACACAGAGAAAAAAAAAATCACAAATGCAACGTTGAATGTAAATGGTCTGACGAGAGTCATAAATCTCTCGGTGGCCGCTGGGCAGCTGGGGTCGGGCAGCCAGCAGTCCTGTCAGAATGGTGCAGCTGTGTGAACAGAGATAGCCACTGTGGTGGAGGAGACACGGAGGCAGGCCCGCAGGCTCAAAACTGGAATTGGCCTCTGAAATGCTCTGTTACTTCCTCAAAATGAAAGGTGCTGAACAGGTTGGCTGCAAACACCATGTACACATTTTGAGGGTGAAATCATCACCGTAACTCCAAAATAGCTGCAATCTAGTATTTTGTAGAAGTGTCACTGTTTCATCCCCAAAAGATATTTCACATCCTTAAAATGAAAAGTCATCCTCAAGGCCTGGTCAAACTAGAATCTGCTTGCAGGCTTGTTAATTCAGTCACAAAAGCTCACACAGTCTATTCAACACAAGGTATTTGTACCATCGTTCCCTGTCTCATAATTAAGGCAAACTATTATCTGTTGTGGAGCTTTTGATTGTTCGACAGAGAAGGTGACAGCACAACTATGGTGGAGTTTCCAGGGATTTCAAAGCTGATCAGCAGTGTCAAGACAGTGTGTTATTGGTCAGTCAAAGTAAAACTTGGGTTGCAGTTGAACGGTCTTTTTTTTTTTTTAGGAAGAGCTGGTCAAAATCTCTACATGCTGGGGAAAAGTGCTTTGCTGCTTCTTTTCTTATCCCCTTGGTATAAGGTACACTGGACCATCCTTGACAAAAAGAAAGGAGATAATACCTTCCCACAATTCCTTGTGGTAGACAGCAGCACACCAGCATCCGGCATTACATAATTACATAGACTCTACATAGATTCTCTGAGCACCATGGTTCTTTTCCAAAGCCTTTATGAATTCTCCTTCACATCTTTCCTTGACCTCATGACATTTTACATTGAGGTCAAGAAAAAGCATTCTGGAAAAGACATGGAACATAATTTTTTTTGACTGCCACAGCCCTGATGTGAAAAAATTTAATTGACTAATCACATTGATTCCATTGCAATTAATAGAATTGGGACCAAGTATAACTGAATTTACTGTAAAACATTATTAGAGCAGCATAATGTAAAGTTCAAACGCATAAAGCTGTCTCCCTTCAGATGGAAGTCAAAGCATCAAGACTTGAAACGATGATGACATTTTTGATCAGCAGAGAGAGACGAATGCAAACTGGAATCATTTACACAATTATGTGAAAGAAGAAATCTCACTGGTCAGGACTCACTGACCAAGATACAAAAGGGTGAGAGAGACCCAAGTGGAATACATTAACAAAGTATTTAGGGACAAATGAGAGTTACAGTCCACCCAAAGCTGCAGTCCAGTGCCATTGTGCACCTATTTTATCCCTGATTTAGCAATAGTACAGCATCAGCATCCTTTGGTTTTCCACTGGCATAATGAGCAGGTGGTGTCCTATTGTGTGGCACCGTTGGAAGTACAACAGAGCAAAAACAATTTTAGAATCTGAAGTGTTGTGTGCGTGCCAAAGTAAAATGAGAGAGGGGAGAAACAGATTGCTGAGAGGGAGAAAGACAGAGGGGAAGAGACGCTAATGAAGGTTATAGAGAAGGACGAGGCGGGAGAAAGGAAGGAGACGAAATGAGCCTGGGATGATAAAACGGAAAAGAGACAGAGGGATTGTCGAGGAGTCTCCCCGGATTTGCACATTCCCCTCAGCCTAGAGTTTCGGGACAAAGTCACACTGACACACTTACTGCCTGGTGAGCTGTCTTTCTTTCTCTCTTTCCTTCTCTTTCTCGCTTTCTTTCGCGCTGGTAATGAGAACTGTAGGTGTTCGCCGACTGTCACATACACACCGCAGAGCGTTTAACAGTGAGCGGGTGTGCTCTCACACACACACACACACAATATTTTTGGACGTCTGCCACGGTGCCAGGACACCTACAGCGTGACGCGGAAATAGGAGGAAACCATAAGGGTCATTTTTTTTAATGTTAGTTCCAGCCAATCTCGTTGCAAACACCACGCTTTATTCACATCTGCTGTGATGATATGCCAAATGAAAACTGCCTGAGCTATAGATGTTATATAGCTTTAGATCTTTTGTAGGTCCCATATGTGACGATAAACATGTAAATACATCCAGTATAGATTCAAAAGTTAAAGGAACAGTTTGGGGAGATAGATGAGAAAATTGATGCCTCTCTAACTTTTGACAAAATGTTGAACTATTCCTTTAAACCATTCATCATTATAACTGAGAAAGCCGCATCCTTTTAATGTCTACTGCTCAGCTGGTTAACTTCTCCCTTTGTTCTGGCTAGTTTATTCAGCTCACCTCAACAATACAAAAAGGAGCCGTGACCTTCTCGGGTTACGTCCAACAGACATGGCTAATTTTCTTGCACTCAACCCAGGCGGACAACACAGACATGCACCGTCTCATTAAAGCATGCGGGGGCATTTAGCCAGGGAGAATAATGAGCTTGAGACGACAGCAGCAGCACAACAGCCATAACAAGACAACATTGAAAAAACAAAACAAACAAAAAAAACGCTCTTACTCTTGTATAATTATTGGACATAGTAAAGAGTTTATGTGCCACTAGTGTTATGAATGTACTCACTTCAGACACACTCTGGATGGCAGCATACAAAACTAACTCACTCAACAGAGCTGCTCAGTCTCATTATGCCGTATCCAGTTTCCCTGCCGTCTGCCGCCGTGTAATATACTAAATGATGAATGAATCCTTGCTGCCGCCGGCCTCTGCGTTCGCTCGTACTCCACTCGACAACAGAGAGAACCCAGAGCACGTGTTTCCCCACTATCACACATACAACCATATCGCTGCTGTAACAAACCATTCATCTACTCTTGTTTGTCTTCCTCTGTGCTTCCATTTAAAGTTAAACCTCATTCAAAAGGCAATCAGAGGGAACAAACACCATTTTCTTCTATTTCTAATTCTAATTTCTTGGAGGTGTTTTTCACACTTGCTGACACTTTCCTATCTAATCAACACATTCCAGCCAAGCCCAGTGCAAGATGACAAGTTATATATTCACAGTGTTTTACTGCTCATAATCATAATGCGATCATTTGTGGAGGTAATAACACGAGTGGATTTTATTTTTCAGTCAAAAGATGGATTTAAAAGCATTTTTCATGCTTAAGGCAATATTACGAACAAAAGGGTCAAAGGTCAATGAACTCCTCCGACACATAATGTAATTTGAATAAAAACACATTGTAGAAGCCGAATAGGATTTTTTTTACATGACAGCAGCAATGTGAAACCCATCATATCAGGTCAGAAGAAGAGAGAGAGAAAAAAAAAACAAGTCTGACAAACAACAGAGAAGAAAACAGCAGAACACATTTGCTGGTTGTTCTTTCAACTGTGCGGCTTCTCGACAGCAGCAGGCAGAGGAGATGTGATGAATTCCCCTGGAGCCAGCGCGGGAAAAAGAGCTGAACTTGTTCTCACATCTTCCTGCTGCTGAGGAGAAATAACTAGCTGCACTCACTTTGATGGAGAGTACACACACACACACACACACACACACATACATGCACACACTGGCTCTCTGCCTGGCTGCTTGGAAGTAACTCATTTTTTTTGTTTCTCTCATGTCCCTCTTCCATTTTCCTCCTTGTGTTTCCACAACCTGTCTGCTGTCTTTCTCAAAATGACTTTGCTCCACTTCCTCCTTGTTGCTCTATCTCACTTTAATTGCACATCAATACCTTTCATGCACCAATTCATCCCTTGCCTCCGCCGTCATTAAGTTCATCACGCCGATGACTCCGAACCCCCCCCCCTCTCCTCTAAGTCTCACTTACCTGTGCGATCTCATACAGCAGTTTGTAGTGCTCCTCCCGTTTCTGCAAGGTGCACAAATTGCAGCCCATTCTAGTTGTCAGGGAAACAGTGCCGAGTGCCCGCTGGAGTGTGTGTGCTGTCTGCGGTGTGTGTGAGCTCCCCCTGGGGCGAAAACACACTCGGGCTCCTCTTCCTTGGCTCCCCCACACCTCCTTCTCATCCGTGTATCCTCAGAGATCCCCTCTGTTCGCTCCCCACACAGGAAACACACACACACATGCACCAGCTCGAGCAGAGGATGTTGATGTAGTTCCTGCAGTGTGTGTGTGTGTGTTTGTGTGTGTTTAGGGGGAGTGTATCAGTAAGATGAGTAAAAGCACCTTGCTACTCGTTCCCTCTTGCCTGTCACTCCTTCCCCTGATTCTCACTTGCATGCCTACAAACACTCTCTCCTCTCTCTCTCTCTCTCTCTCTCCGCCACCTCCTCTTGTCAGTGTGAGCGCACATTCGTACACACACACACTTTTGGCTCATGGAGACACACCTCCTCCCGTGGCAGGCTGCCTACACATGCCTGCTCCTACTCCGGCTCATGAAGAGACGGCGTCCTCATTGGCTGTTTAAGGAAAAAGGGGGCTGGGAGAAGAGGGAGGAGACTGGTCTTATCTTGGGCAGATCCAGTATCTGAACATCAGTGTTGTTGCTCGCAGGCGAAGTGAAGGACATGCATGTGTGTGTTTGTGTGTGTGTGTGTGTGTGCTGCATCTGGATTTGTTATGCTCAAAAGTGCATCTGTGTGTACACATTGCACCAACATGCAGGATCATTTCAATGCAAAAAGATTAGACACAAAAAACTCACTCAGGAGTTAAAATGTCATCCCTACAGTTAATCAAGTTACTGAGAGGGCTATTTGTCCGTGCGCACATTCGACAACTGGATTTGGCATCGGAATCAATCTCATTTGGATTCAATCAGATAGCCTTTTGCACTCAGTACAATGGTTGGAGGAGTGGTGTTTAGAGGCTGCCATAGATTTACAGTCAGGGCGCGATAGTCACCAAACAGATGCTCCCTCTCTCTCTCTCTCTCTCTTTCTGAGCCGGCAGTTAGACAAGGGCACCGGAGTGGGCTGACACACACAGGAAGAAACACAGACGAGTATTGATTGGCTTCAAATTAGCTTCCAGCCCAACTGGCCGCTCTCCACAGGAGTGAAGGGACAGAGGGGGGAGTGAAGGAAAGAGATGGTGATGGAAAGAGGACAGGAGAGGATGGAAGAGATGCGGCGAAGATAAATGGCAAGAGCGGTGATGGTATTACAAAACTGTCACAACTAGAAATTAACACTAATTTGCCAGAGCAAATACGTCTTGACAGAAGTATAATGGTGCCCACATTACGCTTTTCATCAACATAATGAGGAAAAGTTGTCGATGAACATTATTATGCTTGTGTTTCAGCGCTCACAGAACTTGGTTACGGTTAGGTAAATATTGAAAGAGTGAGTAACACTGAGTTTGAAATTGAACTCAAAATTTAAACATTCCACACTTTGTTGTAAGGAAAGCTGAAATAACACAGCAGCTTTTGGGCATAATTTTCCATTTTTGAAAAGAGGATAAAAACATTTTTGGAGTATCTGTGGAAATATTGTCTATGCTTCAGGGGGTTTTCAGAGTTAGTAGCATTTTCTGCCTCTTTCAAAAAGCAAACGTCAGCCCCTTTTACAACAATCAGCATTTGGGAGGACTAATTGTGCCATGATTGGATTGTACTCATTGCCATCATTGGTTGGGTTGGTTAGGTTTTGGTATGAGGAGTGAGATTGGTTTAGGTGAGAATATAAGCCAATCAGAGACAGAGTTGGTCATGACCATCCTAGGAAAAAAAAAATCCTGACCATTTCAATACAACTTATACAGAGAATCAGCACTTCCATCTTTTGAAAAAAAAAAAAAAAACATTGCCTGTGACTATAATCAAAGACAGCACTTCTTCCTGAAAATGTGAAAAGATTTGTGCAAATTTCTTGCAGACAAGATGGAAAATAAATGTACATATCAACATATAGTAGCCATTGCTTCGTTCTCCAAGGACATACATGGATCTTCATGTTTGTGTTCTGTCTCCTGTCAAATAGAAATGAACATACATTGTATCGATATGAAACTGCCTTTACAAAAAAACGATTGAATCGTCCTAAGGGAAGTTCATTCTCCAGTTTGCAAGGACATCCTTCAGTGACACAAATGGAACTCACTCAGTGCCTGCGTCAGTGTTCCTAGTACATACATTTAGATCATTCTTTCGTTACAAGAGGTTGGAACAGTTCATACTGTACAATAATTTACTTTGCAATAAAGTGCGTGCATTGCACTGACTAACAGCGTGAGCTCCGCTCGGCGTGCATGACGAATAGCTGTCACTGCCGAGAGTATGAGCAGAGAGCACAGATGCGTCATCCTTCTTATCACCAGTCATGCAGGTACAAGGACCATAGTGGTTCAGTCAAGGGCGTCAGAGCGGATCCAGATACAGCCCCCAAGATAACGCTTAACCCTTTCTCTCCGTCCACTCTCGTCCCCTTCTGATGAGGTCACCGCTTTCCCCTGCTGACCTCTGAAGGTGACTTCTCAGGGGTGACATCACCACCTAACGAACTTTAGGGTTTTTTCTTTTGTTCTTACAGTTTCTTCTTCTCTCCCTCTTGTTCCCAGTGCTGATGTTTGCGGTCTATTGGATTAACTGTATAACCAGACTCTGTGATCATCCATGAACTCAGATTTGCTAACAGACACACACACACAGAGTGAACACACAAGAACACACAAACACACACATATACACCACAGATATGCCAAATTTTCTATCCTTCTCCTCCACTTTTCACTCAAAGAATCTGAGGCGCATGGCGTTTCTACCGATGGTGACATCATCAGCGTGGTCATTTACGGCCTCTCGCCATCATTTTTATTGTTCATATGACCCACTTTCCATCACCTCTCCTCCATTTCATCATCCCAGTTGCAGTGCCTCTGTGTACATGAGACGCTGGGCAGATGTCTGGCTCACGTTCTCATATAAAATTGAAGAGACTCGTATAACTTTAAGAGACGTGGGATTCCAACCCTTACAGATCGGAAATTATATGAGGAATATTGCACAAAATGCCCGCTTCATCGTCTTTGATGTCCCACAACTGGACTGGCAATCCAGCAGCAGAGTGGTGTCATACGGAGAAGGTGGCACGTTCAATAAAGTCTTAGACAGGTAGTTAACCTTAGGCTGAGGTGGGTTCAAACAGCTGTACTGGTCATTTCATACTTTATGGTAAAGTACGTCAGCGTGATCTGCCAGTCAGTCAAAGGTTAACCAAAAATAGCTTGCCGCAGGGGGAAAGTGTTGCACTTCAAAGGCAGCCTGAAACGCCACATTAGCATAATGTCCTATATGGCTGTGATTGAAAGAAAATTGGCCACTTCGGACGCTCCTCGCTGAAAATAGAAACTTGTTAGGTAAGCTCTGAACCATTTCAGTATTGACTCTACATTAACTCTGAGTATAAACTTCTAAAAAGGAAATTCTCAGAGTTGCAGGTATAGCAGGTAATTACAGCTGCGTGAATCCTTCGCAGAGATGTTCAAAGGCCACAGTATCCTTGACGACAGACGGAGCAAGTGCGTCATGGGTAGGGAGCTGATCTAATCAGGAACGATGATCACGCATTGGGTCTGCGCTCAAAGGCTCGCCCTGTAGAATACCAACAAACCGCTGTTCAAATAAGTTACCAGTTGCAAACTTTTCTCTCTCTGTCTCTCACAAAGTTGCCTTGAAGCACATCAGCGCAGACGTGTCCCGGACACGGCGAACTGAAAATACCTCCAGGACTCATGGATCTTGGATTTAGGATGATCAGAGAGTGTCCTTCATGCAATGTCATTTATGACTCTTTAGGATGACAGGATGTTGAAAACAAACTCTTTTTCAGAGAACTCAGAAACTGGAGCTGTGATACTCGCAGCACATTGACCAAAGTAGAAAAACTTTCTGATCGTTTCTGATGTCAGCGTTCAATTAGCGGCTCGGCTTTTGCAAAAGATTTAATCAATTCTTGCCCACCTGTGGTGAAAAAGTTTGCTTTTTAGTGTGACTTTTAGATGTCACGCCACGTGCGGAAAGATCGATACAAAACAGCAGCATCTCTGCCAGGGCAGACAGCTGGGCGTCTCAAAGCCAATGGCGTGAGAAGAGCCTGAGGGCGACCCACACACGCCTCTCAATAGCCATAAACCATACATTATTTAACACTCGGAACCATTCATCTAGGTAAAAGCACGATTAGAGTGCTACTTACAGCACGGAGCGAAAGGCCGAGGGGAAATGATGGTACGTGATGATAATTGAAAAGCGGCGTCCTTTTCTGTTTTTTGTTGTAGTAATTACATTGTACATTGTAACTATTCATTACTGTCTAATTACTTTGCAGGAGGCCAGCGTTCAGATCCAATCCTCATAATGACTATCTCTCCTCCGCTCATTGTCTCCTGATCCCGATTGTTGGAGCAAAATGACTGACTCTGTGTAAAAAAAAAAAAAAAGCCTGTGTGATTCGAGTCATTTAATTATCAAATTATGAGCAGAGTTATAAGAGAAACAAAAGGCGGTCAGCCTGAAAAAGAAAGAAAGACAAAGCAACTAAAATGGGATCCATTTAATGAAACACAGAGGGACCCTTTGTTCATAATGTGCAGATTGCCAGTTGGGCAAAAATCATTCATTTGTGAGTTGTTGTAGAAACAATGTGTTTTAATGTCCATTCTCAGTCATGTCCCCTTCGAGCAGCCACACACAAATTCACACATNGTGTGTGTGTGTGTGTGTGTGTGTGTGTGTGTGTGTGTGTGTGCATGAAAGAGACAAAGAGGTGGGGAAACATTACTATCTGTGTTATAGCCTTAGGGTGTAAACATACACAGATAGCCTTTGTCTGCACACACACACATTTACACAGGAGTGTTGCTGGGCTCTGGGCCTGCCCCTGTTGTGTTAACCCAATAGCATAGCTCCAATAAAACTGATTAGAGAAGTCTTCCCCTGCTGCTCCCAGGCCCTGCTGCTGGACTAATGGCACAAGTGGGCCTCTCAATCTTTCCACAACATCTGTGCCAGTATTTAACCATAAGAATGGATGGAGCTCCAGGGCCAAGAGAGCACCAGGGGCAACCCTAGGGAGGCAGGAAGATGGATAAAACAGATAGATGGATAAAATATATATATCAGTAGATACTAAGATTCTTTTTTCTGTTGTCGCTTCTCCATCTCAATGCTGTGCACATCATCCTCTCCAGCATTCTGTGCTGCAGAGTGCAGGAAGGCCAAGCCAGCTGTTCCTCTATTGTCCAGGTGCTTAACAGGATTACAGGGGGGCACAAGGCCAGTCTCCTCCACACACACACACACGCATAGACACTTCCATGCACAGACTTAACCTAAAACTTCAAAGGCAGACCGAGAAGCACAAGGACACATCATCCACCGGCTTTACAGATAAAGCCCAGGACCATGCTTGGCCAAGCATGCAGATGCTCTGTTATTAGGATGCTCAGTGTTAGAGACAGAGTGTAAATAAACAAAATATATACCACACTCTAAAAAATATACAGTGCAGTGCAGTCATTCCACCCTGAGCTTAGATTTTAAAAAAAAACTGGCAATTACTAAATGTGTAGTCACAAACACATACAGTAAATTTCCATTTGAAAGAAGTGGTATCAAACCAGCAGCCGATACTGATGTTCCTTATTTTAGGAGTTGACATTTCACTAAAAAAAGTCAGATGATCCTCTGGGGACCATGCATATCTGTGTTAGAATTTCATTGCAATCTATCCAATAATCATAAAGACATTTCAGCAGTGGCTATCCATGGAGCCATGCCACTAGATCCTAGATAGTCAGGACTTGCTAGAATGTGTCATTGTGTTGATTGTACGTCTAACATTTCTCAGCAACAATAATTGCACCTCATTAACTTACAACAGTTATCGCAGTGGAATGAATCTTCGATGTGATCACTAGCAGTTCCCTCTGAAGCAATGAACCCATCTGGAGCCCTTTTGATCTGTATCACTTCTCTCTTTGGGCACTTTATATTGAAAAAACACACCATTTTCTGGATGAGTGAGAAAACCTGTGACCTCTTTCTTCATTGAGATTTGTCACAAGTGTATTAGAAATTAAGCGTGATCCAAAAGCAACAACTTTCCAATTTTGGCTGAAACTCAAAACATTTCTGAAGGTTAATGTGTACTAATATAAGGTATCAAATCAAATGTGTGGAAGTAAAATAATAATATAAAAGTAAATAATTTTAAAAGCTAATGCTGTTAATCATTTTTCATGACCTGAGGGCACTAGATTTCCCTTTTGAAAAATATTTCAAAGTCTCTATCTGCCTCCCACGCCTCTGCTTTTTCCATCTTTTTTCTGCATGCATATCCTCCCTCGGTTGAGCATAGCCCCTTTTCGATTTTTATCAGTGCACCGGCTGGGTTTAAAGGGGCTTCCCTGTTGTGAATTAATGTGCCCTTAATCTGGCCCCCCGCACACGGTGATAAAGCGGTGTAAGAGACAGAGCGCGTTCGGTCAGAGGACACAAGATTAGTCATACGCCGCTGAGCTGGAAGTGGGGCCTGGTGATGTCGCGTGGCGTCTCACTTCCTGGTTCCAGCTGCCGGTGCCCCCTTTTCCCTGTCTAATCCTGATGGAGGACACGCGACTGCCTGCCAGGAAGATAAGGAAGTGTCCATTGTGTCCCTGATCCTCCTTATGTCTGTGTATTATGGCGCTTCTTATGTCAATGTGCCAACCTGAGGTGCGGTCACAGCCGAAAAGCACCGGCAACAATGGCTCCATCTGGAACAAATGGACACATGTTGAGATGTCATTGTACACAGAAGAATTAACTTTTTTTTTCTTGCAATTACCATTTTCTTGGCTGCTGGAGAAGTCACCACAAATACACAGAAATATTTTCAATTCCTCTACATGGCCGCCATGAACGCCTTACATGTAGTGAATAAGCCCATAGTATTGATCCGGGGTCCTCTGTGGCGAAGGGTGTGGCCGGCTAACTGGCAGCATTTGGCCTTACAGTCAATAGGCTCAATAAAGTGCAGATTGTAGAACATACAGTAATTTGGCAAATCCCAAGGAACACAGATCTATATTGGGCAAATCCATGCAGCGGGTCAGTGGAGGACTTCTATTAGACAGCAATAACTATCTATTCTAACAAGTCATTGTATCATTTGTGAGTTCTTTAATCACAGTGGTGCTTGACATTACAGCCATTTTACCGATACATTTTGACCTATAAGGGCATCTTACAACCAAATTAACCAATAAGATTTACATGGTAGACTAGAAATTATTAGGAAATGCTCATTATGTGTAGCGCTTTGCTTTCTGCCGCAAAGCCATTATAATATATATTTCTTATTGGGGATTATAATAAAAAGATGAACTGCTGTCTGAGCAACAGTTAAACACCTTTCTTTATCCACCTCGATGACGTTCAATATCGTAAGCTGATAAGTAGCAAAGCAACCAATCCCTTGTGTATTGTCTGACTTGTACCTCATAACCTCACAGGATCAGTTCATCAAGAAGACCTCGAAAGGTAAGACAGGTAAGGTAAGTCATTTCTATTAGATAACATTGACCCATTAACATATTCACTTTATAAATAATGCATCTAATGTAATTGCTCCTAAAGGTGAAATGAATGTGTCTTCAGATTGCAAGAGGATGTTCTTGTTGAATGAAGCCATTCAGTTGCAAATAGTTCCGGTTGTTGTTGCCGCCTCGTGACCGTAATAAAATCACCAGATAAACAAATCTAAGCAGCCTCAAATCTCACTGATCTGCTCGTCGATCTATCCCACAGTGCATTTTATTTTATTTGGTTGCATCTGTTTGGAGAGCCACAGGGCTTCTGGCTCTAATGTTCCCTGTTGCTGTGCTTTCTTTTTAATGCTCACAATATTGCCAGATATTTCGGAACAGACGTGTTTTTTTGTCCCCGAAATGATCCACGCCGCAGATAAATGTGATTGATGGCACGTTCGGCTGGGCGTGCCGTTAGCACCCTGCTGGTCCCAATCTGCGCCCAAAGTGACCAATAAAACATTTACTGTCCCCACGATGGCCGTACGACAGAGAGAGGGAGTAGCTTTACGAGAAGAAGATGACCCATCACAGTCCAATTGATTGGTTTCATCTCTTTCTGCAATGTACAGCATTTATTTGCAACAAAAAAACATTTAGAAAAATGACCAACTATGGAGTTTTACTTACACTTCTGTGATATTTTGTCAGGTGATGTGTTTTAAATTTTTCATTCTAAACCATCTATATTTCATGTTATGTACAAGGGAAATACAGTGAGAGCCACGATGATGTAATATTCAAATACAAAGACAAAATGCACATCACATTAGCAACGACTGTGTTTCTTAAGTAACCATGTCAACCATCTGTTTAACACTGACATATAGGTCATTTCACAGATTATAGAGCGACGTTCAAAGCAGCCTGAACACAGACGGTTTGGTCCACACACAAAGCTCCGACACCAGCTCTGTTATGACCCCAGAGGTTAAAAGGATGCGAGGATCAGATGGCCTCAGTCTTTACGATGCTAATGAGGATTGTGGAGGCCCCCCCCCCCTTGTTCACAAGTAGATGACTGGTTGTGGCAACACACAAATTTGTGAGTGAGGATCTTCTATTTGTTTCCTGACCCACCTACTTTAAACCTTGTCCTACAAGTCAAACCTGACCTCAAGCTTGAATTCAAACTAGACCTTTAAAGGAGCAAGGGCCAGTTATTTCATTCACTTCTGACCCTGTTCTGTTTCCATGCACCTGTGTTTTGTTCATCATTGTACATCATTCTGGTCGTTTATTCAAAAGATGCCACACTCTACACACACACACACACACACATTCACAGAGGAGGTTGAATAAAAGTGCATGGTTCAACACAGCTGATCAACTATGACAGCTCACACCATTTTGGACTTTCTGACTCTCTGATGCCCTCAGAGGTCAGCAGCAATGTCATGACAAAAAAACACGTGGATTCAGTTTAGAAAAAATCAGACTCAGATCAAATTTCCACTGGTTTAAAATTCATGTGATTCCATTGGAATTTTGTGACATGGTCTTAACACGCCAGTTCTCACAACAGAGCAACAAGAACATTCACACGCTGATGTTTACAGCTCTCTTTTCATCTTATAAAACCTCTTGTTTTTCTTATGCTTCAGCAGCCTTGTCAGTTGTTTACGATCCAATATCAAGCCTTTTTTTTTTACAGCCACACTGGATGGGGAAACAGCACAGAAGGTCAGAGTGCAGGTTTTTATTGGTACATACCAACAGTGATATATATATGTAGGTTAACTCCGTGCCAAATCACCAGATTTTAGAGAAAGTTCCAAACTGACCATCTCAGATTTACTTCATATTTTTTCTTTTAATGCCCTTGTTACTAATAACTGCTGTGCAAAGTTTTAGGCCAATATGTCCACTAGTTTCTGAGATATTAAACCTTCAAAAAGGGGATGTGGCCCCATATTTAGCATCAAAACAAGTGTGACAATCAAACATCCATATTTTGATGGCTAATAACTTTTGAACTCTTCACACTAAATGGTTCATATTTTCAAACATGGTTCTTTGATAGAATGAGGCTCTGTACACACGAGGAGAACTTTGTATGTGACATATTTGCAGATTCATGTCATGTCAAATATGACTTCCTAGGATATGCGTTTGTCCATGGTAGCACTTTTTGTTTGAATAACTGGTCAATTTCGTTCATAGATGATGCTGTGAAAGAAGTTTAAACCCTGTCAGACATGAACATATGTTGCATGTTTGTCTGACCAGCAATGGTGGATTGGTAAGATCTGTGCCATACTGGAGGAGGAACAGGATGTGCAAGTACAATTTATGCACCCTCATGGTCCTGCAGAGAAGATATCTGTTGGGTTCAACTGTTACATATCATAAATATCATAGATGCACCAGTCACATCAACTGGTGACAATTGGTAGCTCTGTCTGGTGTGGCGAAAGAAACTGACCAGTTATTCAAATACTTCAAATAGAAAAGTCTACATAAATAGAAAAAAAATTGTGTCATTGACTTTTGTGAGATTTGCATTTGTGTATTATATTGATTTGTATATTTACAAATACACTTCATATATAGTCAAGAAAATTTGAATTAATAATGATGTAGCATGTGATTTAACTTTGTGAATGGCATTTTGGCATGTCATTAAACTATTTAATTAAGGTTATATGACTCATAAATTGCAATTGAGGGCACTAACAAGTTTTTCACCACATTTAATGCTTTCCTACTGAGCATGCTCAGGTTCTCAGGAATTTTAGGACTCCCCCACCTGCCAAATCCCACTTTAACCACTGGATATAACGTAACGCTGTCAACAGCATTTTACAGCATTTTAACAGCTTGTTAAAGACATATTAGCCTGTCAGATATGATTCACATATTCATGACTTAACACAGTTCACCTGCATGTGCAGAATTGCCATCTGTTTTAATCAAATCAGCCTCATTTAAAAATAGTAGGGTGCCACGCAGACCTTATTTTTCACCTCCCTCTCTTGACATCATGCTGTAGTTGTCATAGCAGCCTTGCAATATGACAGAGCTGATGACAGAGGAGCACTAAGAGGAGATCTGTCACTGAAATAGCCTCATATGGTGGAGCCATGCTTTAATGATGTGTGTACCTGAGCGTGAGTGTGTGTGGGTGGGTGGGTGCATGGATGAACCAACACACACATGGATGGGTCACTTTTTCCTCTTCTGCTGTGTCCACAAAAAAACACCAAATAATTTTGTTTTGATTTGATCTGGGAGTTCTTGTCTCGCCACAAAACATGACAAAGAGGATGTCAAGTGTGTTTGGACGGTGCGTCGCGTGCTGATGGCAGACGAAAAAACGAACAAGGGTTGTGTGTTTGATTGCACTTGACTGAAATTCAGGGTTGCAGGAGTAAAAGTAACCTCACAACAATAAAACCCCTGACTGACATTTTCTAAAAAGCACCATGACTTATTTTGTCACCTTAGGAAGTTGTGTTTGGTAGAAGAAGGCCACATACATAAAAGCAGTGGATGAGGTATTTCTGTGCCAACTGAGTTTCAATGAATACTGTGACATTCAGTTACACCACAGGAATGAATTAAATAATCCCTCATTTGAAATTTCGAATTCATTCAAATGATACATTAGTTTGAGTTGATTTAAATTTTTGGAAAAAGTTGGACTCTTGGTTGCAATTCTTATCCAATTTAAGTCAAGCTCCAAAGCCTCTAATTTAAAAGAGGAGATAACTGTGCATCAGATCATGTGTTAGAATTTGTCATTTAAATCTGTGCCTCTCTCGCCACGATGCTGCACTTTCTTCTTTGTTGACCTTTAGTGGTCAATTCATCAGAACGGAGCATCAAGGGCACGTTAGGGTGACCCCGCGTCCCAGTGGGGGTCCTCTTCGGTCAAAAAGATCAAAACGGTGAAGAGGCTTAATCTCATGAGAGGGAAGCTTGTTTAGCAAATCCATGACGCCACAAGGTCGGTAAAGTGTCAGAGTTCAAAAGGCACCACTCAACCTTTCATTCTTTTTCAGTCTTTTACTAAGTGAAAACAACTGCACCAGATGAACTGATTTTTCTTGGGTTAGAAAAGTTACTTCAGAAAGTCAGAAAAAGTTCAGCCCTGAGGTTGTCCTCACACAGTATGGGGGTCTTGGGTAAAACTATACGAGTGCTATAGCTCCTGGTCACAGGTCTGAGTCCACAGCTCTCTGCAGACTCAAACCTCTCATCAGCCATCACGCTTGGATTTATTGCTGTGTTTTTCCATTTCGCACAACTCTACTGTGTTTGAGCAGAATTGGTGCAGTGCAGTAAGTTTTTTTTTTTCTCTTGCGTTTCCTATACAGCTCAGTCGAGTGCAGGAATACCTGAAAAGTGCAGACACATCCAGACATATTTGAGATTGCATTTTCACAGTGTGGCTGTAGCAGAGCATGTGTGTGTGTGAAGGAATATGTGAATCAGCTCCGACTCTCATCTCTCATCTCGCCCCCTTTCACTCCAGATATTACCGCATATTACTGCAGGGAGAAATTGCTTTTTGATTGATTTTGATTCTCCTGCTTTTTACATGTGGTTTAACACAGAGACGAGATAAATTCTAGCAATGCCTGTGTGAGCAATACGATGCAGGCAATTAAAAAAAAAAAGTGTTGAAAAGTTTGAAACGCCCAGATTAGAAGTTGTAAACTTGCCCCTACCACGTTGCTGAGTATCTATTTTAATTGCGTGGTTACTTGACCTGAGAGGCCGTGTTTTGGGTTTTATGATAATTTCGGCTCGGTCTGGGCTCGCAGCGTCCATGAGTGTCTTCAAGTGCTGCAGCGGCAACCAAGACCACTCAAAGCTTTTAGAGCATGTGGGATAAAAACACGAAGAGCTCTACTGAAAGGTCCCAGCATCCAATCATGGCAAACATAGACATAGCTTGCTAATAGGTCTTAATGGCAGAATATTAGGTGCATTTAACAGAGCACTTCTATGGTCAGGTCTCTTTGCTTCCCCAGCCATTACTTTTTCATCACTGCCTCTAATTTTCCAAGCGTGTGCAGGATTCGCCAGCTCAACCATCCATCCATTTCTTGCTCTTACAGCATCATAACACACATGAAGAGACAGAGGGAGGGAGAGAGAGAGAGAGAGAGAGAGAGAGAGAGAGAGAGAGAATGGCAGAGAATAGAATTCAATTGAAAAGTGATATGTGCCATGAGATGTCATATCATACATTGTCTGCAAATATAGACTGAATGTTATTTAGGTGTCATTGTGACCTGAGCATCACAGCTGTAACCAGATCACAATGATTTTAATATGCAGTAATGGAATCCTGCCTGAGATGTGACACATTCAAATGGTGCAAGCTGCATCACAAATCTCTGAGCAGACATGTCTTATTAAATAACAGGGCAAGTAGGAGGAAGAGAAACTTGATAAAGACAGTTGTTCTCTCTTCAGTAAAAGTTCTTTTCATATTAAGACACATAAGTTTTATTGTCACATACATAAACATAAACAGTACAATATACCTGAGCAAAGGATTAGTGTAACAGCAAGTGGCTCCATCATTTAAATCCTGATTTACGTTTAGGTTATATGATGTACTTTTACAACCTTACTGACCACTATGCTTCGCATAATAGCCAACATAAATGCGACCGTGTCTGTGGGCGGCGTGCGTGGAGGCTATAAAAAGGAAAAGAACATTGGTATGAATTGCAGAAAAAAAAGAGATATATAAAAAGAGAGACATAAAAAAGTAGAGTGTGAAATGGCATAAAAGGAGAGAGACATTAAGAAAGACAGATGGACGGACACAGACAGAATGTGTAAAGGGTGAGGAAGACACAATGATGAAAAAAAAATAAAAACATTGATCAAAAGACAGGGTTGGCTTGTCCCGTCTCTGGGTGAGACAAATGGCAGTAGCTCTGTCAGTATGTACTACAGCTTATATATGGTGTGTCTCCCTGTCTATCTGTGCCTGTCATGCTCCCCTGCTTCCAATGCATGACAATTATCCTGCTCCAGACTGTGTGAACAATAAAATATAATTTAAAAAAAACAACAAGGCTCCATGAGATGACATCCTGCCAGCACAAAACTTCAGCTGTCAACAATTTGCTTTGTGCCAGCAACACTTGTTGTGATTTCCTGATAATTCGGCGTTAGTGTGGCTGCATGGGAATCCTGTAGTGGTGCATATCATCCCTTCATCTCATCCCATCAACATCATCCACACTATATATGTGCTCTTATACTGTGGGGAAGGTGTTGTGGGGGGGGGGAGGGGGGAGGGGGGCTATTTTGCAGCATAGTGTGGCAGGATTAAAGACAATGAAATCTTGTTTTCTCAATAAAAGTGAATATTCATGACACAATAAGTAACAATGACAATAATCAATTATAATATCATAATATCAATAATATGTGGGCGTGATTGATTGATACGACCCCTTAATTGTCATCGCACTCTTATTCAATTGTTGCCAAGCTCTCAAGTATGCAAGATCACCTTTCCACTTCAAACAACTTATCTTCTTAAAGAAGCAAAACTGTTCCAACTTTGGTTGAACACATGATGAGAAGATGAAAGACAAAATAGGTTTTCAGGGTCTTTAAGCTCCCCCGTTGCTGATGCATCTCCAAGCAAAAGCAATTTGTAACAACTGTCACACACAAAATGTAGCATCTCAAAAAAGCTTCAATAATAAATAATGGGGTCGGTCCAATTATCCCCTTCACAGTGCCTAATATGGATTTATGTCCATGGTCGGAAGCCTTTGTGTCCTTTCACAGGTCATAAACCGGGAGTCACCAGAGGTCAGGCGAACACGGAGGTCACCTCAAAACACATCTCGTCCACCTTTTGGATTTGTCGTTATCTGCGTGTGCTTATGTGTTCACAGTTGTAACCAACACAAATGTGTAAGGCAGCTTTAAAACAGGATGTTTTATTTGAATGGATAAAGAGTTGGGAGATTTTATCAGGACAACCTGCTCAGTAGCTGTGGAGGACACTCTTCAAAACTGAGAAACAATTAGTCTCGCTACTACAACAAAAAAATCACATGCGAGCTTCAAAAGGCCACACAGCAGGATATGAGAAATGAGGTATTGAATTTCCCCCTCGATAAAAAACAGAGGAGCGTAATGAATGGATTTGTTGTATTATTTAACATGTTTTTCTGCCTCACTTTATGGGATTTAATGCTTTTCACTTGGAGCGCGCGTTTATTCTTCTAATTGGCCGAATAAAAGTTGTAGAGGGGAATCTAAGTGGCAACATAAATTTCAATTACGGATTCCAATTATCTTAAATTGGTTTCACCTCCATCTCACAAATAATGACAAAAATAAAAAACAGCCACCAACTTTCACACTCCCGCACAGACGCCCCGACGCCACAAGAGTTATATAATGTCACAAATGAAAGTAATTTTCACAGATATTAAATAATACAAAACAATTTGGATGCAATCATGAGATGTTTGCATCAATCAAACAGCACAGTGGGATTCAGAGTCGGGTTCATTTTTCAGTGTCTGAGGAGAAGAGCTGCCATTGACATCATAGTAGAGGACTTCATGGCTAAAAGTGTTAAAGAAAGAGTTGATATTTGGGGGAATACACATATTTGCTATCTTAGAGAGTTAGATGATAAGACTGATACCACTCTCTTTCTGATCTGAGGGTCAGAACAAAAAGGCAATTATGACTAAAACCCCACCAAATAAAAGTCCAAAATTATTAAAGTTGACTTGATTTTTGAGGTCATACATGAACACAAACAGCAGGGATAACAAGGCTATAGGCAAAAAGGCTGAGTTCAAAAATAGATGTCTGTGAGGACTAAGACAATCTGGCAAATGAGTCTGATAGAGAACAGCTTGGAGTTTAAGTGTTGGAAGGACCGATTGGATCATGGAGAACAGGTGATGAGAGAAACTGGTGGGAAGCTGAACAATGGCAGGAAGTAAAGCAAACTGGAAGATAAGCAACTACAAAATAAAACAGGAAATGAAGTCAACGAGAAGCATCCATGTGAGTCAACACACCAGACCATGTCATCAACTTTCCCACAAGGTTGAACTATTACTTTAAATTGCAGTTTCTTGGTACAAAGTATTGCATGTAAGATTATGTTATAAAACCTATTTTGGAGAGTAATAGTGTTGAGAGCTATATTGTTTTGTATATACATTCCCTCTGTATAATGACCCAAGGTGTTAAATTATGTAGCCCAGCACAGAGCACACATGTACTTCAAAGGCACTGAAATGAATAATGAGTGAACCAAAACGCTGATTTTTGTGAACACGTGGCTTTAATGTATTCTCTTGAATAATTTTTTCAATATTTTTTTTTCAATTTTTTTTTCCTCAGGTTAATCTTAAAAGCCATGCTTTTTGCACCAAAAATGTTGAGATTTTGTTCGAATTTTAGTCCATTTATTATTTCTAGTAATTGCATGAAAATGTTTTATTGCACTTCAAGCACATTCTGACAGCACTTAGTAACCTTCATTCTTTTCTTCAGCCACATTAGGGAACACTGCCGAGGCACGAAGGCACACGTTCCTCTTGCGCTGAAAAATCAGACTGAACTATGTTTCATACAGTCTTATATCACATACTCAAATCAATGCAGGCTTTATATCAGTCAAACAGGGAAACTGCTAGTATCACAGGTTTAGATGTGGACACACACACACACTCACTGATCGATACTGCAGCCAGCAGCTGTGTTAAGGGTCTGCAGGTTTGAAGGTAACCTTGTTTGAGGATTCAGCCGTGGCTCTGTGGAGGCTGATAGAGATTTGTGTTATTTGTTTCGCTACATCCTACTAGAGAGGACCTGTTGACCCCTCCGTTCAGCTGCTGATTATCTTTTCACTGGCGGAGAAAAATATGTTTCTCATTACAAGCATTGGAGATTGATTGCGGGCTTCTTGCTTCGGAGCAGTGTGTCTGATTGGCCTGTGCTGGAGATAATTGCTAAGTCTTGTTGTCTGAGGAACTGGTTCTCATACTCAGGCTTGTCAGTCTGGTTGCCCGCACCAGAACCCGGCACTTTCATCAGTCTGAGGGTCTTCGGGTCACAGCTTTATCTTTACTGCGTATGCAAAATAGGCTCCTCAGAACAATGCTTCCTATCTTTAGTCGAGGCAAGGGTTTTAAAAATAACTGTTATTATAGAATGAAAGGTTGACTGTCTGCTGGCTGCTTCATCGTCTGGACGCTGTGATTTCCATAAGATCGTCAACCGCCGGCTACTCTCGCCCGCCTCAATTTTCTGTTTTAATCTCTTCCATCTCTTTAATCTTCTTTCTTCCCCAGTTACCGTCTCGGTGCTAAGTCCATATCATATAAGACTTGGTGCTATTTACTTTCAAGACGATCTCAGCGTTGGGGGTCGGTTGCCTGTTTTGTGGTTAAGGCCTAGGCCTTGTTAGCTGTGTTATGATGATGCGAAATTCTAAATTGAGAGGAGCATTCACACCTTTCTCATGTCCTGAAACCTTTTATGTAATCGAAGGACAATCCAAAATTAAAACTCATCTTTTCACCTCATCTTTTAGTTATTTGCTTATTCTTCAATTCAGGCCTTGTACCTGTTACTATAACCCTTCCTGTCTCAGTCTTAGTGAATCGACTAAGCCTCGGACTTCCTGTCCGTGTCTGTCCTGCCAATGAGAATACTGTAAACTTCCTAAAAACCACTGCCATCGGCCATCCCGGGATCCCCCCTGGCTGTCGATGCATCATTCCAGTTGTTCTGGATCTGGATCCTCCAACAGATCCCAGCCTTTTCTCTTGTCTCTCTCTCCCTTTGTGTGTTTCCTTTCTCCTATCTGTGTCAATGGTATTCTTCAGTCTTAGCTCTCCTATGTAGTCTGCTCTTTCCAGAATTTCTTGTGGCTCAGATCTTATCTGTTTTGTGGTACCTGAAGTTGCTCAACATCCTCCCTGATCCATATTGTTCAAATTTTTCCAATCTATATTTATTGTCTCTCTGCTTGTCCATACTGTAATGAACACAACATATATTGCATATCTGTCCACTTTGGGAGAGAGATCCCACCTCTGTTGCTCTTCCTGAGGTTTTCCTCCATTTCTTTGAATTGAGGGTAGGTAGAGGTGTCATATGTTGTACAGATAGTAAGCCCCCCTCCATTTTGCCAGCTCAGGAAGTTCAACCTGCTGATCCAGTTCAACTCTGCAATAATCCAGTTTGCTCTCTTGCACATCCATCAGTGTCTGGTTTGGACCAGCCACCAAATAGGACAGGGACAGACTACAAAGGAACAGTCAGGACTGCTGAGATAATCATTGGTCCAGAGTTGGGAAAACGGACAGAAAACATGACTGCAGATCCATCACACACTCCATACAACCTCTTCCAGCTTGTCCTCTGGTCGGTGCTGCAGAACACTGTACATCAAAACAACCAGACAAACAGACCAGCACTCAAGCACTTCAATCAGTCATACAATGGCAATAACCATCTGACACCAAAACATCCATTTATTCAATCATAGACTATGTTTTTAAAGTGCACCATTTTTAACATGTGTCTAATCTTTACCTCTATTTTTTTAGTTATGTTGTCCCTGATTTTAGCTGTTATACCAATTCCTGCATTAGCACATTGAGAGCAATGGAAAAAGAAACTGTCAGATTCTTTGTATGCATCCTCATACTTGGCCATTAAAGCTGATTCTGCTTTGTGATAACAGGCTGTATGAATATAATTCAACATAACTGGAAAAGTTTATGTTCAACATGAGTGCACATTTCAGGACCTAGAACACTAATCCCTCTAAACTCTGTCTTGTAAGTAAAGCTTTTTTTTTTAAATGTCAGAGCCTCCTGACGTTTTATTTTTTCCAGGCTGGTTCGTCCAGATGCTACCTCTAATTGAGAGCTGTTTCAAAAAGCTCCAGACGCACCGCAACAGCTTTGTACCTACCAGCAGCCAACTGTGATCCATCAGCTATGTGCCATGTCAGATTTTCAGTGACAAGCTCTGTACGCAGAATTTGGCAGATTACCCCATTGTCTGCAAACAAAAATCTCCAAATTATGTGTGACAATGTGTTGGGCGTAAGCAGCGAGATAAAGCGGTCTGTGATGTGTGTCAGATTGTGTTTGCTAAGCGGAAATTTGGAGATAAATAATGACTTTGTGTATGCTTTCACAAAAGCTTTTAACCTTCAAATCTATTGATGAAAGATGGATCAGATGCCAGGTTTCTCTCTCTCCTCTTTCTGACAACCATAATTACTCATTATTAGTGTTCCCTCAGACTCAGATGTAAGTGGGACAATGCATGAGGTTAAAGGTGACTAAATCATCTTCTTGCTACTCTGGCATTTATGCACTTTTTAAAGTAACTTCAGCAAAGACAATCCATGAGTGAAGAGTTTAGTCATTTTTTTTCTTGATTTTCAATTATTTTTCTCATTTATTTAAAAAAAAAAACAAGTAAGGGTTTAACAGATTGACTTTGTTGATTAACAAATTTTCACCGATGTTAAATTCTGTTCAGATTAATAAAAATGTTGTATCAATAATAAAAACAAGTATCAAAACAAACATGGATAATAAAAAAATATGATCAATAGATTTTAATCACTTCTGTAATAGCTTGTATGTCCAAAGTTGAAGGAGAAAGTTGCATGTTCACTATATCAAGTCAATGACAAACAGATCATAGATGAAAGAAAAACATAGAAGATCACATGACACATCACTGACCTGTTTCTCTTATGATAATATTAGTCCTCCCCTGCTCTTCTTTGCTTTCCATCACTTGAAGAGTAGTTTGCATTAAGGCTACAGTAATGTATCACTGTCTGACCTTATTACCCCAAAGCCTCTGCCCTCTGACCTTTAACCTCATCCTGACGTTCCCGCACACACCGGGGGTCACGCCCTCTGTCCACGACTGTCACTTCTACAACCTTTGCATACAGAGGAAACCATGTCCTGGTGGCAGGAGGTTGACAAGCCCCACTTGTTAACATTCATTTGTTGAGCTTGTGGAAAGTTATTGTGAGCGATTGAGTGTTTTCTTTTTTGGCGTGTTTTTTTCTTTATTTTTCTTTTCTTGCAGCGGTCATCAACCCATTACTTCAAACACGCAGCATGGTGCCCTTGTTTGCTGATCCACAGAGCGCACGCTGTACATTTTATGGAGTGTGAGAAATGGGTTCAGAAATCAAACTTGACAAAAGGTTGTCTGGATTCGATGAATGAGGCCTAACTGTGCAAAGGGGTTAATGGTTTGTTGAGAGTGGGGATTGGACGTTCCTGCTTTTTTGGATTTAGTTTGGACAGCAGACAGTGGAGAATGGTGGAAGAGGTGAGACAAAAACATGGTGTGGTGTGAACTCAATCATGGACCAGACTCAAAAGTTTGAAGCACATCATACAGTATGTGCCTTTGTGAGATGACCCATCAGACGGCCTGGTGTATTTGAAGTGATTTTAGTAGAGCAACAGTCACCTTATGAAAGTAAATGGTAGCACAAACTTGAGACAACTTGTAGTTACATGAGAAGATCACGACAAACTTGTAGACATGCAAAATCTATAGTATATAAATCTTGAGATAAACATGTTGACAAGCTTAAACTTGCATTTTTGGTCATTTTGCAAAAACAAGCTATAAACACAGCATTGGCTTATCACCTTTTAGCTGAAGTGGTGAACCTATGCAGCAGATATGGAGCAACATTAGCATCACGTTGGAGTCAAGTTTCTGTTCACCTGATGTAAGGTAAGACGTAAGAAGCGATGCTGCCTTGAACTGAAGGAAGCTGCATATGATAATTCTTCATGGGTTTGAGCAACCTCTTTCACATGCACGTCAACATTTAGCCCATTGTTTGAATAAAAATATGAATTACAGCAGCTTTAAGGAATATTTTGTGTCCATTATGTTGCAGGATTCAAGGTCTTCATTTTTTTTTTCAATCTACATAAAATAATCCTAAATAACAGTTTGTCCTTGTGCAGTCTCCTTGAGTGAGACATTAAATCCCCACTTGCTCACACACTTCTTCCGTCTGGATCAGGGTGACAGCTAAATTCCACTTCTAAAGCTTAAAGAAGCCCCTCTTCGAAGACTTTGTGCGATCTTTTATCCAAACATAACGATCCGAACGTGGAGCTGTATATCGCTCCTCGAGGAAAAGGTTTATGTAACGGCTTACTCCTTCAAACAGAGGATATTAGCAACTAATCTGCTCTCGCCGAGGAGTTCTGGTGACATCAGCAGGGAGCGAGCTCAGAGACTCGGCTAATTTGGGTAATGTTTGGGAACAATGGGAAGAGGGGCTTCACTGTGTCATCCGGCAATGACTAATGCAAGGCTGTGGAATCATTTCTATTGGGAATTGATGGGACATGGGCCCATTGTCTGAGAGGCGTCTTTTACAATGTGGTGGTGATGTCATTCTGGGTGTGCGCACATAAAACCTGTCCAAACCTTTTCCTCCTTGTCTTCTCAATCCTCTCATAAAGTAATGGAGAGCTGGAAAAGTCAGAGTTTTGATTTCTTTAACTTGAGGCAAAACTTGAGCCACTTACCTTTTGGTAAAATCCTAACATGTGAGAATAGTAATGTTGCTCTGGTTAATATGTTGATATCAATGATAGATGTAAATGACTACATGTATGTATAATGTTAGAGGGTTTCTCGTAGTGGTTTTTGGCATTACAGCCCACAACTTCACACTAACCCTAACCCTAACCCTAGCAACCCCATTAGTTAGCCACCAGCTCTGAACATAAAAAATCAAATACCTCCCTCAAGAGTTAGTGGAGACCAAACAGAGCTAAAATAGAGTTACTGTAATATTGGACTTCCATTTGTTGTGATGACCAGAATCACAGCTCAAAATCCATGCTAATAATGTTGTCTGTGTGTTAATAGGCAAATGTTGGAAAACAATTTAGTTGCAACAACTTTATAAGGTTGCATTATGTCAGTGTTGTGTTTACAGCTACTTGTACTGCCCCCAAGTGGCCAAAAAAAATAAATAATGCAATTTTAAGACACAGGTGTTTTTAGGGGCCAATTTGGGACATGGTGGTCTGCGGCTACTACTTGGACCAATTGCTTACACATAATCTATTGCAGGAAAAACATAAATGTCTGTGTTTCAAGAATTGAGAGCGTTTAAAAGATAAGATAAGTTAAGATATACCTTTATTCGTCCCACAGTGGGGAAATTTACAAAAGTAATTATCACATTTTTGTTTTGTGGAAAAGTAAACTCTGTATTCATCACTTGCTTGAATAATGTGATAAAAATGTTGTTTTATATAAAAATGCTTTGTTGGACACACTCCAGATGTGTATGTAATGACAAAAAAAATAGTGCTAGTGAGTGGAGATGACATGTTGTCATTGCCTCCACTCCCGCTGGTTTCTCTTCTGTGGGTCTCGACCTAACTCTCTTCAGCTCCTGCAGCTCATCCCTCACAAAGACAAGCACAACCATAGCACAGATGTTTGTCCGACCGCTTTGTGGAGGAGTCATTAAATAAATGACATTATTACATGACAGGAGTGAAAGTGGCTGTCTTCTCTCGGAGGTTAGTAAAGGAACTTACTAAAAAGCAACTCAAACATCTGCTATGCTGTTCATTTTAGCGCCCAACTGTGGCACAGTCTGCAGCCTACTGTAACTCCCCTGAGGCTTGTACCACTGAAAGATGGAGGCACAGGAAATCAGTGTATCTCTCTGTGTGTGTCTATTTATGTGTGCATGCATATTTTTCTGCATCCGCATATATGCAAACAAATTTGTGTCCTTGTGTTTGGATACCTACAGTATGTTTTGCATTTGCGTGTGTATTCGACAAGTGATCCCTGCAACACCGAAATGTCTCTGCTTTGATATCTGCCTGATTCTCTCTGGGTGTTAACAGAGCTAAAATGCCACCTCAGGAGTGCAGTGAGAGCTGAAGCTTGGAGATAAACACCACTGAATTGTGGGGGGGGGAACAGATGTTTTGTTTGGTGATTGTGAATATCATCATGGATCATGAAGCCACCAACAGTCTGTATTTACTAAATGCTTTTTGTGTGGAAAAACGAGCAGTATGAATACCAAACAGATTTTTTTAGAAGAATGAAATATTTGCCGACAAACTGTGTTTACTGTCAATAGTTTTACAAAGTCTTCCAGAGCCCATGTATTAATCTCCTTTATACAATCATGTGTATGACAAGGTGTTGAACCTCGCTCCTTTATTGCTTGAGTCTTTCCAGGATGAACCTTTCATACCCAATCACCTGTTATCAATGAACCTGTTTACCTGTGGAATGATCCAAACAGGTGTTTTTGGATCAGTCCACAACTTTCACAGTCTTTTGTTGCTCCTGCTCCAATTTGTTTGAAACATATTGCTGCCATCAAATTTAGAACAAGCAAGTATTTTTTTAAAAATCAATGACGTTGATAAGGGCAAACAAATAGATTGTCTTTGTACTTTGGGTCAAAAATGATGAGCAAATTATCACTTTCTGATTTAATTATGTTTTACACAGCCTCCCAACTTTTTTTTTAAAATGGAGGGTTGTAATAAAAGTGTCATTTTTAAGGTTGGGTGTGATCCTAGACAGCACCAACATTCTCTTAATTACAGATGAACCCTTTCAGCTTTTCAGGAATAAAACAAATGTGGGTTAAAAGATTTCACCAAGGGGAGAAGACATTAAAAAAAAACTGCAAAGTTCGTCTTTCAGCAGCGACCCAGAGCCAGGGCCATTAGCATTTTTCACTTACTTAGCATAATTTGATGCCTTTCTTGCTTTGGGCAAGAACCGGTCATTAAAAATTCATCTGTCTCATTTAAGGTGATAACACGTTTAACTCTTTACAACACCAGGCGCTTGCATCCCCTGTATTTATCTGAATGTCTGTGGGTATTACTGCAAAGATTCTTTCTTAGGTACATCAAGGGTGTCACCATAGCTTAATTGACGTTTTGTGTGCATGTGCGATCATGTTGGAGAGTGAATTATGGTAACTTAAAGAGACACTTAAAGAGCCAATTTATTAGTCACAAATAATAATACACGGCCTGTGGAGATATTGTGTAATGCCATTTTAATTTGTCCACTACTTTGGTTTACATCCAAATCCCTGGAAAACTAATGACACTCCCATCAGCCTCAGCTGTGCTTTGTGTTTAGTTCTAATTAGCAATTGTAATAATGCAAACATGATAAACTAAGATGATAAATACGTTTAGCTCAAAGGTTCTTATGCAGGATTCAGACTACACAATATCAACCTGACAATAGGCCGAGCTCATTGGGCGAGAAATCCCATCTCTGTCCCACTTAGTGTATCATATTGGACCACGGCTGATGCCACATCTGGCATGCCTGACGATGTCAGAATTGTTTTGCCTTCCTCGCCAAATTTCCAAATGTGCTCCAGTCATTGACCAGTAGGACTAAACATGGCGAAGCGAAGTTGGTGCTGTAAGGTGGAACTGTGAAACAGAGGAGAGGTCACAGTCGTTATGTATCATTATCACACACACCATCTTTGTTTACGTTCTTGTTGCCCTCGCACTTCATTCCTGGTTACATCTCACATGTTGTGAAAGATGGCGAGCTATGATTGGTCAGTGACCAGCTTGAAGTCTGTCATGTATCTCGGGCCAAGGCATAGCAAGACTCTAATATTGCCTAATCTGACGCAGTGGCCAAAATATTGTGTATTCTGAATCTGGCATTAGTCTTTTTTAATCTGTCTCTTACAAGATCCCCGACTTCTAAGTGTTCCACTAAGAATACAGGAATTTCACAAAAGACATAAAGTCTGAGTTCAATTGTAATCTGTGAGAAAAATGGTATCCATCTATCCATTTGTGTATCCATCGTTCACATCCACTGTCTGGATTTTGATCTTCCAGTATCATTGAAAGTACAACACTTGGCCTAATTAACAAGCTTGCACATTGTATGCATCAGCCCAAGCATGATAATACAGCTGTTTGCTATCAGTGTCACACACTCAGACAAAGAAGGGCAGCCATTGTTCAAGTTTACAGTCTGATATCTTGCTGGCACAGGGAAGCAATCACTTACAAGGATGACATATTTACTGCTGGGTTGTTTTTTCTGCGGAAATAAAATTTTATGACTGACAGAGGATAAAATTTCTGGCTATGATGACAATGTGCTGCTGTGTGCAGATGCGTGTAACACAAGAAGATGCATCAGAGACTAGGATCTGTCACCTTACTTAACCACGCAACACCACTAATGAGTCTTTATTTAACTGCTGTGTTGACAATATCGCTTGTCTCGGTGGTTGAACCCGAAGCCTGTTTGCGTCTGCGACTGCTGACGCAGACCGCTAGCCTCGCTGACACCAGTCTGGGACGAGAAAAGTATTTCATGTTACTTCCTGTCAGGAAAAAAAAAAAGAAAATTCCCCCGAAGAATTACTTTTAAAACTGAGGCAAAGGACACTCACATACAGATGCAACACAATACGCAGACACAGCGGCCCCCATCCTGCTGTGCATCTGTTCCCACTCCAGACTCAGATGAAGACAGCGTTTTAGTATGAAAAAAGACGTTTTCATCATGGCCCCCAGACAGACGTCTTTGAGCCTAACAAGGGGATTTTGAGAGGGATATTTTTGTTAGGTGTAGCTCAGCGATACTTCTTTCATGTTATAGAGCCGTTTTTAAACTTTAACTCGAGTTCTGCTTTCATGCCGTCTTCTCCCCGTTGGAGGAATCTTCTCTGTGAATAGGGAATGTGTGATAAATCCTGCCATTATTCGGAGGGTGTAAGGAGGGATGGAGGTGATTTTGCCTCGCGGGCACTGAGCGATGCTACATCAGTTTGTGGTGTCTTTCAAAGTCGATCTTCTTTCCCTCTTTTTCTTGCTCTATACCTTCTGTTTTTTTCTACAAGTGTGTGTCCTCCCTCTCTCTCTGCTTTTCCTCCCTCCAGCTTTTTTTCCCCCCTTTCCGACAGCACAGGTATCGCATTCCTCTTTCATGAGGCTGACATCCATCCTTCACTGCACGGCCTCCTGTCTGACAGCTGAGAGCGCAGCACACTAATGGCTAAAGCCCTTCTCTCCTGTCTGCATCCGGAAAGAGCGGAAGATGTGGAGTAGATATTTTATGGTCTCTGCGAAAATGCATCTCAGCCATTTTAACATTTAGGTCGTCAGTTCTTGTTAATATTTATCTAGGAATTATATCAACAAGAGTTTCAGTAACAAAGAAATGAACAAATCAAATCACTGAATCTTTCAAATCAAAATTTTCTCATTTCATGCGTCAAAAATATTTCACGCGCTCATACAATTTAAAATCTCTCACTTTCCATTGAAAGTTAAGCCCTGCCCGTAAGTCTGTATCAGAAATTAAAGTTTCTCTTAAATGGCAACTAATGTAATGAATTTGTCTTATGTCACTGGTTTCACTTGTTAAAAAGTGAATATAAGAAGAGCAATTAATCATTTGACCAGCGTCCTCTCCTCAACTCTCCATCTGATTGACTAGATAATTGTAGATACTGGAAAATGATTCTCAGTAATTAGGGACACAGACAACCTTGTGCTGTTCTTATCCTCCTCAGTCATTAAGGATGGATTAAATCAGATCAGGGATGCCAGAGTGATGATATGTCATACAAGCTCTGTCGGTTTCCACTGATAATAGAGACAAGAAGAAACAAGACTGAGGGTTCATGAGTGTGCTTCCGGCTATCTGAGGCACATGCTGATGTTTAGATATAATGGTCAGTGTGTTCACCATTTTAGTTTAGCACAATGAAATCTGGTAATTAGACACAAAGTAAAGCTGAAATGCAAGAATTTACTCATTTATTGTATGAATTCAAATTTTGATCTCATATTAACTCTTGATGAAAGTCGGCCCGACATTAGGGTGCATCATCTGGGAGCCATGAATGCATCTCCAAATTTTGCCAATCCGTTCAGTAGTTCATGAGATATTTCACTAGATTGGTTAAGACTTCAACCTGCTGGCGGTGCTAGATTAAAAGTCAGAGGATGGCCAAAGTCATTAGGATTCATCCACTGGGGACTATGCATATTTGTACCAAATTCAAAGAGAATATTTCCAATATTTGTGGAGAAAATTCAGTAGAATCCTCCCCCAAAATTCAACCTGCTGGTGGCACTAAGGGAGCTGGGAACAGCAAAGGCATTAGGGATTATCCTCTGGGGACCATGAATGTTTTATGGCAATCCAGCCAATAGTTGGTGAGATATTTCAGGTTAGACCAAAGTGGTGGACAACCTATTTGACTGGCATTCCCAGTGCCACGCTAAAAATGACTGATGGTGACTTTTACAGATACAGAGGAATAATTTTCCATTTCACTCCGTTGTCCATGTTTTACCCTCTACATCAGTGAAGCATTTGATCCAGATTGGAATAAATGTATCCCAGCATTTGAACACATCCCTGTCTTTCTGTTTACCAGTGCTGCTACAGATGTCAAACAATGACAGCTGTTCGCCGTGTGTTGTGCGTGGACTGCCCATTTCCCAATTTCATCTCCTAAACAAAAGCTGAAAATGTATTTACAGCAAAGGTTCCTGGCTCTGTGGATGTACTGCTGTTAATCTTTAATTGGACTCAAAGAGGATTGGAGACTGGTTTTCTGGCATCAGTGATACCAAGCGTCGGGTCTGCCAGCACAAGACAGGGAGGAGGAGAGAGGATTTGGTGTGATTGCCAAAGCAGACTAGGGGGTCCTGGTGCAGAGTGAGCACAAATCTGGCAGGAGGCTGACGAGCCACACAAAACCAAGGCACACAATAGTACAACCTGCATGCTGTTATTGCTGAATTCAGACAGCACTCGTGGGCACTGGGTATCTTCCACAATGAAGTTTCCCAATTTGGCCAATGGACAGGAAAGACCTTTTCTGAGAAAGCATACCGTGCAAGTAAGCAATCAATTCGCTCTCAATGCCGCACAATACAGCTAAAATTGTTTCCTTCGGCCTCAAGGTGCACATTCTTTTTGTTCGCTAATGGTGAGAGGGCACCTACATCAAGCTGACAAAGTACCACCAGCAGAAAGAGGGATATGTGAAGGAGCTATTCTTCACAGGGTAAACAGGGTCATAAACTACCCATAGAAGAGGCAATTACTTCCTGATCTGACATCGCAACCCATTTCAGACAGCCGAACAGCGGGAGGGGCCTCCAGCCACGCTCTTACAGGCTGCTAACCAGGTTAGGTGCGCCGCTAATACAGGCCAGCTCTGCCACACCAAATTGGACTGGGAGATTTAGTGTGGCTCTTTCCGAACCCTGGGAGCCATCTGATGTGGCTCAATAGACTACTCCTCTCTGTGGGACCGGCACGAGTGGGCTTCTCTAGTCTGGGGTAACTCGCCGGCGAGCCAGGGGGGCCGAGCCAACCGCGTGTGATTTATGGGCCAGTGCGAAGGCTAATGCGGGCTGCTTTGCATATGTCCTGGTTTGGCTCTTTTCTGGGCCTTATTTTGAGCAACCACGGGTGCTTCACAACATTTCCCTCTTTCTGCTTCTGCACAGCTGCTCAATTACGGAAAATGTGTTCTTTATTTATATTGATAGTGTGCTGGTAAAAACACAGCCACCGGTACTACATATTGTTAAGAATGGGGGTAATTCAGAGGATGAAAATGGGGCTAAAAGGAGGATTTGGTAAAAATGCATTGAGTGCATGTGAGAGGTAGGAAATCACACAGGCTGAAGCTGCTTCGAGCATTAAGGGCTCCAGCTCTTTTATTAAGTCTATTTATGTGCTCCCACCATCACGGGTCCAACTTGACAGCACAGAGAGCATCTTCTGATCAAATGGAAAGCAGCAAAGGGAATATCTAATATGTAAATAATCAGATGCATTACACTGCACCGCGAGAGTCCAGCTACTGTGTGTGACACCTGGGATTAGTACACCTGATGTCTGCCAGGAGCAGAGTGAGTTTATTGGCAAGCACAAAGAATAAAGATGGAGGCGTTTGTTTGCAGGGATTTGTGGACACCGTAGGTAGTTTACTGTTCATATACACAGACCTGATTTCTTATTTTAACTGCTTCACACGTGTCAAACAGTTTAGTCTTTACTAATACATATCTGATAATCTTGTCCTATCTCTTTTTTTCAATCTGTGGAGCAACTAGCTGTCAAATAAGTGTGCAATATTTTCCTATGAAATGCAGTGTAAAGGAGCAGAAATGGGCCAAAAAGACAGAGAGAACAAAAGGAATAAACACTTGGAAAAGCTGGAAAGCTGAACACAAGTGCAAGGTCAAACTGGCAAAGAGAGGGAGAGGGAACACACAGGCTAAATACACCAGAGAGGGGAAGCTAATCAGGGACAGGTGAAACTAATAAGCAATCTCAGAGGCGGGAAACAAGAGGTCACAACGAGAAGTAAACCAGCACACCTGAGGACGGAGCAGAAAATAACAAGAGTAAAATCCAACACCATGACAATTTAGTTACTTTCCATCACTTATGTCTGTTTCATGTATTGATTTACAGCTTCATTTAAAGCCACGTTTGAAAACTATCAACCTATTTACTTGGCTGAACAGCTGATTCGTCAACTTACATATAGCACATTAAAATTGGCCTAATCAATGTCTGACATACTCTACAGTAAGATGTCATGAGCTGCCACCAAAGATTCGCCGTTTGCATGTCTGTGCAATGTGCTGTGTACAATTGTATGAGTGACATTCATGAAATCAGTTGCTCAGATGGATTCCCTGAAAGCTTCATTCACTCTGCCCATGCATTTTATTTTTACAGCACAGCCAAGACAAGGGTTTTGTTCGCATATTCACCCTTCATCAGGCGAGTTGACCAAATTAGCTTTCTTATTTACAGTAATGTCCAAAAGGAGTGCAGCGCTTCCTGCACATATCTTAGCACAATATCAGTCAGACCCACCATGAATAAATCCACATGCTGATAAAGTAACATTTGCATGCACACAGTCCTCCATGCAACTGACTGTTATATCCAACTTAGGCAACCACTTTTTTTTTAACCACATGGAGATTCAACTTGTCAAATGCCTGGTCAGAAGAAGCACCAAAAATCTGAGTAAGACACACTGGAAAGGCAAACCCTTTAATTAACAAACTTGTTTTCTTGTGGACTGTGATTTAGCAACACAGATGCGTTAATATGGAGCAACATTTGAAAAAAACAAAAAAAAAAATTAGATTTTATAAAAAAAAAAAAAAAAAGGATGTGGCTGATGCACTGCTGTCCAAGCCACAGAGACAAACTAAAGGCACAGTGCTTGAGCCAGATGAGAGCATGTAAATAAAAGCAGAAGGAACCATGTATCACAACAACAGGCTCTTCAATATCCTCCTCTGGAAGAAGACTCACTCCCCTGCTATGGGAGACTCACCTTTGTGCATGTGCTGTGATTGTTTGTAAATGATGGCAGCATTGATTTCAGCCTCACATGGGATTTTCTGTGTCGAGGTAATTTGTTTGAGGGGAAGGAGGTAAAATGGGAGAAATGCTGGTAATGGAGGTGGAAATAGGAGAGATAAAAGCCACCCACACAGAGACGGCTGTACAGTGCACAAGCAAAGCTACCTCTAAAGGACAAACAAAAGCATAGACACATAAAAAAAACCCGTCTTTTTCTGAAACATCATCAGAAAAAAATGATGGCTGTTCACACTGTCCAGAGAATGAGCAAGAGCAGAGGAACCAGTACTAGAGTAGCATTTAGTGTGGAAAAAAAACTGGAAATAATATTGCTGCGAAAGTGAACAGCAAACAAAAAATAAGCACAGGAACAGACAAGAAAAACCTGTGAAAATGAAAAAAAAATGATTCCTAATCATTTTGCAGCGCTGCAAAGTTTTATTGTAAGGAAACTATAGATGATAATTATGTCACAATTTTGATGAGAAATAAAATCTGTTGGACTGAGGATGTGATTGGCACATGAATATACTGCCACCTGCTGACTGATACCACACATCACATTTCAATTTGCAGGCTCTGGGAGGCAAAATGCAACTGAAATTATATAGGACCACAAAGCCAAAAAAGTTGGGACACTGTATTAATGAGCTCATGAAGTAATGTCCTTTATACAATCATGCATTTCACAAAGCTGGTATGAAAGAGTCATCCTCAAAAGACTGAGTGGTTCACAAGCAAGGATGGGATGAGGGTCACCAATCATGATGCTCTCACCTGCTACCAATTTACCTGATTATGTTCCAACATGTGCTTTTGTATTGTTCCACAACTTTCCCAGTCTTTTGTTCCCCTTGTTCAACTTTTTCCAAATGTGTTACTGGCATTAAATTTATAATAAGCAGATATTTGCAAAAATCAATAAAGTTGATTTTGTACTGTTTTTAATAGAGTGATTGTCAAAAAAGATTTGCAAATTATTACATTCTGTTTTATTTATGTCTTACATAGTGTCCCAATTTTTGTGGAGACGTGGTTATATTAAAGTCGTACTTCATCAACTCCAGATAGTGCTTTTAAAAAAAAGGTAGTACTATATAAAAATGGAGTAAATTTCTTCCAGCATGTATCAAAGTTTCATGATTGTTATTAAGTTAAAAAAAGACACATGTGGAGATTAAAGATGGACTCTGTGTTGAAAGAAACATATGTAATTGAACAGTGGACTAAAACTCAAACTGAGACACTGTGGATTGTTGTACTCTGTTTAATGGTTTTGCAGCCTGACACAAAGGAAATGAGCATACATGTATGTGATATACAGCAATTTCTTCCCATCCTCAGCATCACTGTTCATTCAAATATGACATTTACACTTTTGCAAAAATCATCATTGGTCTCAAAGCAAGTTGTCAACAAAGCGATACAACTTTCATTGGCACAGCTAGAACCCAACTCTGTACCTGTCCGACAGCACCGTTGAAAGTTTAGAAAACGAATCTATAAAAGTAACAAAAACACCTTTTACATTCTTCTAGAGCTTCATAACTGTCAAGAATGAACTTGTGTGTAATATGTGATAAGCTGCATGTGCTCTGAAAAAAAAAAGGCTAAGTAACACGATATTTTCAAAAAATCCTATCCTTCTCTGCTCATTCAAAACCAAATACAATGATTATGAAACAGTTCTCTACGTAATATTGATCACTTGCCTTGTTATATATAACATCAGTCCATCGTAAGGGTTAAATTCTACCCGATATTGTTTGTCCACACAGGAAACAGTGATTAGAAATAAAAGTGGCAGAAATTGCTGAATGGAAAAACAGTTCTATCACAACAACAGACAACTTAAAACTGAATCTTCTGACTGCATTTATTTCTATCTGAACAGTATGTGGAGAGCTTAATTAAACAATGAAGTGCCTTATTATATGATCATCCATCTAAATTTGTTTGTCTTTGACTTTGACTTGGATAAAACAAAGATGGATTTGACAGAGTACATTTTAGGTCTTCTCTTCAGACAAACAAAAATGGCCGATGCAGACGTCTTGTGCCGTTGAAATAAATCCATAAAAAATAGCGGGGGTCAACACCCAATTCTTTTGTTGTGAAAAACAACTTCCTGTGTGGTGTTACAACAGAATAGATGCACGGCAAATGCTTGATGACTATCAGTGAGAGAAGTGTTTGGAGAAGACTAGATCTCGTACTAGGTCCACATATTTACTTGCCAGAGTCTCTTATATACATGTTACTTGTGGCAGGTTTAAATTTCCAATCCCACAATGCACAGCGCCAGCAGCACCAAAGAACCCAGGCTGAGAGTAGGCGTGATCATGGATGCTTCACCTGAGGAAACAGAAACAACGTGAGATAAATGGACCAAGGGGAAAAAAACATCTTTCATCAATCATTAGATTGTTTCAATCTTACCCTGAATCCTAATCTTCCTGACTGGCCCATCTCCTCCTTCATAACGGCCGCGTACCATCAGCTCATAGTCTCCCACCTGAGGCATGGGGAAGTCCATGAAGTGCCAGCCGGTGATGTAGACTTTTCCGTAGATGTAGCCTGTCTTTCTGAACATGACCTGGAAAACAGGAAGCATGAGATATTTTCAACATTTGTGATCATGTTAGATCTAATGAAAGCGGTATTTTTAGATGGTGACAAAGCTTCGCACACCCACCTTGTAGTACAGTGGGAAGGAAATATTGCCAAACCAGTCGTACTGGATGTGATCCCACCACACGTACAACCACTTTCCTGTCCAGGTAATATAGCGCCACATCCTGGGAGGGTCTGGTGGTGCTGTAAACAAAACAGAATTGTCTATTAAGACCACATTAATACCTGTATATGATACTGATGACCCTCACTGTGGGGTTTGTTGTCTCTTACGTGGTCTCTTTGTGAACATCTCGCAGTGTTCACCCGGGGGTCCGAGGCCGGCTCCGTTGAAGGCGCGGACCTCGATGAGGTAGTGAGAGTCTGGCAGCATGTTCTCCAACCTGGTCTGATTGACTGAGGCTGTGACGAATATACGGTTTGCTCCCGGCTCAGGATCATCATACTTTCTCCAATACTTGACCTGGAAAGCACGAAAATTTTTGAAATCAAATGTATGTCAGTTTGTTTGTAGCTGCATTTAACCTTTTTTGGAGCATCAATCTGGCCATTAAATAAATATGCCAGACAGAAATCTTCAGCTAATGTGTGAAACTTCTTCTGTACCTGGTATCCCTCAATGTACTGCTGCAGGCCTGTGCCGGTGTCGACCACTGGCAACCACCAGACCAGAGCTTCAGTAGAGGACACCGGTCTGGCATAGACGTCTGTTGGAGACTCTGTAGGCACTGGAGAAGTCAGACAAAAGGATGGTATGAGATATTAGGGTATCTCCCTCTTATTTTCCAAGAGAATTGAAGAAGTAAAAAAACAAAATCCTCACCATCTCTTGGATAGTAGATGACCTTGGTGAGGCTGTACGGTCCGTCTCCTTTCACATTAAACGACTTGATCTTCACCTGAAACTCTCTGACCTGGAAGTCTTCTTCAGTGGGAATGAAGTAGGAGTCCCTGTGAACGTGACGCCGCGTCTCAGGGTCTGAAATGGTCTCGTACCACCAGTCGTAGGCGTCGTGAGGCTTGAATGCCACGATGTAGCCAAACTTCTTGCCGTAGAAATACCACGGCTGGACGGGCTAATGGATCAGAGGTGAAAAGAGAGAAGCAAAAACAGCTCTTAGATTTTATTAATGCGGGGACAGATGAACATTTTTTGGTGTCATGGAAACTGAGGGCTTACTCACTGTCCATGTGATGACGATTTCACCATTTCTACCTCCATAACCTGCCACATCAGTGGGAGAAATCACTGGAGCTGAAACGAAAAAAAGGTCATTTTAGTTTTTTTTTTTATCCCACATCTGTTCTGACATGAAATGAAATATTAGTATTCTCTCCTTACGAGCATCCCAGGTTTTGATCTTGAGGGAGGGGATGCTGGCTTCTCCGGAGCCGTACTCGTTGGTGGCGATGATCCTGAACTGATACTCCATCCAGGGGTACAGATCTGTCACTTCTGCCTTCTCCATACTGCCATCAAGAACGGCTGGAGCTGAACGAGACACAAATGTTGTGTCAAAGTGTATTGTGATAAAAACAGATGTGGTGTCTCTGCAGTTTGATAATTTGCAGGTTGAAGTGATCAGATCATATAAGGTCATGATGCTCCAGTTAATCTAAACTGCAGGGCGATGTTGCCCCCTACTGGCAGTGAGCAGTACTCACAGGTGCTCGCGTCCCTCCAGTCGTCTTCATTCAGAGCCCAGAAGTGTCTGGTCTGAATGGTGTAAGAGAGAATGGGGCTGTTATGATCCGCTCCTTTAGACCACAACAGCTTCACCCACGTGTCCCCAATCTCTTCGATCCGGATCACACCGGGAGGCCCGGGAACACCTGGATCAGAGAGGAAGGCACAAAGAAGGTACATATAGAGACTAATCTTGATGGCTTGTTCTGCTTATTCTTGTGTTGTACATTTGCTCAGAATATGAATATCGACCACACAACTAAAAATAATCATCATGATCATTTGAGGCAAAGCATGCTGGGACTTACCTACAACCTTGAGATCGGCGTATGCTGTGTCGCTGTCCACCACCGTCTGAGCCGTGCAGGTGTACCGACCTTCATGCCAAATCTGGACATTTTTTATTCTCAGGTCACCGCTGCCATCGTCGCTCTGAACAACAGGAAGCAGAATCAGAGATACAAGAGGAAGGGACAGACAAAGAAAGAAGGAAAAAAGTGAGGGCTGGGGCAGAGCTGCATGTTTGTCATTAGTTGACGTAACCAGCGGTCAAATAAGGCTAAGATGAAACTTGACCCTACCAGAACACGTTCATAGTGCTGCCACTCAGCGTCAAAGTCGATGACCCTGAAGTCTATAGCCCAGATGAATGCGATGTCCAGCATGGGGTCGTATGAAGCGGCGCACCTCAGAATCACCTCATCGCCAACCTTTCCCTCAGTGTCCTCAGGTGGTTCTGTGAGGCTGGTCGCCTCTACGTAAAAGAAACATCACACATTAAGTTAAAGCCATTATACTAATACAAGAATATGTCATTGTAAATATTCACTGTGTTTTATTATGTAATACAATACATGCACGTATTCACTGACCTGTGATGGTGAGATAGCCAGAGCTATTGGCCTTTCCCCTGTCATTCTCAGCAAAGCAGGTGTAGAGGCCCTCATCATTATTGGTGGCATTGAAGATCTCCAGACTCCCATCAAACAGGATGGAAATGCTAAAAATTAACACGGTTAGTTAAACTAGTATTCTAAACTAGTTAGGCAGCCTGACTGTGGATGGGAAGTTATTGAGTATTTTAAAAGTCGAACCGACCGTGAATTGTTGAAGAGGAGCTCTTTGCCCTTGGTCCAGGTGTACCGCGGTCTGGGCGCGGCTCGGGGTTTACACTCGATCACCACACGGCCATCTCTAGCTCCAAGAAGCTGCTTCTTCACAGGGTTGAACTCAAATGTAGGAGCACAGGCTGATGGGAGATAATAACATGTGAGGTCATTGTTGTTGCTACTTTCATAATATCCCTGAGCAAGAGGGAGTCTATATTATTGTACACCAAGATGCAATTTCTTTTAACAGCTAGTCTTCTCTCACCCTTCAGCCCTTGAATCTATTTCACAGCTGACTCACCGATGACTCGCAGCTCAGCGTTGGCATATTTGATTCCCCAGTAGTTCTCAGCGACACACTGGTACATTCCTGAGTCGTCGAAAGTGAGACTGGAAAACTTCAGCTCCCCTTTCCCATACTGGAAAACACACACACACACACACACACACACACACATGGAACGCAAACTTAAATATCTAATTTCAAAGAAGACACCCCAATGTCTATAATGATAAGTGATTTTTTTTTTTTTTTTTTTTTTTTGTTACCATATATCCATCTTTGTACCAGCGGATGAAAGGGAAGGGCTTCCCTGACGCCACACAGCGCATGGTGTGCTCTGACCCAATGTCGATCTGTGTGTTGTTGATGGTTTCTGCCCACTCCGGAGCAGCTGCAAAAACAAAGTGAAGCTATTCAACACAATACTCAAATATATGCTCCACAGAAGTGCCACTTGTTGCATTATTGCTGCACAACACGTCTACACCGCTGTCAGGTTCAATCAGATCTCCACTCTCGAGCAATCTCTTCGAGCGAACACTGGTGAGCTACACTCCAATAGAATCACTTACCCTCCACATACAGCCAGGCCTTGTGCCAGTCCTTTCCTTTTGTGTTAATGGCTTCACACTCGTATGATCCCTCGTCTTCATACTGCACATTGTACAGATGAAGCACGGCTCCTGATTCACTGATCTCGTGATTCGGTGGGAGGTCTGTGGCGTCAACCTTCCTCCAAACGATATGAGGGATGGGACTGAAAAGATGCAAAAATAAACAGGTCACATTGACTGAATTCAGATTTAACCTCCATTTATGTTGACGATAAAGATAACAAATACCATTCAAATTAATAATGAAAGCATGCACCTCATGAGCCCTTCATCAATTCAGTAGAGTGTACATGGACACACTTACTTTCCCAGAGCAAAGCACTCCAGTGTAATATTAGAAGCCAGCATGGCAGTAGTATCTGGGAACTTCACCCTGATGTCTGCTGGGTACTTTCTCTCACCTGAGGCCAAAAAAAAGTCAATTATGTCCAGTCGTTTTCTTGAATAGTTTTTTTTCTAAATTCTGCAACATATGTCAAGAAGAGTTTTTCCTTGTTAAGATGCAGCACAGCTATTCTCTACTAACCCTCATCGGGGGGTAAGGGGATGAGGGGGATGAACTTGGAGAAGACGCTCTTCCCGATGATGGGGCTGGAAACAAAGCAGGAGTAGTTTCCTGCATCCTGAGCTTCCACTTTTGAGATGTACAGATTGCCTGTCTTCTGGGAGACAAAGCGACGGTGATCTGTGTGCAGGAAAACCGGGAACTCGTTGTAGATCCAGCGGTAGGTCACCTCATCTGTAGAAGAAGAGACAGAGACAAATTGATGGTGTTGATTGTGATCGTCGCAAGGCTGACTCTTCAAATGGAGACGTGAAGAGGTGTACGTACGTGGCCAGGTTTTTGGAGGGGCACACAGCAGGACAGCTCCCTGTCCTTCTTTGACCATCACTGCATCTCTTTCCTCCTGGGGAAACTCCTCCACAACTACATCGCACACGAGGAGACGATAAGAAAGGAAACAGGGATTATACATGATCTGAAACATAAGGACAATGAAATGCACACTCACACTCACACTCACACTCACACACACACACACACACACCCTCTCTCACATATGCACACACACTGATTATTGCACCCAGGACTCTAATAATGCTGCACTATTCATTCATTCATTCATTCATACTGCAATACTTGCTGCTGGAACTGTATTGTCACTTTGTCATAACACTAAGTCACTTTGGATCTGCCATTTGAACCTCAGTAGGAAATACCTCTTCTTACATAGATATATACATATTCATTATGCGGTTTATAATTATCTCTCATTTTGCAATATTTACAGTTGCTGCTTTACTGACATAACTATCCTGCATCATCTACCTCATATTCTCATATTGCACCATCTACATTTGCTGCTGTTTTGTAAATTGATGATTGTCACTTTATCTTCACTAAGACACTTTGGGTTCCACTTGTACTTTGTTGTTACTTATATACTAAGTTGTATATACCTTTTTTTATATAGTTTTTTATACTTTATACTTCTACCTGATTATATGCTTGTGTTGCTGCAACATCCAAATTTCCCCTATGGGGGATCAATAAAGAATTATCTTATCTTAAACAGGAAAACTAAAAATCAAGTCAGAACTGAGATGAAAATAATTCAAGTTTAAAATGTTTTAAAAAAGGGCAATAGTTTGTGATTTTTCCACATCCAGCTAATTTATCCGCCAAATTTTGACTTAAAGAAGCAAGACAGGAACAAATTCTAGTCTTTGGCTAAACCCAAGAGACATCTGAGCCAAAAAAAGTAATGACATGTAAAGACTAGCGAGGAGTCCAGCATCATCTGCACCAGCAGGATTCACATGCTCACATCCAAACTTGACCCTGGCCTCCTTGCTGATGACGGTGCCGTAGATGTTCCTGGCCACACACACGTACGTCCCAGCGTGCTTCTTCTGTCTGGGGTTGGTGATAACCAGGTTCCCCCCCACCAGGCTGTAGTGCTCGTCCGGCTGCTCCATCAGCTTGATTTCCCAGTTGTCACGGCGCCACCTGGCAGCGACACGAGTCAAAATCAGCTAGATATAAAATATATGGTTATTGCTTTGGAGAATTTTTTTTGGTGAGTGTGACCTGTATGTGGCAGGTGGGTTCGCTCGTGCCCTGCAGTTCATGGAGATTCTCCCATCGGGTGAGTCCTCGGTGTACACCACATCCACAGGCTCCTCCTCAAAGATGGGGCCATACCCGGTAGCATCCTCTGATAAATTTTACATCACAATTAGCTGATGTACTAATTTAATTGGATTTAATTTAGCCCAAAACTTTGTGAGAAATGTGCAGCATGCCCTGTTTTTAGTCTGAACTCACCTCCATAAATTCTGGGCTCACCAAATAGGACAGCCACTGCAAGAGCAACAACATGGTCATGTCAGATAATGAGGTGCAGGTAGAACTCTTGCTATGACCTTTAATGGGAATTGGTACATTTTCAGGCATCACAGTGCCTCCTACCTGTGAGGGAGATGGAGGAGGAGAAGGCCAGAAGCAGCAAAGCAGTGGAAGCCATGACAGTCAGCCAAACCGATTTACTGCAGCCACAGAATTAGGTGGATGTGCAGAGGGACATAAATAATGATGGACAGGACGTGAACTGGAGAGGGCTGGATGAGAGACAAAGAGATTTGAGACTGTCAGAAACATCATATAACACAAGCAATCGTTTTGTGCAGCAGCATCATTATGGCAACAATGGAGGATTAAAACACTTCTGTGACCCTTAAAATAGAGAACCAGACTGACTGTGCATGACTTTCCACACCAGAGACAGAGGCAGTGCAGAACTAGCTAGAATCCATCCTGTGCACATAAATGATTCAGGGTGTGAGTGACTCAGCAGAACACTGCAAACAGTCACGCAGAGCGAATCCACATCCACAAGGACACGCACCTGCAGAAACACACAGGGCTGTGCAACACACAAGGCAACACTGCAGTCCCTTGACAGCCCCTGCTGTGCCGCCACACGTGCCCACACGTCATTCCAGCAGGATGAAATCGCAGCACTCCTGAGAGCAAGAGCAATGCTTCCACACTCACTTTCAAACAGGACAAACAGAGAGAGGGATTAAAAGAGAGCAAAGGCTGGGGAGAGTAGTCGGGGGAGGAACATGGAGATATACCGAAGGATGATCTCAGGATTGATCGAGATGAACAGGGTGGGATGAAGTGAGGGGAGTGTTGATCTGTCTGTGTTCACTCACAAAGCTCCCGGTGGAGATCTTAACATAACATCAGCTTGTTACACTGCAGAATACACTATGGTAGCTGAAACAAGTGCCATCTAGGGCGCCGTTCTAGTGGAGAAAATGTGATGCACTGCACTAATGGGAGCCCTTAAAATGGAGGCAATACCACATTGGCTGACCTACATGCTAGAAAAGGGGTTTGGAGCCCCACCGCAGGCAGCTGGTGCCCTTTATGGTTTTTTTGCCCATGATCCTCTGACAGCCTGCCACTGCACCTCTTAGTGTACAGTATGTACACACTAAGCATGTTGGGGAGAAAGAGGGTTTGGTCTCATTGCAGCAGTGGAAATTAAGGATCAATAGGCCAAATCAGTACCTGTACCATTACTAGTGTTATTGTGTGGACCTGGTGTTGGCCATGACAAACAAAAAAATCAACACAAAATTATCCTACTATAAAATTATCCCAGTGAGTTCCACATAGTCTGGAATATAGATTTTAAAATGAGGAAAAACAAAGGTACTTATGAAACTAAAGCTGCTTAAGTCCTTTAATGACTGATTTTCAATTGCAAACCAGATTCCAAACAAGTTGGGATGCTGTGTAAAACCAGAATGCAATCAAACAAACTGTGTTACTGACAGCAGTTTTACATAGTGTTCCAGAGCCCGTGTAGCAATCTCCCTTATACAATCATGTGTTTGACAAAGTGTTGAACCTCTCTCCATCCTCGCTTGTGAACAAATGAGTCTTTCCAGGATGAACCTTTCATACCCAATCATGATCCTATCACCTGTTACCAATGAACCTGTTTACCTGTGGACTGATCCAAACAGGTGTTTTTGGATCAGTCCACAACTTTCACAGTCTTTTGTTGCTCCTGTCCCAACTCGTTTGAGACATGTTATACTGGCCATCAGAATGAGGGTATATCCCATTCTTTATTTATGTTTTACACAGCATCCCAACTTTTTTGGAATCAGTTCTTGTAATACATTAAAATCATTTTAGATGTTTTCTTGGGGTTTAATGATGATGAGGATACACTCGCTCAATATGCCTCTGTGTTGACTCCAAAATGCATCACAGACCTTTGACCTAAACCTTTGCATTAAACTGTCAGCTTAAAGCTCAGACTACATCTGATAATAATCTTCCTATAATGTCACAGGCCAAGGGGATGTGATTAGGGACAGTAGAGAAAGAGGAAAACAACTTAAAAATGTTTATACTGTAATTATGTACATGTATGCTATGTGTTGAGGTAAATATAAAGTCTTTGCTGAGTCATTGTGGATGTGAGAAAGACAGAATAAGAAAGCACAATCTAGGAAGAAAAAAAACTGCCAGACAGCCACCTCCCATCCTCCCATGTGCCTCAGCAGCCACCACACAGAAACAGAGAGAGAGAGAGAGAGAGAGAGCAGAGGCATACATCCAGTATACAACACATCCACATGCAGAGACTGCAGCACTGACTCCTCATGTGCACTCTTGATGACTCAACACTAATATCACCACAGTGTACTGGCTGCATCTCATCCTGCATTTGCACGACTATATGCATTCAAGAAAAAAGTGAGGTAACATGTTCCAAAATCATTGAATTTTAACACTTTCACATACAGCTTTGGCTTCATAGATTATTGTTGCAGCAATCTGTTCCGCCAATTCTAATCAATTCATCAGAGTGTGTTTTCATGTGTTTCCCTTCACAGTAATCCCATCACAGATCCTCTTTGGACAGGCCAGAAAAATTTAGGTCAGCGCATGTATTAAGCTCAGTGTCTTAGCGACTGCCTGAATAACCACGTCTGCTGGGGGAAAAAAATCACATCCAAAGTCACGTCTGAATTCAACAAGAGGAGAAATAATGCTCTTTTACTTTACCAGGCCTGAGGTGATTTGATTAAAGTGAGCTTCATTTGATTTGTTTTGAGAAGGCAGTGTGCGGGATCTGGCTTTCTGTTCTGCACTGTTTGAATATGACAAAAATAAAGACATGAGATAACAACAGATGTCATGTTGAGGGGAGGAGAAATAATCCCTTTGCCTTTAACATCTTGACAGCCATGACAGTTTTCTACATTTCTGACATCTTGGAAAGGGGAGGTGGCTAAATTGGGCTTTCATATATTTTTGCATTTTTCGGTTGGAGGCGAGGGGACGGAGGCAAGAACAGTAACTGATATTCAGATGACACATGTGGCAGATGGCTGCCCACCTAGTTCTGCTCGAGGTTTCTGCCTGTTGAAAGGAAGTTTTTCCTCGCTGCTGTCGCCAAGTGCTTGCTCATGATGGCAACTGTTCAGTCTCCATTAATAATAAATAATATTATAAAGAGTACAGTCTAGACTTACTTTATATGAAAATGCCTTGAGATGACTTCTGTTATGATTTGGTGCTATATAAATACAGCTGAATCTATATCATAATATAGATTATATATAAACTATTCAGACTCAGTAGCTGCAGTTTTTATGACCCCACAGTGCTGAATGCAGTCATTAAACAGTGTTTGATCTTTAAGGGAGTTGCCCTCATGGAGGACAGTCAGTCCTTTACCCATTAGATGCCATGGTGCATCTAGCAGCTTCCTGTGCCCTTGACGCATGCAGCAGCTGACACTTTACACCTTGTCTCTTCACATTGCACCCACGCAAACACACTTTTTAAAATCTCATCATGTGTTTTGCTTTCATTGCTTTGCATTACATTTGCATTTGCAGCAATGAAAAAAAAGACGCCGGCATCCAAAAGCAAGTGCGCAGCCCCCTTACATCACTTCACCTCATGACGACTGAGCGGCACCGGGAGCACTCTGCTCTGCATTGCGGTACTTCTGAGCCGGTCCATTTCTGCACTGCATCCCGGTTCACCCACTCAGCCCAACACACACGAGTCCACGCACAGGTATGCACACACTCTCTCGTGAGGTGTCGGTCTTACCTTTGAGGCAGAAATGAGGGGGATTTCAGTGGCCTGTCCCGATGACACACCTGGACCCGAACCGCATCATCCCGCAGCTCCACCGTCCGGAGCGTCCCGGCTAGCTCAACTTTTCTATTGGACGAGAGCTGCCGAGTGACGCCTCCGGCTGGCAGCGGCGATCTGATTGGTCCAGGAGCGGAGGAGGATGGGAGGGATGCGAGCATCATGCTGCTGCATCCCAGACACGGGATGTACAGAAAACCATCCAGGAATCATTTTAGAAATATTATTGGATCATTTTAATAACTGTTATTTGAAAATGAAATAGAGTAAATTAATAACACACCAGCAAGTGCAAGATTTCAGTCACTGTACACAGATATACTCAAGAGAAAACACAGAAAACGTGTAACTAAAATCAATATCTTGCTCTCCACCATGTGCTGTGCATCATAAATGATCTTCAGATCCATCTATAATTAATGACATGCTCCAGACAGCAGCTGAATGAGTGAAGGAAATATGATTCGACCCTAATCTTGCACTCGCACTTTTATTATTCTAATTATTATTCATTGAACAAAATGTACGAAGAAGTTGCAAATAAATACTTAAAACACACAATTTTAAAATCTTGAAATTGACATTTTAACCTGCATCAAAGCAGTAAGTGTCATATTTTTGATTGGTTGTCCTCTTGGAAAGAAATGTTATTCAAAACTACAGTAAAGCTCTTCAAGCAGATGAGAATAAAAGAAAGCAGGTGGATTGCGCATGCGCACAGGCACCAGATGTATGTCACTCTTCCATGGATTAACTTTTGGAGGTTTATCCCTGTTGGTTATTTGACACACAAAATACGTCATTCTAATTTTCAGACACTAGGAGGAGCTACTTACACACTTTAGCATGTTGCACCACAAAGGAAAACATAACAGATTTGAAATCCTGAAACCAACATTTATTTCATTTTTTTTAAACTTCATTTAAAATACAAAATATTTTGCAATATTATATTGTAGAGTAAACCATTTTGACAGCCTTTCATGCTTCTCATGTAGCTTCAACATTAACCAGAATGTCATATTATATCATATCATATACTGTATATCCTACTGTATGTTCACCAGTCACTAGAACATTGTTTCCAGGGTATTCACACTCCAATGTGCCAGTCTGTTTATCTGTTCCATGCCGGCCATCCTTCTGTATGCTCCAAATTACAGATTTGTTTTGTTGATTTTTTTTAGATGCACTCTTAAAAGGATGTGTCAATTCATCTGATGTCTAACTTAGGACAATGGTTTTCCAGTGACCCTCTTTCAGGGCCCAGATATTGTCGAAAACTAGACATGACTGAAATGAGACGTCCTGTTTAAGTGTGTGCCGTTTTATAAAAAATACAGAAAAAGGTGCATGAACTGTCAGAGACAGAAACAATACAGGTGTCACAAGAGCTCAGTCACAAGTTAAATAATCTCCTTTGATACCTGATAGGCTAAACATTTGAGCTAGCAAATTCACCTGACAAGTTCAAAAAAAATAAAATGAAAGAAATAAAAGAATTTTCACAGCAAATGAAAGAGTGAAAACTGTAAATCGTCTCATCTCACACGCCCTTTTGCCCTCCTACCCATAATGCAGCAGGGTCAATTGAGGTCAAGCTCTCACCTCTGACCTCAACACAGCTACGCTCAATTCAAGCCGTTATTTACAAAATACAACAAAAATATCTACATGTGGAAAGCTGACGCATCGCAAACCTAAAAACTTGATGCAAGTTATGATAAAACCCAAGACGTGAAAATGTTCTCTGAAAAAAAAAAAAAGTCTCATATCTCCTGTTGAGTGTAGGAGAAGACTGCTGGACACACATCAGAATTATAGACGGTTATCCATGGAAATTGAAAGCGATAGTATACATCACGCACGCTGTAACACAGTAGCATGCATGTGCTGCACACACACACACACACACACACACACACACACACACACACACATTCACACACTCACACTCAAGCACCCAAACATTCGCACACAAGCTTCATTCATTTACAGGAATATAAAACTCACTGAGTGCTGCGCTCAGAGCGTGACAACATACACAGATATAAGGTTAAATGCATAAACCAAAGTCACCAGTGTGTTTTTACCATTTTGCAGTGAAACAAGCAATATTTTCATTCACATAAACAGATACACTTGTTTCCACATTCAATATTCTTTTTACGCAATTTTTCCGACCCCTTCATTTTCTAAGTGCTACCAGTAACAGTAAGTCCCATTCTGATAATAGTCTGTGCCAGATGGTGAGTCTGGTTCCTGTTGGCAGTTACCTGGTGAGTAGGTTGGCAGTAGTTGGGTGCTGCTGATCAGCAGCTCCTCCTCTGGATGAACGTATTACGAGGAGAACGTTTAAAATGAAGCGATGGCGACAGCTCACGATGCATCCGTGCTCTGACCTCAGGTTTCCTACGCATTTTAATATCCCACATGTTTCCTCAGCCTTTAATTCTTATGTGGATGTTGTGATTTGGTGGTCTGTTCGTCTCCCATACAGGCTGATGATAACTGGGTATATGATTGTCAACAAGGCCATAACAATCTGTAGTTGAAAATTATTCCTCACAACTAATGCCAGCATACTATTCTTTACTATTTAAAGACTCCAGGACGCTAATTGAAGCTAATGAGCCCACATTGGTGTTCACAATCCTCAATGACCACATAGCTCACAATAATAGGTCTGAATGAACAAATTCTTCAATATCAGCAGAATCCTGTAGAGTTTATTTTCCATGAGTGCTAAATGCAGTTTTGAATACTCGCATAACGTTGCTGTTTGACTAGTGGGATTCTGTACTCATGGACTAAATGAACTGAACCCAGGTGTGTCCTGTGTATGAAGAGGGATGTAATTCTATGGATCTAAGTCACTGTTCTCTACAAAGGCACTAGAAACCGTGCTGAGAGGTTCTTCATCGACATCTAAATATCCAGAAACTACAGCGTGTACTCTCAGTAAACCTCTACAAGTAACGTCTTTTCTGCCAGTTTACATAGCAGATAAGCGGAAATGCTATCAGACACAATGTCGGGGTGGCGGGTTAGTTCTGACAAGACCGTGATCACCGAAAAACAAATGTCTGCACAGTGGCCACGATTTGGGGTGGAAGCACTTGACAAGGACGCCGGATCAATCACACCTCCACTTATGTTCAGTTAGTGCTCAGGAACGAGAAGCATGTGGAGGGAAAGGAACAGGTCAGGGAAAGAAAGCAAAAAAAAATGCAAGTGAAGAACAAGCTTGAGAAAACACGAGGCTAAAAAACAGGCCGATTGGAATAAGGTGTGGGAGCTCTGGCTGGCTGGTGTGATAAGGAGTGACCGAACGCTGAGTTCAAAGTGTTTCAAGCCAGGTTGTCTCCAAACGGACTTCCCTGACCTCGAAATATAGCTTTCCTCTTTTTCTATTACATATGTACAAACAAAGTTTATCTGTCTCAAAAAGACATATGCTAGCTTCTACTTGGGAGTCACACATTTTGCAGCGGCCTCCACGAAGACGCCGCCGTTTTTTCTCTATATAATCATACGCCATTGAACACTTTGACCGAAAAAAAAAAGAGAAAACAATAAGAGGCATAACCCAGTCACTAGTAGGCGTGCATCATATACAGTCTGAACACGCAGCTCACCTCTGCAACAACTGACACTAGGATGGTAAAAACGCTTAATAGAATCATGATTTACTCCATGCAGGTGTTTATGATTCGATGCATATTTGCCTGCCTGCGGGTCATGTACTGCTCTTTGATAAAATATATATTTGGATACATCATGTTTAGTATGTTTTGCAAAGGAGACCAAATGGCACTAACACACACGCACACACACACTTGGCCACACTTCTGCTCAGTCTGAGTGGTCAAACTCTTTCTGGTACATTCCTTCTGCTTTTCTATATTGCTTCCTCCCTCCTTCTCAGAGTCCTCGCATGCCTTCGTTTCACACCTTCTTCAAAGCTCATAGGGGATAGGGGGGGTGGGGGCGCGGTGTCGGTCTTTGCCGTGCTGAGTGTGTCAGATCAGAGGAGGTCACAGTGTGACAGGGGCTGGCGGGTGTGGAGATGAGGGCGTTGTCAGCAGTCTCGGTGACAGGCAGCCATGGCGATGGCCGCCGAAGTGACAGCCACCACGGTAAAAGTCGGTGTCCGCAACGACTGTCACCTGAGCAGCTGTCACCACAGAGGCGGTCCCCGTTGGTCGCGTTTGTCAGGGTGACGAGGCGGCGGCGGAGCCAGGCCCGCGGCCCTCGGTTAGACAAACGAGTTCATGGCGTTGACGGGCGACGGGGCCTCCGAACTCTCGTTGCCTTCGTGCGTGTCTTTCTCTTTCTTGCCGCTGTACTGGCCGATGAAGGAGCCGTCCTCGTTGAACTGTCCGTCCCCGCCCTCCCCGTAGTCCACCAGGCTGTCGTCGCTCTCATCGCGGCGCACAGTCCCGTTGGACGGCGTCCGGCTGCCCTTCAGCGGCTTGTGGTCCTCCGTGTCACTGTCGAAGGCAGGGGAAAGGATGAAAGGAATGTTAATGAGAAAAAAATTAGCTTATAATTTACTTTTAGTATGTTGAACTATAGTGGTCAAAAACCCTGGTGCAACGGAGCCTATTATCCAAGCAAGAGCATTTTATATGAGTAATCTGGCTCTTCCACTGCACAAAGGCCACATGTACACAGTTTGGTTTGGACTGGGTGACATTAGGTTCACACACATATATACACAACTGCTCTATAAATGTAGCTTGAAACATTACACTCGATGGTTCTTGTACAGTGGAACAGCTCAGGTACATCTATCGTATCTTACAGTATTATCTATAGTGTTAGTGCTGTTTTAAGCCTGGGTGCCGTTCAGATTTAGGGTTAGTGACCACTGCCGAAGGGGATTTTGCAAATGCGTGCCGTTCAGTCTCTTGCAATGCTTTACCCATACATAGAATTTCTGAAATGAAAATCAACCAATATGCTTTTAGTTTTACATGCAAAATAATCAAAATGCACTTTTTCCCGTAAAGATAAAGCCTGGTACTTTTTACCTCAGTAAGTCCAAAAACTTCCTGTTCCAGTCAATATGCACGCTCTACGATCTGAGCTTAATATATTTCAATTCTATTTCCAAGCTTAATGCATTTGCGTTTTTAAAAAAAATTAAATGAAGGGAGCTAGAGAAGTAGAAGCAGTTGTTCTTAATGTTAAAGTTTGGTGTTAATGCTGTAACTGTGGTTATGGTTTTCACTATGATGAAATAGTAAAACCGGATCAGTTGATGTGCTTTCTCCTTGCTTTTAGTTCCACCTAAGTCAGAAACATGGCTTGCATGCATGCTGGTTTTAGCACATCTCATCTTACCTCTCCATAGACCTAAACCCACCCGAAAAAACAAAAACAAAGATAAGAATGGAGGGGACACATGAAAAGCAATTCATGAGCCACAATGAGTGTCATTTCCTTTTGGACACAGACGACAAAGCATGCGTATGGAAACATTTAAAGCACAATGACACAATCCACTTTTTTTTTTTAAAACAAAGCTCACTCATTCATTGATAGCAACTACTTTCTTCCAAGGCCTCTGAAATCATGAGTCATATAATCTCCAATATTGGTAGAAAAATGTGAAAATGTAAATGTAAAAAATATAAAACGTAAAAACTCAGTCACCATAATGGAATTTGTTTGAATTGGTTTCAAGAGAAGTTAGCACATAAGTGACTTAGCCAGAGATTAGATTACTTGTGAAAATGGACATATTTTGCATTGTGTAAAGCCTTAGTTGATTAGGTGGCCAGTGTGCAGGTGAGTTGGTCATTATAAGAATCAACACAGAGTAGTCAGATCTTTGCCTTGCCTCTGTGGAGTGTTTGGTAAAGGAGTCTGGAGGGGAGCATGTCTCTGCAGCCTGGTCAAATGTTCTACATCCAAACAGTCAGGTCAGGACACAATGAATGAAAAAAAATGAAAGACAGCTTGTCCACTACCATATGTTGTGGTCCTAACTTTTTTTTTTTACTGAAGAACATCTCTCACCTGTACTCTCCAAATGTCCCATCATCCTCCTTCATGGGCTGGATCTCAGGGTCTTGGTGAGCATCTTCTTTCTCTTTCACTGGAGATCACACACATTTCTTTTTCTCAAATGTCCATCCATACATGTCAATAAGCTTACAGTGATACATTGCAGCGTGCATTACCTGGGTATTTGCCACCTTTGTTCCTCTTGATGAAGCACACGATGAGGAGGACCAGGATGAGGAGAGCGATGGCACACATCAGTCCAATAAACCATCCCTGGGTGGCAATGTCCACCTGCCGGCTGGGGACAGCTGGACACACACACAGAGGAAGGACAGATGGGGACAAACTGTGAGCATTTGCTGTCAGTTCAAATCTCAATCCAAGCTGCTAAAAATGGGTGGAATCGGTTGTCCTCATGCTGAGCAACACTGAGATTAACAGAGGCTGTAAGACCAGAAATGAAATTCAAAAAATGGGTTAATATGTAATTTTTTTTCAGTGTGACAAAAAGAAAAAAATAAAGCCACAATTGTAAAATAATGGACTTTTTTAGTTATGATTTGAAGTAACACACATAAGACCAACTTGATGGCAACATGCATGTACACTATCATACATTCATATCTGAATGTATCATCGAATATATGATAATGAGACAATGCAATAACTGTTACAGAGGGGATGAGAAAATAAGACAAGTAGAAAATTAACACATAGAACATCTATCCTGAGGCATGCCGCCTCACCTGGCACTGCAACCAACACTTCGTCTGTGCTGTGGACCGTCGGGTCAGTGGGGTCTCTAGCCACCACACGCACCCTATAGGACGTCCCCGGCTTTAAACCTTTTATCATATGCCAGTGTGAACCGTTTACCAACTCCTTTTTCCAGTCCTCTTTGCCTAGAATCGACGTAGCGGATGGAGAGGAATTAGATTCAAAGAGCCTTGACCATAATAATATTTTGAATGATGCTACTCATAGGTCAGATTGATTCACTTCAATGCATGCACTCGTGTTGTGAGATGACTGCAAGTACAAAGTGAAGCCTTACTGTTTTCTACAATATATTCCACATATACATTCTTATGGTGTCCAAAGTAATCCCAACTGATCACTGCACCCTCCTCCGATACTGACGTGTTAACTGTGCCAAACGCTGGGCCTACGAAAAAAAAACCAAGGGCTTTAATTCAAAAGTCACTTTCTCAACCCAATTAAAACACATTCATATGAAGGAAAGGGAGCTTAACTACGAGAGCAGAGATATGATTTTAAATAAATAACATCACATAATACACCAGTGCCTACAAATCTATGTTCAGGTAAATGTATATCTTATATCCAAGAGAAATAATCAAGGCTGTAAACTAACTTATGAAAACAAAAGCTGAGGTCTTTCAACAGCAAAGTTCAAGTCAATAATTAATTTAAAAGAAACTCCATGTGTGTTTTGATGATCAGAGAAAAAAAACCTGAACAAGTGACCAGAGCCTTGATTCACAAGCATTTGGCTGTTGGCTGTCAGTTTAAAAAAATGTTTACAAATACATGGCAACACAGTTTTTGTTATATGACAAAAAACGTTCAGAATAGTGTCAGATCCTGCGGTTACATAGAAACAGGTCAGTTAATATACAATAGTTGCTAAAAATGACCATCTCAGTGAGGATTTATCCCAAACAAGTGCGAGAGAGAAATCCAAGAAATCCAGGAATCAACTTCAATGAACCTTTCATTGTTTTTACTTTTAATTAAAAAATCAATTATTTTAAAGACTCTCTTTCACTGAAATGGACCATTTTTTGCAGGGCAGAGAATATTTGGGGAGGTAGAAGGGGACACAGGGAGTGCGCTTGTACCCTTGTGAAACGGGGGAGGCGGAGACTGAGTGATGGGGGAGGTTGGGTGAGGGGGCTCTGTGGGGCCTGAAAGAACATGGAAAAGAGTGAGACAACACACAAACACACCACAATAGGCACTGAACTGCAGAGCCTTTGTTTTAAAGAGAAAGCTGCTCCTGCTGACATGCTGAGTTAAAACAAGTTGCAGATTCAGAGCGGAGTCAGGCACCTGCTTCAGCATCCCAATAAAAGAAGTGTCCGACTCTGAATCACAGCACTTCAGCATGCACATTATTGAAATTCTACATTAATTTAATCAGACAATCCATCAGTTTATAGCAGCAGCGGGTTTATAAAATGTGTTAATACCGAACTGAAGTGCATTCACAAGCATCATGCGTGAGGCTTCAAATGAAAACATGTTCATTTGAAGACGACATATATGAGAGCTGAAGACTGCAAGCTCTGCTAATTTAAAAAAAAAAAATAAAGCTACGTTGCAGTGAGTGCAACCTAGTTTCTCAGAAGAGGACACAAGCATGGTTGCTTGCAGATGCCATGGAAGTCTGTAACACTTAGAAATTCACGCAAGGGGGTTTTCAGGCATGCTAACTTAGCAACATGCAGGTATAGTTAAACTAAAGGCGATATCTACGCTTAGCTCTTTTTTCTCTTTCTACTATCTGATGGCATGAATAACATGCAGGTGCTTCCATTGGCAAACTTCGGTTACCTTTGCCCGTCTCTACAGTGGGCTGAGTACGAACTTCAAGGAGAAGAGAAGAGAAAGAGATAGAGGGGGTGTAAGATGTGGAATGCAGTAGGACTTCACAAATATGGCACTGTGATTCTGACCTTTGAACTCCTTATTTTGCTCAAATGTCACTGATACAGTGCTTGGACCTTTTCCTCCTATTGTGCATTTTGCTACAGACGACGGCCAAATAGCTCACTTGTTTCCATGACTGTGAACGCCTCCTCTGTGATGGTGGGGCCGGAGCCCTTGATTGTCTTTGCACTTAAATAAAACTTGTAGAGCATGCTGGAGTTCAGGTTGTCCAAGGTAAAGGTGGTCTCGTTGGCTTGGAAGTTCCTGATCTTCAGCGGTCCCAGCTCGTTGGTGTTGTTGACTGCAGAGGTACGGAGAGGTCGGGTGAGCGAAGGCAAAAGAGACAGAAGGGTTCAAAGGAAGGTTGAGGTCAGAAATGCACAATCATCTTTTGCAGAGTTGCTGCATAAGAATGAGAAGAATATAAAAGGCTGTGTGTCAGGCAGCTAGTAAGCCTACCTGGTTGGTATTTCAATGTGTATCCAGCGAGGCGTCCATTGTTTTTCATTGGTGGGCCCCATTCAAGAGTCAGAGAGTCCAAACTAGGGTTTATGACATTCAGAAAAGAAGGAGGTCCTGGGACTGAAAACAGAACCACAGCCACAGTCAGGGTCTGAATGCTGCACAGAACGCAGGAATCATGGGATTGAGCATATAAGATAAGATACATGTTTATTCAAATAAGAGCAGGAAATGGAGGCTATGGAGCAGAACAGGACCTGTATGATCATCAGGCCTTTTCATGGCATTGCTAGGGTGTCGCTACAGGTTTGCTTGGTTGAGACTTTCAAGAAAATTCTAATATTTCTATCTGCATGACGCTGTAGGTCAGCCAACGTCAGCTGTACACACCTCCTTCAGGTGTCTCAAACTTCTGGCTGGGGCTGGGAGGCCCTTCTCCTTTGTTATTCAGGACCCTGATGGAGAGGTTGTAGATGCTGTAAGGCTGGAGGCCAGGCAGGCGACCCTCGCTACGATTCCCGCTGAACGTCAGGACCTGCTCCTGCTGCTCCGCCTCCCCTTCTGTCTCGTGCAAGCCGCGCTCACGACGGTAGTATACCTCGAGGAAAGACACCAAGAGATTTAGATTTCCTCATCAGCGTGGTGAAGGCACCATACACACATGCAGATAGGCTTATGGTTGGCTTGAGAGAGCCAGTCTACATGGTGGAAATACTGTTTAAACAAGATTCAAGTTGGTTGACTTGCATTTTTAATAAAGGATTTCTGGGGGTTTGTTTCATTTCTTAAAGTCATTTACATGAGATTTATAATGAAATCAAATGGTGAATGTGTCTTTTTCACTATGAGACTACAGCCATCGATCAAGGATATTTATGAGCTGCATTTCTGTGCATTTAGAACCATATGTTAAACTAATACTGTGCAGATATTTACGATTGATTCAGTCTGAGCTGTACATTTTAAGCTGGCAATAGCTCACATACTGCAAGTATGTGAAGTGATAAATTTGATATCTGCTGTCATTTTAACATGAATTCTGTCTTCACAGTGCGACAGCAATCACTACTAAAGAACAGTTTTTGATAAAGCACTTTGTTTGGTTGGTTGATTGTAACACTGTATCACTGGTTTGTCTGGTGGGATCAAGGTTCAATCATTTATTTAAAGCCACTTCATGAAACAAAATTCCCTCAAAATAAGTTACTGATATACACCTGGCTTAAATGGTAAGATTGCTTTAGGAAACACCCTCTGCACACACAACTGGACACGCATGCAAACATTCTGCAAAGTGCTGTGGCACTTTCATGTTTTAGGATGTGCAGCAGCACACTAAATGTGCAAGAAGTTGCTACACATCCAACCACCACAATTCAACACACATCTTTCAGCACAGGGTTTACAGACTGAAGGAAAGTCCTGCCTATATACTGACACAATGCAAAATGGCTGACTCTATCAGAGTCACTGATGAGCTGATCAAATCCACCTGTGTCATCTGAGCACATGCCTCAATTGAAGGAATACAACTCACAGAAATCTGATCTTTTGTACAAAGAAGTGAAGTTAGTCAATGCCAACAAATTTGCAGAAAATTGATTACTGAGCTAGAATGGGTGCAGAATGTTAAATATTTCTTCTTTTTCATTTATTTCACATAACTTTTGCTCTCAAATGTTTCTGAATCCTCAGACTTTTAGAATATTTCTAGATTTACATTATAATATAAGAGATTTTCAATGTATATATATAAATAAAGGTGTGTGTGCAAGGGTTTTAAAAATCTTCTCAAATGCTTTGCATGTGTGCAACAGTACCCCTACAAGCAAACACCCCATAGACCATTAGAAATGAGTATTTATCAAACAATACCTTGTATCCCTGTAGTTTCCCTCTGACTGAGGGGAAAGCAACAGGCTCCCAGTGAACCTCCGCGAGTGTGCTGTTTTGGACCATGATCCGCACGCTATCAGGAGCAGACAGAGGCACTGCAGAGCAATGAAGTGAGAAGCAGTTAGTTTGGACCTGGTGTCAAGTCACTACAGTAAAGGACGACTGCATCTGTCTTCCAAAACAAACAAAAAACCCAACTACAACAACAACAAAAAACGTGGAGAAAAAGGATCAGATTCAATGGCAAAAGTTGAAACTGTAACTTTCAATCATTCTCCTGAGAAACAAAATGTCAACCAATGTTGAATGAAACCAAACAAAATTTATATTATATATTAACACTGAATGTAATTACTCTCTGTTACAGGGAAGTATTGTTAGTTGACACTACTGATCCCACTGTGAAGTATATATTCCGACTACTTCAACCAACGTTGCTCTAAAGATTTGCGAACAATTTAAAGTATACAATAACTAGGGATGAGCGAGTACACCAATATCTGTATCTGTATCTCTATCTGTTCAACCATCTAAATTTTCTGTATCTGTTGTCGGAGTGGGCGGTACCTAAACCGGGAGTGGAAGCAGAAAGGGGTGGGGCTTAAATCGGTACATTATTTTATGTCTGAAATAGATATGGATTGATCAGAAGTTGCTAATCTACTGTATTCAAAGTCTATCTATTATATTTATAATATTATATTTATTTTTATGAACTGCAGTGAGAAATTGTCAGATACTGCATGCAGCCACATACAATAAACGACAGGAGTGGAGGCAGTGACCGACGTGACACGAGCCGTTGTCAGCGCTGTCTTGTCAAACGCACTGCGTACATTACGAGAGACGTGCAGAGACGTGTCTGTGTAGGGAGGGGCGGGCGCTGTGTGTGTGAGGGGCGGGCACTGTGTGTGTGACTTGCCAATCACAGAGCGTGAAGAAGCTCAGTTACCCAATGAGGATTTTCCTTCAGCACGAGCACGGATATTAACGAGTTTTACTCGTATCATACTTGTATTCATCAAAAATGCTTTATCTGTACCAAATACTCGTCTGAAAAGGGTATCTGGCTCAATCCTAATAATAACTCACAGTCTTCTCCAGAGTATCCGATCACTACTTCAGGATCTGGGCCGTTGCCGTAATCATTCAAAGCTTGAACCTTGATCTCGTAGGGCACGTAGGTTGGAGTTCCAGACACAACAAACCGGGAAACGTTGGCCACAGTCTTTGAGGACCAATCCTCATCCACGTCCTTCTGTCTCCACAGTACTTTGTACTCCAGACCAGGTCCATTGGACTGGAATCCTGTCAGTGGCTTAACAGAGAGCAATTTCTTTTGTCAGTTGCTGAAAAACGAAGCACTGAAATCTTCTAACTTGACAGCTGTGCCAAGCCTTTACTTACACTGCATATGCTTCAATGAAACAACAAATAGAAATAATAGGTGATTTCAAAGCAAAGAAAAATATTGCTTACTGTCCAGGAGATGACTAAGTTGCCAGGCTCTGTTCCTGTTCCCTGAATGTCTGATGGATTTTCATCAGGAGCTAGGAAAACCAGAAAAATGATAGTTCACTCACTGAATATTTTTTAAATATTTTATACATTGCAGTTTTTTTTCTCGAGGGTGACCACTAGGGATGAGCGAGTACACCACTATCTGTATCTGTATCTGTAGTGGGCGGTGCCTAAACCGGAAGTGGGCGTGGAATAGGGGTGGGGCTTAAAACAGTACATTATTTTAAGTCTGAAATTGATATGGATTGATCAGAAGTTGCTAATCTACTGTATTCAAAGAATATATACAGTATATCTTAATTGGAATATTTATATTATCTTTAAGACAGTTGAAAAAAAAAAATAACCGGGGTGGAGGCAGTGACCGACACGAGTCGTTGTCAGCTCTGTCTTGTCAAATGCACCGCGTACATTAGAGAGACGTGCAGAGACGTGTGTGTGTAGGGAGGGGCGGGCACTGTGTGTGACTGGCCAATCACAGAGCACGAGGACAGTCAGTTACCCAATGAGGATTTTCCTTCAGCATGAGCACGGATATTGACGAGTTTTACTCGTATCATATTCGTATTCACCAAAAATGCTTTGGACCACGTTCATCACCTGCAGGGTTGGTCCTGTATTGGCTCGAGGGCTGGCTGGGCTCGCTGTAGCCAACGTGATTGAGAGCCAGGACTCTGAAGGAGTAGTAGACGTACGGCGACAGGTTTAACTGCGCCGTGGTGCCGGTACCAGCGACCTCTGTCAGGTTGGACCAAACCCCTGGTTGGTGGAGCAGATCCTCATATTGGATCAGAAACTCTGGGGAAAACACACACAAAAAAGAATCAGGACAGGAAATTCAGAGGATGATTCCTACAGGTTAAGTCATGTGAGTGCATTTAGCTGTGGTGGCTCATTGCTCATCATAGCTACTACAAAATTTTTGTTTCGTTTATATGTACAAAACCACAGTTGCCACATACAGAAACCTCAACTAACCTCAACTCTCTCCACAACAGAGGATTCTCACTTGACAATTCAGTTGTTTTATTGTCAATGACTACAGTGTCTAATTTCAGGTTTGGCTATGGGAAAGTGTAATGAAGTGACGTGTAGTTGGCATTTCAGCATCTCATACTCTGTGTGGGACTGTTGTGTTCGTCTCCGGGGATCCAGGTGAGCTGAACGCTCCTCTCTGTCTGGTCAGTCAGTTCCAGGTCAGTCGGAGGGTCGGGTTTCTCTGCAAACACAATGAGGAACCAACGGACGACAGAAAATTAAAAACTCGCTCTCTGATATTGATTACAGCTGGTGTCTGCTTCTGCTGTAACTGAAGATTTGACCCCAATACTTCTACAGGGCAAGGCAATTTACTATGATGTATACTGTGGCTTAAGTTTGGCTTTTTTTAATCAGAAATGTAATTAAATCCATTTTTTCCTGATAAAAATGCTAATGAAATACAAGCAAAATTACAGAAGGAGGTGAAAGTGCAAAAATACATCACAGCTAAATGTTTAGTTAACATTATATCTATATTCGATAAAAAGTGTAATATTATTTGGTGCAATTAAACGTTCTCAGAAAGGCCACACCCACACAGGGGTTTTCATTCCTGGCTGATTAGACCTCTGCAATCAGCCTCAGTCTGCATGTCCCGAACAAAGAGAAGAGGCATAATCAGGCAGGTCAAGTGAAAACACTTGTGTGGGTGAAGCATGGGCTGGGCATTGTTCACATGTTGGGGATTTCACAATGAAATAAAACTCTTTAAATTGTAAAATGCATGAACCTATATGAAACAAAACCAAATGAATCTGGATCTGGATGGTGCAAAAATGAAATAAAGAAAGCAATAAGAACAATAAAAGAACATAAAATAAATGTTATGGTGAAATGGAAGCTACAGGTTTTACAAAGAAGAACTGATGAAAGCTATAAAATCCTAATCTTAGACATTGTTTACCGTAGACAATAGCTGGAGTAGGAGTAGCCTCTGAGACAGCCAGAAGCAAGAGTAAAGTACAAGAAGAGATTAGATGTTAGTGACAGATATTAGAAACGTAGAAAAGCAGGAAAGGTGCTGCGGTAATGGACACTAAATTCGATTAGAATTGACACACGCTCTTGCTGAAATTTGATAAAGACAAGATTGTTTAGAGTTCATATAAATCACGTGCACGACAGAAGAGAGACTCATTTGAGCTCATGTTGAATCCATTAACAATAAATGGCACTGGAATGAGATCTTCTCCTATGTTTCACTCCAGTTACAATTTCCCTAAATGTATCCAAAATCACTGTGTGGTTTTTACACTCACATCCTCAAACAACCACAACCAGCTGAGTACAAAAGACCCCTGAATCTATGTTTGGTCGTGAACGTACCTACGACAGTGAGCATGGCACTGGCGGAGTCCTGGTCCAGGGTGGTGTTCATGATGCAGGTGTAGGTGCCCTCGTCTCCATCCGTCACGTCTTTGATGGTCAGGCTGTCCGTGTCCACTACAAACCTGAGAGCAGAGCGTCACAGAGGGATGGTGAATGTTTCTTTTCTCCAAGCGATATCACTGTTTCGTCATAGTGCTCATCATAAGAGTTAAGTTAATCTCTCATGAAGTTTTTGTACCTCTCATCGTCAGGTAACTCTCCATTGTCTTTGAGCCAGGTCATGGTGGGAATGAGGGACGGGTCGTGTTTGACTTTACACTCGAACGCAGCGCTCATTCCTCTCTGAACCACCTTGTACTCGGGCTGCTTCAGGATACGGGTCGGCTCTGGAAGATGGAGAAATAAAAGAGTCCATATTAACAAAAAATACAGCTTGATGGGTGAATGAAATCTTCTCTTTATTTTGCTATATAGTCCATAGAACCACCAATCTCACTGTGACTCGCTCATATCTGACCTTTGACCTCCAGGTAGACGTGGTTCTCCTTGATCCCCAGGTTGTTGGTGGCAATGCAGGTGTACTTCCCACTGTTTAGCGGTTGGGCCACGTGGATCTCCAGTGTGCCGTTCTCATGGATGACATAAGGGTCGCCATTCTTAATGCTGGTCTGACTGTCTTTGAACCTGCGTGGACAAACAACAAACGACATGGGTTCAATCTTTCATGGTGCTGTGCAAGAACATTGGGGAAATGGCTAAGCTAACAAGACTTGGATTGTACTGGTAGACTTATGCAAGCCTTAATGAAAGGCGACTGGATTTTTACTTTTCAGTATTAAAATAAACTTTGCATGTTTTTCACATTCTCAAATTCCTTAAGTCACAGAAAACCTGATCTGAATCTCACCATGTGATGGTCGGTATTGGTGAGCCGAAGGAGGCACAGTGAAGTAACGCAGGGTTGTTGGTGATGACCTGGTACACTCGGTTGGGTGGAGTGAGCACCCTTGGTGGCTCAGCTACGGGAAAAAGCACAACATCATCTAAATCAGTATCTTACAGTATATTACACATATTCTAAATGTCCTATCAATTGTATAAGATTTCAGCTAAACATTAACTTACCAAGAACGTTAACAAAAGCATTTGCCAGCAGGTAACCAAATTCATTGGATGCGTTACACTGGTAGACAGCACTGGACCCTGACTGCACGTTGCTCAGGATCACAGTGTCGCCATCCACCTTCCGACTGCGGTCCTCGGGTGCATCTATGGCAAGATTAGGAGACAGGAAGATCCTCAACTGCACCACATGTAGAAACCAGCAAATAATAATTCTGGTGCATTATCTGAGACTATATAAAATACAAGTGAAGAAAAAAAACACTGCTGGGAGTTTAATTCCCCAAAACAAGACTGCACGTTGATTTGTACTCTCTTTCGCTGTCAGGTGCTTCAGATATAAGTTTGTGTAAATGTGGTATATTCTATTTTTGAAAGCTTGGTCTCCTTTTACTCACTCTCTATGGGGACTCCATTCACAAACCAGCTAATCATGGGTTTGGGTTCTCCATTGACTCGACATGTCAGGATGCCAGTCTCATTCGGGGCGAGGATCAGGTTCCTGGGAGCGCTGACCCAGAAAGGAGCCGCTGTGGATGGCAAACAGAAAGAAAGAAAACAAAGAGGGACGTTTTTAAGAGAAGGACAAAAACTTTAGCCTTTAGCTAAATGATGTAGCTACATGACACATGATGTACATACTTTAGAGCTACATGAACATTTGCATACATGTAAATTTCAGACTAAGATATGTTGGTTTAAGATGACTCAAATTTATTTTCCAATCCAATGACTCCCTGTGATTATAAGTGTTGCAAGTACTGCTGATCCCACTGCAAATCAACACGTAGGTCTGCAGCACCACTAAAGTGAAACAAGAAAGATTAACTGTGTTCAACTACACACCTTTGACTGTGACCTTGATGATGTGGTGTGCAGTGCCCAGGCTGTTCGTGGCTGTGCAGCGGTAGTCCCCGGCATCAGCTTCGTTCACCTCAGAAATCTTGAGTGTTTTCTTAAAGTTCTGAAAGGACAACCTGCTGCTCGGCAGCTCTCCTCCATCCTTCTGCCAGGAGATCTCTGGAGTGGGCCTGTCGCAGAAGCAATTACGACAAGATGTTTGTTTTTGTGCTATTTCTGCATTTTTGTTTTTCTCTGCTGTTAAATACTTTATGAATACCACAACAGTTTCTTGAACACTGTTGCATAATACAAAAAGAGTTGATGTCTTCCATGTAGATTATAGATACAAGTTAGAGCAAATGCCTACTTACAAGCCCTCAGCAATGCACTCCAGCTCCAGAGTCTCCCCCCTCAGAACCATCTTGGTGCTGGTGGTGCCCAGAGGCATCATGAAACCAGGGCGGTGCTCCCCCTCTGGGCTGTCTGGACACATGAGAGCACACAACCAAATCAGATCCAGACCACAACAGTGTGACCCCCGGAGAAGTTGGCTGAAGCTACGATCTCAGTGGGCCAGTCATATTTTCATGAAGGAACGAGGTGGTGGAAACATACACTGTCAAATGAAGAGTCATGGAGTAAAAGTGGATAGAAGGGGCTGTAAATGAATGAGTGGTGACCTAACACAATTTAAGTTTTTTTTTTGGAAGGCCTTAACATATGAGCAGTATCTTTGCTTTGCTTTGTTAACATTTCTTAACCTTTGCCGAAAAGGTCAGAAAATAGATCACGAGTGATCCTCCTCCACTTCCAATAGGTGAAGAAAGAGCAATGCCATCCTAGAGTAATGTGGTGTATCCTGCTTCATACTATATGTGGCCATCTTGGATGATCATTGAGAGTGTGCTTGATTGAGCAGATCATGGGATCAGTCTGAATTTGCACATTTATGGTTCTAGGGAAGATGCAGTTAGCTGACATTTAATGTTATTATGCATGCTTTGAAGGTTGCTCACACCATGGATATTGCATAAGTAATAAGTAATGTCTGCAATAAAGTCAGGTCATCGGTCACAGGTTTGTCTGAGTCTGTGTCCTTCAAATTGCATTAGAAAACACTCCACAAAAACAGGATAAAATGATAAACCTGGGGACAAGTTTGTTATTATACTGGAGTCACAGAGGAGGGGGTTGAGGCCAAGTTAAAGGTGAATACTGAGAATGGTTAGACCAGGGAATAAAAACAGGACTGGGTTCACACTGAGGGGGCTGAATGGGAATAAACCTGCAGCACTCACCACTATAGAAATCAGTGATATTGTACAAAGCAGCCACAGTCTCATTCATTGTTTCCACTGTAATGTAACAGAAAACCATAAGCATGCAAAACTAGGAAAGAAGACAGGAAATGCTTTCACAATGGCTTTCAGTGCAACAATGCATTAGCATGTGAAAATGCATTGTACAGACTAATATTGTGTTGCTGTAAAAACACTAGACACCAGATACAGCCATTGTTCATTGCCATTAATAAAGCTCAGGAAGGGACGAAGCAGGAAGAACAACACAGAAATTCATCTAAAGCTACGACAGTTTTGCATGAGCAACACATGGATTTGAAACCACGGTAACGCAGGTTCCCATTGCTCACAACACGTGGGAAAAACACCTTGAAATGTGTAATAAAAGTTGCTGGAAAAGGGAAAATCATGACGGTTTTGCAGTAATAATCAGAAATAAAACTGAAACAAATATTAAATATTATCTTAAAAGTACATAACCTGTTTGTTACCATTTCTATCAACTATTTGAAAACATATCCTTCAAATTTATAGTAAAGTGTCATCTAAAAAAACGTTTCTTTTTAATCTTAGTCTGATTGTCGACTGGAGTCACGGTCAGTGTCTTGACTTACTGTCCAGAACGGTGACTGAGATAGGCTGCTTCTGCTGGATGGTTTGTGTGTGAGGGAAGCGAGCATAGCAGATGTAGTCGGGCCTGCTGTCTTCTGGGAGAACGTTTGAAAAGTACAAGTCTCCGTTCAGAGCCTGGGACACTCGTTTGTCCAGTGGTAGCTTCTGGAAGTCTGAAAGACGGGGAGAAAGAGAAAGAGATGTGAAATCTGTCTATATCTGTGTAAATAGCTCGTTTGATTTAGTTTTACAAGATGAAGATCTTCATGGGGTCAGTACATGTTTCTGGAAGACGATCAAGCCTATTTCGCATCAGTTCTCTCCTTTGTTTGTCTTTTATTGTTCTACTGAATTTGAACCTCTTATGTTCACTACAGCGGTGCCGTGGCTTAGTTGGTTAAAGCGCCTGTCTAGTAAACAGGAGATCCTGGGTTCGAATCCCAGCGGTGCCTTTTGTGAATTTCCCCACTGTGGGACGAATAAAGGCCTGTCCTGCGTGCTGTTATTTATCTTATCTTCTGTCCTTGTACCATGTGCGTAGGTATGTGCACATGCAAATGACTCACTGTTATCCATCCAGAAGATGACAGGAGGGGGCAGGCCCGCAGGGGGTCGGCACTGCAGCACCAGAGAGACCCCCATCTGCACCACGATGGCCTCATTTCTCTCCTTCGACCACAAGGGGGACCCTGCGAGTCACACAAACATCAAACAAAGGCTTCTGCAGGCATTCCCATAGCGTCACAACAGGAGGGATCATGTAAAAGTGATGAGGTTTAGTGGAAGCTGGAGGGTTTTTCTTATGTGTGAAGAGCTCCAACTTTAAAAGTGTAAAAAATAACTCACCAATGTGCAGTTGGAGCTCAAGCCATCACAGTTCATGTTTAAGAAAACCAATGTAAATAACATAGGTGAATACAATGACAACTCTTACTGGACTGTCTGATGACAATGGCGTTGGACACAGCAGTGCCGTGCTCATTGTGTGCTGTACACTGGTATGTTCCCTCGTAAGCCTCGGCCTTTTCCCCGCTGATGTCAATGACCAGAGTTCCTGACCCGGGCTTCATCAGGACTTTGGAGTCTTTCTCTACATCAAAGTGGGTTCCGTTTCTTGTCCAGGAAAAGCTAGGATGAACAAGAACAAGAATTATCGCTGTATTCTCAAGGTTAAAGGAGAAAAAAAGAAGGAAAACACGGAGCCTGTTTGTTCAAATCATCAAGATGCATCGTGGCCTGTTCGTGCATGCTGATCTGAATCATTGATTTCACAGCAGGAAGTTTGCGCGGATTCTGGCTCATTTGATGCGGGGGGGCTGGCGGGCCGATCTAAACTGCGTCTAATTCGCTCAGCCAGGTGTGTTTCTCAAGTGGTCTCCATGGCAACGGTTACTATGGCGATTCATATTTCACACATCGTTCCAGGTTAAGTTGTCCCCCAGAAGCAGATCTATAATATCACACAGAGGACCATAAAACTGAATGGAAATCAGTTCTTCAATTATATTGTCAACCTGAAAAGCAGAGAAATATCCTACAGTGGCCTGTAGTTGGGATGGGAACCAGCATACTCTGCAAGCGTCGATGCAACGAGGAGCGATTGTCTCACCTGGGATGAGGCTTCCCCTTGGCCTCACAGTGGATGACAATGTTCTCCCGCGGATCAAAGATGTAATCCTTCGGGGACTGTAGCGTTATAGTGGGGGGTTGGGGCACTGGGGGAAACATGAATAGAGGCATAGATCAGACACACACAATGACACGTAAACACAGCACACTGGGGCTTATAGAATCAAGGGTACGCAAGCAACATGCAGCAAGCATCGAAGTCGAACTTGACGGTGGAGTGTGACACCATCTGGAGCTGCAAACAAAAGCCACAGCAGCCATCTGATCTGACTTACCAGTCCCATCAGCTGACATAAACCAAGCGCCAGTCCAAAACAAGCAAGTCACTCCACACACAGTAACATCAGTGAGATAACTGCATGCACGTCTAACATTGCTAGAATCCACACAAAAAGCTTTAAGAGCAAAAACGTAACACTAGTATTCACAGCAGTGTTTGTGGCAACTTACATCCTTCCAGTACTTTAGCTTTTTGTCCACCATGACACGCCGTACCACAGTGATAGAATATTGAGGAGAGGTGTTAGTTTTTGCAAGGAGTAAACCACAGGTTTCAGGTGAAACAGTTGCACGTTCAAGTACTTTTAAGCATCTTATTGAGCCCGCCCGTGATCTCCCCCTTTCTTTGTGTTGAATGCTTCTGCAGTTGAATGAGGCAGGTGGAAAGGATGCAAGAAAAGTAGTTGAAGAAATCATTTTCAACAGCATGTGCGATACATAGATAGAGTTCTTCAGAAATCGAATTGCATTTCATAACTGAAAACTGCAAACTTGATTCCATGCTGAAACATGCAAAGCTGAAACAGAAATAAACCAGGAAACTGCTGCTCCGTCTGCAGCTACTCTAAAGACTGAGATGTCCCTTATTATGCCCCATAATATGAAAGAAGTTCCATTACAGTTGTCCATAGAGCAGAATGTGTCGATGGATGTTGGTAATCATAGTTAATGTGATATTGATAAAGGCAATACTTACGATCAAGAGGTACCTCCAGCGCTGAGGTCGTGTGACTCAAGAGTACCAATAGCACAGCCCCGAAGCCCGGCACCCACTTCCTGTTCCTGTCCATGGTTGGGCGTGTGACGATGAAAACCTTTTGTACAAATTCGACGACACAGTCGGGGTGGTCGACGGAGTGATGGAGTCTGGATCCACACTACAGAGTACAAAGAGAAGCAGAAGTGAAATATTATATGAGTCACTAAAATGTTATGTTCTAGTGGATTTATTGGACTCCCTGATCAACAAAATGGGTCACAACATATTTCACACAATTAAAATGAGAAGTGTATATGCCTTATTAAAGTATGTGCATAAATGCACCTACAGACAAGTCTCAGAATGAAGGTCCATAAAAATGAATGATATGGGAACACACACTATTTAGTCTGAACCACAATGGAAACATCCAAACTAGGGTGTGTAAGTCATGGATGGCAAGTGGCCTGTCTCTTTACTCTGATGAAAGTAAAGAGTTCATCAGGAGGAAACGTCAAAACAAACTCGATTTCAGTCCTTGTAACTTAAACAACTTAAGCACCCAGCACTTGTCAGTCCTGCGTTACCTTCTCTGGTGTTCGAGATTCCATCGAGAGTAGCTCATTATAAGCATTAGTGTAGTTCGGCTTATATTCTAGACAGACGACCCTGACTCATGTTAGGCATTTGGAGCAAGCTGTGATCACATTGCATCGTCTTCAAGATGAGATATACACGGATTACTAGAAATTTCCAACGTCCACCACTGAGATTCACCACGTGTTTGCCTGTAAACATACGACATGTGAGAGCGCTCGGCTGGAACGATCGCAGCCGCAGATACGGCGGCGCAGATTGGCACACGCACGCACAAATGCACAACATTAGTGAAAGCGTCCTTGTCAGTGTGTCATATGGATCAAGTTACACATGAGTGCAGACCCACGAGCGCTCCCTAGCCTCAACATAGTTCCTAATAAAGAGACACAGATTGATGCGCACAGCCGCCGCAAACACACAGAAGCATGTTGACATCAATGGGCTCTTGTAAACTGCATCATGGGGAGCAGGAAATGGCGTGTCTGTGTTTGTTTGTTCTTGTTTGTCCTGCAGTATATGGGTCTCTGTTACACGTGCATTAGCCAACCAATGACATGAAGACACTTCAGTCATAATGTCTTCATGTCTTCTACACGATATATGTCTGATGTCAAGATTTCTGCTCCACTATTATTTTGTTTTATTTCAAAATCACTGACTGGTTGACATTTTTCCATTGCACTGAGCTGGTTGGGTCGAAGCAGCCAAAGGGTGACAGTAACTCCTGTCAGCAGGCTGAGATGGATTTGGAGATGGAGCAGTGTGTTGCTGTCAGGTAAATGGCTCTGCCCATCCTGACACCTTCATTATTCATGACCAGCACATGCATCTTTGCACATCTATTGTAGACACACAGACACATGAGGATACGGCAGGCACAGCATGCACACACGTGCGCCAACACACAGGGGGGAGGCTGAAGTCTTCAGAGGCATCTGAAGGTGAAACTATCAAGCTCACTGTCAAAGATTCAGGCCTGTTACATCTCTGCTCTGCTGGAGAGAAAGCATGTCTGATGACATAGGGGGAAGTATGTTAATGAACACACACACAGAGAAAGTAGTGTGTCAGATTTCATCCAGCTGAGCTAGGCAGAGTGTGTGAGCTAATACAACCCCAGGACACGGCTAATTACGCCGACACGTCCTATTGGATATCGCTCTCGCCCGTTAATCGAGGGGGAAGACAACAGAGAGAGAGAAAGAGAGCAACACAATGGAATGCACATTAAATGCAGGCCATGCATGCTAAATCTTCTAATCTCATTGTGGAAGAGGCAAAGCCATATCATGCAAATGTAATAACCCATCTACAGATTAATTACAATAATGCTCCATGCTGCTGTGGCAGAAATGGCCTCCCCCACAGCGACGGTGGCCGTGTGAAGCCGTGATGGACCTCAGGCCATTTTCTCTCAGACAGAGAGACAGTGAAGCCCATTCACCTGGTGGGGCTGATTATAAGTGGGTCTTTTGTCTATAAGATAATGAGTGACAAAAAGAGGAAGGATGGATGATGAAATGGATGACCAGCATGTATGAATGGGTAAAAATGAAGAAGACGTTTAAGGCAGTATAGAGGAAGGGAGGAAAGGGAAAGAGAAATTCTATAGCCTGAGGGAAGAGTGTGATAGGAGATGTGTGAAAAATGAGATGCTGCATCATTTACTTCACTGGGCTTTATAGTAGGGTCCGAGCAATTCTGGATTTATGAGGCCTCTATGAATATTTGAGAATCTGAAACATCTGATGACAACTGACATTCTCTTTTTAACATTTTGTAATGAAGTCTGAGTAAAGATATTCTACAGCTGAACAATACAGTTTGTTATCAGAGCATGAAGGGGACAAGGTATTTTGAAAGTGTGTCACTGAGATTTTAAATATTAAAAAAATACTATAAAGACAAATATATAAAACTTGAAACTTCTAATTAAAAAAATTAAGGACTTTACGAAATACAACCACAGACAAACACAAGAGTATTATAAAATGTCTAACTATTCCTTTAACCTAACTTTTCTGTATCTTCAATAAAATCCCCTAACATGGAAACACAACATAACTCATTTGTCATCAGTTCTTCTGTGTGTCTGTCTGTTCTCATGTCTGACCTGGGTCACATCTCCAGAGAGGCAGATAGAGATTAACTGCCCGGGGGTGAAACAAAAAAAAACATCAGTAGACAACACAGATGACTCCCCAAGCAAGGGCACAAACAGAAAACACACACACATACATAAAAATTAGCTGCCATGTGCAACTGTCAACATCTCCATATTTGAACAGCTCGAATGCCACTGAGTGCTAAATGGTATAAATCGCTTGGACAGACTTTGGTTTGCGCGATCAGGCACCAGAGAAATGACCTTTTGACCATTTGAATGAAGAGGACGAACATGCTTTCATACCTGTTTGTTGCACGGTCAAAGTGTTTTTGAAGCCTGCTGAGTGAATTCTCCATAGTTAAAGGCTACACCACGAGGCTGTGCTGTGTGGTGGACAACATGTCTCCAGAGGCGCTATCATTACTTATGGAAGCACAATTACACGGAAATATAACATTCATCCTAAAGCTGAGCGGGTAAAACTCTCCCATTGCTCATTTTCTCTCAGGCCACAGACACAAAAACGGACAATGATGACGACAAACAGGACTCAAAGGAGGATGAGTGGGATGGCTTTGGCTCGTGGGCAAGTTGTCTCTCATCCTCCTCTTTCCTCTCTTCTCTGACTCAGGGGTCAAAGCCCAGAGGTCAAAGGGTCCAGCTCTGCCCTTCCATGTTTTATCGCTCTATCTCTTTCATTCACTTCCTGTCTACTTCCTCCTCCTGTCATTTTATGTTTTGCCATCCCTCCTTAAAGCAACCCCACAGACGCAGCATAGTCTGGCTGTCGAACCAAAATTGCTAATATAAGCTTCACTAAATTTTATATATCTGAGTATTAAGCACAGCTGACACTCATCTTTTGCAGAGTGCATCAGCAAACAAGGTGCTCAGTGGATATTTGGAAAGGACATTTTAAAGGATGATTATAGCGGATGTCCATTCGTCCATCTAAGACCTCTGACCTCAAAAAGACAAACCCTTACATCCTCATGCATTCTCTGTCACTCTTTAAGCCTCATAGTGAGAGTTTGTCATTGTATACTAGGAGTTTCCAGAAGGGGATGAGTCCCAGTTACTCAGTCCCATAAAGAAAGCCTAAACACTGTGGCACACTGTCATTATATAAGGGCTTAGAGAAATATGATTCAGTGTTGAGGTCACACAGCAACTACATTACTGAGTGAATCCATCAGATGCTTATATCTCAGACGCTTCATTGAATATGGTCATGAATTTGTCAGTTGTGCAAAATTATTTGAGTGACTTACTGTAAATATCATTAACAATTTCTTTTGGCACAGAAATTATTAAATATATCTGCCCACTTTAGATCTAAAAGACAATGTCATTGTTCTATCAGGAGATCATCTGGTCTTTGCATTTGCAAGTGAAAAAACTGCATCTCGTCTTATCACACTTTCAATGAATAATGTGACTCTTGGTGAAATACTGTCCATATGCAACCTGATTCATTTTTTTGCAGACAGTCAGGTGAGAAGATTGATCCCACTTTTCATTTTGTTGCCTTTGGACAGAGACAGGGCGGCTGCTTCCCCCAGCCTTTATGTTAAGCTACACTAACCTGCTGTTAATGTAGCTTCAAATTTACAGTACAGATATGACAGCGGTATCAACTTTGTCTACTAACTCTCTGCAAGAATGCAATTAAGCATATTTACCAAAATGCTGGATTAGTCCTTTAAAACAACCTATAGCACTTTCTGTACTGCAGTTCTATTCTTGGCACTTTGGCAACATGCTGACTTGTTTGAGAGTTCATCTAATAACGTCAAAAACCAATGTGTCCATTCAGCCATTTGCATTGAGCTCAGCATCTGAGACGAGAAAGGACTTTAAATATACTGCATACTCGATATATAACCAGAGTTCTCAACAACAAAGAATGACGTGAATCCTGCTGACACGAACCCAACAGCCCTCCTGCCTCTCAGTTTGCAAACCCTAAAGCAAAGTGCTAAGTTGGTCACTCCACAGCCTTCAGTCACACTGAGAGACACTGAGGCATGACAGCCTGACTAGACAGATGAGGGAGGGAGGCAAAGGGAGGCTGGAAGAGAATTAGAGGGGGGGATGAAAACACAGTCATCTGCAGTCACATCAGATCACAGTGACAGAGGTATTTCTAAGATGATAGACCGAGTCGGACCGCTTTCAGCCAGACCGGACTGGAGCGATTGTTCTCTCATCTGTAGCTCGGTACACAGATGAGAGATCGCTGTTTCGACGTGAACACACTGAAGCCGCATCGTCTGTTGTGAAATCAAATTCAACATCACTTTTGCAGGGCCGAGGCTTCATGCCTTTGGGTAGATATCCGGCACATGCATCAGAACACAGTGAGCGAACTGCGCTGAACTGCAGCGGCCTCGAGTAACCAGGTCACTAGAATAAAAGCTGTGAGCCATGAGATTTACCACAAACACACGGGAAGGGGAACTGCAGCCTAAATGTGAAGCCACCGTAACTCCGCCACTTGGCTGGTGACATTTGAGAACGCACAGGGAGCTTATTTAAAAACCTTAAACTGTGACAAAAACTGGACTGAAATAATACCAGGATGAAACAAAAGGCTGAATTCTATGAAACTGAACAAATAAAATAGAAAAGAGACAACCTTCTTTAAACAAATATACATAAAAAGTTCAGACAACACACTCACACACCATTTCTCATGACACCTAATGAACACCTTTGTGCAACCAACGCCTGAGGTGTGAACTTTATCTCACTGCAGCATTTTGAAAATCCATCCTGCGATCATGTGTGAAATGTTGGTGCTTGCCTCATTTATTAGGTGTTGGCAACATAAGCCCTTGATGCTTTCAAAGCTTGTATTTTTGGCCTTGGGGGGCGACAGAAACAAGCATGTCAAACATCATTAACATATTATAATAGTAATTTAGAAACACATTCAAATGCGGTGGCAGGTCAACCAGTGCCATGCATATACATCCATACACTGCCATCATCATCATCGTCATCATCATCGTCATCATCATCGTCGTCATCATCGTCATAATCATCCAGCAGGGGCAGGGATCGAACCACCAACCTCCCGAGCCACAGCCGCCCCTTTTAACTTGATATGGCAAACTCGTACTGCTAACTATTGCCCATTCAGATACAGTACAACACTAACAATCATTTGGAATCATGCTCCTGGAAACCTGAATATAAGTAACTAATAATTTTCTTTTCTCATTCTTTTTGCTTAGGTTTGGTCTCCACCAACTCCTGAGGTTAATATCTGGCACTGGAGCCAGAAAAAGTAACATAATAAAGCGCAGTAGATCTTTGAGGAACTGTTGGATCTAGTGAGACTTCTGTGAGCTCATCACACCAACCCCTTTCGTACAAGCCATGTGATCCACTGTTAATATAAAAATGCTATAGCAGCTTTAATTTTTTTTCTCATACGCTGACACACAGGCCAGGGTTGAGGGCTGAGCACAAAAAGCCACTTCCAGTGTCTGTACAGGAGTTATACAAAAGTAAATCAATGCCAGTGGGAGAAGTACTCGACACAAAGTCATACTAACACAGCAGTCGTCTGTGTGAGCAACTAAAGAAAGGGCTGACCCTGAGTAGAAAACTCCAACCTGCTCTCGCTCCTTGTCAATGTGATAACTTAATTGGCCGACTGCTCTGTGTCTCCTCTTCCTCTTATCTCCTCCACAAACCTCCATCAAGCGGGCCGGTCTGCCGCCAACAAAGCCCGTTGTAAGGTGAGAGAATGGCCCTACTTCTTTGGGGCACATCCTTGACTTGGCCTTTTGATCAAAAGGGAAAACAAGGGGTTACACTGCCTCGCTAATCCGTCCTGATAGATGGGCCGCTATTCATGCGCGTTTCATATCTTTTTACTGAGTTAAGTATTATTTACTGACTCGCATTTGTGCCGCGGACAATAGGCGGATAATGTTTCCTCACCTTGGAAGGTAAGGAGAGACCTTGTATGAGGGATGGGAATAAAGCAGTCACTCTCAAGTTAAAGTGAAGCTATGCAGGGTGTTACACAAGATGTATTTTCTTTTAAACACATACTTGAAATGCAGAGCTGAGGTGTGGAGTTTATTGTAAAAAAAAGGACAATGGCTTACAGTGAGGATGAGGTAATGGCATACTTGCATTACTGGTATGGCTTTTTTTCCTGGGAAGTGTTCACACAGCATGCACCAAATATGTCCACAGATCAGTTTGATTCCTTTTTATCCAGGAAGAATAACAAGTATAATTTTGAAACACAAAAGACACTCACACCTGAAAGATCATCAGTATATTATTCTACTTTAGGGCCAGTTTAACTGTTGTTCAAGAGCACGTCTGTCAGGTTTTCTTGTCAGGACTGGAGCCGGTCGAAAATTACAACTGCTCAATTTGCGAGAGCTGACTTCATCGGAAGCTGTCTGCTGCATTGGAAGTTGTTGTGAGAGGAGCTTCCACTACACTAACACCACTTCTTTGCAGTGAAAGGACAGAACTGGCAGCCTCTTTGTCTCCGATAGCCCCCCAGACCGGATCACACTCAGCCACCTAATCAGAACAAACTATCTCAGCCTCTTTTTGCACATGCACACACACATACACACACACACACACATACATATACACACAGGGCCTTTCCTTTTTGGGGGTCAGTTTTTCTAGCACCATCCGCAGAATCCCCCAGCGCCTGCTTTGGGCTTTGTGAAGTGCTGATGGTCAGCATGCGCCAGGCCGCGCCCCCCCTCCTCCCACCATCACATCCGCACCTCTACAACCACCCCACGGGGGCTATTGTCCTTCGTGTTGTTTACCACCGGGATAACGCTGAAACGGCAGGGGTGTTCTAGGGCACAAGGTGACACCTCCGGCAGTAAAAGATGTGGCCACAGTTCAACTGGGTTTACTCCTTTGCTGCATCAGAGAATGTGCAGTGATGATAGAAAAGCAAATGGACACATACACGATGGGTGCTTCTGAAACTCATGCAATATTATTTTGAAAATTCTTTTCTAGGCAATTTTTCTGAGTCCAAAAGTGAATTAATAAGATGCATAATTCCTACTTCAACAGTTTTAAAATTTGGGGTGATATTGGTATGATTTGAAAGTCTCAAAACACAAATGGAAACTGAAGTAGCTCTCTCTTAAAGCATTACATTTGACATGTAGTTAAATTCTAATTCAGGATTATGTAGAATAAAAGCTTGTCCCTCTTGTTCAAAGACACAAATGACAGGATACATGGCTACAACAGAAACACATATCATCTTTTTTTGTCTTATGAGTTCTGATACTCTCACTTCCGATCAGGGATGCACATTGGTTGGACATTATAAATTAAATGCTGGAGGTAAGAGTGTATATATACAACAGAGGTAGTAGTGAAAATGAGAAGTGTGACCTGCCGACCCCTCCACCCATAACCAACTTAAATCTTAACCCTGCCTCTGTAAATTCCCATGCATCTCGCAACACTCAAAAGCCTGATATGAATAGCTTGACTATCACAAAAGGAGTATCTTATTTTCATTTCCTGTTTCTCTTTTTCTTTTTCCTATTCAGGGAATGTGAGCAGCCCTGCCTTTTCATGAACTGAATGTTAACAGCTTTGCTTTGGGCACATTCAGGCACCAGAGAGAGAAAAAAATGGGAGCACCTCAGAAGGTGTCACACCCGCTGTCGGATAAAGGATTGTTAACGTCGTGTTCATCTTGTGACAAAAAGCCTTCGTCAAATCAAATGAAAAATGCAAAATATTGCATCTGAAAAGAACAAGGATTATGTATGTATTTCAAATATAGGCAATTTTGGTTTTGTTAAACCACAAGTGAGCGTATGATGGTTCCACTTTATTCCTGGAGTGCAGGATTAAATCAGCATGGCTTTGAAAAATGATAATTGCTCAACAAAACAAAGCGCTGGACTCATCCATGTGTAGCTCATCAAAAGCCATTACTGATAGCTGCCATTAACATTCGCTTCATCTGACATCCAATTATAGCGCTGTGATATTTGGACAATTGCACACATTTTGCCAGGCGTATGGGCTGGTTTGTCGGCTGCCGGGGGCTTGGTTGGGTGTTGGGCGTGTGCCCGTGTGCGCATGAGTGTGTATGCATGCTTGTGTGTGTGCGTGTGTGTGTGTGTGTGTGTGTGCATGTGTTTGAGTGCATGTCTCGCCTGTCTAAGGTCATCACATCAAAAGCTGTGGGCTCAGCCAGAGCAGAGGGCCACGCTGGCTTTATGTGTGTGTGCTTGTGTTTGTGAGATTAAAATGACAAGAAACGAAGGAAAATAGAAAAACATGTCTTGATGGTTAACAACTGATGTCTAAAGCCATGCATTCTTTCTAGTGGAAACCAAAGTATGAGTGACAGTTTATTCACAGCATCAATGCATTTTTTATAAATCATGTCAATTCAACTGCATCAACCTACTATAGAAAACAGCCGGAATCACTCTGACTTGAGCAATAACCTGCATTAAATCAAACATACAGTTCCTTGAATTAATTACTTTATGAAATGCAGCTCCTTACACGCACTGTTCCTCCAAAGACATTTATTTACTCAGTATATTCCCCACTCCTCCAGATGCTACTCCTTATCAGTCATACATTTCCCTCTGTTGGTTACTCACAAATATTTTATCCAGTCAACGTATTTCTCTCCTTTACTATATGCATATGTCAAAACCTCTCTTTCAAATAAAGGTAAATAATATCGTTACCTTTCATATGCTGCTCCTACCACTGCCAGAGTCCAGTATGTCCAGTGCCAGGTTTTAATACAGAACAGAAACCTATTGCTATAATGAAACAGACGTCGACCTGAAATCTTCTTATTCTAAAATATAGTAAAGTATGTTTCACCAGTGCTGACTGAACGACGCAAACATCAAATATCATATGTGAACTGAGTGTGAAAAAGTGTGTTTGAAAAGCAGCACACACGCATGTTGGATAAAACAGCCTATAATCAATAGGTGCTCTCGTTCCAAAACAGTGTGACAACGTGACAGCGGCCTCGTAAATCCGGCCGGGCTTGTAAACGAGCCAGGTCTCATTGGTATTCCTGGGCGCTATCGCTAGGTAAAAGGTATTGATGAGCAGATAGATGCATGTGGCCTTGGTGCGTGACTGGTGGGCTTTACTGTGACATGAGTTACTGTGTGTTTCTATGGATTTGTATGAGAGTGTGTGTTAGTGTGTCCTTCAGGGCGAGACTGTTACGTCTTTTATGGCTAAGGTTTCTATGTTGTTTCTAGTTGGTTTGTTGCATCCTTCAACAGATTCTTGGCCCCTTTGATGATGCTCATGCTGAATCAGACAGACGGCTGGTGAGACTGATCGACGGACTGACCGACAACAGCATCAGGACCAGAGGAGCAAATACAAGGATAGAGGAGAGGTAGTGTGAGACATGAAGCGGGCTGAAATGAGCACACGGGAGAGAAAGGGGCATGATGGGATAGGAAGGGGGCAGGAGGTGAGAGAGGGGGGAGGGGACTGATTGACGGTGTTACAGCAGCGCAACAAGCTGGTGCGCTCGTTTTTTCTCCTCCACCCATCTGTTCATCGGGATTACTCATATAGGGAGGGACGGAGGAGGAGAGGGGAGCAAAGACTGGGAGAGGAGAGGCGAGATCCATCATCCATCAGCAACCTTCAACAACTGAACTCAAACCACTTTTTCCATAAACTGCTGTGATAATGACTCACAGTTAAAGTTATGGATCAGTGCAATATAGTAAAGTGCTCTCACGGGGCTATTTAGGTAACAATGATAGTAATGGGAGGTGGAAACATTGTAGTGGTGCGTTATGTAATACTGTGCTGCAGCACCAGCTCTACTTTAAGACATAGCTCCCTACTGACAAATATGCTTTATGGATTTTCCACAAGGCAGATGCAGCACGATGTGTATTACTGGTCTGTTATCTGTGTTCATTAAAGGGGCCCTGTGGAGTTTTCGTGCTAACAAGCAGAAAGTTGTGTTTGCATTCATTTGTCGAGTCCCTTCCTCAGACAACATCTGCAAAGTATTTTAAATCCAGCATAGTTTATGTGTGTCTTAGTAGCTTGCAGTCTTCTTCCTTTGCTGGTGCATTGCAGTATATTTTGCTGTTCATTCTGAATTCGATGGCAGCAACATGTTTCAAACAAGTCGGGACAGGAGCAACAAAAGGCTGTGAAAGTTGTGGACTGATTCAAAAACACCTGTTTGGATCATTCCACAGGTAAACAGGTTCATTGGTAACAGGTGATAGTATCATGATTGGGTATGAAAGGTTCATCCTGGAAAGACTCAGTCGTTCACAAGCAAGGATGGAGAGAGGTTCACCATTTTGTGAACACATGATTGTATAAAGGAGGTGAATACATGGACTCAGGAATGCTCTTCTAAAACTCTCCAGGGTATCTTTAATGCAAAATGTGTGTGTTTGCTGCTATTCAGGATTTAGATGGAAACACCATTCATCCTGCTGCCATACTGTACACGCCTCTTCTACATTTGTGAGTGCAAATCACTGCATTTTTTTCTAAAAATAGATCTCATATTTGAAATCCAAACCGTCCTTCATTGCTCATCTGAGTGTGTTCAATAGCATCTGTGCACTGTTTCCCTCCTCTCTCTCTGTTTGTGTGTGAGAGCGTGTTTAGCAGCAGGTGAGCAGGAGGTGATGCCAGGACATGTGGCTCCTCATTTTCCAGTCACATTCAAACAAAGTCCAAACACATGCTGGGTATTCATATTGTCCTCTCGCCTCTCTGGGTGTGAACACTTCCTCTTTTTTCTAATGTAGGCTGATGGTCTTTTGCATGTTTGCATTTTATTGCATTATAGCTTTTTGCATTGGCTACTGAGGGATTGATCTTAAATCTCTTCCACTTGCAGAGCAGCCTTTTAAACCATGAGCCCAGTTGGATACAAGCTTGCACAGTAAATTCTTTTAACTGTACTTATGATCCACATAGTGACAAAACAAACCTCAGCGACGCCCTTAAATCACAGCCACAAGGAGGTTGCAACAAGCATCTGTGCTTTGTTGGGTTAGTGTCTGATAAGTGTACAAACTGCTGTACTAAGAGGGCAGAGCCAAGACTGCAAAGGATATAAATCAGTCGCTGCGAGTTATAAACACGCCTCAGCACACTCACTTTTCATCCAGGCTAACTGACCTTCCTCATGTGAAGTACAGCCACGGCGCATAATACTGACAAAATACCTTTTCAGAACATTTTTTTCAACCCAAAGATGTGTTTGTGATAGTCACACTATGCAGGATAATGTATGTCCATTTAATGCACACATGAATCCAAGCAACAGTGGAGCTCATATCCCTGAGATATTATACACACAAAATGCACAAGGCCATCAACAAAAAGTAGAGCAGGAGGTTGGGCTGCTGAAGCTGACTGATCAGTGTGTGCACGGCAGACAGGAGGAAAGAATAACCAGGAGCAAAGGCATTATGAAAACAAATGATAAAGACAGATGTATTGTTGCCACTGAACCTAAGCGGTGTAATGCTGGTTATACTAATCAGCACAGTGGTTTATAATCCTTAAAGAGCAACGTCACAGGACACCAGTGGCTGCCAACAACCACATAATGGACACGATAGTAAAGCAGAAAACATATATTCATTTGCAATAATTGACATACCTGTGTGGATTTAATCTCAGCCACTGTCTGTCTTCAGGAAGTGGTTCAAACCTGCAACAATGACAAAAAAAAAAAAATTATAAAAATCCCTTCCCACCAGACTGTATAATCGCATCCTGGATTATTATAAACAATCACTACTACTCTATCTCCTGTGATACTATGTGGCACTGATGTTTTCATTCCAACTCATTTGGCAAAGAAATGCACAGATTACATTCATGCAAACTTGGATCAGTGTCCTCCAATGACCTAATCAGCATCAGGGAAGACGAGCGAGCAGTTACATGGCTCCTGCTAAAAATGGCTGCTACAAAGATGCACCATTTAAAGCTTTCAAAAGAAAAGACCTTAGTTGACAAGAATAAAAATATATATAAAAAGATGCATCGTCTACTGCTGTTTTAATTAATGCAGTCAAATGCAGTTGAGAAAGTATAATTGAGACAAATGCACATACTAGGTTCTCAAAGCCAACAGACTCAGATTCATTCATCAATACAGGCCAGTGTCGCACACGCAGCGCACCATGAATACATGAGCACATCCTCCCAGCTCTCCAGGGAACACCCAAGTAAATGACTGTGTCCTGCCGAACACAAGGCCTTCAATCAATAACCAAAATGTCTGCAGTCATTTTTATTACTTTTACCTCCAGCAGGGGACACACAAATGAAAGGTTACCCATCAACACACACACAGTGCAGCCCCCCCCCCCACCCCCCCACCTCCCGCAAAACAGACTTCCCTGCGTGACCGCGAATGCATTATCATAATCTCCAGAGAGACTCTCCATTCATCTCACATTAGCAAAACAAATGTGACGGACAAAGAACGCCGGCCCATTTAGACGTGGAGCCATTAAAACTGTAGTTGGCTCAGAGGAGAAAGACGGTGGATTATGTGAGTGTCCATTAATAAGGATCGGGTCGAGCTGTTTGAACTCGGCCGATGATGTATAAAGATGGGGACGGGGTCTTCGGACTCCCCCGCCGTGGCATGGGTGAGTAGTGGAGAGAGGGAGGGAGGGAGGGAGGGGGAGAGGGGGGGAGAGAGAGAGAGAGAGAGAGAGAGAGAGAGAGAGAGATTGGAGGACCGCCAGCAACCCAACCCAACCCCAAGCTGTGACCCGTTACGATGGAAACAGAAGGATGTAGAAAGAGAAGCAAACAGAGAAAAAGGAACTGAAGATTTTATCTAACATCAGCACATTGGAATTAAACCTACCTGAAAGTGTATTTATTGAATGAATTGAAATGTATCAAGTCAAATCTGATGTTATTTCATTTGGATGAGAAACACATAGATAGATCTATAAAATGTCACTAATAATAATAAAACACACTACATATATTAGACAATAGTGCAAAATTGTTGACGTTTGTTAAAAATGCAACGTGGTAAATTATAAAAGGGGGGAAGAGAAAAAAAAAGAGAGGGAGATGTTAATGAATGGAGACAGAAAGGAACCGAGACATCTGAAAACCCCCGGCAGGAGAGGCAGAGAGTGTTGAGAGAGAGGGAGTGAGCACATGAAAAAATGAAGGCCGAGCGGGAATCGGAAACATGCAATATTAACGGCCAAATCTAGAAGCGCTTCATCATCAGAGCGCGGGAGGGGAGGGGGACGTGGCAGGAGAGAAAGGATGGAGGACCGGCCCCCAAGCTCAAGCATGTTACAATGGAGAGTAAAAGAGAGGCAGTTCCTGGATAGCGTACCGTAGGACAAGAAAGAACGCTGATTCATTTTTAAAGGAATATGTCAACAATTTGGGAATAGCTGATTTGTTTTCTAAGAGTAAGATGAGATTCATACCACTCCACAAGCTACAGGGCTTATTTTCAAGTAAAGACTGGAAATCTGAAATCCACCTACCAGCATGAGTAAAGCTCACTAATGAACACATTATATCTGTTTTTTTCATCTGTACAAAAACCAATTTATGGGGAATTATGGGCTGTATTATTTCTTGGCTGGCAGTGAATTCCATGTTGCCAAGCAAGTCAATGTTGACAAAGAGAAAAACCTGTAAAATCATGTAAAACCACAAAATATCGTCTTCATACTTTTGGGTTAATTAGTGAGCTTTAAAGATGCTGGTTTTGCCAAAACTCTAACTTATTCAAACAAGACTGGCCATTCTTCTCTACCTAATATGGTATGTGGCTGAAAATCAGGATATTTTGTCAAAACAGATCTTGAGTTTAAGAAAAATATCTAATGGAAAAAACAAAGTCTATACTATCTATTCTAAAGTCTATGAATCATCTACTGCAAATGTTGGAACATTGACCAGTCAATCAAATGTGAAACTACTGCGCTTGCTGATTAATTTTAATGCATTAGACTGAAATGAAACGTAGTGATTCTGGCCTATATTTTGAACCATGTTTTGAATTGGTTGAAGAATTTATGAAGCAAAAATAGAACTGATTCCTTCACATTCTCTGTAAGGAACTAAAGTATCTATGAAAACAGTGCGAATGTGAAATGTAAAAGTACATATTTAAACATTCACTGGAGTTAAAGCAGGGTTTGTCTGACTGTCCTTATACCAACTACACTGTGATCACTATGTCTGATTACTAAAACCGTATGTCCCAAAGCCCGCTGCAATACCACTGTGATTTACTATCTAGCTCCTGTTTCAATTAGCTGACTGACTTTATGGATCCACAGGGAACCAGTACGCTGCATATGTCTGAATGTTTCGGTGTGTGTGTGTGTGTGTGTGTTTGCCAGAGGTGGGGGGGGTTTGGGGGGGGGTGTTGCAGACTGTGATAGAATAGCTGACCCCAGGCATGAATAGAAATGTGAGTGCACGTGTGTGTGTGTGTGTGTGTGTGCGTGTGCGTGCTGTAATCCCCTAGACCGAGGGGCCTCAGCAATCAGCGACAGTAGCAGCTGCCAAAAAAAAAAACACTTAACACACGCCCTGACTGCCTGGCTTCCACACCCACCTCCACCTTCATCTGATTCCTACACAATATTAACACATACACACACATACACACACACAAGGTGGGAAATTAAAACAACCCCTATGTCACCTCCATATTAGGGGGTTAACACACGTCCTTATAAACCCATACATGAGCAGACATTACTCTGAATGTGGGTTGAAATGACTATTAACTGAGCAAAATGTAATTCCAAGTAATTCCATATCTATTTACAAAAGATAAATATTTGACCCATTCTGCCTGTGATCACACTGTGGCCAAAGCTACAGTGTAAACCTCCTTTCAGAATAAAATATGTCTCGTAAAAATGTAAACACTGTTAGGAATAAAAGTCATCACAAACACAACTATGAAGCCTGTTAAATCACTTATTTTATGATTTTATAAACATGTGTAAGCTAATGTGGAAAATAAGCTTTTATTATTGTAGATATGTGAATGCTAAATTTTAGTGAGTGTAAACCCTGTTGACATTAAATACAATATGAATTTCCTCACTGTTGCCTTCATGTTATTACAATCACTGAGGAAATAGCTTTCAAACAGCCACGTTTTCCGTTTGTTAATCGTGCGATTGGAGCTTTGTAACTTCACAAAACAACAGCAGGTGTAAGCTCATTCTCTGCCCGTTCTCTCCCACTGAGGAAAACAGCCTCAGATAATCTGTATTGCAGAAAGCCCGGCGCTCGGGCTGCCGTGAATGAAGTCCCGCTTTCTCACTTCTGAGAACATGTTTGATTTCCAGACACCAGTTGCCCGGGAGCTGGCCAGTGCAAACAGCAGGAAACACAAAAGCAACACTTGTGCAAAATGTTTCCAGAAACAAATACGGGGTGTCAGTAGCGAATGTAACACAGGAAAGAGGTTGAAAGCATTTGCGAGAAAAAAAGAGCAGAGGACGGAGTTGGGAGATTCGGTCGTCATCTGTGGACCAGTGGAGACTGTTTGTCTGGAGCCTGAAGGTTGTCTGTTCACCAGACATACCATCTGTGTGTGATGAGATTTTAGTGTAGGCCTTGGGGGTGATTCATTACTCTTCCTGTGTGTGTGTTCTGTGCATGTACATCTGTCTACAAGTAGGTTACATAGTCAGAGAAAATGACAAATGACCTAATTAAGATGGTCACCAGGTTGGGTTTAGTGCACCGTGTCATTGTGTCTCAATGTTCCACGCTGCTGTTTACAAAATCCCCTGGTGTGTAGATGTTCCAGTTCTGTTACATTTGGTCATTATTTTACAAACTGTGAAGCCAAAGCAAATGAGAACAGAGCAAATGCACGATTACATTCTGTGATATTAAGCACTTGATTTCACCTTCATCGTTCCTGCCTGAAAGAAAAGTGCTTACTATCTCAGGAGATGGAACTTTTTGCAGGTGATACTCATGCAAAGTCCCTGGAAATGTTCCGAATGTCCAAAAGCACTACATTCATGGTCAATTCAATTCAATTTTATTTGTATAGCGCCAAATCACAACAAAAGTTATCTCAAGGCACTTTACAGAGCAGGTCAAGAGACTCAACAACATATAGAGACCCAACAGTTCCCATCAGTGGCGAGGAAAAACTTCCTTTTAACAGACACAAACCTCGAACAGAACCAGGTTCAGTGATGGGCAGCCATCTGCCGTGACTGGTCCACTTGCATTTGTACACTTCGCACAAACAATTTCAGGGGCGTCCACGTGAATGGCAAAAAATAGCAGGATCTTTATTGAGGTAAGATTGAAAAATGTCACAAGCCGGTGTCAGGATGGCCTTTACAGCTGCTTTTGAAGTGTCCGCTGAAGAGTTCAACCCGACACATTCCCTTTCTGATGTTTGCATATGTCTGTGTGTGTTGGACACAGAGACTGAGAGGAGGGGTTAGTTGCCATGGCTATTCAAAGGTTTTTTTTTAATTTTAAGTCTGGGAGCATCTTCTTGATGACAACACACACACTCCCACACAGAAAGAGCTGAGTTTAATCAGGGAGATTTACTGCCTCCTGAAAGTTTTTTTTTTCATTCCCTCTGGAGGTTAAAGGGACAATTCGCCCGTCCCCACTGTTCCCACTCCACACCACACAATGCACACAATGGAGACGTCAAGAATGTCACACATGCACACAGAGACGGTGAGAGCGAGAGAGATAAATCAAGATTAAAGAACAGTAGGAAGTAGCATTCCTCGGCTGCTGATCCTCTGCTAAGCTTCCTGCAACTGATGGGGAGCATATTGCAAAAGTGTCCAGGTATGAGGGAGCTCTCCGGGGACGGGATCCAATCATCGGACTCATTTTACAGAGGCGGCGTATTGAGAGCGAGAGCGAGCCGAGCGGGGAGCGGGAACTTGAGATGAAGAGAAGAAGAAACAGACGTCGGGGGGAAAAAAAAAAGATTTGTAAGCTGAAAGAGACGGGTAGTTTGGCCACCGCCAATGCAGATGAAACACCTCGCCGTGAGACGCCAGGGTCTATTAAAGGAGTCACAGGGAGAGAGAGGCCTGCCAGAGAGTTTGATTTCTATGTTAATGCAGGATTTGCGCAGGCCGTGCGGGGGATGCCTCCTTCGCTGTCGGGGTCTTGAAAAAGCTCATTTAACACAAACATGCACTTCTACACATCAACATAAGAAAGACGTTCAATTTGACTTTCCTCACAGAACACAGCCACACACAATGAAGCACTGTGCATGGGTTTACTATGAAGCTCCACAAGAAACTTAATTCATTCATAGATACACCAAAGTTATAGATTCACATTTTTCAAGTCTTATCTTAAAAGAATACTTGTATATCTACGTGTTTTGAAAGCCTTAGTGGTCATTGTAATTCTTGTCCATCACAGCCATGATGGGACCCCTTCCCTCCCAGTTCCAACGGAGAAGATGGGGGACAGAGAAACAGTCTTTTTAGTATAAAATTCCTTCGTTGTGTCCCGATTTCTCTGCTGAAACTGAGCACAGAAAACACTGTCTGGGCAAACAAAAAAAGGGGGAATTTTCTATTAAAAAGACATTAAATTTGGAAGAGCCCCACTTGATTTAACTAACTCAGACTGCTGAAGCTTCATAATATGATTTTTTCATGACTGTGGATTTTGCCCCTCATCTCTTATACTCTTTTTCTTTGGATATATTGAAAGCTACTTCATGTGACAGCTGGACTGGGCTGCAGTGTTACATAGCTTCATTGTCAACCACAGGCAGTTTCTTTGGTTGTATTAGTAACAGTGACAACACGATTATGTCCAATTATTACAAAAGTACAATTAAGACAAATACATACAAGTAATTGGCAAGTCTTTATACTCTTCAGTTCAATATCAAACAAAACTAAAATGATGAAAATAGGGAGTTTAATTCAATTGAAGTTAAATTGAACATTTTTTTGCTGGTATCTATTTGAAAGTATATAGTATCAAACATTAAAAACTATCAGTTATTGATCGACTAAAATGAACAGATGGACGTTTGGACATATCTTTTAAATCATCAGACTTGTCCAAACCATAATAAAACAAAAATACCAATGCAGCCTTTTAGGAAGCAACTGTGTCATGAAGAATATGAAGCTTGACAAATAGGGTTGAAAGGGTTAATGTAAACAGCGTGTGACCCAGTGTAATGTAATGTAACCTAACGCTAATTTAGCCATCCTGACGAAACACGCAGCAATGTTTGGCCTCCGGGGCGCCGTTCGACAAGTCAGGTTCGCTCATACACAGATGTGAGAAATGAAAGTAAAGACAAGCTGGCTAAGTCCTGTTAATGTCAACACCATGTTTCGTGCAGTAAGTCTCTCACACTGCTGAAGAAAGCAGCTCCATCAAGATGTGAGAGGCTGCAACCAGCATCACCATGGAGCACAATAACACCCAGAGTGCTTCACTTGACCGTCGGTGACACATGTCAGAGATGCCTTGGGAAAAAAAAATGCAGCCAGCGCCCTAGAGACCATCTCATCTAAAGGGCCGAGACAAAAAAGGGAGGCGAGGGAAAGACAAAGACGGGGACGGATGTAGAGCAAAGCAATGAGAGCGAAAATGAGTGGAGTGGCGGTGAGACATGAGAACGTGGAAATGAGAGTGCGAGGAACAAAGGGGCTGTGGACGAGGGGGAGGGCAAACAGTGGAGGGTATAGACCTATAGGATGCCTGGGAGACGTCTAATATTGACCGCATATCTTCCAAGCTAACACAGGGAAAGAAGACACAAGGAGAAGAAGGACGGAGGATTGAGGCCTCCTAATATTAGTAACAGCAGTGGAAAGGGATTTCTCTGTGATCTCATTAATTTAGGACTTCTCACAAAAAAAAAACCTTGTTCTCAGGCTTAAAACTGTGATGAGGACTCGACAAGCTGACAAAAAGGCACACACACACACACAATGGCTTACTGTGACAGTGAAGTGTAGCTATTACACTTGCTCCATTCTGTTTGGCAGTGCAACCAAGTGAGATTACTGTAAATGGGATATTGCTTTTTTTTTTTTTTTTTTTTTTTTTTTTGATGCCAGATTGTTGCTTTAACACATGTCACTCCTCTGCTCGTCTCGCGCGGCACAAACAAAGCGCCTCGCAGCTGTGTAATTGGTATATCCTGCAGCCATCGTGCGACGCAAGACTCTTTGAAGGGAGATCAAAACTGGAGATGACATTACTGAGTTTGCTATTTATAGGAAATATGAGGGAAGTATGAGGACCGGTGCTTTGTCTTGCTTTTCCATTTTCACGTATGCCTCCCTCAGGGGTTCTGTGTGTACGGGCAGGGTTGTGTCCTGCTGACCGTACGTCAAACGTGATGTTTCATGTCAGCTCCAACTCAGGATTTTGATGGAGCTTAGAGGGAAGCTCTGACCGTCGGCCGAACTGCACCTTCACACAGACTACCCCAAGGTGAAACCCAGCCATTTCTGATTAACGCCATGATTTTTCATACGCGGCATGGCTTCAGTACAATGGATTACTGGACACCAGCCCATGGTTCAGAGGCCCTCTAAGCCAGAGCCTCTATTTAAATTGATTACTATTATCACATGTTACTGACAAGTCAAGGCTCTGTGAAAAGATGATATGCTGTACAGTGAGTGTGTTAAAACTAAATACTAAAATGGCAAATATGATAAACAATAGACCTTTGTATCAGCATGCTACCATGATCATTATGAGCATGCTGATGTTAGCCTTTATCTGAAAATACTACTGTGCCTTAATACAACCTCAGAGAGCAGTTTGTACAACCATATACACCAACAAATATTCATCCCTCGTTATTATATTGATACTCGAGTATCAGCCTTGCAAAATCTGACCCTAAAGCTCCAGAACATTGGAAAAGTCCTACCCTGGATAAGGAACTTCTTTGCAACATGGAGCAACTAAATTTAGCCCCTGGTTCCTGAAAACACATCTGTAAACTGCCAACAATATACACTTCCCTGAAATATCCACTTCTGGCAATTAAAGCATGATTCTTTCAGTCATGCTCAAGCAATGAAGTACTGAGGTCAGGCTTTGGAGAGACTGTGGTCTTAGTGAAATAAAGTAACACTTAATGCTGACAGCAGGCACAAGATGTTGATTTTGTTTCTATATTCAGCCAAAACCACAACCTTTCTTTAAGCAAGTGTTCTCATAGCCCGAGTTTAGCACGTGAAACACCAGGCCCAAACTTGAGTCTCCGGTGTCAAAGTCCTGTGCTTTGCATGCTCAACCGACCTTCCTGTGGCTCCTGTTCATCACCAGAACTGTGACACAATAACATAAGGAACACATGTTGCACTATAAGGCAACAGTGAGAAATACTAATATGCAGCATGTGCATGACTGGACAGAGATGTGATAATCTGTGGGTCTGTGCATGGCCAACTCCAAGTGACTAATTACTCTCCACTCAACAGCTCCACTAGACTCAATGTGAAAGCTCCAAAACACACACTTCACCAGACTGGTTAGATTTGACACGAGCAGTCCACTTCTGAAAAAAGGACTTTCAGACAAAGCACGAAATGGACAATAGAACAAAACAGAGTACCATCCAAACAGCAGCATTATGCACTACCCCGGCTCTCGTGCGAGCTCAATGGACGCGCCTGTGTGCTCAGCTTTTGCATTTTTAAAGTGCCGTATTTGTTTGTGGTACTTGAGGTCAAACCAACAGCCTCCGTATCTCTCGTCTTTGTTGATGTAGCTCCTATTTTTTTTCTTTCTTTTGCTGACAAAAAGAAGCCTTAAAAAGCAACAGAAGCCACCTGCAAAGTGCTCCTGAAGCCATCCTGTATCACGAGACAGCTGTGATTCATGACCTCACCTGAGCTGCAAAATGAAAAAAAAAAAAGCCTGGTTGCACTTATTTGGATGCTGTCACGGTCCAGTAACACAGTGAAGTCGCTGCTTCCTCGCTGTGGTAATCAGCATCACCATAGCATGAAGTGAACCCATATATATTACAATTAATACACGTGGATTCGCACATGAAGCTCCAGACGCACAAACCTGCTTTATTTGCTTCCCACCTTTGCCTTGATTTTCATTATACAAATTCACAAAGGCAGAACAATGACCTGCAGTCAAATCGGGTGAACAAAACAAATCACAGCATCAGCCGCGACAGGCTGAAAGGCTCAGGTTAACAATATGTTAATATCACACTCTTGCTATTTAAAACCCATTGGGGGAAAAAAAAGCACTCTTATGCTAATTTGATACAGTTGTGACACCGTAGATGACAGAGAAAAGACTGTGTGTGTCCTAATAACCTCATTATTTGATACCAATCTCGGAACTGAGCAGGACTGACTGTGTCTATCCTCTGACACCATTACGTGGCTTTTGGAGCAGAAGAAATCAATATTTCAAGTGCTGCTTCCTTCACACCTGCCAATCTCTGGCCGCTTCTCAAATGGCTATAATTAACACCTCTTTCCTGCTTCATCTCTGGACAGTGGACTCCTGAACTTCACCCTGTTTAGATTCTTGTTCGGTATTCTCACATGTATTTCTCAGGTATCCGAAAACTAGACAATGTAAAATATGTTTAAGATAAGATAATTCTTTATTGATCCTCCATAGGGAAAATTAAAAGAATTCAACCTCTAATACTAATAATAGTATTTTAGTATCAACAATGGATCAAATAGCTGAACTCCACTCAGCTTTGTGGAGCATTTCAGCATTTTTCAGCTCATTATTTCTAATTTTACTGTTTTGGTTGAGTCATACTGGCCCGAACCTGTAGGACGAGTGTGACTTAGCAGAATTCAAACCCATGTAAGGTGATTAATAAAAGGGCTTTTCCTACCATACTTTTACCTTTTAGATGTCTAGCGTAAATGACTGCAGCTCTAATCTGTAAATTTTTTAGAGATGCAAATGTAATGTATGGAGTGACAATGATGTATCTGAGCCAAGAGCTCTGCAAAGGAGCAGACCCTAGCAGTTTGCTATCACTCGATCTCTCATTGCACACACACACACACACACACACACACACACACACACACACACACACACATGCTATTCACGGCTGCCCACAGGGCTGCGCAGCCTTGTTGGCCCGTGGTGCTGAGCTCGTGGCAGGCCAGACAGCATGTACCCAGCTTTAAAAGAGAGGCTGCAGCTATCTCTATACAAAGACCCCTGTCAGCACTTCGGTACTCTAAAAACAGATGCTGTCTGAGCTAATGAGTGTACCTCGCAGCGTAGCGGCCCAGGGTTTACATTGGGACACAGTCTACGTCTCCATCTGTGCAAACGCAGCCTCTATTGTGTGTGCTGGCCTGTGAAAGGTTTCATTTGAGTAAAATTTACATTATGACCTCAATGGAGCTTTTATTTCATTGGCTATTCAAGTAAAACTATACTTTATTGTCTCACTTTGTTTGCAGGTCATACAATCATGCTCTCTATCTTTGCCAAAAGATGAATTGAAGGTTTCATATTCAGCAAAAAAAGGGGGTACTGAGTAGCAGCTTGGTGTCTCTTGCACATTAAAACATGACTAACCATGAAAATCACTTGGCTGTGGCGAGAAGTGAACCCCTCCTTCTTCTGGCTGGAGGAGGTTCTGTCTAACAAAATGCTCATCTGATTGCTGGGATTTTGGCTAAACAAGATAAACTGCGTTAACCCACTCGACTCCATCCGGCCCGTGTTAATGAGCTTGTGAGGGATGACGCCGCTGTCTAAAAACGGGGGCTTCTGCTTTTAGCAACGCTGATGCCCTCGGGGTCCCCGGACCTAATCCCAGGATCAATAACCTGGGTGTCAATACGGCCTCATGCGCTGACACATATGGATTTGTGATACCTGATGCACACTATCAGTCAGTGTGTTAATGTGGATGCTCCGGCGTGGGTCGAGGGTGAGAAAAGCCAGTGGATTCCAAATGACAAAAAGATGAAAAGGAGAATGAGAACAACACAAACAAAGCCTAAAACCTGATTGTGAGTCTCCCATTTCTCTGACAGAACAAGGACAGTACATCCCCAATCATCCCAAATTCAACCCTGCTACATGGTGGATTTGTGAGTGCAAGTGACAAGAGGGGGCAAAGCACTCAATAATTCATCACTCAGTGTAGTATTTTGTGGCCTGGCTTTGATACACCAAAGCAGTGCTTCCAAGCAAGATCAGAGAAATCGAGCATTTTTGCATATATATATGTGAAAAGATATCAATCATTCAAATGAAGCATCCATACAGTCAACTACAAATTGTTGTTTTTCAGCAAGGTGTTAATTAAACGTCTGAGAACACTGTGCTATTAAGAAAACATACTATTATGTACAGTAGGTGGCTTTGACTTCCTCCTACATCCATTTTCATGCACAATATGAAAATGCATGTGGCAATATGAAAATGCACAATCACTGACTGAAAGACAAGGGCCAAATTGAAAATAAAGCTGCAACGAAAGATTGTTTTCATGATCAAATTTTCTCCATCAATCTGTATTTGTTCTGTATTTGAAACGCTGCAAATATTCATGTTTGAGAAGTTGGAACGAGTTTAAAAAAATTAGTCAATATCAAGCTCTAAACTGCTCCTAGCTGTGTCTCCATGACATCAGTTCATGCAGAAAATTCATCATACATTTTTTTGAGAGTAGGCCAGTCACTGCTACAACATTTATGAAGTGAATGGGGGCCTACATTGTTTTCGACTTCCTGGGCAACAAAGACATGTATTTTATATTATATTCTCTTTGATGTACAGTTCAATGTGAGGTAGGAGCACATCGCTCAGGTCTTGCCTGAAATCACCCGTCTCTGAGGAGAGGAGGATAAAGATTTATGTATGAGTCGATAGATAACAGACAGAGCGATGACAGAAGGAGAGAGTTGGGCAGCCACGAAATGCATATGAACAGCATCAACACCATTAATATATAAAAGAAATCACAGGCAGTGTCAATCAATCTCTGATGAATTGATAAACAGACGGATGACAGTTATTAAGTGTACCAGAGAGGATGACGGTATTAACCCTATCATCGCTGACTAAACATTTGACAGGTCATGTGATCCAACAGTTACGGGACCCTCCCTGAAAACCTGACGGCTTGTGTTACCTGGTTATGTGAGTGTGTGCACGGAGGAGATCACTGTGGGAAAAGCATGTGATACCCATTTTAGAAACATAGCTGCTCTTCCACTTATTAATGGGTCTATTGTGGAGAGGATATCTTGCAGGTCGTATATCACATAGTTGTAATGGATGACTGGTTTGAATGCATATATAACAAAGTGAAGGGGTTTCCTGTGCTTTAGAAAGGATACACTGCAGACATCAATACCTTCATTTTCTCTTCTTCAAATTTCACCAAATTAAATTATTTTAGGGTTTAAAAAGTGCTCAACAGAAACAAACGTGGACTGCCTCTGGTGTGTAATAACCGAGCTCTGCCTTGCATTTTGCTGGGTAAAGGTTAAATGGGCTTTGTGAGTCATGGATCAGAGCGGCGGGTGGAGGAGAGATGGAGTGGGTTGAGGGTCAATACCGGCAGCGTGCATATGGTGGGAAAATGCTGGGAGGACGCTGAAGAGACAAAAAAAAAAAGAAAAAAGCTGGCGTAGTGCAGAGCCGTGTGCAACCCCCCCAGGCATGGAAGTGATTACAATTTAAAGAATGTGGATGCGTCGAAATGTCATATTCAATAATGTCATTTTTATGGAACAACATCCTCTAGTCGATTTTATAAGATGCTATAGGCTCTGTCAGTGTTGTGTTTGCAGCTTGTTGCCAAAAATAGATTAATGCAGGATTAAAGATATATATATATTTAAATGTAACTACAAATGATTTTATAATAATGTGAGAGGAAAAAAAAAGTCATTCATCTGTAAATCTGTAGCTACTGGTCACCAGCCAAGTTATTATAACAGTTAATTATCAGTTTACTAGTGCAACAAACTGCACAGATTTTTTAATTCAAAAATAGGTTAAGTGCAATATCTTCTGTCAGAGAGAGAGTTAATTTTGCTTTACAAATTTCAATATTAACTGAGTCCCAAGTGATAAATGGTTCATCTTTGACCAAATGATAATAGATCTTATTAACACACAGCACATAGCCAACTGTACATCTACATCTTTTTATACAACATTCTGTGTATCTGTACATCCTTACCTCCTGTTGGTGATATACCTTTTAAGTGAATATACTTCACATGTTATGAGTAAAATCTTCTAAGGCCCTACATCTGTGTACATGCACTCTCTTTGGGCAGGTAGTGGGTCTGGTTTGGCCATAAGAGTATCATTACTGTGTATCTCAGCAATCAGAGCAGGGTTATCTCTTCCCCACAGAGCGGCGACCGCGAGAGCAGAGACAGTGGCTGATTAGATAGAAAATGGTCTGTTCCTCCTTTTGGAGTATCAGTATCAGCCGCAGAGTGTCAGAGTCTGAAACCTACAGAAGCTCCTGAGACATTTTCAGACGTGTAAATGCAAATGCTTCTGCACAGGCGCACTGCATGGTACAATTAAGCAATTAATATCAAATCAAGCTCAATAATTTGATTCTGATTTTGTATCAAGATGGTAAGAGGAAACGAGCTAAGTGACTTTCAATGGGTTAGATGTTGAGGCATGGATGGCAGGAGCATTAATCACAAAGGCTGCTCAACTGGCTGCTGCTTCAATAGGATCAGTGGCTAAAGTGATATCTACATTTCTATCATGGTGGCAGGATGGCAACACCCTCATAGTGCTCAAGGCATCACTGATTGGTTGGATTATGAAAATGATGTGAATCTTATGCTATGGCCTCAAACCAATTGAACACTGGGAAATTTGCAGATGGACAGAGCTCTCCACCACTATCATCAAAACACCAAATGAAGGAATATCTTGTGGAAGAATCCCTCCAGTAAAGTTCAGACACAATCAATGCAAAGGCACACTGAAGCTCTTCTGGCAGCATGTAGTGGCCCAACACCTTCCTAAGACAATTTATGTTGCTTTTAGCTTTAATTTTGTCACCCATCCATACACTGTCAACTAAAGTGTATTTGTATCATATCTCACGTCCGACTGCATTAGGCCAAACTGCTGCACAAGCAGTCGAGAACGCATTACGTCAGGGTGCAAAAAGACAAGGTGAGTAAAGCGGCCTGGCTCTGAGAGGACAATGCAGAGTATCTGGCAGCCCAAAAAATACAGCCAGCTCAGCAGTTTAGGGGTGAAAGAGATGGAGACAGAGAGGACAGAGTGGAGAGTGGCAGGGTGGGGCATTATCACTGATGTGAAACGCCATTGACTTTTATGGGACGACATCCAAAAGTGTCAAATGATGCTGAGCGAGAACAAACAGGAAATGAGTTATTCTTATAGTACGTCCGGACTGCAGGTCTGTTGACATGACACATATGATGAAAGTAGATTAATACTGTTTCCCCTACATTATATCAAATAGGCTTTAAAATCAATGAGCCAAAAACTTGTGTTCGTTGTCATTTTTCAGCTATTACTCAGCAATTTTCCATTAACTACTGACCCACTGGCTGTCAAAATCCTATATAAAGGAAGTCTTGGAAGCTTTCCTTAAATTACAATTTTTTGGTCAAAAAGTGAATATTCACTCTTTCCTGTGTATATGCAATGGATATATTTTGAGCTTCTAATAGACCATGGTGTGCTTTACAGTGTCACAGCCTATCTTTAGTTCGACACATGGACAGAACATTTCATCTTTTTCACAAACCCACTGAACGTTTCATCATAAATATACAGTTGAAATGAAATCAAAAGTCAGAGTAAGCAGAATCTGTTTAATAAGACAGATGTTAACCGACTCCCTTTCTATCTTCAAGGCCCATAAACATGATCTATCCCCCCCTTAATTGGTTTATCAGTTAACAGTCACATCTTAAGCTGACAGATGACTTTTCCGCACTGAGAACTGCTTCTGTTCTCCGTCCGCCTCATCTGCTCGCGGGACAGTTTATCTTTATCTACAAAGACATTCTTTCAGTACGACCAGAGGGCACTCATTGAAGGCGGGCCGGCACCAGAAAGTCCTTCTCTCCGGGGTCAGACGAGTCGGATCGAGGACACATGCCAGGCTCCATTGAACTGGAGCCACTTTTCCCACACCATACACATGTTGATGATTAGCAGGCGTCCATTATAAAGCGTCCCCTGAACAAGTGAGGCCACTTTTACAAAGTATTTTTTCTTACCATTAGGAGTTCCCCTAAATGGTCCTTGTTACATAAATTCACAAATGGCCCTGAGAGCAACTTTTTCTAAATAATTGAGAGACATTTATTTACGCATGAACCTTGCAGCGACACTACCGGGGTCCCTCAGGGTTCTGTTCTGAGTCCTCTCCTCTTTTTTTATATCAATTCACTTGGCTTTGTGATCCACTCATAGCTTTTCCTACCAAGGCTATGCAGATGACACAATAATTCTGTCTGTCCCCTGATCCGAAACCCAGGTGACGGAACAAATCTCTGCATATCTACCTAACATCTCTCAGTGGATGTCTGAAGCTTAACCTTGATGAAATGAAGCTCCCCTACCTTCCAGGGAAGTCATCTCCTGTGGATGACCTCTCCCATTAACATTGAGAATTCAGTGGTGACCGCAGCTCTGACTCAAAGAATCCTAGGTGTGACACTGGATGACCAGCTGTCCTTCACTTAGATTCATTTCCCACAACATCAGGAGGATACATCTGCTCCTCACCCAGAAGGTGCTCCAGGTTCTGGTCCAAGCTCTTGTCATCTCAGGTCTACATAAGTGTAGTCCACTCATAGCTGGTGTGCCTGCATGTGCCATCCAACCTCTGCAGCTCATTCAGAACACAGCAATCCGGCTGCTCAACTCCAACTCAAGACACTGGTACTTGCACACCTTTCCTGCCAATGGCTTAGGCACATCCTTCATCCACCCATTCTCTGCTGCTGTCAGCCAGCTTGCTACTCTCACACTATTACAAAGGAAGACCAGCTACCATTCAACAAGATCACAACTGTTTGCTGTCCTGGACCCACAGTGGCAGAACAAGCTCCTCATTGACATCAGGAGACTCGACACATGTTCCTTTGGGACTGAAAACCCTTTGATAAATTTTTTTTCTCTCCAGAATGTTTCTAAATTGTTGTGTTGTATCCTTGTGGTTGAATGTCCTTATTATCAGTCAACTCATGACAAGCATCAGTGAAATAAATGGAACTTATCAATACACATATGCCAAAAGATGTTACCAGAATATTCTGTGGACACAAATGCACTTTATGACACCAGAAATGACACCGGTGTTGCCACAGGGAGCTTTAGGGTCCTGTGTAGGTATAGGATGAACAATGTCGGCTTCAGGCCAATGACACACCTTAAAAAAGTAATACATAATTACACACTCTACAAATCATGTGTAAAGGCTCTGAGGTAAATCCCCCATCAAACTAATCTCTCCCCATGGCTGGGAGTTGAAAGATAGCTACCTATGAGAGAAGAAGCCATAGCTGACAGATTCAATTATGCCATGTAGGAAACAGCTTTAAGAATCACTGTTAAAGCTGGTTGGTTCACAGTCGTCATGTGATGCTGGTGTCTTGAGCCAATTGGATGTTTGGTGCGATAAGAGGAGCTCTTTAATGGCTTCTTTGACCTAAATCCTTACTAATCATTTTAACGCTGTGACAAAGATTCTGGTGGATGGGGGGTAATATTATTTTTAAGCCTGGTGTACAATGAATTAAGCTCCCACCACTGGGAATTTAACATTCTTTCTTTGTTTCCTGAAAAATGGTTAAAAAAAAAAAAAGAGGACATATATGATGTATGATGTTGTGTTTCTCTTCTCCTTCAAAGAGCCCAAACCTCACAGACTTCCCGTCAAATCTCGATTATGATCAGTCCTGATGTTGGTATGCAGTCTCCATTTTAACGAGGCTTAATGAGAACATCAAGGAAACGAGACACTGTGCAAAATTTAAAATGCCTTTTCATGTGTCCTCCCTTCAAAAACTTAAAAACACTGTCGATTTCTGAAGGAGATCGGAATTTGAAAGTATTTTTTTCTTAAGCTATAAATGGATTTAACATGGTTGGAATAATCAACAATCACAGTCACGGACGCTCAAACGAAAAGGCAGCGAAAACACAAATAACAAATTTTGCCTGCATATGGCTCCGAATGTAAAATTAAATCAGCCGTTGAGACAGATATGCTGATATGTTTCTACACTCAGCAAGTGATAGCTACTACCAGTCTGGCAACTCCTCTGCTCTCACCCACTCTCCCATCTGTTGCCCACCTGATCCACACAAACAACTCATCCGCGGCCTGCGAGCAGACTCAAATCCACTGACGACAGTCTGCTCAAGACAGGCATTAAAAATGTGAAAGGGCTGAATAAAAGTGGAATTACTTGCGTTTAAAGCTCATTTATGATGTGAGCGTGTACATGTGTGTGTCTGTAGTGCAGCTACTGTATGTCTCCTTGTATTAATCTCAGGTCTCTTGCTCTACTTCAGACGCGGTCCCGGCACAGCTGGTGATCGCAGCAGCACGTCGCTCCTCTCCTCTCCCTTCTTCTTATCGTGCTCTTCACTGCAGCTCTGGTTTCCTCATCCTTAGTCATTCCACGTCTTCTCCTCACTGTTCTCCCCAATACTGAGCTTTTCTTTTCCTATTCTCTCTCTTAACTCTCCTCATGCCTCTTTCCATTCTGTTCTCTCCTGGTTTACAAACCTCAGTAAAATGAATGACTTAAAACAATGAAATTAAAGACACATACTGAGAAACAACATAGTGTTTCGTTTAGAGCAACAACTTATCATTATTTTCATTATAAATTAAACTAATAATTATCTTCTAGATCGGCCATTTGGTTAATGAGATTATGTGTAAATTGTCAGATTTCTGAAACATGACGTCACAATTTCCTAGAGCCTGATGTACTTCCTAGAATGACAAATCTTATTTTCTCCGACCAAGAGTCCAAAAGAACACAGATCTGTCCTCAAACACCACAAAACTCTTCCACCACCTACGCAAGAATCATATCAGAGTCTACGGATGAGATCCACAAAAGCTCATGCTTATTTGACAAATTTGCACAAAGATTCTAAATAAAAGGAGAAAAATAATCAAATATGAGTAAGTACCTTTTTAATTTGTGGAGTATATCATTCAAACTATAATAGGAAATAAGTCTTTTATATAGTCATTTAATATAAACTTTCTATTCATTGACTGACTTTAAATTCTCATAAGCAAAAAACTGGATCACCCAGCAATAACATCATCTTCTAAAAAAAGGAAGCAAGAGAAAAAAAAACACCACAAAACCCCATCTGTCTTGTGAGGAAGGCAGGGAGAACAACAGCATCTGCTCTCTCAGGAATGTACCAGCGAGCGGCACAGTGTCACACTCCAGGCCCGGCTTGAACCGCTCTCCATTTTCCAATTCATCAATCCCCGGGCCAGTCATGCTAATTTAATGTGTCCCGGTCCTTTAATGAAAACAGCCACCCAAACATGTCCAGCTGTGAGCCGAGGGTGTGGGGGTGCTGCGGGGGTGTGTGTGTAGGGGGGGGTGAGGTTACGCCCCTCCCACTCCTCTAGCCCGCTATCATCGCCGCGGGGTGCTGATGCTATTAACCCAAAGCATACAGAAGAATCTATGATGCTAATTGTATTCACGTGGCTGCAGCTTCCTGGTGGTCTCATCGATGGGAGCCAGGAGTTTATCCATCCACATTAGGACTTCATTAACATGTGCACCTGCATGTTTTATTTGAAGTTGCTTATGTTGAGCCTACCAGTGATTCTTTTTTTAGACACATCCCCAGAGGTTGTTTCCTTGTTGTGGCAGTGCCTCAAGCAGCGCAGCGACTGACTGCATTGTTACAAAAACATAAAACATAAGCAACATTATGCAACTGGAAAACACAGATGCGCAAACAGATTTTGTCAGAGCATCTCCTCAGTATGTCAGAGATGGTATGCACGAAAAGGCAATATGAAAAACCCACACGAGCCCACGCTGATGCTAATATGCAGCTGTTTTCCAGACAGGTGTTCCCCTACCTTAAGGCAATTCATCAATTAATTGAATAGTTAGTCAACAGGAAATTAATCCAGTGATATAATAAGAAAAATAAACGACTATTTGTTGTTGTTTTTTTTTACTTTTCTAGCTTTCGTTTTAGAATGTTGGTCCAGATAAAACATGGCATTTCAGGCCATCATCGCTCAGAACCTTCAATGGGCATGTTTCACTATTTTTTGAGCGATATAAAAAAAAAAACACTGGTTAGATTAAGATTAGAGCTGAATCAATTACTCATTCAACAGATAATTAATCAGGAATAATTCTGATACTTGATCAATTGTTTTTCCAGCAAAAATACATTGTCTGTTTTTATTTTACTGTATAAATTGATCAATTAATCAAGAAATGATGGGCAGAATAATTGATTATGAAAATAATTGTTCTCAGCCCAAAGGGTAGTTAGTTTGGTTTAAGCATTATACATATATTTTGCTCTTAAATTGATAGTTGCATAAAGAGACCTACTCCTGGAAAACATGGCTTTAAAAATGTCAATGCCACAGTCAAACATCAGCAGTAAAGATAATAGTGATATAGCTGATATAGGCTGACAAACATACTGAAAGCTGCAACACTGCCACACGTCCCAGTTCCAAGCTCACCTGAGTGAAATGAAAGAGATTTGACCTCCCTGATCTCCAAACAGCACTGAGAACAATATTATGCATCTCCCTGGTCTGAAAAAAAAAAGTGTCATCACTTAAGGCGACAGCGTGCAGAATGAGAAGGCACCTAAAGCCTGCTATAAGCGCCATCACCTGACTTGCGTCTAATGGGCCGTGGATAAACGGGAGAGCGGGAGAGTGACGATGACACTGCATCTGCCCGTGAGTAATGTGCTCGCCGCTGCCTCTGCTCCGGGAGCCGTCACACAGGAGACTCGAGTCAGGTCTGGTGACGTCCCCTGAGGAGTGAGGAAGGGAGGGGGGGGCGGGAGAGAAGGAAGCTCGCCAACAGTGATGATGGTGCCAACACACAATACCTGCCATGCCATGACATGACATGCCACGGCATTATGGGATGTGCTTCATTTTCCGAATCACTCCTAATCATACTAATTGATTAATAACCCAGATAAATGATGGCTTTTTGTAAGTACTTGACAAAATCACTTTAAGGCAGCAGATGTTCAGCAGCTTTAAAAAGTGGGAAGATTCATTTTAGTTAATTCAGGCTCTGTTCTATTCAAGTGTCTTCCAGCCACTGTTTAATTTCATTATTCATACGTGAGCTTTTTTTGGGGATAAAAATATCTGCTCTGAAAAAGGCCTGACCTATTGTGTCATTCCACTGTTGGAAAGCACCGCCATAAAATGACTGCTGAGTAAATATCCCTGAATCTTTCCAGTCAAACACAAGGCTCTGATATAAGTTCTATTAGTGTAGGGTTTGATTCACAGGAGGCCGTGAGATGAAAGTTTTTGCAGGAGTAAAAAATAGAAATCAGAGGGAGTCTTGTCTCCGCTCTCGCTGTGTTCCTGAAGAAAAGAACACAGTATGAAATGCTGACTGGAACTTTCCGAAATGTAGGTTAACGGGCTCGTATTAGCATTTCAGTGCAGCTTCGGGTTTGCAACAACACAACAGAAGCTTCCAATTCACTGCAACCGATCGCATTTACCTACTGAATGCAAAGCTTGAGTTATTTCCATACATATGGTTGAATGTCTAACAGATGAGTGGAGGCTTAATAATAAAAGCACTTATTTGCATGAAGTATGGTTGAGGGTCAAAGCCAACGTCATCCTGCATCACATGGCGTTACAACAACAGCAGATGCCGACTGCAAACAGTAACGCTGCACGGAATGACTCCACGCTGTCATCATAGTGGGTTTCTTATTACCATGAGTCTTCCTCAGCTCGTGGATTGTTTCTCAGTCAGGTGCCATACCTGCTTGTCCCATGCCTTACACTGCAAACAGCATCTGTTATACTATCTCCAATCAGACAAACACATCCTTGCAACACAATGACACCTGGCCCCAATGGGAATTACACCAGGAGTCTGTCTGTTATAGATTCTCTCCCAACAGGACGAGTCTGCAAGCATCTATGTGGAAACCAAAACCACAAAGACCAGATTGTTATTCAGTGATAAGAGAGGATATAATATAGAGACTATGAGGGACACGTGGGACAGGTTTTCCCTCACACACGTGCACACAAAGACATCCCAGCATTGCATCATATCAAATACAGTCTGTCCATTTACTAAGTCACCCTTTCATATTTTCAACTGATTTCATTATCAATCAATCGTTAATCGACTCATCCTTTTGTCTTTAAAGTGTCTGATCTCAGTATCACTATTATACATAACAAGGAAAAACAAAATGGATCTTGGTCATTTAACTGACTGGTCAATTAACTGAGTAGCAATTTCAGCTCTAACATTGTCTGTAAATGCAAAGGACTCCTTGATGAGTATGGGGGTTTGAGTTCATGCAAAAGATGAATCACCTTTGATTGACTGGAACCAATTAGATGTCAACTCCCAAGAGAATCTTGAACGTCTGTGTCTTTGCATTATGATGTGACAACATTTTGAGGAGGGAACCACCTGCACAAATGTGATCCTTCATGAAACCCTATAATTTAGCAAATGGAGGAATCAATAAGAAATGATCAATAACAAAAGGAGGCTAAGATGTGAAAGCAAGGCCTTGGTGGATTTGCTGGCTGTCTTTGGAGTGAAAACACTTGCACTGACAGATGAAGAGGAGCTGAGCTACATCTGGCAGCATCACTGGCAGACATCAAATAATCCTCTGGAGCTGTGTGGGGCCTGCAGGCACCGGCCGGCAGCAACAATGAGCACCGACCCTCCTCATCCTCCCCATCCTCCTCCTGCTGCTGCTGCTGCTGCTGCATCCATTCAACACTGGAGCCCATCAACACACTGCTCCTCTCTCCCTCCTCGGGATGCGGTGCATGCAGGCTGCAGAGGTCTGTCTGTCTGCCTGCCTTTGATTGCTCACAATCCACATTCAAAATAACAGAAAGCAGCATAATCGCTTTCAGCTGCGCCTCCATGTTGCTTTATTATTCGCACCTGGTCGAGCAGCATCACCAAACAGAAAACGCACCGACTTCAACGCAAGCACTGCAGCATTATTCTCATGATGATGCTGATGGGGAGAAAAAATGCATCTTCAAAGAAGAAGAAGAAAGAAAAAAAGGAGGAAATGCTCAAACTCACCGTCTTCTCTGCTGCAAACCGGCTCCTGTTTCCTCCCCCGTCACTCACTGTGTGTTGATGCTGGAGAAAATGATGATGAGGTGTGTGTGTGTGTGTGTGTGTGAGGGACCGAGTGAGTATCCGTCCCCCCCCCCAACCTCCGCCACTGTCAGCCGCTGCAGCAGCAAGACCTGGTCCACACGGATCCTCCTCACCAGCTCCCCCGACTGTCAAAACCAGCAGACACACAGATCCTCTACGCTCTGAGAGGAGGGCTCACTCCGCGGGGGACAAAAAAACTGACACACCATCCAGACCGACTCTGCGTGAGAGGGTTGGTCTCACATTTGTTTTAGTTGGTGGAAATTAATCTGTCAATGCATATTTAGGCTCATGCATTACTTTTTTAGAATTTATTTTCTTGCGAAGAAGAACAGGATTTTCTTTGTTTTGTTCTTTTTTTCCTGCAAAGATACCAAATGCATCACATTCGTGTATACTTGCAAAATACAAGTATAAATAAATAGAAGTGTTTTCAATGTGTAACTAAATTAATATTAGTCTAATATGTGTGGCTGTAGGATACTAGTAAACAGATTGTTGTCATAGAGAATTAGTTAGGCCTTTACATTCTCTTTTGAAAACTTTGTTTTGTTCTTCTTGCAAGATATCAAACTTTTTTTTTAGTTTTATATTTTACAAATATATTCAATGCATCATATTCCTGTATACTTGCAAAAAATAAATGCACGAATGAATAGAATTTTTGCTGCTCTTTAGAGCTTCAATGAAATGTAGATCAAAACTAATATTAGTCTAATGTGATTGGACGATATCATAGAGAATTAGGCTCTTTAGTTATTTAGGTATTTTTTTTGCAAAGATATCTAATGCATCACTTTCCAATACACTTACAAAGTAAATACTTAATGAATAATTATAGCTCAATACAAATTTAGATCCAGATTAATATTAGTCTAGTATGCATGGTTGGCATACTGTTAAATAGACTGTTATCACAGAGAGTTTGGATACTTATTATGACATAGTTGTTAGAGGTGGGAAGATTTATTAATTGTCTAAGAAACATTCAGTTTCCATCTTTGCCACTTGGAAAAGACTTGAATCTCCTGGTAGATTAAATACATATCAGAGTGAGACCTCTTCATTTTCTTTGCCCTATCACTGAGTCTCTGCCAATCCGATGCAGAAAGAAAAAGAAAAAAAAAATCCCAACTGCAGCGACCCCGTTTTAATGAGAGGCAGCAGTGAGACCTGCAGATATGTGTGAGATGAAAAATAACCCTGCAGACTGCTCTTCTCCTCCCTCACTGGGTCTGATGGAAACTCTGTATCCCTACAGTAAAGTCACCTGTAGCTTTGTATCTCTGCGGCATCTGATAATCTGCATTTCTTGCACATTTATCATGAGAATAAACAGGTTTTCATCATTTATCCATTCCTTAATATTTATGATTTGATCACCAGATTTTAACATATAATTATAATTAACAGGCCCAATTAGGCAGTGGTGGAATGTAACTAAGTATATTTACTTAAGTACTGTATTTAAGTACAAATTTGAGGTATCTGTACATTACTTGAGTATTTCCATTCTATAACACCACTACATTTTTAGAGGCAAATGATATCGTACTTTTTGCTCCACTACATTTTTCTGACAGCTTTAGTGACAAGTTACTTTACAGATTACAGTTAGAAAATACATTGTCACAAAGCTGAAAACAGGACTGCCGTTCTGAGTGCATGAAAAGTTGACTTTTTGTCCAACACATGATGATGTGATTCATTGCTGTAGATTAAATTAGGCAAGAGTGTATGAAGTAGTTCAACTGAGCTCAACCTTCAACTTTTCCAGCAGTAAAATGCAGCACACACATTAATGCAGCAGTAGCATTAGTCCATAAGCATCATGTATAATAGTAAAACACTGACAGGGAGCATTTTACTGCGGAACAAGTACTTCTCATACTTCTTTGCTAATAATACCTAATAATACTTGATTACTTGACATTAGTACTTTCACTTAAGTAAAGCGTCTGAATACTTCTTCCACCACAATATACTGCTAACTCTCCAATAAAGGCTTAAAATGCTCAAAAATACTTAAAAAAAAACTTGGTTCTGGATGTTTCCCATGTCAGACACAGGTGTTTCTCTGCTATCAACACAGGACAGGTGGTCCATGCACACACAGACATGGCCGCTCTGGTGTCAAACGCCCCACTGCACATTACATTATCATTAGTGACCCACCAATCCACATCACAGTTTGACCTGCAGAACTCACATGACATCTGTGTGTGAACACCTATCACCCACATTACTTAACTAGAACAGCCCAAGCATGTCACACACACACATTCAGACCATGTCATCAATACCAGTAATGTCCACACTGTCTCACTCTCTATGTCTACAAATCAAATGAGTTAAAGTAACAGAAGGCAGCAGCTTACACCTTTTTAATAGAAGGTGTGAGTGGGCTTTTGTTCACATGTAGCCCACCATCAGGCATGTTCAGATCATCGGCATCGTGTGAAAACAGAGGGGGTAAACATGCACAGTTTCTTCACATGATAAATGCGTGTAACACTCATCCACGCTGAAGGGCATTAGCATTCATAAGTGAGTCACGTAGCGCTGCTGCTAGTAATGGTGACAAGTCCCGAGGGAAGGCTGGGACCAAAACAAAGACGAGCTACGGCATTGGAGCCCCTCTTATAAAACATGATTCAACATGAGATAAGAATGTGCAGGTGTGAGCGTACAACAACAAAGTTCTGCTCCACCTCATTGATTTAAATCCACATTTGCTCCCCCATGGGTGTAACTTGGAAAACATACAAAGATAATCATAGCACACATCTTAATGTTGACCCAGAAGACCGGGTTAACAGTGCACAGCATTGTTGGGTGATCACGCGTGGCTGCTGGACAAATAGGATGTTTCTGTGTGTTTTTGTGTGCGCAGGTGTGTCCCCCGAGCTAACCGACCGGCAGAGACCTGTGGAGAACCGCAACACTGTGCAAACTGCTCTGCAACTTTCTCTTCAATGACTGAGACTTTCTTTATTGTCATTACACAATATACACAGCAGTGCAAGTTGGGTAACGAAATTCCGATGCAATGGCTTCCAACAAAGAGTCAGTAACAATAGTGTCAGTCGGTGGAGTAAAAAAAATTGTAAAAAAGAGATATAAATATATACTGTAATATAAATACAGGTGCTATGAGCTATGTATGGACATATGTAAATGAACAAAAGTTATATACAGGTTATTGCACAGAGCAAGTAGCAGCAAGTTGAATTATTGCACTAAGTAGTTGTATTGAATGTTGTATTGAATGAGGAGACGTGACAACAGACAGATGCTTTTTTTTTTTCTTTTACATTACAGACATACTACTGTGGAGTGTGAAATGCTCCCAGGAGCTTTCAACATATTTTTCAAGACCATCATAAAAATATCCCCTATAGGTTTGTAAACTTATTAACTAGGAATCATGTATTTAGTATTTTTGAATAGTATAGTAATAGTTTTTTTGACACAACACATGGACTAAAATAATCCACAAGACAAAACACTCAGCATGTTTCAGTATCAATTTACATATATAGCAGCTTGTATTTCAGTATTACTTTATATATTTAGGCTCGACTCCAAACCTCCTCTGGTGGCACTGTGGACTTTACAACCAGTTTATACAGGCCAGGACATGTCTCTTTTGACAGCTACCAGATACCTGCTTTCACACTATCATTACGCAACAGCCTTCCTAACTTGGCCAGAGAGCGACACCTCTGATGAACAACGATGCCTCCTCTCACTGATAAGCACTACGTATCCTGAGATGACCCAGGTAAGAAGAAAACGCAGCAAGACGAGTGAATGTGTTCATTTTCCTCAAGCCCGTTGGACGACTTCCTGCGATGACAGATGGGCTCCCTTCCCTCTTCCTCTTTTCTATTCCCACGCGGGCTTCACATATGCACTTCTAACCCCTCGGGGATGCTCTTATTGCTTTACTTGCATCATTGGAGATACAGTAAACTCGTGGATTATGATCACGTGTGACCATTTTTACACGCTTGCGGCTACGACAGTTGCAAAACAAGACAATATGGACAAACGTCTTCTCACGTGCTGCACTGTTGTTTGGATAAAAATGGCACTTCCCCAGCAAACTAATAAACAGTATGTGCCAGCTGGAGCAGGAGGAAAAACAAAAAAAGACCACAGCCCGAGATTTTGATAGCAAACTTAACTGTGAGGGTTTTTTTGCAATCTCTACTGTCACAAACCCACTTCCAGCAGCAGAATAAAAGAGATGGATTGTGTAACACATTTCTGCCTGATCAGGGACAGTTTTAGGCAAACGTGGGCACACATACATTGAGAAAACGAGCAGGGAGCTATAACTGTTGCTAGGGAACACCATAAGACCAGACGATCCAATTCTGCATGAGGAGGAGGAGGAGGAGGAGGAGGAAGAGAGACTCCTGCCACAACAAGCAACTAATAGTGCAGCGGCATGAACGATATATATATATATATTTCTCACTCCTCCCTGTAAACACAGCCTGGCAGACTTCACTTTACCTTTGGCATTTCGGCCTCTCACGCTCAAAGAAACATCGCCAGAGTGTCAATATCACCTTCACCTCATTTGTCCGTCTTAGCAGTGACACTCAAAGTCTCCACACATAGCTGGACAGGAGGCTTAAATAACGTCTCGTGCTGTGTTTGACAGTGGAATTTCGCAGTAACCATTATGGCTCTGTAGTAAAGGTTTTTTTTTACATCAGCAGAGGTGTTTAAAGCAAAAGTCCAGCTCAAGTAAAAAGTGTCATGCTGTAGCAATATTTTGGAAAGTTATTTGACTTTGAATTTGAGTATGAATGTTAAACTCTGCTGTATGTATCACAGCAGAATTTGCAAAGCTGAGTCCCATGACTGGCCCGTCTGCTCACTCATATCTTACTCCACGTGCTATCTGGTCCTTTAGGTAGTTTGAGATTTACATGCCCAGGTTTTAAAGTAGCCACCTTCTTATGATGCCCCTAAACAATGCAGGTGAAGGGACTCATTGGTTAAGACTTTGATTGCCTTTCTGTGCATCATGAGCCTCTGCTTTATGTTACAAGGAAGAAGAAGTTCATTCTTTGGCAACACTTTATTTGACTCCTATCTCTATAACGCATTATAATGGATTATTATAATATTTGACCTTATAAGCCATTATAAAATGCTCTATAATGTGTTATGCTCATTGTTATAAAGCCTTATGATGATTTATGAGTGTTTATAATGATATTTATACACATTTATAAGCATATCATAAGTATATGTATAATGCATTATCTATGTGGGAATTGTCAGTGAGTTGCCAACAGTTATAATGTATTATAATACCTGACCTTATAAGTGATGATAAAATGCTTTATAGTGTGCTATGATTATTGCTATAAAGCATTATGATCATTTATGACTGTTTATAACTATAGTTATACAGTGCTATAATGTCATTATAACGCATTATAAATACATTTATAATGCGTTATAGAGATAGGCGTCAAATAAAGTGTTACCAATTCTTTTTATGGTTTTTCATAGAGAAACTCAAAACAATTACAACCGCATCCTCCCAAATGAAAATGTCTATTAATCCAACATGCCTTCAGCCCCCAACAGCGAACTTACACTTCCATCCATCTATGTGTCTCAGAGACACATTTTCTGCCATGTTGTCAGCTTTCAACATAGATCCTCTTGTAGGATCTGTCACCTTCACATCAGTGTGCACCCACTGAAAAGACCCTACCAGACTAAAGCCAAGTGTATGCAACACAGCCATAAATCAGGCCTTGATGTTTGGGTGAAGTTTGTCACATTGAAGCTCAAGCTGACACTGAATAAAAAAAAGGGGCCATCAATCTATCCGTCAAGCCAGCTCAAACTGAGACAGTTTGAAACCAGGACTGAGGCATCACTCAAGTGAAATACATGACACATTATTCTATATCTCTCTGATGTCTGTCATTGTCGTTGAGGTCTGTAGGTACGGCTCCTCGTGGTGTTTTGTTCGCGTTGATTGGGGCAACAACAGTTTGACTGGGAGGAATGGTGCTGTGGAATTTCAGCGGCTCTTCAATGGGATCAATACAATACAAGTAGAAAATCAACGTGTGCAACTGTGAAAAAAAGACAATTCATCACAGGAAGACACGTGGCATTCCTCTGTGACAACTCCATTGTGGGGATCTTTGTGATGTATGTGTGTGGCAGCACAATAGAAAGGCAGATAGACATGATTCAAATCAAACAATATGTGAAATATAGAAGAGTTGAAAAGAGAAGAAAGAAGAATAGAATTTATATCATGGTTTGGAAAACCGAGTTTTATTTTTTCATGACATTTCTTTCATTTTTGCATTCCATCAAACAATAAAGAAGGGAGGAATCAGGGCAATTAAGATTCTCACAATGTAAAAATTTATAAAGTGTGCGACAACAACAGCCAGGGCTGAGGAATTCAAGCTCGAGTAAGGTTAAAGGCAAACGCTTAATACTGAATAATGGGCCACAATGGAACGTGCTTTGTACCATGAGGAAAACAGAAATCCCATGATCCTGATACGTTCTCATTAGAACAGAAGTCAGTGCGGATGTATATGCCGACACAGGGCAGTGAAATGAAGAAGCAACAGTATTTCTTTTGTCATATTCTGAAATTCTAGCAAGAATTCATAATTAAATGCTATTTACATTTTCCTGGTTAAGAATGATTGTTTACAAAGTGCATGAGGTCTTTCTTCTGTACAGTGTTAGAAACAGGCAGTCATCTCTATGTTCTCAATGTGCAATCATGTATTAATTATTCCATAACATTTTCAAGTTCCCGAAAATCTAATTAACATTATTTCTTAACAAAATAATTAATAATAATTAATTCTTCATAATATGGTCGAGTGTCAGTGCCGTTGTACGTCCAGCCAATCAACATTTTTCGCCAGCAAATTCATTCATATATTTATGAATATGTGCACACATACATGTCTTTCTCTGATCAAGTGAATGGTTTCATTACAGTGTCAAAACCTGTTGAATTCTTTTCAGTAAGTATTTACTATCCTGTGTCCGTCATAAACACTTTCTATCCCATAATGAACAAATTACATCACGTTTGTAAATCCACACTATTATTTACGATGTAGTCTTTTTAAATAAATAACCATAGTTACACATTTCTCAAACAGTCATTTAGTGTTAGGTAGATGATGATCAAACAGCGTAACCCAGTCATTTGGATTTCCACTCCAAATTGCCTTCCCCCGATGCTAAAAAAACGTGTCCATTTTGCTCCCTCAGTTAATCTAGCAGGTGTTGGGAGTTTTTACACTCCATGTCTTCTTACGTTAAAAACTCTCGTGGTCACGGCCAGGCCAGTGACTACAGCTTGGAGACGAAGGGCAGACCCTCGTACATGTCGGCCTTGAGCTTGGCCCACTCGGCCAGTCTCTGGATGGTGCTCTTCTCCTGGCCCAGCACGCTGGCGGCCTTCCTCAGCTTGGCCTCGTTGCGCTCCAGGTAGCGCTCCCCCTCGCTCTTGAGGAAGTTCAGCTTCTCCATGCGGCTCTCGTTCAGCGGGATGTCCTCGCTCATGTAGGGGTTGAAGCGGAAGTAGGTGTCGGGGGGCAGGAGAGCGTCCAGCATGGTGTGCACCTCTGAAATGAGGATGGACACTCGGACACTTGCTACAGGCTGTTTTTCACTCTCTCCATTGGTTCATAGATAAGAGTGTGTGCTCATAACAACAACATTAAGTGTGGTCTTACCCTCTGTATCTGTGGCACTGCTGATGACGTTGGTGAGCTTGGCCTTGAGGCTCGTGTAGGTCGTGTTGTTCTTACCCGCCGTCTCGTACCGTCCGGTGCCCAGAGACAACACACACTGCAGTGGTGTGTTAGGCCACAGACACTTACACTCGTGGATGGCCAACGCTGTGGGGTTGTTGATTAGAAGCCCTCCATCCTGAGAGGAGACAGACGGGAGGGGAAATAACAAAGGGATGGAGAGTGTGTGACTCTTTAATGCCAATGCTGCAAACAGTAAAACTAGGTCAGAGCTTCATCAAATTTAAATTGTCAGCAAAGGGCATGTTTGTGTGTATGAAGCATGTTTACGTCTTTTGCATAAACTCAACTGACGTAGGGCAGAAAATAAGTTTTTTTGAACCACCGGCGACAAAACTGAAAAGTCACCTTCAGCATTTCATCAGTCAAATATGCTGACAAACCAAGGTTAATGCACAAACAGGACACTTTGGATATATAGAATGCGCCTCTAGGTTGAATATATTTGTTGTGACAGCCTGTAGGGGACAAACGAGGTGAAGTGAACAAGCTGTCCCAGAGCTCCACAGCTTCAGGCCGGAGGAAAAGAGGCTCCCTGGCCAGAGATGTGCTGCACTGGCAAACAGCCCTGTTTATTCAGAAGTAAACAAGTAGGAAAAGCTGTCTTTTTAGCAGCTACATTTTTTTTCAGTAATTTGATTTGGTATTCAGCTATAAGAAGAGTCTGCATTAATCTGAATGTAGCTTGATTGATACAGCACATTTTATTGCAGTATTTTAATACTGGCTGACTTAATTTAGTTACCCAAATGATGTACTTGCTTTTTCCATTAAGCCTGTCTCTTTTTCACTAAATAATGTTACTGGATTCATGAAAGAGTTACTGATCTAAATGATGAGAGAAAGGACAATCAAGCTGAATGGATGCCTGGATGATTTAGCGCTAAACACTCTTTTCTCTGTCTTTCCCCGAGTCCAGTTTTGGACCTCATCCAGCCACTGAAGTGATTTTGGCTTGGATTAATAGAGATAGAGAGTGTGGCACACAGGAGGTCTGATCCTCCCCAGCAGAGCAGGGGTAAAGGCCATTTCCATGCCCCGAAAAAGGGGTGGGAGGTAGAAGAGTATCCAAGAAGCCTAAATCCTCTCTTTCCTCTGGGACAAAGCAAACAATGTGTGGCATTAGAAACTGAAGTCAACAACAACCAATATAGAAAAACAAACATGTTTCTATCAATTAAACTTTTTTCTTATACATGAATAGTTTTAATATTTTGGTCTCTGACACTTATTTTCGAATTGAAATGACGCTAAATCACTCCTGCCCTGGTGTCATTAAGGGACAATACAGCCTGAAACGTATCACTCGTGGCCTAATTATAGAGCTGTTTACCCTCAGGTGTAAGCTATTGAAACAGTGCAACACAGTTCACAGTCCTGAGAAAGCAGGTTAATTACACAGCTGCTCCTCAGCTCTGACCCTCAACCTCTCACCCTCAGGTCTCACCTTACTGAATGACATCCAGCCTGCATCCAATCACAGCACATTAACAAAATGCTGCTAAAATGCAGCATCCTCACAGCTGAGAATCCCCATAATAAAGAACCTCTCAGGCAGAAATATGCCAATTCTACCTCTACACTGACTCTGTGAAATCATCTTTCTCCACAGTGTTTATGGGTGTATATGTGTATTTGTGGTGCTCTGCGACAGCAGAATTTTCCTGAGAAATATCACTGCTAGTGCTGAAAACTAGAGTAGGCGTGAGACCGGTGGGTGGCAACGGTAGCTCAAACTGTCGATGAAACACTATGCAGCTCCAAGAGGAATGTGGAGAACAACACACACACAGACAGACACACAACTCATTCACTCTCCATCTTTCCATTGCTGCTGTCATCCCAGAGTCCATGGGAAACAAACAGATACTTGGAAATTCTGCCTGATTAACACATTAATAGCAAAACATCACACAGCTTTTTGGGTTTAGAGGGTTGCAACAACATTTGTTTAATTAGCTAAATTAGTAACTGGAAAAGCTCAAGCAAAAAAGCAGGCTTTTGGTTTTGATAATAAATGAGCAGAATCAAGGTTAGGGCAGGTTATCATCAATTAGGTCAGTAAAACATGCAGAGTGGGACTGGAGATTGGGATCTGCTATTGACTTAAACATTGTAAAGAGCTGTCTGGCAGGACTCTTGCGCTAAGAAATGGCAGGGGAAGAGAATTACTTGTTAGAAGCAGGGACAAGGCTAATTTTGCTAAGTAGGTTATCAAAATTAAGCAAAGCCTTGAGCATAATTGCTGCCTATAAAGACCATCTAAAGATATCTGGCCTAATAATCAAACTTCATAAAAAACATATTAAAGGCACTGTGTGATATGGACCCAAGTGGTATAAAAGATCCCAGTAGTAGAAAGGAAAATATATTAATGCCACACACGCTATAGTCACTTATCAGATGCCTTAACAGCCTGATTTTCATTCAGTGACTTCTGGCTTAAACCTTATTTACCATTCTTGAACCTAATATTTTCATAATTTTTTTCGGAACAGCTGAAATGTTCTTTTACACAGGGTTAGCCTGACAGACAGGAGCCCTGTTGGATATCCTCTGAGGCTTTCCATTTCTCTGAAGCAAGGCAGGGCGAAGTCACAAGAGGATGAGGCCTTTGATGTTCAAAGGGTGCAGAGCGGGTCCAAGGACTCCATCTCATTCTCCTCACTTTCTCTGTCTCTCTCAGACAGCCAGAAGAGAGGACAAGCCAATTAAAAGGACCGCCTTCGAGGTTACGGGTTTGAAAAAGTGCCACAAATCTACACACATACCCTTGATGTACACAAGCAAAGAGTGCAGCGTAATGCTCAGCTCCTCTGTCCTTGGCGCTAAGCAATGCAGCACCACAGCTAAAGTGTATTGATTGGTAAGATTTCAAGGAAATGACCCTCTCACACTAAACTAGAGCTCTTAGATGGATGTGGCTTCTTAGGTCATGATGGCAATGTGCACAACTGTTGAAGGAAAACCATCTCAAAGGACAAAACTATTGATCGTGTTGCTGCATTTTTCTGTAAACTGACACATTCAACACCGTGGCAGTCAAGTCAAATTAATGAATCAAATCTGGTTTTTAAGGGAGAGGACCAAATCAAAATTTTCACTGATAAATTTAAGAAACACTTATACTGCAACCGGCATCGTTATTAACCTCCTTTTTCAAACTCAACAAAGACATCTCCCCTCTGTTCCATGTCGTACCTGATGGAGGTCTTTTCCCAGGACAAATTCTTGGAAGTAGCCCGGGGCGGCAGACGAGGCCCTAATAGCCTGCCACATTTTGTGTTTGCAGTCTCCGAGGTAGTGGGATCTCACTCCTGGCATGAGTCTGTAGTTCCTGAACACGTAGGCCTTCAGAGGTAAACCCCTGTTCACAATGGCGCTCACTGCTGACACCTGGTGGACATGCAAGAGATTACTTAGAGAGGAACATTCAAAATCAGCTGTCGTTTTGCAGCACTTCAAAAAGCTGATGTTTTCCTATGTGCTTTGATGTAAAATGGATGAATTAAAGAAATTTTTTAAAAAATCCAAATCAAGATATGTATTATTTTCTTTCTTATGTTTTTAAAGATCTGAAAAAAAGAGCATTTATGTGTCTTACTTTAGGGCAGTGTGGGTCCCTGGCACTCTCAATCATATGGCCCTCACCCATCCGTTCCCTAAAGAAAAATGTAACAGACAAAAATAGATTAACGACACAGGCAAATTAGAACCTAGTGTCTTTGAAATCATGTATGCAAGAGTCCTGCCAACTAACTTGAGGATGGTCTCCCATATTTCACTGTCATAAAAAGCATGGCTCCAGCCCATTTTGACGGTTCCAACGATGACATTTTGTTTGAAGACATCGGCGCCCAGCTTCCTGTACATCTCCTCACACTCCTCCAAGGGGATCTGGAAAATTCCCAGCATGAAGGCCAAAATGGCCCCTGAAGTAAAGAGGAACAAGTGTAATGAGAAGCTGAGCAAGAGGCAGGATGGGGAGAGGACTTAAACTCACATGTGGGGTTAGTGACCGACAAATAAAACACTGAACACTGATGGCAATATACCTGTGCTGACTCCACAGATGTAGTCAAACAGCTGGTGGATTCGCTTGCCTGTCAGATTTTGCAGTTTATGGAGAGTCTGCAGGGCCAGCAGTCCCCTGTAACAAAGTCACAAGGTTACAAAAGAAGCCTGCTACAGCTATTATATTTGATCCACTGCTATAGAAATACATTATAGAGGTGGTCTTGACTGTTACCTTTCCTTTAAAATTTTTCTCCTCCCCAAATAACTTTACCTTGTTCCTCCTCCATCTATGGCCAGGACCCGAATTCCTCTGCCTTTGACTGGTTCGTTGTAGCCAACCGGGGCCAGTGCTTCTCTCACAGCAGCCTGAAGAGGAAGGTCTCTGGCCTGGCGCAAACGCAGCAGGCAGGGCAGCACACTCTCCTAGAAGGTTTATATCCACACATATTGAGTGCCAAAAACTTGAGACTCTACACATGTGATATGAACCTGAGCTGCGGCACACTCACCTTGACAGCCACACCTCGGGTCTCGGGGAACTCCAGGAGGTGAAAGCTGAGCTCTTCCACTCGACTGGTGAGGAGCTTGACATCAGTGACTCTCTGCAGGCCTTTCACCAGTGCTCTGGTCCTGTTGTCTACGCTCACTCTGGCTATTATCTGCATGACAAATACACATCATGTGCAAAGCATTAGGATCATCTGATAATGACAATTTTATATCAAAGTACTTTTTCAAAGACCATAATTATTTTCAAAGATTTTTTTGGTTGATGTGTTATGTTGAAGCATAACAGCCTTGCAATATGTATGAAATTAAATCATACCAAGTGAAACCATGAGAACACATACATGAGCTGACAGTTAAAAAAAATCAAATTATCTGCCACTGCCATCTGCCAATATTCATTAGAGCCACACTGAGCACCTTACCTTCTCTCTTTGAGTCAACAGCTGTTGTTTCGCTTTCTCCTCTTCACTCTCTGTCTTCTCTCCTGTCTTGTCCACAGTGGGCCCTTCCACAGCCACTGCTGAAGGCTTGTCTTTTTCTGCCACTATACTTTTGGAATCACCTCTGAATTTAGGGACCAGGGGTGCGATGTAGCTGCCAACAAACGCCTGAACGCTGGGCCGAGGGTAGGAAAGATAGTGGGTGAAACCTTTTTTAGGGGAGGCAGCAGGAGCAGGGATGGACTGAGCTGCACCTTCAGTTGCAGGGATGTCAGAAGAGGGTGTCCCTTCTGGAGGACTGAGCTTGTCTGACGGAGATGGAGAGGGTGGAGAGGTAGTGGGTGCTTCAATTTTTTTAGCTTCTGCCACTGGAGACAAAACAGGAATGTGGTCCCGTGTTGTATGAGGGACAGTGCGGAGAATGGGCTCAGAAACAGGATCATCCCCTCCTCTGTGCTGCTGTGGCGGCCGCCTGTCGTTGCCTTCTTCCACGTGTGTGCTGGTGCCAAAGTAATTATTGATGTGCTGAGCCAGAGTTTTGTAGGTCTCATCCATGTTGGTAGACAGAGCTGCTGGGTGGAACAGCTGCATTGTTTGTTTTGCCACAGTGGAGGAAGAGCTCGATGCAGATACACTTGCCACTGAAGCTAAACTGGATGCGGACTTCTTCGTGGAAACAAAGGGCTTTTCTGTAACTTGCGTGTCTGACTCTTCCTCAGCTGCGATTCTCTCATTCTCTTCTTCCCCTTCTTCTTCTTTCATGGTGGTTTCAGGCGGCGAGGCAGGAGCCTTGTTGTGAGAGGCTAAGGTCTCGGCTTTGACCACAGCTTTTTCCACATGGGTGCCGTCAGCTGCGACACCACCGGGCTTGAAGCGAGAGAACTTGGAGATGAGGTCTGTGCTGCCTACTGCCTTGGTGACACTGTCGAGTGTGGTCCTGATTCGTGACATGCGTCTGCTGGCTCACTGGGAACACCAGTGGAGAGTGTTAAGTCAATCAGGCAAAAGGACGATGCTTAATGTTTGTGTAAAAATGATGCAGCATTCTGGCAGACTACCTGCCATTAGTTACAGCGGTTTGAGAGGATATTTCATTTTGGATATGTTTTGCTGATTCTGATGTTTCCTGAAAGAAAGGGTGGAACAAAAATCATTTCAGGAGATAGCACATAATTTAGAAACACCTCATACTAGGAGAAAACATATTGTCACTCCCTGATCCATAGTTGCAACCCTTTTTATTCCTTACATGAGCAAAAATGTGAGAAGCCATTGGTCAGGTGTTAGGACCAGACATATGCACACTGGGCAGGATTTATGGATCAGGTATTGATCACAGACTGCATATTGACAAATATTACACTGCAAACATTAAGTGGGCCAACAGAGGGCTCCATTTAACAACCGGTCCATCCTGGTAGCCACGGAAACGTACAGCAACAAAACAGATGTGGACAGCAGTTTTCCGGAAATAACAACTCTCCCTTTATTCCTTGTATGCTGTTTTTTCTTACAAACTCAGGATGGAAGAGGATCAATCTTCATTAAATCTGGATCTCACAGCAGAGTCAGCTCAACTCGTGAAGACTTTGCTGGACAGACACAGACACTCTGTCCTGAAGGAGGAAGTGGACACGTCTCCTGACGAGAAGATGAAGAATATTAACTGGGCTGCTTGCAAAGACTTTACAATCGAAGTGGGCAAGCAGCAGATCGGGGACTACATTCAGACTTGGGAGATCCAGCCTTGTTGGCTTTACAGTCTGGACTTCCTTTGCTCAACCGCGGAGGAGCATCAAACCTTCCACCACTACCGGGCCCGCTTCAGTACCCCGACCCCACGGAGGCCCATTCAGGGGACCGCCGGCGTCTACTTCATCGTGGGCATATCTAAAGTGAAGCCCCAAACCCTGCCTGTGGAGGTGCTGTTTGTAGTAGAGTCCAACAGGCTGGTGCACACACCCGGGAGCACCAGGTTCAGAGAGAGGTGGCTGACGGACGTGATTGAGAGCAAGACTTTGCTCCGAAGAGCGATTAACCTTTGATCCAAGTCACATTAGCCACCAGCCAGGAGGAGGACATCTCTGGATCCGTCAATAAATAGTGACTCAAGCTGCATACAACCTGCTAAGTGTTAGTATTAAACCCCACAATGCTGTCTATTAATTACCTGTTCTGTTAATGAATAACAACCCACTTTGAAATAAAATGAAGCAGTTAGCTCATATGAAGCTCCGATAGCTCACTAGCTAACTAGCATTACCTGTAAGTCTGTTATCTAACTCGGTCTGACACCTTTAAAATGAAAATTAAAACGCATTATGGACGACAAACCAGTTTGTATTTGTTAATATGCTTAACATGTCCAGCTAAATGAATAAACACCTCATGATGTCAGAACACTGTTAGCTTGCTAGTCAGCTGACAAAAGCAGTGTCAACGTTAAAATACGTTACATGAACCGCTGCTAGCAAAATGTTAGCTAATAAATAGCGAGTATATTAGTTTATCGAATTTTACGCAGTGTCACAAAATAAGTAAGTTCTTCTTACCATACGAAACAGAGACCGTTTGATGGGCTGACAAAATATTTCATTCACTGGTGCTGGTTAGAAAAAAATAAACAGGAAGAAGAGAGGAAGTGACGTATGCCTCGGCTTTTTTGTTATAATGTAATGTCTACTTTGCGCCACAAGATGTCGACAGATCATCTTCAAAATATAAATGGCAAATATTTTAATTGCAAAAAAATACAATATAAGTATCAATATCAGAAATACACGACTCAGTATCTGTTGTGTAAAGAATTACAAATATTTGAATGCATTCAAAATGAGGTTTGATATTTTTACCATACTAACAGTGTGTTTGAGTTCAGCACCACAGCAGTTAGACTGTAAGTAGTTCAGCACCATGGAGAGCAACATTTAATCCAGTTGTCATCATGAAATGAGCTTCCTGGTCATACAAATGTATTACAGTATTATAAAACAGGTACTGTTAAAAAAACAGAATCTGTCCAATTGAGATGTTCAGACATTCAAGATCTCATGCACAGCTGTCCTTGAAGTAATCAATGCTGCTTTGTTTACTTCATCACGTGATGAAAATGCTTCTTTGTAAGGAAACATATTAGAGTTCATCAAATCCATCTCAGTTCTATCAATACCTGATGCAGTGCAAAGTTAACTGTTGCTGTCTCTCTTTATCAGTTAACACACACACAAATCAATCTCTCCCTCGTGTTCAAAATGGCTTTAATGTCTGTGCAGCGACACAGCTGTTATGAGTCACTGCACAATTATATTTAATACAAATTGTTCTCAGTAATTCACAAACAGAGCAACATGCAGTCAAGATGAGTTCTTGTTAACGTTTACAGAGGAGCAATAGAAAGCATCCTCACTGGAAGCATTAAGAACTGGCACGGTTTGTGCACGGACCACAGCAGGAGGGCTCCGCACCAGGTACCCATCTACTGAACATCAGTGAGGTGAGGTGCTTGCACAGAGCCTAAAGGATACCAACAAACCAACACCCACCTCAGAAATACAGCCTGTTCACCCAGCTGCCATCTGGCAAGGGACATAGAAATATCTGCTGCCATACCAGCAGACTACAGAGCAGCTTCTTCCTCAGACTCCTCAACTCATCCCCTGCACTTCACCATGAAAATAGTTTTTCTCGTGTGTCATTAAGGGGCTACAGCTTGCATTTAATTGTGCGGCCATGTGTTGTAGAATGACAAATAAATGAACACTGAAACAGCAAATAAAAGCCGTCAAGTGTGTCATTATATAATCACCAAGCTTATGTGGGCCTGATTTCATTGTCTGTCACTGCATGGAGAACAAAAAGTTAGTTTGCTATTTGACACTGGCTAAAGAGCACTATGTCAGCTGCTGATGATAATAATATGCTTTCTATCTGTCAGATGCAAATTGATGGCTGCCCAGTTCAAGGTTAATACAAGGGCAGGTGCCTTTTCAAAAGGATCTTGTTCATATGGAGAGGAATGAAACGTGTGTGTGGAGCAGTTCACTCGAAAATCACGTCTTTTGAAAGGCACAGCGGTGGCTTTACTTGCCCTTATATCCCCAAAAAGGTCAAAACATTTATACAATGGTATCACAGTAAGGTAATGACAATTGCTTAAGGTATGAAAATGGGAAGTAGAATGGTTATAGTGAAATGGTAAAAAAAAGTGTCACTTAGGTTAAAAGTGCAAATTACTGGAGCTGTTCTTGCACATTTTTCATATTTACTTATATTATTATTTCATACAGGCACAGTACACTGGAATAAACAAACAGGAAGTTAGAAAACTATTCTGTCTACCATTTTCATTGCTTTGCAAAAGACAGTAACCTGCAGCTCTTTCAGGTGCAACATGCAGTAAGCCAGAGGGCGTGTTTGAGGCTGGATGAGTGACATTAAAACACTATCATCTCTCCTTGCTTCATGCCCACGCCATCTTTCACAGTGTAATATGACTACCTTGCCATGACCTAGAAAGCACACATTATCTTTCATTTGTCGTGGGTGAAGTGGTGGCGACATTATAGTTTCTCCTTTGTTGTCGCTGCTCCAGCACAGTGATTGTGCTGTATATATGCCCCTATCATCTACCAGAAACTGGTCCCTATGCGCTCTGTGAGAGGTCACTCCATCATGCTTCATGATAGTGTGCAATTTAAAAGCATAGAAAACACTTTTAAAAAAAGAGGCTTTGACAGCAGTTTTCTGTGTGGTGAATGTTGTGGTGCTGTGAAGGAGCAATCCACAGGTTTTACATTTCATCTTGAGAAAACTGTTGTAGCACATCTGTGACACTTTCAAAGGTGTGAGAAATTCTAAAATTGAATTAGTATTGAGAAAACGAAGTGCATATCTGACGGGCTACACACAGCACAAAGTGGTGTCCTCTGGTTCTATTAGACAGCTCCATTCAGATGAGGACAATATTTTACTGCCTTTTCTTTTTTGCTCTTTTCTCTGCAATTGAAATGTCATAGCTTTAAATGCAAGCTCCTACAGTGCTATTACTATCAATCCTGCCCCCAATTATATCAGCTAATTTTACTACTTTGTATGTTTTGTTTTCACTAACAAGATACAAAAAAAACTGTCATTAAATCAGGATCAACTGTTATGAAAAAATGCTGATCATTTGTGAATTCCTCCACTGATAGACGAATAAAGGAATGTCTTATTTACACAGATAGTTCAAAGACAAAACATGGATATTTAACATTATATTACACTGCTAAAAATGCGTAAATTAGTAATTGATGAGCATCTGCTTATGTTTTGAGGCTACACTTTTTTTTAAATTCATTTATTTTCTTTTTACCCTTTTGCTTAAATCCTCCCCCAGATCTTAAAAGCTATAGTAAAGATTCACTGTAATCTGTAACAGAAAACACATATTTTAGCACTTCTTAAAGAGACATTAGAGTGAAACACCTTGTGAAAATGAAGAGATTAATAATTATGATTCATAAAAGTTCAGGGTGAGGAGTGAAATTAGATTTGAGGATGGCACAATTACGCACGCCATTGTTTGCGAAGTTTTTCCATATGACTCTTTTATCACGCTTGTTTGTGCATCTATCTCATACAATCCTGGCACTGGCATCCAGTCCCCCCCTCAGCCCTGCAAGTGACGACTTTCCCTTCTCACAGCGACCACAGTCACTTGCAACAGGCGCGCAAAGGAGGAAACTGTGGAGATGTCACTGCGCCGACACTGCAATACCCCAACTCCTGGAACACGCATGGAAACATGCACTGAACCCTGAAGTTAGGGGACATTCAGGAACCATCGGGAATTTGTGTTTCCATGGATCCCAGCAGCAACATCTCCGCACAGGCACCGGATGAGGATGGAGAGCATTTTGCGCTGGTCAGAGCTGGAGTTCTGGGTTTGATTTTTGTGCTGGCCACGTGCGGGAACCTCGTCTTCTTGGTCACGCTTTGGAAGAAGAGGAAAAGAAACACGAGGACCCAGCTGTTCCTCCTGCACCTGTGCTTGGCTGATCTGGTGGTCGCTTTTTTCCAAGTTCTACCGCAGTTCCTTATGGAGATGACGCACCGGTTCCGCGGCACAGACTCCATGTGCCGGTGCGTAAAATACCTGCAGGTGGTTGGGATGTTCGCCTCCACCTACATGATGGTGGCCATGACTATAGACAGGTACCATGCTGTCTGTAAACCAATGGTTTCCTTCCTTAAAGACTCCTTCAGGAGGTATCTCTCCATAGGCGCCGCGTGGCTCATCTCCCTCGCCTTCAGCTCTCCGCAGCTCTTCATCTTCTCTCTCCAGGAGGTGGAGGAGAACCAGTACGACTGCTGGGCCACCTTCATTGAGCCGTGGGGGAGTCGGATCTACATCAGCTGGATCACCCTGTCAGTGTACGCCCTGCCTGCCTTCATTCTGCTCTACTGCCAGATAAGAATATGCACCACCATCTGCTTCAACATGAAGAGGAAGGCGCTGCAGGCAGGGCGCACACGCACCAAGGGGATCTCCAGTGCCAAGCTGAAGACTGTCAAAATGACTTTTGTTATTATAATGGCATACACTGTGTGCTGGAGTCCATTCTTTGTCGTCCAGTTATGGTCTGCATGGAGCCCAAGCAGTGTGCCAACTCAAGGTTTGTCTAAATGATGTCTTGGAGGTCAACATCCAAAGATGCCATATTGTCACTGTGGTAGAGACCCATTATATATTGATAATGAATAAGATGTTTTAAGTGGCAATTCATTTCAGTTTGTTTGCACATTTCTCTCTTTCTCTCACAGGTCCAGTGTTTGTCATCATCATGCTGCTGGCCAGTCTCAACAGCTGCACCAACCCTTGGATATATCTCTGCTACAGCTAAAAAAAAAAATAAAAAATGAAAAAACAAAACAGCTACATATGTTTCATATCAAGGGACATGCCACTCCAGAGACAAACCAGGGCCTGACGGAGTCCAGATTCGTCATCTGGAAGAGGATATCTGACACCCCAGAGAACCAGAAGGTTCCATCAAGGATCCAGTGATTAGATTTACGTCGTTGTTGTGCATGAATTCTCTTTCATGAGGACTAATTTTTTTAAAGTTACTAAAGAGGACAGAAATTTGTTGTATCATCTCTTTTATGATAAAAAAAAATCTCAATCAATGTCAACATAGCTGCATATTGGTATCAGAGTTGTGAGTTAATTGCTGCCTATGTTTCAGTGCTCTGCTTTTTTTGCAGATGTAAAATGAGCTAATGCATATTAAATCATAATAAAATAAATATCTTTTCCCAGCTGTCACACGATTTGCACAGAGCACAACATTGTTTTTAAATCAGAAAATAAGGTGAAAGCCTAAGTCATAGACTTCCACTTAAAAACTGCATACATTTTTGACTTATTTTTAATGCTCTGTAAATGGTGTATAATGTAAACTATGCTCATGAGCTACCTGCATCTCTTCCTTCTGCTTGTATTATTTTGCCTTGTGATGTGATATTCCTGATATTCAATCTAATAAATATATGATCATTTGCTATTGAATGCTTTTGAATTTGCCTGAAATAGAAAGGGGAACCTGATTTCGTCCCTGTAGCACAGGTGTAAACCACCTGTTGCAATTTGTCATTGCCTCACCTTAACATATAAACTGAGGAATACAATGAGATTTGGTGTTTTCTTAAACTCTTTTTAAAATTGACTTTTATTATAAGGCCTATTTTATTTTTCAGTTCAACCCATATTCCCCTCATTATCCTACCTGTTGTGTATTGATGTTACTTCTGTTAGTTTATTATTAACATTTTTTTTAGTCCTTTTTTATTGATTGTCATTTTCATTTCACTGTCAATAGCTTTGTTGATATTGCACATTTTCAAATAAAAAATGAGTATTATTATTTCACTGTGCTTTGAGATCATGAGCTGAACCTCTCTCTATAGGATTTGGTCTGACGGTGCATTAGTCCCCTAATGTACTATGATGACGTTTTGTTTGTCCTGCCGGGACAGGATTACTACAATTTCATTTCATTACTAATTTCGAGAATCCACTCTCTTAATCCTGCAGCAGAGCCCAATGTCAGGGAAATGTGTTATTTTATAACCTTTTCATGTAATGCAACACCCTGGAGTCGTTTGAAATTCCACTTCACAAATCCTTTCATATGTGCAATCAAGCTTTTGTAATTTATTCAGAAACTAATGAAGACTCTCTCACAGCTGCATCTGGTGTGGAAAACTGAAGTATATCAATTTAGAGACCTTTCCATTTATTGTCACAACTATGCCAACATCCACGCATGCTGCATTTGGAGACTAATCAAAATCTTGATGTAACGCAGTGACGTAATGCTGTGCTCTATTAAAAGCACAACAGGTGTTATTTTCTCTGACTTCCCTCTTATTTTCATCACAGGTGAGGGTTAAAAGACAATATTTTACCACACAGTCTACCCTAAACTGTTCCACAGATAATGTGACCAGGCCTGCAGAGGAAGCCTGTGGTGCACTTCATTCTGGAAAGCTGCTTCAAATAGAATTAGCTGTCTCCCTTGGCCAAAATACTATGACGACTAATTCAGGGCCCAAGGGTGCAAAAGTGGGCGATAAAGCCCGCTGCTGGTTCATGCTCACGTCATTTGTGAGGTTTAAAACAATCACGAGGGACATAGTGGATGCAGACGCAGCTCATAGAGGAGCACATCCTTTACAGAACACTTTATTCTGCTTCCAAGCAAATCCGTCACTGTCTTTTCCGTAAAGCAGATTGTTTTTGACTTGCAGGAGACTGCACAGAATGATGGGCAATCAAGTGCAGCACAGAACTAAATGGAGCCTCTGCTTTCATAAACATAATTGCTTGTGATTCCAGTGCACTTGACTCATTAGACGTGTGAACGGTGTTGTTTGGTCAAAAGAATTGATTCGGTGTCTATTAACACAGCAAGCAGTCGCTGTTCCTGTCAAATAAATACCAGCACTTCAGAGGAAATAGCCAGTTGTATATGAAGCTGCTGATTCATGATGGCCCTTACAAACTCTCCAATTAAACTCTATTTGAAAAAAAGCACACCATTAAACTACATAATGGACCAAGAAACTGAAAAAAAAACACAACAGGCTGATGACACTACATAATAAAAACAGGAAGTGTTTTATTCATTTTGTTTTTGTAAGTAGTTTTTTGTAGGCTTTATGCCGACATTCATATACTGAGTTCTGATGCATGGAATGTGTTGATGTGCTTTTTTCAATTAAACTTTGAACGGAGGGTGAGGTCAGTTATTCAATCCGGCTTTTTGAAACCAAAAATTTCAATGATTACTTTTAAAGCACATTTGGGGTTGACCCCTGATCACATCACTGACCTCTTATGAGTCTGAATGCAGCCTGAGATCCTCCAGCAGAGGTCTGTTGGCAATTCCTCAGTAAAGGCTATAAACCAGAGGAGTCACTGGAGTCAGGGTCCCACAACTTTGGAAGGCCCTGCTGGAGGAGATTAGGAGATCAGGAGCAGGCTAGATTGGTTTCATCTTTTAAATCTCTCTTTTAAAAATACACTATTTTCCCATATTGGCTTTATCTTGAATTGTTCATTCTTCTGGTTTTACTTTGTTTCTCATTATTACTTTATCAGTTCAAATTTTACTTCATATTTGTTTGGTCATTTCTTTTTATGTCTTTGTAAAAGCACTTGTATCATACCTCTCAGCCCCATGTTAGGTTGTGTATTTGAAAATTCAAATAAAACAAAATACAGCAAAACAGCTATTTATAAGTTACGATATGATATTGATCACAACAGCGATCCAATGATGTGGAAGTGCAGAAAATCTTGGATATGCATCAGTAAGAGCCAGAAAAACAATGCTTGAGCTTTTAAACACTTTCGGTCTAACAGTGCCACCATGTGGACAAAAACAGGCAGACAATTGTAATATAAGAGCAATGTTGCTGAAGTTTTATAAAGACTCAATTTGTGCCACTGTGCTTTATGTATGGAAGCATGTGCAACATATCAGCAAAACGTAACTCAACAGTAACAATTAAAATACACACGTACATTCACAAGCTCATTTGAAGTCCATAGCTCTCAATAGCTTGAAGAATCAGAGCACCATAGATGATATGTGATCTTCTAAAACTTTTTGCTTCTCTTTAAAAACAGCACCATCTCTCTTCAGGAGGGATATCTCAGTCTCCAGAGCACGGATTTTGGCCACAGTGCTCTCCTCCCTGCGATCCAGTTCTAAGATCTTTGCATGTAAACTCAAGATTTTACTCCAAAGCTGGTCTTTGTCTGTGTCCGGTCTGCAGTACGAGTGCTCGTAAACAGAGATGAGCTCTCCTTCGCAAGGTCCCGTCTCCTCAAAAAAGCAGCCTGAGGATTCGTCCTTGACCATTTCCACAGGGACCAAGCTAAACGTCTGGCCTAGTGCTGCCTGAAGGGCAGCTGTGTCCACGTTAGCATCTACGTCTGAGAAAGGACCCAACGTCTCACAACACAACACAGTCACGGTCGAGTCAGGCTGCTCTTCAGAATGAGCTTCAACAGATGGGGAAAGTGTGAGGCAGGAAGCTGTTGGTAGTGCACTGTCACAAGCAGCAGTCTGTATCTCTGAGACATTTGAATAACAGGAGATTCCAGTGTCCGACAACAGAGGTGGTTCAAATATCATCTCTGTGTGTGTGGTAACACTGTTTGTTGCACTTGACTGGACCTTTTTGCATGTTCTACTCAAAATGAGAGGCCTCTTACTGAGAGGAGAGTGAAATTCTGCAGGCTCAATGTCAATGTCTAAAGTCCGGGGTTTGGCCTTGGGGCTTCTTTTAATGGTGGTAACTTTTTTCTCGGCATCCTGAGACAAAAGAAAACAAGTCTTCATGACATGAGATTATGCAAAGGTAGCAAAGTACAAACACAACACTGCAACAAAACAGAAATTCCCTGCAGAGCATTATAATTCAGATGGATGTCGGTCAATCACAGGCAATGCAAAACAATAACGAAAATGAACAAAGGCTTGATGCACATAAAAAAATTCTCAATGATCCTAAGACCTCTTTGTAATTTCTGGAAGTGAGAGTGCTCTCTTATTCTACAAAAACATTTTTTTCAGAGATAAGTTTCTGTCATGCACCAAGCCTTTGCTTCATGTTGGAACAGTGATGTTGAAACAGGGGGGGAAAAGACAGATACATACATCCTCAGTGGAGGGGAAAATGGTGGGGATGGCTGTGTTCCTCAGGTAGCGGATTCCCCATCGAATATCGAAGCAGTCCTCTGTGAAATGCTCGCTGCACAGGTACTGATGTCGACTGGGGGTCCACTCCTCCCTCTTCATGTTGTCCACCCATATCTGGAGCCTGGGCCTGTCTTGCAAGGGAAACCTTAGGGTGAAAGAGGAGGATCATAAAATGAATGGCTGGAATGATGGAAGCAGGAGCACCTGAACCATTACTCCACATAAAGTCTCCTGTTGCACTATTACAAGCGGGTAACATGATATACATCACATACTACTGACATTATTGTTAAATTATCTAACTGCCTCTAAAACTAATATTATATTTGCCTCAAGGTGTTAAAATAACATAAAAGCAGCATTTGCATCTTAACCAAACAAACATTTCAAATCAGAGAAACGCCAAAAAGAAAGCAGAAAACTTACGGGTAGAAGCTAATTCTCCTGTTGTCTTGTCTGGATGCTGGTCCCCCGCGGTTTCTGCACATTTTCACGGCGCAGTATCGAGGCATGTCTGCGGTGGAACTGCATGAAATCGCTTTACAGAAACACAACTGTGGCGAACATGTTGGAAAACAGACAGCAAGCTAGGAAACTGTCACTTCCGGGTTGTGGTCCTTACAGCGGAGATGACGTTCGCCCCTTAATCAAGATAGTGAGAGTAAGTGATAATTATAATCGGTTACACAACTGTTAAAAAAATCCAAAAAATTGGATAAAATAACATTACACGGATGTTTTATTTAACCATCCACACCTTAATATTCAAACTATTTCAAATAGTACATATATAAACTAAATATATAAAAATATATAAATATATGCAAAGGTTTTACGCTTCAATCGATTACACCAAAATAACTCAGCAAACCGAAGCCGGAAGTATGCGCACTCTTTCCTCTTGCCTCGCTCGTATCCTTTTCGGACTATCTACAGTCTCCACGAGCGCACCGCTTCCACCAATCACAGCCATCTGAGTCACCGCGTTAACAAAACGGACCAATGGCGTTGCGAGTCGTGGTGTTCCAGCTCAGGAATGCGACTCGTCAACAATAGTTAGCTTACGTTTCTCATCAGCTGGAAGCTGTACGCGGCTGATCGAGGGATCCCCAGGCTGTTTGTCTCCAGGTAAGCGCCCTTGTTCCGTACGATTTAATGCTATTTATCTTGTGGGGTTTATCTGCAATTGAGGACAAACAACAGAATATCTATAACAATGTATTTGAACGTGTTAAACAGTGAGTTGTCATTTTTTTTAAAGCTAACGCTTCTCTGATGAAACAAGCTAGTAATGTAAAGCAAAGTATTGCTGGTAATTAACATCATATAAATTGTATCCCGGCTTTCTTTGAATAGTCAGTACACAAATCTTGAATGTCGAACTCGTTTTAAAAGCGTTTGAGGATGTGTGAAAGGTTATAAACCGAGCTGTCAAACTGCTCTCTTCACAGCCTCGAGAGGTGCCAAAACCAGCAGGATGGCCACAGCGCAGTCGGTGTTGCTGCTCGCAGTCCACATACTGCTGATCTCTGAGTTCATCCTGGCCAAGAGAGACTACTACGACATACTGGGGGTGACCAAAGACGCCACGGAGAGACAGATCAAGAAGGCTTTTCACAAGCTGGCCCTCAAGTATCATCCGGATCGAAACAAGGGCCCAGACGCAGAAGCCAAGTTCAGAGAGATAGCAGAGGGTGAGTGAGCCACTGTGTCATACTGAGAATCAAGAGGCTTTTCTACACCAGATCTATTCTGTATTTGACATTCAGATATTTTTGGAATTTTGTGTCAAGTGATGTAAACATAAATAACTTGTAAAATACCTTTGAATGAGAATATATTTATAGAAAGTTAATGGTTAAGGTTGAATACTATATTACATATTTGAGATAGATTGAGATGTGTCTGCAAAAGGAATGTCTTTCATGTCTTCCCTGAGAGACATTCCCAATAGTAAAAATAGCTTTCTTGTTTCTGTTCTGAGGTGACATATGCTATCATGATGGCAGCTGACTTTTTAAATATATTTACTGGCACACTCTTTTTTTCTACCAGACCTTATTGAAGTGCACTCGAAAGTTTTAATCTTATGTTTGTAAAATAGGAAACAATGATTCAATCTGACTCGTTGTCTTTCTTTTTTCCTGTTGGATATAAATTCATTTGTCTGTCTTGTTTCACAGATAATTAACATATAACTACATAGCTCAAGCTTGAAATTAGCAATGTTCAGAAACGTCTGAGTGTCAGCATCAAAGCACAATGAGTGACATAATGTGACTTTGTCTCTACCAGCATACGAGACGCTGTCAGATGACAAGAGGAGGCGAGAGTACGACCAATTTGGCCATGGCCCGTCACCAGGGGAGGGCCATAGAGGAGGAGGAGGAGGAGGCAACTACAACTTCAACCAGCACTACCAGTCCTTCAACTTCAACTTTGATGACATCTTCAAAGACTTTGACCATTTTGGTCAGCAACAGCGACACCAACACCACTTTCACTCCCACTCCCAGAATCAAGCCCACCAAAAGAGACACTTTGACAGCCACTTCCAGGCCCATCGGGAGACTATGAACAGACAGAGGAGAAACTTTCAGCAGGGGGGCTTCGGCGGAGGACTTTTTGATGACATGTTTGAGGACTTGGAGAAGATGTTCTCCTTTAACACGCACAGTTCCAGGACTGAGAGCAGATTCCAGGGCTCGGGAAAACAGCACTGCAGGACAGTGACCCAGCGCAGGGGGAACATGGTGACCACCTTCACTGACTGCTCCTGAGACAAGCACAAAACGATGCTCTACAGAGTCCAGCCACTTGGGACACTGCTGGGTTTTTAGTTGTGGTTTTGGAATTGAATGCTAATTTATCACTTGGTGGAGAATGTTTTTTTTGTGTGGCTTTTGTAATTTTCTCTATGTAATTTCCACAAGGAACAAATATCCAAGTCGGCCTGATAGATGGCTACTTCCAAGCAATAACTCATGCACATTATTGCTCATAGCACGATATAAGTCTCATGTTAAATCAGATACCTCCCCATTACTTAGCTTTTCAGGTTCATTGTGTTTACTTGTGTTCATTTCTTATGATGGTACAATCTGTTAGACTCAGGTATGGCCTAAAGTTAAATGAGAATTTTAATTAAAAAAAAAATCCTTTTTCTTTTGGAAGCTAGGAGGCAATAAGATTTATTCATTCTGCGGCTATTTAGGCCATACTATCATTGTTCTCTCTACTGCATAAACCTTTAGCTAATCTAAAACCAGGCTTTGCTCATCTAAGCATAGTGTAGTCTGGACTTGTTCATTTTCTCTCTTGGCTTTTATTCATTAGCTAAAATAATTGCAAAAATGACACAGCTTGAGTGTCAGATTTCAATTTACACAACGAGCATCATATTTTGATCCAGAGCTGTTTGCAAGTCATCTATTAACAACTGTTACCTCGTTTTAGTTTCTTCCTACAGAGTTGCATCTACCTTCACTCAGTCAGGTTAGGAAAAAAACACCAGTTCCAATGACAAATGCTGGTAGACTTAGCCACAGGCAAAGTTTGTGTACTCTAGCAGAGTACGTAGTTGTGCTGATGGTATTAAGAAAAACAAAAGAACTGGGCTTATCTGCCAGTGAATGGTCTGAAAAATTTCCTGAGCTGATCATAATGTGCAATATTTAGCACCTTTGCTCTTCATGTTGCCTATCTTTCATAGACAGTGCTGTGTTCATGTCATTGTCTAATGTCTGCACTTTGCGTGTGTGTGTGAGGTGTGTGTGTGTGTGTGTGTGTGTGTACTTTAAGAGTGACTGTTGATTGGTTGCATAATGTTTGGTGAATGAATAAAAAGTTACAAATGCAGGTTTTTGTGTTTTGTACTGGGAGAGGAAAAGTGTGGGGGAATGCATTCAAGTGATAAGAAGTAATGAATTTTAATCTTAATATAAATGATTGTTTTACTTGTGCATTAGAAAGATTGCATTTGCCTCTGAGTCAAACACTAATGCGGCCATGGTTCATGTGCATTAAATTTGATCAGGACTAATTGAATATTAATATCAGTTCGATTTTTCTGATGCAGCAGTTTGCTGTCCACAAGACACAAGTGCACTTACTTTACAATATAACCAACTGTTGCTCAGGTCAACCTCCAGTAGAGGGCGCACTCTCATAAGATAGGAAGGCGGGGTTGAGAATACTATCTGCAGCTTGTGAAAGGGAAGAAACCAACTAGACAAAAACAAGACATTGTAGTTACACGACATTATAGAGAGGACAGTCTTTCACTTAGAAAAATAAGGCCGTTAAGTTTTTGGAATATGTTAATTATGGAATGCAAGCACACAGAGAAGAAGACTCATGGGGTCAGTAAAGGACACCTTTGCCACATGAAACTAACATATGCACTTCTGTCAGCTGTTACTCAGAACAGCTGCTATACATACAATACAATGCATTTTAATTGTGGCTATAGACTCGCATGTGTGTGTGTGCATACCTGACACCGTTTAAGGCCCCAGCAGCTCTTTCATTCATTCTCAGTCCCACCATTCAGCTTTCTGCCTCCTAGTGGTCACTAAGAGGCACAAACTAGGAAACTCACATCAACTTTTTGATCAATGCTTTATTTTGTCCCACAGGACATTATTGGAGTGCTCAGCAAAACAGCTAGCAGAGGAAGTGAAAGCAACTATTTCTTAACAGGGTTAATATACATGTGTGGAAAGTGTATATTGATCTCTGGATGTCTCTGGTTTTGTGTTTTATTTTGGCCAATGAGAATTTGCTGTAGGCAGCTTTTTTCCCCCTCCTGCATGATATACAAAAAAATAAATACAAATTTACTAAGGTCCATGCTTGTGCAAATTGGTCATCTTATTCTCAGAACTAACTCAGAACTATTACTTTAAAAATATTTCATTTGTTCTGTATACGGCACATATTTAGGTTCTTCAGTAACTTAAAATGTAAAATTGACCACAAAATAATGAAGCAGAATTTTCTCTACAGTAATATTCAATAAGAAAGCAAGGACATGTTCAAACTTAAGGAACTTGAACATAATCTTGTTTCTTTGGAGTGTGTGAAACTGATGACCACTTTTATGGATTAAAAAAAACAGTGACAAAGGAAATTAATGAGAAACGTAATAAGAAATGGAACATGAGAATAGAAATTTGATGCAAGGACCCAGTAACATTTCAAACTGCTCTAAAGGAAAGGAAGCAGTCTATAGAGTAGCGAGAGAAGCTCCAGCACCCACTGCAAACCTGCTGAAATCATTGTTTTTCATTTCAAAATTCAGCGTTGAACGGATAGTCCTTGTGCTTGCGGCTCCTACAGAGATAAGAAAAAAAGAGGGAAATTAAAAAGGGTTACCTCACACAACATCATCTTTACAATGTTTAAAAAAAAAAAAGAAAAAGAGCTCAAAGATGTATGATCTCACGATTGTATGGGACAGACTCTCCAGTTCCTGTTGAATCCCAATATAGTCTTCATTTCCTCCTCAGTTAGTTCAAAGTCAAACACCTGCAAAGATGTAAGCAGTGGTCTTGAAGCACGAGCCAAAAGTGTAAGTGAAGCAGCTAATACTACAAATTTGATTCTACAAATTTATTTAGCAATTGGGTTTGTCAAAAAATACCTGAACAATTTCTCTGCTAATTACCTGCAAATTCTCCTGAATACGCTGAGGTGTGATCGACTTTGGGATCACTATCACGTTCCTCTGGACTTGGAAGCGGAGCAGGACCTGGTAAAGGAAGGAGATAAGCTTTTAGCTTGTGAAGGAGATCAGGGGTCACGACCTTAAGTGTAAGGGCCAAGTGAATTGTACTTAAAGCTTTCAAATTTTTCTCTCTTGCGATTGTGTTCATTTCTACTGCACTGAGAATAGAGTCACATTATAAAGGCAAGAGAAAAGAGGAACAAGCATTAATTTTGTCTGTGCATAACAACAATTCAAATCTTTGTTTAGTTCAGTGTAATTTTTCATTTAAACCCATGTTAGTGTTGCACCTGAGCAGATGTCCTCTTGTGTTTCTCAGCAATGGCTTTAATGTTTGGGTCATCCAGCAGTGAGGGGTCCTCAGGTTTAGCCCTGCAATTTAAATACATCATCCAGGATGAATTACAGGACTCACACAAGTTATTACTCATTATTTATTACTCAAAAGGGCATTGAATTAATCATAATGAAACACGGCTTCAATGGTGGGCAGCTGTTGAACTATATGACCCACTTCCTGTGGTGAAAGAAAGCCCTTTCTCGCTGTATTTTGACACAACTGTGATTGTCATGCTGACTGACCAGGGTCTGTCAGGGGAGCCCAGGGGGCTGTAAGCTGTCACTGAGATGCCCTGAGAGTGGCAGTAGTTGATCAGCTTCTCCTGGGTCAGGTATGGATGGCACTCCACCTAGTGGCACAAACACATTATCTTTTTCAAGGACATAATTGTTATATTTATGGGAAAAGCATCAGTATTCGATTTTCTCTATCACTTCCTGCTTTGTGCCATGACAAGTCTTTTGTAGTTAAAAAATATTTGAGCATTTTTTCATAAGGGAGGAACAACAGTACATTAGTGTAACTGCATTAAGTCTATAGACTATGACTAACACACAACTCTTGCCATGCATCACAGAAGCCATGTGTGGTTGGAATTTCAGAATTTAAAAAATACCAAATAAGAGACACAGGTAACATTTTCCAGACAAGAAGATACTTTACATGTTATAAGGCTATGTAGTATCTTTAAAGTATCAAACACTCTGTTGCTTTGTAAAATACAAGGTGCAGTAATATCTTGTTTATGTAACTGACCAGCCTGAAACGGACACAATTGATTCAATTTTCTCTATAACCTCCTGCTTTGTGCAATGACAAGTTGGAAGATTGTGGTTAAAAATAATCTAGTGTGTGTTTATAGGACAGGGACAAGAGTACATTAGTATAACTGTATTAAGTCTATAGAGCCTTCTCTGACATTACCTTTAGGGACAAAGTGGCTCATATTCAATGAGACTTCTTTGTTCTGTGTTTGTTGTGTATGATGACAAAGGGGAGACTAAACTAAAAAAGACGTTGATTGTGAACAGTGGTTCAGAAAAACAGCAAAAATATAAGGTCACCTCAGCTAATTGGTTTTGCCTGAGGGGGAAATGTTGTGGCCCATTACAAATAAGGAAGGCATTCATTTCTCAGACCTGATAGGAGGAGACACACAATGCCATTATGGCCTCTTGCCTTTTAAGGACAGTGAATGTATCTGTTTTCCTGTGGCTCGGCATGTTAAATAAAAGGCTGGATGTATGTTTATACAGCAGCTTGCTCTTGTTGTTATCAGGTGAAATGTGTTATTTCTGTTCTACAGAGGCGCATTGAACAGTAATGTCAATGGAAGGTGACTTTACTTCATAAATACATGCCTCAGTGTACCTGGTTGTTGGCAGGCTTGTATTTGAGGCCTGGCTTGTTGAGAATGGCCTCAATCTGCTCCTTGTTGAAGTTGGAGATACCGATCGCTTTGACCAAACCAGCATCCACCAGCTCTTCCATCCCCTGAGGAAATGGATCAGAAGATACTGCTTTACTTAACCCCCCTCATTGACCTCAGGTCTTGAACCATGACAATTTAAGTATGCACTGGACTAAATTAAAAGACTGAGATCCCTCAAACTCTTCCATGAAATGAACCAAGACCAGTTTAAATTTCAATAAATGTAGTTTTAATTCATAAGATAGGACACATGCAGATCCTCTGCTCATGCCTCCACTAGATCACAATAATGAAGAATCATAGTGTCAGAGTGTCAGAGCTGCTCTGTTCCTCTCTTCACCCAAATGTCCAAGACATGTGGTTTGATGATACGACCACAAAGCCACAAATTCCCAGCAATTTTTAACTGTTTGAATCTTACGTCTGATATGAGTGGGTTGGTGTGTCTGTTTAACTCACCTCCCATGTCTCCAGGAAGTGAGTATTGTCATTTATTGTCTCTCCTGCGCTGTCCAGAGGAAAAAGCTCACTGCCAGCCTGGAAGAGGATTAACAGTCTTCAGATTTATACATCACTACCATAAACACTGACAATATGGAGGTTTACTCCTTGATAAAAACTTCATACAAAATGTGAGTGTAGATACTATATTTTACACATGGGATACTTTGTATCAAAGTCTATAGATATCTAGTCATAGATGCACAGATTCCACCTGAAGTACAAATAACACATATTATCAACACAGCAGACACAACAATAGGGTGTCTACCTTGAAACCCATGGGCCAGTGCACAAGATAGAGGTCAAGGTAGTCCAGTTTAAGATCACTGAGAGTCTTCTCACAGGCTTGCCTCACCATTGACTTCTCATGGAAAGTGCACCACAGCTATGAGATGAAAGGACAAGCAATCAGTGAGATATTTTGATGAATGAAAAAAAAAAAAAGGAGTGATTCCGAACAATACTGGCTAAATGACTGATAGACAAAGTGAAAAAATTGGTCCAAGCACAGAACCTTGTGGAACTCTGGGGTCATCATTAAAATGTACAAACTGAGATCCCAACCTTGCTGACAATGAAAAGATCCTCTCTCTTGACGACACCATCACTGATCATGGCCCGGACACCTTCTCCCACTTCTGCCTCATTCTGGTAGACATATGCTCCATCAATGTGCCTATAACCTGCAGAGATGGCTGCTTTCACTGCTTCTGCGACCTTGCCGGGGGGAGACTAACAGACAGGGATGGTGAGTTATTGTGGTCAATACAAGTTTTATATGGTATCAGGACACATACTAACAGTTCATGTTTAGTTCTTCAGACTACTTATCCTATCCTGACTATTTCGCTAAAAGAAGGTCAATTAAGCTATACTTCAATTTCTTCCTATGGATAATCTGTGGTCTGAAATTGACTTTAATTGTTCAATTAACACATTGTCACAGTGCAGCACCCTGGGGCCAACTTTAACTCTAAATAATGGTCATTTCAGAAAAAAGATCATTACACTTAAAGGCAAACACCAGCCATTAATAACAAATGTATTCCAAAAGCAAATGTGAGAACAATTCTATATAATACACACATGTCTGGGCTATTAAATGATAATAGTTCTGTGTTTAACTCAGAAAAACTTTTAAGACACAACTAAAACATAATTATGAAAAAAAAAAAATTAAAACATCAACAACTTAAGGTGCAATTTCCTTAGAATTCCTTTACCTTCCCAGACAAGCTATGATTTTTGCAGGGAAACTTTCCACAAATTCATGTAAATATCATGCAACAACAAAACATAAAATGACACTATGACGATGATGTTGAGTAAGTACAAAACATAACATCCTCCTCTTCCTGAGAGAGGACAGAACTAACATGATCTCATGATAACCTTCAGTTTGTGTTGATTTCTCATGTTTGATGCAAAAGTGGGCGACGTCACGTGACACCGAGCAACACTTTCTGGATTTCTATGACTTAATTGTCGATTTTTTAAGGGATCAACACCAATTTAGAAACTTGTGAGTAGCAACCCTTGCACTTTTTGTTGGGGTCTAAAACCAAACTTGAACTTGGTGAGTGAAAGTACAGTCTGTTTGCTCTGAATAGCGTTAATCGCTCATAGTCCACACAATCAAATTTGACGCAGCACATTCGTGCACTTGAACATGTTTCTGAAAAGCTGCTATTGAAGCGCATTAGCCTCGGTTTGCATCGGTTACAGATGAGTCAAGTGAAAAAACTACACAGTTACTTGTAAAATATTATGCAATGAATGGACAATATATAATGATCTGAAAGCAGGTGACCAGACAAAAGTTAGTTTCACACCCACTTATGTAACAATCTCCGGCCTTGCTTTAAAATAGCTAGCTTACTTACAAGTTAACTATCAGCTAAACAGGCAAAAAAAAAAAACATAGAAAACAGAAAATAAACATACCTTCCATGTCCCCAGTCCAACGATGGGCATTTGTGCCCCGGTGTTCAGCTTCACTGTTGCTGCCATTGCTCCCAAAGACGAACAGACCACCGTCCCTTTTCTACTATATGGTTTTAAACCACTGACTGCTGACAGACAGCAAAGGCAGAGCACCGTGTGACACGAGCATCATCGATCGATTAGTGATGCCTTTTAATTCATTTCGGTGCTTTCAGGACAAAGCGTGGAGAGTCACATCTGTTTTTATTTGGCAATGTATTCTTACCATGTTCATCTACAGTCAGATATAATATGATTGTGCTTAAATTTATGCTTCTTAAAGTAAAGGTTTAAGTAATTTCAATCCTGTTTCCTGCAAAAAATAATAGTCCCCAACATCCACATATGTCAGATAAATGTAAGGAAGTCTAAAGTATAGTGTAAAAAAGTTCAATATTTTAATCTTATAAGGTAAATCTTCCTGTACAATTCCACAGTATGGAGGCTATTTACAATAAAAGGAGAGAAGCAGTGCCCACTAACTGAAATAAGACGAATATGTGTAAAAAGAAAATTGGTTTTCCAGAAAAACTAGAACATTTTACTGTGTAAATGCTCAGAATGCTAAAACCTACCAGAAAGGGCTCTGACTACCCCTGTCCCCCGTGATTTCCACCTATGGCCTACAGTCTATGGTTTTTAATTGTGGTGGTTGAATATTAATATCAATTAATCAACAATGTATTCATTTGTTGCTATAGACACATGTGTGTGGGTTCGCTTATGTCCAAATTGGTGTTATACACTGGACTCAAGACCAGTGGATTCGGGACAGTGGTGCAATTGGGGTCCAAAAGTGGTGTCCTCAATTTGAAAAACTGTGATTTTTAGGTCAACAGTTAAGGTTAGGGTTAGGTTAAGGTCAGGTAGTTCTTCGGGTTAGTCTCCAGGAAGGGAATGTAAGTCTATGTAAATTCCCCATAGGTGACATAAGTAAAGACTGTGTGCATGTGTGTGTGTACCTCACACTTTTGAAGGCCCCAGAAGCTTTTTCTTTCATTCCCAGTCTCACTATTCAGCTTCCTGCACCCTAGTGCTCACTGAGAGGCACAAACTAGGAAACTCACATCAACTTTTTTTGATCAATGCTTTATTTTGTCCCACAGGACATTATTGTAGTGCTTAGCAAAACAGCTCGCAGAAGTGAAAGCAATCATTTCTTAAGCAGGATATTACACATGATTCGAAAGTACATGTTGATGTCTGGATATGTTATTGTGCCACAAAAATGTTCTGGCTAATAGTGGTTTTATGTTTTACTTTGGCCGATGAGAATTTGCTGCAGGCAGGTTTTTTCCTCCTGCATGATATACAAAAAACTAACTACAACATTTACTAAGGTCCATGCTTGTGCAAATTGGTCATTTTATTCTAAGAACTCACTTAGAACCGTTACTCACTTTAAAAATATTTCATTTGTTCTGTATATGGCACAAATTTAGGTTCTTCAGTAACTTAAAATGTAAAATGGACCACAAAATAAGAATGCAGAATTTTCTCTACAGTAATATTCAATAAGAAAGCAAGGAAATGTTCAAAACAATCTTTGGTCTTTGGAATGTGTGTAAAACTGGTGGCCACTTTTATGGATTAAAAAAAACAGTGGCAAAGGAAGTGAATGAGCAATGTAGCATGATCACCTTGGCTGTTGTTCAAACTCCGATTAAACAATCGTCTAATTGTATGTTCTAATGTATTCCCTCCTCAATGCCTGTAGACACAGGCCCTATCTGACTTGAACCTCCTTTTATGACAGACAGAGTACTTAATTAATTCCTTTGGGAGGTTTCCTCTGGGAAATTGGCAAATTTATGGCACTTTACCAGGTTGTTTTCTCCTGACCAGCACCTAGCTTGTGTTTGGACAAAAGTGTCTGCTAAATTAAATTAAATTGTAAAATTGTAGCATGAGAAATGGAACATTGGAATAGAAATTTGATGCAAGGACCCAAAAACATTTCAAACTGCTCTAAAGGAAAGGAAGCAGTCTATAGAGTAGCGAGAGAAGCTCCAGCACCCACTGCAAACCTGCTGAAATCATTGTTTTTCATTTCAAAAATCAGCGTGGAACGGATAGTCCTTGTGCTTGCGGCTCCTACAGAGATAAGAAAAAAAGAGGGAAATTAAAAAGGGTGACCTCACACAACATCATCTTAACAATGTTAAAAACAAAATAAAAAGAGCTCAAAGATGTATGATCTCACCACGGCATGGGACAGCATCTCCAGTTCCTGTTGAATCCCAATATAGTCTTCATTTCCCCCTCAGTTAGTTTGAAGTCAAACACCTGCAAAGATGTAAGCAGTGGTCTTAAAGCACGAGCCAAAAGTGTAAGTGAAGCAGCTAATACTACAACTTTGATTCTACAAAAGTTGGGACGCTGTGTAAAATGTAAATAAAAACAGAATGCAATCATTTGCAAATGAACCGTGTTTACTCACCACAGTTTAACGAAGTGTTACTGATTCCAGAATAAACAGATAATTACAAAAATCAATGAAGTTGATGAGGTAAAATATTAATTGTTTCACCCAGTGACTCACCTTTTTGGAATTGGGTTTGTAGAAAATATTTGAGCAATTTCTCTACTAATTACCTGGAAATTCTCCAAAATGCGGTGAGGTGTGATCGACTTTGGGATCACGGCCACATTCCTCTGGATGTGGAAGCGGAGCAGGACCTGGTAAAGGAAGGAGAAAAAGTTTTAGCATGTGAACGTGATCAGAGGTCACGGCCTTAAGTGTAAGGGCCAAGTGAATTGTATTTAAATCTTTCACATTGTTCTCTCTTGTGTTTGTGTTCATTGAGAATAAAGTCACATTATGGAGGCAAGCAAAAAGAGGAACAAGCATTCATTTTGTCTGTGCATTATAACGATTCAAAGCTTTGTTTAGTTCAGTGTCATTTTTCATTCAAACTCATGTTAGTGTTGCACCTGAGCAGTTGTCTTCTTGTGCTTCTCAGCAATGGCTTTAATGTTTGGGTCATCCAGCAGTGAGGGGTCCTCAGGTTTAAGCCTGCAAATTAAATACATCATCCAGGATGAATTACAGGACTCACATACTTTACTACTCATTATTTTGCTGACAATTAAAAAGTAGACAAATTACTCAAAAGGGCTCTGAATTAATCATAATCAAACACATCTTCAATGATGGGCATCTATGAAAATGGTTGAACTGTTAATACCTTTATGTACCGTTTTTCAAAGCATACTCTCTGCACATTAAAAAAGATTTATTACTCAAAATGAAAACAAAACCAATCAAAGAAAGGGACAATCACTGAATGTCTAAATTATGACAAAATATCCCAAAGACAAACAAACCACAAAGACAAAGAGGAACCGCAGTCACAAGTTGAAACAAACCACACGGTTGTGACACATACTGAGCTGGCATCCAACCAAATATGACCCACTTTCTGATAGTGTGGTATTTTGACACAACTGCGATTGTCATGCTGACTGACCAGGGGTTGTCAGGGGAGCCCAGGGGGCTGTAAGCTGTCACTGAGATGCCCTGAGAGTGGCAGTAGTTGATCAGCTTCTCCTGGGTCAGGTATGGGTGGCACTCCACCTAGTGGCACAAACACACACAAAATTGTAGTAAAAAAATATTCTAGCATGCTTTTGTAAGAGATGGACAAGAGTACATTAGTGTCACTGTATTAAGTCTATAGAGCCTTATCTGACATTATCTTAAGGGATAAAGTGGCTCATATTCAATATGAGACTTCTTTGTTCTGTGTTTGCTGTGTATGATGACAAAGGGCAGAAGGACAATAGTGCAGTAATCGAATACAGAAGGAGCCAATTGGTTTTGCCTGAGGGAGAAATGTTGTGGCCCATTAGAAAATTAAGAAAGACATTCATTTCTCAGACCTGATAGGAGGAGACACACAGTGCCATTATGGCCTCTTGCCTTTTAAGGACAGTGAATGTATCTGTTTTCCTGTGGCTCGGCATGTTAAATAAAAGGCTGGATGTATGTTTATACAGCAGCTTGCGCTTGTTGTTATCAGGTGAAATGTGTTATGTCTCTTTTACAGAGGCACATTGAACAGTAATGTCAATGGAAGGTGACTTTACTTCATAAATACGTGTCTCAGTGTACCTGGTTGTTGGCAGGCTTGTATTTGAGGCCTGGCTTGTTGAGAATGGCCTCAATCTGCTCCTTGTTGAAGTTGGAGATACCGATCGCTTTGACCAAACCAGCATCCACCAGCTCTTCCATCCCCTGAGGAAATGGACCAGAAAATACTGCTTTACTTAACCCACCTCATTGACCTCAGGTCTTGCACCATCACAATTTAAGTATGCACTGGACTAAACTGAAAGGCTGAGATCCCTCAAACCCTTCCATATGAAATGAACTGATACGAGTTTAAAATTCAATGATTCTGGTTTTAATTCATAAAATAGGACACATGCAGCTTTGTTGAGTGCCAATTTCAAATTCCCAGGAAGTTTTACCTGTTTAAATCTTAAGTCCGATACGAGTGAGTTGTTGTGTCTGTTTAACTCACCTCCCATGTATCCAGGAAGTGAGTATTATCATGTATTATCTCTCCTGCGCTGTCCAGAGGAAAAATCTCATTGCCAGGCTGGAAGTGGATTAACAGTCTTCAGATTTATACATCATTACTTGTACACTGACAATATGGAGGTCCAAAGTCTATGGGTATCTGGTCATAAATGCACAAATTCGACAGATAACACATATTATCAATACTGCTGACACAACAATAGGGTGTTTACCTTGAAACCCATGGGAAAGTGCACAAGATAGAGGTCAAGGTAGTCCAGTTTAAGATCACTGAGCGTCTTCTCAAAGCACTTCCTCACCATTGACTTCTCATGGAAAGTGCACCACAGCTATGAAATGAAAGGACAAGAAATCAGTGAGATATTTTGATGAATGAAAAAAAAATGTTATATGAGTGTTTCCAAATAATACTGGCTAAATGACTGACAGATAAAGTGAAAAAAAATGGTTCAAGCACAGAACCTTGTGGAACTCTGTCACTAACTTTGGCATCCATGAAAAAGTCATCGTTAAAATGTACAAAGTGAGATCACAACTTACCTTGCTGACAATGAAAAGATCCTCTCTCTTGACCACACCTTCCTTGATCATGGCCCGAACACCTTCTCCCACCTCTACCTCATTCTCGTAGGCATACGCTCCATCAATGTGCCTGTAACCTGCAGAGATGGCTGCTTTCACTGCTTCTGCGACCTTGCCAGGGGGAGACTGACAGACAGGGATGGTGAGTTGTTGTGGTTAATATAAGTTTTATATGGTATCAGGACACATCATATTAACAGTTCATGTTTAGTTCTTCAGACTACTTATCTTATCCTGACTATTTCGCTTAAAGAAGTTCAATTAAGTTATACTTCAATTTTCTCCTGTGGTCTGAAACTGACTTTAATTGTTCAATTGGTACATTGTCACAGTGCAGCACCCTGGGGCCAATTTTCACTCTGATTTCAACAAAGTCTGTATTTACTAATCACCAACAGCAGCCCTCTTTAATAACATCAGATAATAATGTTGCCATTTTTAAAGTACACAAATCCTTGAGTTGTCCTTCCATCGGGATGCTGCTCAGGGGGGAAATGGGACTAAGTATAGGTGTAGATTTGGGGAATGGTCCATGGAGATGGTTTTAAAGTTTGATATGATACCAATACTTTTTGTTGCAATTTTAACAATACTGATATGGATCACTTCTTAACTGGGTAGATGATTTTTCAAAATAACGGTCATTTTAGAGAGAGAGAAAAAAAAGATCATTTCAATTAAAGGAAAATACCAGCCATTGTCATGTACTATCAGGCAACAACAAAGCATAAAATGACATTTTGATGATGTTGGGTAAGAACAAAACATATCATCCTCCTCTTCTTGTAGTGATGTGTCTCTCTTTTCTTTCTCTTCAAGCCACACCTTATTGGTCAACTGTGTCTACGCTTTTTTAATTAGTAATCCATTTTCCGCATCATCTTACATCACTGTTGGTAATAAATTAATTTAAGCAATAAAATAAAATCTGAAGAGCCCGCCTAGTAGCCTAAAGAGTCAGCTCTTTTTCGTGAGCCGAGCAAAAAGAGTCGGTTCTCTAAAAAGAGCCTGCATTCCCACTACGTGCCACAGAGCAAATGTAATGCAAACATACTGGAAACGTTTGATGACGCAGCAACATAACCTTCTTTTTAGATTTTTATTACATAATTATTGTTTTCTTAAAGGGATCAAAACCAAATTAGAAGCTTGGGAGTGGTGACCCCTGCACTCATTAGAATCTGAAAAACACACCTGAACTGGTGACTAAAAGTACAGTCTGTTTTCTCTGAGTAGTGTTAATGACTCAGAGTCAGAGTCAATATAGTCTAACATGACTCAGCACATTTGTGCTGAGTCACTTGGGATCCGGTTTCTCGAAACCTGCTATTGAAGCGCATTAGCAACTGTTTGCACCAGTTACAGGTGTTGTCAAGTGAAAAAAATCCCAGTTACTTGAAAAATAAAAAGCAATTAACGGAGAATATATATTGATCTGAAAGCAAGTGAGCAGACGAAAGTTAGTTTCACACTCACTTATGTAACAATTTCCACATTTGCTTTAAACTCACAATAGTTAACTATAAGCTAAATATACAAATAAAAAACATAGAAAACCGGGAAAAACATTTAAAATAAAATAAACACACCTTCCATGTCCCCAGTCCAACGATGGGCATTTGCGCCCCGGTGTTCAGCTTCACTGTTGTTGCCATTGCTCCCAGAGACGAACAGACCTCAAACTGATTAAACTAGATGATTTTGTTTCAGCCTAACCCACTGATTGCTGACAGACAGCAAAGGCAGAGCACCGTGCGCCACGAGCATCATCGATCGATTAGTGATGCCTTTTAAATTATTTCAGTGCTCTGAGGACACAACGTGGAAGGGTCGCACACACTTGTCACAGCTTTTTTTATTTGGCAATAAATTCTTAACATGTTAATCTACACAAACCTATAATTTAATTTTGCTTAAATTCAGGCTTCTTAAAGTCGATGTTTAAATAATTTCAATGCTGCCTATCTTTCATACACAGTGCTGTGGCAATGACATTGGCTAATGTCCGCACTTGCGTGTGTATGTGATAAATTTTGTAAATTTTATTTTATCTCAATATAAGTTTATTTCACCTGTTCATTAGAATAGTGTAAAATTGCATTTGCCTTTGAGCCAAACATTAATGCGACCATGGTCCATGTGCATTAAATTTGATCGAGATTAAATGAATAATAATATATCAATTTGATTTGGTTTGCTGTCCACAAGGCGCAAGTGTTCTTACTTCACTGTATAACCAGTTGTTTCTCGAGGAAGCTATTGTTCAAGTCACACTCCAGTGGAGGGCGCACTCTCATAAAATAGAGAAAACAATCAGCAGCTTGTGAAAGGGAAGAAACCAATTTGACAAAAAGACATTGAAGGTTAGAGGGGAAAAAAAACATCTCATACCCACAGCATATTCAACAGCAGTTGTTCAAATGGAATTGAGTGCTTTAAATTGGGATGCAACTGTATTCTTTTATATTTCATTTGGATAATGATATGAGTATATGTTAAAGATCTTGCTCGATTTCAAGATGTGGCCCTGTTTATGAGTTCTGTCTCTGCCATAATTTATCAATATTAAAGGCTAAATACAACAACACAAATCAATCATATCAGTCATAATCAATCAATTATGAGACATTCCTTTGTAAGTCCCACAACAGGGAAATACTGTCTCAACCACTAGCATTAAAATGTTTTGTCTTTTCAAGGCTGCGTTAAAATTAGAAATTAGAAGGAATGGCACACGACAAAGAAGAAGAATCTAAACTTAATAATGGTCAAATGTTTTCCTTGCTCCTTCTTTTATTATAATTTTTTTGATTATGGTAATTATAGAATGTAAAAATATGTATTTTTGTAAACTAAGGAAGCAAAACATGCAAAAAGAGCACATACAGTGTGCAATTTGCTTTCATACAACTTTCACTAGTTATTGATATGATAACTTTGGTTGTAGTTATTCATTTAATTATTGATCAGAGTTCCAAATAGACAATTTTGTATATTTGATGAGATTAGACTTAATTAGCCTTTCATTTGGAAGTGTTATGCACCCAGCTGAATTTATTGCAAGTTAAATATCATTATTTAATATAAATCTTGATGTCATGTAAATCATTTTCCCTACAACCATTACCAACAAACTTCAAGTAATATGCATTTTCTTTTCTCCACAGGATATCACACCACAAAGACTGTACCTTGAATGCAGAATATTATCTCATCCAGACAACAAGCGTCCAGACAAAAGTGCTTGTGATGTGAATTACAATCATTCAAAACAGTATACCAGTATGTGATAACCATTTGATCTGATTGACTTGTGTGTGTATGTGAATGAGCATAGAAATGTCAGGGGGGCTCTGTGTTGAAAGCAGGACTGATGAGCAGGCCGACACCCTGCATGGTGGTCTCTGACATCAGTGTCTAAATGTATGTGTGAATGGATGAATGTGGCATGTGCTGTGAAATGCTTTGAGTGGTTGGAGGACAGCATGAGCTTTGTGCTCTGACCTTTCTGCTGACTCGCACCTGAGATGGTCTGGGTGCTTTTCATTATACTAACTTGTTCTTTCTCACATCCTGTATTCACGTGACCTCGACATCATTCTCCCTCAGCTATAATGGAGAATCTCATGTCCTTAAATTTGCCTCAAGGAAGCTCTGGGAGGAGCTTAGAAACACATGTGTATCCTAGGCCAACATAATTATCAAGTGGCATGAGAGGTGATACATTTGTACAGAACGTCTTTGGAAAACAAGGATTTCTTATTTGGCAACTTTTGCTCCTACTTGCATGCTTCTAGGAACTGGTTCTGTTCAGAGAACAACATTCTCCCTTATCACAGCGTGAAAGCTGCGAGTAAAATAAGCTCAGGCTTTGGCTCGATTCAAGCCTGATTTCTGGGCATAACAGTGTATATATATATATATATATAGTAGTGTAAAAACATTCTGTGTCCTGGCCTTATCCCTCAAATGTATTAATCATTCGTAACACGGGACGAATGTTTGAATCAAACTCATCTTTCAACAGGTCACTTCAACACTTATTAATGCATTGATAATAAAAGACACATAATCATTCAGTATCAAAGAAAATATCTAACAACACCTTTGCCACATGAAACCAATATATGCACTTGTCACTGTCACCTGTTACTCATAACAGCTGCTAATACCAACTTGTTGGATAATCAAAGCTAAATATTATTGCTGTATACACCTGTGGCGATTGACGAGTGTATGTACGTGTGTGTATACCTCACACCTTTGAAGGCCCCAGCAGCTCGTTTATTCATTCCCAGTCTCATATTCAGCTTTCTGCCTCCTAGTGGTCACTAAGAGGCACAAACTAGGAATCTCACATCAACTTTTTTATCAAGGCTTTATTTTGTCCAACAGGACTTTGTTGTCGTGCTCAGCAAAACAGCTCACAGAGGAAGTGAAAGCAACTATTTCTTAACAGGCAAATACATGATTCGAAAGTGCATATTGATCTCTGGATGTATTATTATTGTGCCACAAAAATTTTAAGGCCAATAGTGGTTTAATGTTTTATTTTGGCCTGTGAGAATAAATGGGCAGCTGTAGCTCAGGAGGTAGAGCAGTTGTCGATCCTTGGGTACAAACACGACACAGAACTGCCAAATGGTAAAAAGTAATACTGCAGAACTTTATCAACAGGAAGAAGGGAAGCAGTCTATAGAGTAGAGAAAGAAGCTCCAGCACCCACTGCAAACCTGCTGAAATCATTGTTTTTCATTTCAGAATTCAGCGTTGAACGGATAGTCCTTGTGCTTGATGCCCCTACAGAGATAGAAAAAAATGGAAAATTAAAAAGGGTTACCTCACGCAACATCATCTTTACAATGTTAAAAACAAAAGAAAAAGAGCTCATAGATGTAAGATCTCACCACTGCATGGGACAGCATCTCCAGTTCCTGTTGAATCCTGATATAGTCTTCATTTCCTCCTCAGTTAGTTCGAAGTCAAACACCTGCAAAGATGTAAACAGTGGTCTTGATGCACGAGCCAAAAGTGTAAGTGAAGCAGCTAATACTACAAATCCGATACCAAAAAAGTTGGGACACTGTGTAAAATGTAAATAAAAACAGAATGCAATCATTTACAAATGAACTGTGTTTACTCACCACAGTTTCACAAAATATTCCTGACTTAATGCAGTAATCTCCTTTAAACAATCATGTGTTTGACAAAGTGTTGAACCTCTCTCCATCCTTGTGAACAACTGAGTCTTTCCAGGATGAACCTTTCATACCCAGTCATGATGCTTTTACCTGTTATACCAATGAACCTGTTTACCTGTGGAATGATCCAAACAGGTGTTTTTGGATCAGTCTACAACTTTCACAGTCTTTTGTTGCTCCTGTCCCAGTGTTGGAGAGATTATATCCTTTATGCTCATGCTTATTATTATTCTTTATGTTCATGATCTTGTAACTTATCCTGCTTATACTACTGACCTCAGGATCACCCCAGGACATGTTAACTATGTTAATCAGTTAAACAATTGTCCTATGGCAACACTGTGGCGGCATAAAAATGATCATAAAGAGAAGAACAGGACGCCCTGTTCTTTTCTTTATAATAAGTCATAGTCTCTCCTTCCGCTTATCTAGCATTATAAAAACTGCATATTTTATATCCTTTAACAACACTTGCACTGTAGACTCTCTGTGTTTAACCTTTTTCCCTTGCAAGAATAAGCGACCTACACTTGTGATCTTCAGACGGCGTTCCTGAGTTTGTTCTTTAATTTTCCTAACAACCAACTGGTTTGAAATGTGTTGCTGCCTGCAAATAAGATAAAATAACATAAACCTTTTTTCGTCCCACAGTGGGGAAATTCGCAATTTACAGCAGCAAAGGGGAAAGCAGCAGTTAAATAGTAAAAAGAGCAATTAAAAACAGGCTAAAAAGACATATTAACAAATTTACATTAGAAAATCACATGAGACTTGGATGGGATTAAGTATGAGATATGAAATATTAAATACTAACTACAAAATATATTTACATCGACTAGAGTGAAGTGAAATATGAACTATTACATCCTAAACACAAAAACAGTGCACCTTGAATAAAATGAAGTGAAATGTGAAATACTAAACAAAAAATATTGCACAGAATAAACAGATATTTACAAAAATAAATGAAGCTGATGAGGAGGTCAAACATTAAAAATATTGGATTTTCTTTTTACTGTTTTCAAGTGAGTATATGAAAGAAAAGACAGAATGGATTAACACATTATGAAATTCTGTTTTATATATGTTTTGCCCAGGGACTCACCTTTTTGGAATTGGGTTTGTAGAAAATATTTAAGCAATTTCTCGACTAATTACCTGGAAATTCTCCAGAATGCGGTGAGGGGTGATCGTCTTTGGGATCACGATCACGTTCCTCTCGACTTGGAAGCGGAGCAGGACCTGGTAAAGGAAGGAAAAAAGGTCTTTGCATGTGAATGTGATCAGGGTTCACGACCTTAAGTGTAAGGGCCAAGTGAATTGTAATTAAATCTTTCAAATTTTTCTCTCTTGTGTTTGTGTTCATTTCTAATTGCACTGAGAATAAAGTCACATTGTAGATGCAAAAGAGAAAAGAGGAACAAGCATTCATTTTGTCTGTGCAACGATTCAAAGCTTTGTTTAGTTCAGTGTTATTTTTCATTCAAACTCATGTCAGTGTTACACCTGAGCAGTTGTCTTCTTGTGCTTCTCAGCAATGGCTTTAATGTTTGGGTCATCCAGCAGCGAGGGGTCCTCAGGTTTAGCCCTGCAATTTAAATACATCATCCAGGATGAATTACAGGACTAATACAGATGACACATTTTTTGGTGACGACTAAAAAGTAGACAAATTAATGGAAATTACTCAGAAGAGGGTTCTGACTTAACCATAATCCAACACAGCCTCAAAAGTGGGCATATGTGAAAAAGGTTGAACCATTTTCAAAGCATACTCTCTGCACAATAATAAAGATTTATTACTCAAAAAGAAAACAAAACCAATCAAAGAAAGGGACAATTACTGAATGTCTAAATCATGACAAAATATCCCAAAGACAAACAAACCACAAAGACAAAGAGGAACCGCAGTCACAAGTTGAAACAAACCACACGGTTGTGACACATACTGAACTGGCATCCAACCATATATGACCCACTTCCTGTGGTGAAAGAAAGCCCTTTCTCGCTGTATTTTGACACAACTGTGATTGTCATGCTGACTGACCAGGGTCTGTCAGGGGAGCCCAGGGGGCTGTATGCTGTCACTGAGATGCCCTGAGAGTGGCAGTAGTTGATCAGCTTCTCCTGGGTCAGGTATGGGTGGCACTCCACCTAGTGGCACAAACACACAACTCTTGCCATGCATCACAGAAGCCATGTGTGGTGGACATTTCAGAATAAAAACAAATACCATATGAGAGACACAGGTAACATTTTCCAGACAATAAGAAGATACTCTACATGTTATAAGGCTATGTAGTATATTTAAAGTATCAAAGACTCTGTTGCTTTGTAAAATACAAGGTGCAGTAATATCTTGTTTATGTAACTGACCAGCCTTTAAAACGGACACAATTAATTCAATTTTCTCTATCACCTCCTGCTTTGTGCAATGACAAGTTTTGGAAGATTGTAGTTAAAAAACATTCTAGCATGTTTTCAAAAGAGATGGACAAGAGTACATTAGTGTAACTGCATTAAGTCTATAGAGCCTTATCTGACAGGGATAAAGTGGCTCATATTCAATATGAGACTTATTTGTTCTGCATTTGTTGTGTATGGTGACAAAGGGCAGAAAGACAGAAGACCAGACAAAACAAGACGCTGATTGTAAACAATGGTTCTGAAAAACAGCAAAAAAAATAAGGTCACCTCAGCTAATTGGTTTTGCCTGAGGGAGAAATGTTGTGGCCCATTACAAATTAAGAAAGGCATTCATTTCTCAGACCTGATAGGAGGAGACACACANCCTCATTTATGTGTATAGTTTGTATGTGCAATGTGAGTGTCATGTATAAGGTCAAAAGGTCAACTAAAGCAAATGGACAATTTATGTAAACTAAAAAAAACCTGTGGTGAGTGCAGTGTCACACTAGGTGCAATTTAGCTGTGTGGCAGCAGATGCAGCCATCACACAGAGCAACAAAATTGTTACATCCCGTCCAAGAAACATAGAAAGACAGTGACACATAACAGGAGGACAGGAGCGGGAGAACTGTGGGTCGCCATGGGAGGCACCCCGTTTCCAGTTGAGAAAAAAGGGAGAACAGGAGGGGGGAAGAGGGAAAAAAAACAACTCCCAAACTCCTGTCAGGGGGGCACAGTGTGGGATTAGAAAAAAAAACACCTCAGCACATGAGCAACATAATATGACATTACAACAAAACTCACAGACTTGCACATGTGGGGGGGGGGCGTCGGCGGGTCACAGCACAGGTGGGGGGCATGCACGCAGCCACATGGCGCAACGCAAGAACCTCCCATGCTGCACTGCGACAAGGGGAGGGAGAGGGGGTAGGGGCCGACTAAGGCATTGAGTTGAAGGAGATGTGGGTGTTATATGTATCTTCGAGTATGCGTATGTGTAAGCCCGTGTACATCATCTCCACTCAGTACCAACCCAAACAGCAGAAAACCTGTTATCATAATTCCAATTATGAACACGTCTTCGACATCGTCAACGGAAAGGATCAGGCACACGACCTTCCACCTCTCCCAGGAGTCCATCGTGTATCCGGCTGCAAACGTTCCGTCAGGGCAGGCGGGTTCTCCTTTATCCAGTCTCTTTGTCGGGAAAATTTGGTCAATCGCATTGAGAGACCAGCTGACCAAATCCATGATTTTAGGTTTTTGGAGAGAATGCAGAGAGAGGCTCTGATAGTTCAGTTGAAGACAGCGCAGGACGAAGAGCAGTAAGCAGGGCAGAAAAGGCCAGGGAGGGAGCTAGAGAAAAAGCGTCCGCCTTCGTCGAGAGCCAGAAGAGAAAGCATTAAAACAGTCCTAAATGCGATCAGCAACAATCAACAGGACAAAGCCATGAAACCAGGTGGTTTCATCTAGGTTGACTTATGGGTATAACTGAATGAATAAAACTTTATGGATTGCTTCCAGGCAATATTGGCTCAATGACTGATAGATAAAGTGAAAAGAATTGGTCCAGGCACAGAACCTGGTGGAACTGTCACTAACTTTGGCATCCAAGGAGGAGTCATCGTTAAAATGTACAAAGTGAGATCACAATTCACAACTTACCTTGCTGACAATGAAAAGATCCTCTCTCTTGACCACACCATCACTGATCATGGCCCAAACACCTTCTCCCACCTCTTGCTCATTCAGGTAGGCATACGCTCCATCAATGTGCCTGTAACCTGCTGAAATGGCTGCTTTCACCGTGTCTTTGACCTTGCCAGGGGGAGACTAACAGACAGGAATGGTTAGTTATTATATAACATTAGATAATAATGTTGCCATTGTTAAAGTACACAAAACCTTGGGTTGACTTATAAAGGGCTGTTGGCCCAGGGGGAAAATAGGACTACGCACACAAGGCAAAGACACTTGTATATATAGCTGTGGATTTGGGGAATGGCCAATGGAGACTAAAAAAAAAAAAAGTCTGATATCATACCAATGCTTTTACATCTTTTTTTTAATGGGTAGGTGATTTTTTTTTTTCAAAGTGCTGGTCAAGTTTATTACACTTATGGGCAAACACCAGCCATTAATAACAATTATATAATAAATATGTAAATGTCTGTGTTATTATATGTAACATTGTTCTGTTTTGTATTTAGAAATACTATTCATAAATAAATAAAATATAAATATGGAGAACAATTTACAAAGGTGCACATTTGCACTTTCTTCAAAGATTTACTTCCATTTTCTACTTAGTCAGCAATTCATCCAACCACAAAATATAAAATGACACTGTGATGATGGTGTTCAGGAAGTCTGAAAACACAAGCTCCTCCCCTTGGCAGAGGTAGAACCCACCCGAGTGCGACCTCTTGATAACGTTCATGGTGTGTTGATGTCACACGTTGGATGCAGAAGTGGGCGATGTTACGTGACACCCACCACCAGAATATGTCTATTTTGTCACAAACGTTATGCAAACATCCTAAAAATGTTTGGTGACGCAGCAACACAATCATCTTTTAAGATTTGTGTACCTTTACTGTTGACCTTGTCCATGCCAAAGAAGAATCTTATGAGTATTAATCCGCCTATTTGATCAACACATGAAATTAAATTGGCTAATAAAAAGCAGCTCTTGCACTTTATTGTTAGTGTCTAAAAGCAAACTTGAACTTGGTGACTAAAATTAAATTCTGCTTGCTATGAATAAAGTCCATGGCTCACAGTCAATACAGTCTAATTTAGCAGCACATTTGCGCACTAGGATCACGTTTCTGGAAACTTGCTATTGAAGCGTATTCGCCTCAGTTTGCATCAGTAAAAGATTTATCGAGTGAAAAAGTGAAAAAAAAACATCACCCAAAAGTTGCTTGTAAAATAAAATGCAATACTAGCAAAAAAAAATTAAAATACTGCTCTATAAGCAGGTGTGCAGACGAAAGTTAGTTTTAAATACTCACTCATATAACAGTCTCTAATCTTGCTTTAAAATAATTAGCTTAATTAACTATCTGCTGACTACAACAAACAAACATAGAGAATAATAATACAAAAAAAATAAACACACCTTCCATGTCCCCATTCCAACGATGGGCATTTGTGCCCCAGTGTTCAGCTTCACTGTTGTTGCCATTTCTCCCATAGACAAACAGACCTCATACTATTTTAAAGATCTGACTGCTGACAGACAGCAAAGGCAGAGCACCGAGCAGCACGAGCATCATCGGTCGATTAGTGATGCCTTTGGATTCATTTCGGTGCTCTGAGGACACAACGCGGAGGAGTCACACATACACCTGTCACAGTGGTTTTTAGTTGGCAATAAATTCTTAACATGTACATCAGCACTCACCTGTAATGTAAGTATGCTTTAGGCAAAGTGTGACTAATTTCAATAACTTAACGCACAGATGCTTTCACGAATAACACATTTTATTTATGTTTTCTGCTTAAAGTATTAATCCTCAAAATCATCTGTCAGATAAATGTAAAGAAGAGTAAAAGTATTTTTTCCTCCCACTCAGTAGTGAAATAAAGCATGGAAACATGGTGATATTGAAGTAAAGCACATACGCATTAAATTTAAGTGCAAATTTACTCAGTTACTCTCCTCCAGTGGCATTAAGAAGGCTGCTTATTGCTGATGGATGCAATCACCTGCCTATCAAAAGTAACAAATGAATGTTCTGCTTTTAAAAACCTTTTTGGACAACAAAAAAAATGCATACTCTTAAACAAATGCACATTAGGGCAGTGTGATGTGTTTAAAATCAATACAGATATTTTTTCCAATATTGATATGTACTATAGCAAATGCATGCAAATCACAGAAAATAGTGGCCTAAAAGTGGTGTTGCATTTATTTGATTGGGGACCCTTTTTGGTAGTTTTTTCATACCTCGTGATATAAAATCACATAAAAAAAATCAAACAACACTTACTAAGGTCCATGCTTATGCAAATCAGAACTGTTACTAACTTTTCTTTTTATCTGTAGTGTATATGGCACGATTTCAGGTTCTTCAGTAACTTGAAATGCTAAATAGACTCGAGATAATACCTCAGAAATTTCTTTGTACCAAGATTCAATAAGAAACCAATCAAGGAAATCTTGTGTTGTAAAAAGGACCAAGGACCCACAAGCATTGCAAAGTGCTCTAAAGTGCACGAAAGGAAGCATTCCATAGGGTAGAGAAAGAAGCTCCAGCACCCACTGCGAACATGCTGAAATCATTGTTTTTCATTTCAGAATTCAGTGTTGAATGGATAGTCCTTGTGCTTGGTGCTCCTACAGAGATAGAAAAAAGAGGAAACTTATAAAGGGGTATCTTCTTAACAATGTTAAAAGCATAACAAAAAGAGCTCAAAGATGTAAGATCTCACCACTGCAGGGGACAGCATCTCCAGTTCCTGTTGAATCCTGATATAGTCTTCATTTCCTCCTCAGTTAGTTTGAAGTCAAACACCTGCAAAGATGTAAGCAGTGGTCTTAATGCACGAGCCAAAAGTGTAAGTGAAGCAGATTGAGGGCTAACAATACAACCTTGATTCAGACAGAATGCAATCATTTGCAAATGAACTCTCCTTACGAACAATGGTCTATTTGAAGTGTTCCCGAGGCCACATAGTAATATCCGTTATACATTCATGTGTTTGACCCAATCATGATATTCAATCATAATTCTATCACCAGTGAAATGTAACCAATGAACCTGTTTACCCGAGGACCAACTTGTTTGAAACATGTTGCTGCCATCAAATTCAGGATGATCCGATATTTGCAAAATTCAATGAAGTTGATGAAGTCAAATGTAAAATATATTGTCTCTGCACTGTTTTCAATTGAGTATATGTCAGAAAGGATTAGCAAACCATGACATTCTATTTCAAACATGTTTTACCCAGTGTCTAACCTTTTGGAATTGGGTTTGTAGAAAATATTTGAGCAATTTCTCGATTTTTTTAATTACCTGGAAATTCTCCAGAATGCGGTGAGGTGTGATCGACTTTGGGATCACGATCACATTCCTCTGGATGTGGAAGCGGATCAGGACCTGGCGGGAAAGAAGAAAAGGTCTTAGCATGTGAACGTGATCAGGGGTCATGACCTTAAGTGTAAGTAACAATCTTTGTTTAGTTTAGTGTCATCTTTCATTCAAACCATGTCCATGCTGCACCTGAGCAGTTGTCTTCTTGTGCTTCTCGGCAATGGCTTTAATGTTTGGGTCCTCCAGCAGTGAGGGGTCTTCAGGTTTAGCCCTATAATTTAAATACATGATCCAGGATAAACTACAGGACTCACATACTTCATTACTCCTTATTTAGCTGACAATTAATAGGTACACAAAGACAGACAAAGGTAGACCAATTATAAATGGTCGAATCATCTACACCTCTCTGTCCTTCTAAAAGCAAATTCTCTGCACATTATTAAAAATGTATTACTCAAAAAGAAAAGAAAACCAATCAAAAAAAGGGTGAATTGCTGAGTATCTAAATCATGACAAACAAACCACAAAGACAAAGAGGAACCACAGTCACAAGTTGAAACAAACCACACGGTTGTGACACATACTGAACTGGCATCCAACCAAATATGACCCACTTTCTGATAGTGTGGTATTTTGACACAACTGCGATTGTCATGCTGACTGACCAGGTTCTTTCAGGGGAGCCCAGGGGGCTGTAAGCTGTGACTGAGATGCCCTGAGAGTGGCAGTAGTTGATCAGCTTCTCCTGGGTCAGGTATGGGTGGCACTCCACCTAGTGGGACAAACACACAACTCTTCAAGGTCGCTTGAGCTAAATGGTTTGCCTGAGGGAGAAATATTGTGTTAATACAAATTTTAAAAATATATTTATTTCTCAGACCTGAGTGCCATTGTGGCCTGCAGCCCTTTAAGGTTGGTAAATGTATGCCTTTTTCTGTGTCTCAGGAGCCTTGACTCCTAAAAAGTTAAATAAAAGGCTGCATGTATGTTTATACAGCAGCTTGCTCTTGTCGTTATCAGGTGAAAAGTGTTATCTCTGTTCTACAGAGGTGCACTGAACAGTAATGTCAATGGAAGGTGACTTTACTTCATAAGTATGTCTCAGTGTACCTGGTTGTTGGCAGGCTTGTATTTGAGGCCTGGCTTGTTGAGAATGGCCTCAATCTGCTCCTTGTTGAAGTTGGAGACACCAATCGCTTTGACCAAACCAGCATCTACCAGCTCTTCCATCCCCTGAGGAAATGGACCAGAAAATAAAGCTTCACATGACCCTTTTGAATGGCAGTTATGTCAAACTTGTACCTGATGTAGATTAATGAATTCTTATTTTCCAAAACTACTTGGTCTCTTAAATGGTTTGTAGCTGTTCAGGTTCCATGGGAAGCTCCTCATGGCTCAGTCGTGGATCTGCTGCCTTTATTAGATCTTCTTCTCATGCCTCCACTAGATCACAATAATTAAGAATCACAGACTGTCAAAGCTGAATCCTCCTCTCTTCATCCGAATGTCCAAGATATGTTGGACAATACAAACACAAAGTCACAAATTCCTAGGAAGTTTTACCTGTTTGAATCTTAAATCTGATATGAGTGAGTTGGTGTGTCTGTTTAACTCACCTCCCATGTCTCTAGGAAATGTGTATCATCACTGATTGTCTCTCCTGCGCTGTCCATAGGAAGAAGCTCACTGCCAGCCTGTAACATAAGAATTGTCTTATCAGTTTTCAGGTTGACACAACATCACTTTAACACTGACAATATGGAGGCTCCCTCCTTGATTAAACTTACATTTGGTACCAAATTCAAGGGATATCTAGTCAGACATACACCAGATTCCACATTAGGCACAAATATAACACATGTTATCACACACTGCTGACACAAAAAAGGGTGCATACCTTGAAACCCATGGGCCAGTGTATCAGGTAGAGGTCAAGGTAGTCCAGTTTAAGATCATTGAAAGTCTTTTCAAAAGCTTGCCTCACCATTGACTTCTCATGGAATGTGCACCACAGCTTTGAAATGAAAGAAGGTCAATGAGCCAAAGTGCATGTTAAAGAATCCACTCCTAAAACAAAGTTTACATGCAGTAAAAAAACAGGCAAAATCAGTTCCAGTGTCTGTTTGTGAAAGAAATATAATGACATACATATTAATTAAAATTTTATTATATTCAGTGTTCACCTAAGCCAGCCCAAACTATAAGCTTTAACACAGAGGAAGGTTTTGAGCCCACTCTTAAATGTGAATAGGGTATGTGCCTCCTGAACCAGAACTGGCATCCAGTTCCACAGGAGAAAACCTTGACAACTAAAGGCTCTGGCCCCCATTATACTTTCGGAGACTCTTACCACTGCATTCTGGGTCAGCTGCATAACAATGAAGGTTTATAGCATGACTTACTAATATTGGCTAAAATAAGCACATATTAGGTGAATACAATTGGTCCAAGCACAGAATCTTGTGGAACTCCGTGATTAGCTTTGGTATCCATGGAGGAGTCATCGTTAACGTGTATAAACCGAGATCAATCTGATAAATAGGACTTAAACCAGTGAGGTTAATTTAATGGCAATTTAATGTCAATGGTGTTGAATGAGAGCGGAGGACTGCAACTCTGCCTCCTGGTGACAATCCAAACATACAAATGGAAATTGAGCACCCACAACTTACCTTGCTGACAATAAAAAGATCCTCTCTCTTGACCACACCTTCCTTGATCATCGCCCGAACACCTTCTCCCACCTCTGCCTCGTTCCGGTAGAAATACGCTCCATCAATGTGCCTGTAACCTGCAGAGATGGCTGCTTTCACTGCTTCTTTGACCTTGCCAGGGGGAGACTAACAGACAGACATGTTTAGTTAAGGTATCAAGGTATCAGGACACATCATATTAACAGTTCATGTTTTGCTATTTTCTGCTTTAGTGTAGCCAACATACACATTGCGCAAAAATCCATTGTTCTTTGTCTAAAAGGTAATTTTGAGATCCTAGATTTGTCCCTGAGTTTAGTTCTTGAGACCATTTCATGGAGAAGAGGCAAATGATTACTTTACTTAAACATGTCTTCGACATAATGTGTCCTCTGCACTTCCCACCTCGACTAATTTGTGAAAAGAAATTTAATGAAGTTCTAGTTTAATTTCCTCTTTTGGCTAATCTGTCCTCTGAATTTGTTCCAAACTGTTCAATTGGCAGTACACTACAGCAATTATTATTGTTTTTTCATTAAGCACAATTATTCATGATGCTGAACATGGAAGTCTTTGGTGATGGGAAGGAAACTCATGCCCACAGTCTTCTCTTGGTGTTGAACAAAGTCTGTATTTACTCATAAGCAAAGCAGGAAACAGCAGCTTTCTTAGATAACTATTATCTAATAATAATAATGTTGCCATTGTGAAAGTACACAAAACCTTGAGTTGTCCTTATACAGGGGTATTGACCTGAGGGAAAAATGGGACTAAGTACACAGGGTGCTCATGTGATTAAGGCCCACAAAGACACTAGTGTAAATAGCTGTGGATTAGCCGAATGACCCTTGGAGACTTTCAAGAAAAGAAAAAAAGATATACCAATACTTTCTGATCACTTTTTAAATGGGTAGGTGATTTTTTTCCTTCAAAATAATCATCTTTAAAAAGAAAAGAAAAGAAAAGAAAAAAGTAGATTACACTTGCAGGCAATTACCATCTATCAATAACATTTATTACTAAAACAAATGTGAGTACAATGAAATAAAATGGTTGTGATATTAAATGTAAATAGTCTTGTATTTTTCAGAAATATTATGCTGAAATAAAAAGTCAACAAATAAGCTGCACATTTGCACTTTCTTCAGGACTTCTAAACCATCCGAAACCGTCTCACCTTCTATTGTCTACAAATTCAACTATTAATTTAATAAATAAAAAATGGCGTCACGTGACACCGACCACCTGAATATATCAGGGGAATTTTAACAAACAAGCATATTGAAAACGTTTGAAAAAAAAAGGGCTTGTTTTAAAATAATTAGCTTACTTAACTGTCTACTAAATAGCGAGGAAAAAAAAAAAAAACCACACCTGCCATGTCCCCAGTCCAACGATGGGCATTTGTGCCCCGGTGTTCAGCTTCACTGTTGCCATTTCTCCCAAAGATGAACTGACCTCACACTGTTTTCAAGCGCTAACTGCTGACAGACAGCAAAGGCAGAGCACCGTGCGGCACGAGCATCATCGATCGATTAGTGATGCCTTTAATTCATTTCGGTCTATTTTATACAGTCTATGATTTCGGTGCTCTGAGGACACAGCGTGGAAAAGTAGTTCATACACCTGTCACACCGGTTTTAAATTTGGTATTACATTTTTAACATGTACATCAGCACTCATCTATAACGTAATTGTGCTTAAAGTTTGGTTTCTTAAAGTCAATGTGTTAGTAATTTAATGGCAATTTACGGCCAGTTTAATATATATTATCACATTATTTGTTAATCATGTATTATGTGTAAAATAAAAATACATAACATCATCATCTGTCAGATAAATGTAAAGAAGAGTAAAAAGAACAAAATTCACACTCAAAATATATATGGTAAAACAAAATGGAAATATTAAAGTCAATGAAACCTAAGTATAAACTTTAACTTGTAACTAAGTATCAAATGTAGTTAGTTACTTTCAGTGGTATCAAGCAGACTGCCTATTGCTGATAGATGCAATCATTTGAACCAGCCACTGGAAAGTAACATATTGCATTTAAAGACCTTTTTAAGACCTTGACAACAAAAGCCCCTTCCACAGAGGGACAAATGCACATTAAGGGTGGGTGGCACGTTTGTAATCAATATGGATATCTTTTCCCAATATTGATCTATATCTCCATGTAGCAAAGCATGCAAATCATATAATAGTTGTATAAAATACAATAATAATGTTCCAGATCCAAGACTAACCAGCCCTGAGAACAATTGGCAAAATAGCACCTGCTCTTTGCATTTTTTTTTGACAAGGTTTTGTTGGTACTATCATTGGGCCACAAGAGGGCACCATTACCCCACTTACCAAAAGTGAGACAGTCTCCTCACATCACCTAACTGAGGCTCCAGAGTAAAATAATCACATAATTTCATACATTAACTAATATGGCCAGTAATTACAGTGACTGAAATGATTGATCCCTACTGTTCATTTCACTTAAGGCACTCAAAAAACCTCACGCACGCATCCAGTCTTTGATTTGACTTTACACATATGTGCACCCTTGTGAACGTGCACACGCAGGCCAGCCTTAAACCCCCGCGAGACAGCTGAAAGAGCGAACAAATACGAGGTGTCTTTTTTTGTCAGAATCAGATAAAAACCTCACAGACCTTTAACTGAGCCATTCAACACTCCGAGCAGGAGATAAGAGAGGGAGAAGAGAGCGATGGAAAAAACACACAAAGGGAAAAGTTATGGGAGCCAGCAGCCACTGTGTACCTCACAATGGCTCTCGCTAAAGTTTGTGTCTCTTCTGATCTTCTCCCAGCTGGACGCCTGCTTTTCAGGCCCTGTCTCTTCTGATCTAACTTCAGACACTGGAGGGCCTTTTGCTAGCCTGCAAACTGTCAAAGTACCCCAGGAATCAAACACCGTCGCATGCTGTCATGATCAAAGACCCACAGGTAAACCAGACGAAGACACAGCCACATACAATTGTCATCTAAAAGAGGGGGGAAAGTTTTCATTTCAGAGGCTCTTATTTGGCGTCTGCAGACGGATCCCTTTTCACTGTACCGACTGCATCGATTAGAATAAAGGAAAAGAGAAACGACCGGGCATTTGAAGATACGACAGAGGCCTGCAGTAAAACCAAGTGCCTCTCAAGGAAACTTTCGGACAAAGGGTGTAGACTCGGGTGAGATTTCAGAGTGTGTCGCTTCAAGAATCTGGAGAGAAAAGTGGGAAATATTCACTATGATTGAATCACTTGATTGAGACGGACAGAAAAAGGATGGTGGTGTGACAAATAAATACATAGATCACAATGAGCTACTGTCTCATTTTCCATTATGTGTGGCCGTAATGAATGCTCGGTGCAGCAGGTGGTGTCCATTCTTTCATAGGCTCTGCATCAGATCAGACACTCCACCGGTGAGACTGACCTGTCCTGGGGAGATCAAACACCTCATTTCATTTCATGGCCTTTGCTCTATTCTCCCTGCCTCTCTCTCTCTCTTCCACCTCTTGTCTCTCCCATTGGCCTTGGCTTTGCTTGTCTTTTTTCTCTGTTTCTGCCAGAGCGCCCTGGGTCATAATCTCCACCCATAAATCTAATGTCGAGTGTCAGCTCCCGCTGAGTTCACTCACACACTCGCATTCCGCACATTCCGTCTGTCGAACAACAACAAGATCACGGAGAGAAATCCCTACGTCATAAGTAAATCGTGGTCATTTGTCAAGAGCATTACATGTTCTTCGATACACTGGAGATTATTGTAGTTGATCTGAGCCCTGCAGACATCATGGAAAAGTATCTAAAATTTACAAATATCCCAGTATTATCTGGATTAGTTAGAGTGTCTAAATGGTTATAGAGCTTGAACAGTTAGTAAATTAATTGATTAGTCAATGGACAGAAAATTTACTGGAAACAATTTTTATAATCAATCAATAATTTGCAGAATTTTGAAAGCAAATATAATAACTGGTTCCAGACATGAAAATGTGAAGATTTGCCAGTTTTCTGTTTTTTTTATATGAGCAAATTGAATTTGGTGTGTTGGCCAAACCAAACAAGCAATTTGAAGATGCCACATGCAATATGTTTCTTAAAATGCCATAAAATAATGAAATAAAAAATAATGAATCGAGAACAGTTGATTCATTCATCTATAGCCAAAAAATTTCAGAAAATTACAAACAATATAGAACACACAAGTGGAGCACACATGCATATTACACATGCACATGTCCTGTTACAAAACTTGCAAAATTGTAGAAGCAATTCATATGTGACTCTTGTGACCTGCTGCCATGTTGAGGTTCAAGGTTTTTATACAGTCTATAGGTTCAACTTGCTAACAACTACGACAGTGCACCACTTGTTCACTGCAATCATAGAGTTCATTTTCACCTCCTCCATCATCATTTGGTCCTGGAATTTTTGAATTACTACCTTGCACATTTCTAATATATATTTTACTGCATAGTGTGAACTTTTGGACATTTCTGCAATTGTACAGCTCTTTCATATAAATATTTGACATATGTCTTCATGATATTTGTTAATTGTTTATTGTCATTTGTGCGTCAAGACCTGCTTGTTATATTTTTCTCTTCACTATTTTTATTATTATGCACCAACACAAATATATGTTTGTGTGTGAAAACCTACTTGGCAGCGAACCTATTCCGATTCGCCACATGTGTGTACCACACCAGCCGTCTCTGATGGAAAACGCATCTAATCTGAGACAGCACAGGACTTCAGTGCTTCATTGGTGTTGGTGTGTGAATGTTCACATAGCATTAAAATCGTGTTAAGGCCTTGGTGATGTGAACAAGAGAAGCTGCTGCCTCTACCAGAATAGTTCAGGCAATTTATTCGGTTAATGTTACGGAATGTCCGTATGAAAGAGCCTCTGTACCAAGTTAACTCTTCGGCATGTTTGGAGTTTTTGCCAATTTTCTGGATTCCCTTAATATTTTTAACACTTATCACATATTCCTGTTGTACAGTAGAAATACAGTAGTAGTATTTGCTTTCTTTAACTGTCCTATTTACACTATGAAGCAGAAATATGCTCTTGTACTAGAGTGGACATCTGCGTAAATTCAAGCTCCTGTAGCAGGTTTCTTTCTCTTTTTCTGATGAAGATGATGTGGAAAAACAAAAAACACATTAATATCTCTTCCGTCTCATTTCGGCTACAGTGCTACTGAATCCAAGTATTATAACAAGCGGGGAATGGTAATAATTATAAACTGTCTCCAGTTGAATGAGTCCTCTATTGACCTCACATTTTCAAAAAATTTGACAATGTTGGGATCACGCAAAAAGGGTTAGAAATAAAAGTTCAGCAGATGCCACTATTATTTAAATTCATGTCCACCACTTTGGTCCAGACGATTGGATGGATTGTCATGTAAAAGCCTTCATGTTTCTCAGAGGATGCATCTCGATGTCTTTGCTGACTTTTCCTCCAGCACGAGGTTCACATTTGTGTTTTGTCCTGACAACTACTGGCTCGCCTTGAAATTTGAAATCCATGTTCACTTTTCATCCAGCACCATCATCGGGTCAAGGTTTTCATTTACTTTGCTTTTATGATTAAATACCTGCAAAACTAATGACATTCTCTGTGGTTCTAATAAGCAAATGTCAGCAGGCTGTTGGTATTGCCTCAGAGAGTGGCGAGCATGGCCAGAGACTCTTATCTTGTTCCTGCCAAATACCAGTTATTTCAAGCGTCAACTCCAATAACGGCTTTCCTCAACTACAAAAGAAGTAAAAAGAGGGTAACTCGCGTAAATATCTTGCATGAGCGTTGTGACATAAAGAGAGAAAGACAGGGAGACAAAAAGCTCAAAATTCATTTGACTAAAGAATCTTTTCATCTTTCACTAATCGGTAACTTGACATGAGGGCTTGTTATCTGTTCATTTGGAACAATCTAATACAACTTTGCATCTTAAACTTCCCACTCGACTGAATGCACCACTGTTCAGAATTATGTGGCGCAAAATGTATGGTCAAAAAATTGACCTTTTAGTTATCTAGATCTTTGTGATCTGGTCTGGATCCAAAATGGAAAAATGCATGTCCACATTGTGAACACAGCCTTGGCCTTGTCTGTGAGCATAGGTGTCTCCTCTCTTGCCCCTCAGACATGGTTTGGTTTTTGGCTTGATTAACCACTTAGTTCAGTCTCTCAGACACAAGATTGCAGGGAAAAAGCAAGTAATGAAGTGCTTTTGAATTTGCATTCCTGAGAGCTTTCACAGACGCCTTGATTTCGGTCTGCCTTTGCTGTTTGTTCTTCGTCAAGAGATGTCTGCTATTTTAACGGTAACACATAACAAGTGTCCATCCAACCTCCTCCATATTGCTCCCTCATCAACCTAACTGCCATGAATAAACACAATCAACATGCATCTGAAGGAGAATTTGGAGGCTTTTTCTCTCAAATGGCCCCTGATGGCTTGTTCATCATTGTCATTATGCAGATTACAGTGTGACCGTGAATGCAATATCGGAGCCCTTTTCCTCTGGAATGAAATGTCACCGTTCTGTAAAGATGACCAAAAACACTTGTGTGTTTTGTACTTAAAAGTCGAGCCGGCGCCGATCGGTTATGGACAAACCGTCTCAAGAATATGAAATTAACGGCATTCAGTCTACACTTGAAAGTCAAGCTTTTATTTTTAGCATCGACCTTGACAACAATATCAGAGCGTGCATGTTATCAGCTGAAGTACCTGCTGTGAGTTTCCAGGTTATTACCAAGATTTGGAGAATTTTTCCAGAAAAACCTCATAACAACCTTAAACCTTCATAACTTTTTTAAAAGGTTTTTAACCCTATTTGCTTCACATATGTGCAACCACAGTTATGTAACGCCATGACTTGCCAGAATCTTTGATTATTTCTGTCTTGCGTGTTGAGACAGTTGACGTAAACGCTTCCCTTTGCACCCCGCTCCTGGGTGCTTGAAAAGAGGAAACACGATTTGGTTTAAATCTGGGACCCTTTCACTAGTCCATGATTCCAGTTATGATTGAACAACAATAGGAGGTAGATCAACAAGCAAGCTTTTGGGAAATGTGGATAATCTGAGGTTGGACTTTGATAAGCAGACATACAGTGTACCAAGAGGACCTGTCATCCATAGCCACCAAACTACAGGTAATTAAGAATTTGAGATTCTTCACCACTTACTCTGAAACATAAATAATGCTGTCCTGTAATTTGAGATGTAATGTTATTTTAATGTGTAGTTTAAAGAATCACTAATAGTTATAGTGAAGGGGAAAGAAGCCATCACCTTCTCTTCTCCGCAGGTAGCATCCTGTTTCACAGGAAGTTCGTTAACGCCAATTTGGAATATTATTGGATGTAAAGAATTCATTCCAGGCACTTCAATGCGTATATTTCTTTTTCATAGAACTGTTAATTGCAGACATTTTGAAAGACATAAATCATTGAACTTTATGACTAACCAGTGAGGTCTGAGTGGTTTCAACTGAACTTCATCTTTAAATCTTTTTAAATTACATTTTTATGTAAGCCCACATTAGGCGAAACAAACTTTTCTATGAGATTTCAGATATCAGTGTCAATGTATATCTGATTCTGGTTATAACCATGTTTTAAATAATAAAATGAAGATTGTAGTAAACTGTAACTGCATTATTATTCTTTTCCAACATAATTTCTTTCAAATAGTTTTCACAACCGACATAATATAATTACACTAAATGTCTGTATGCACAGTTTGGATGGAAAACAGACTTGTGCTCCTCTCTATACTAATGTTATTTAACGAAATTGCTTCAGTAGAAGATAACCATATTACATGAAGTCTCATAGCATCCTTTGTTCCCTGATGCAACTTTGACATCTTTTCCTGTCGTGGGCGTGTTGTACGTCTGTTTGGGTGCAGCTTTGAGAGATCAGAATGACACAGCGGGAAAAAGTTCCTCATGGGCTACTTCCTCATTTTGAAGTCACCTGATATTATTTACAATATATGAAGAAAAAACCCTGTGAACTTCTCTAATCTTGCATCACGGGAACGTTGTTGTCAGAGAGGTGCGTGCGCCGGTTCGAGGCTGGGGAGGGCGGGTAAAAACCGTATGGAAGAAATGAGCCATATACGGCAAAGAGGGTGGGACGTGTGTAAAGGCCTCATGGGACGATGAGTCACAAACCAAGATGACTAAGGTGTATTTTTTCTTAAATAAGAGTGTTGAACAAAATGTCACAAATAATCCTGGAGAGCAAAAAGTATTTGATAAATGATTCATTTTGGGATAAAAGACTTTAAAGGATTATTAAAACTTCAAGCACAGATTTCAGTGCTTTGCATGTCTCTTTTATCAAAGACGAGCCCAGGTGAAAGAATTTGTGTCAGGGGTGTGTAGCTGTGATGTGTGCAGCGCCACATAGCTGGTGCAAACTTGGAGTGTAGTGTGCAGCATAATGGACGTGTGCAGTGTTACTTTGACATTAAGATTCACACCCGCAGTTTTGCAATAGGAGGACTCACTGAGTCACGGCTTGCCAGTAAAGTCATTTAGAAACAGTTTATGACACTCATGCGCCTTCCCAAATATATATATATATATATATATATATATATATATATATATATATATATATATATATGTTTGTTTGTTTTTTTTTTTAATAATAGTTTGAAATGAGCAATGTTGGAGAAGTTGACAGGGTGCAAACAGCACCATCTTGTGGGGAATCTGGAAAAGACAACTTGAATTTGATTTACATTTCCAAAGCAGTGCAGTATTTACTACTACTACTACTACTACTACTACTACTAATACTAATAACAATAATAATGATAATGATAATAATGATAATAATAGCTTTATCAGTATTTGTTAGCATTGGAGCAGTGTGATGGAGAGATGTGTGTGTAAGGCGTTGGAGGGACTAATGTGCTGGAAGAATGTAAACACTGTCTGCTCTGAGGGCTGACTTCAAAGTGAGGCTGCAGTAACCTCCTCTCAGCGGTGGCGCACACCCTTGACCGATGAAAAGCGAAAGTGAATGTTCATCCACGGTCTACAGCCTCTTCCTGAAACCACTCTTTGAAGTCACAAAATGGATATGATTGACTTGTGAAGTAGACGCGTATATAGAATGGAGCAGAATCGTATTTGACAATGCACATGCACACGCCGTCCGTGTTTCTTCCACAGTTTAAGCATAATGACATTGTATAGAAGCATATCAAAGCTGCCCTGAGCTCTGCCTTGCTAAGTTCGGCTTCCAGCAGGCCAGAAAGACTACAATACATCATCTTTGGTCATGGTGGCTATTTTAGAAGTTAGCACATTTATGTGACAGGTGAGAGCACAAGGTGTTTCATGAAAGCTCCAGGATGTGATCAGGTGGGGGGCACTCACTTTTTATAAAAATGATATGTACTGTAGCAAGCAAAGCAAAGCAAGGATTAATCACTTAACTCAAGGAAAATGACTGAATCAAGCCACATATTCTTCTTGTTAATACGGAGAATATGTGTTATAAAAATACTGCAAATGTCAAATAAAAGCAGTGAGTTACTATGTGCTCATTCTTGGTTGCAATGCAATATTGAATGCAATATATAACTATAAAATAAAGACTATGAATAAAGGTGGAAGTTTGTCTTGTGAGCATCTACATTAGATATTAAGAAGAAAATTTGATTAAAAAATGTGTATTTATGTTATTTGTCTTTTGTTAAAAAAGCATTTTGACTTTTAAAATCTAAATCTTAGTCATGCAGTCAAAAAGCAGCACGAGGGCTTGAAAGAGTTTCTCTGTAAAGAGAACTTTACAGTTTTACTTACTCATGTACTGGGGCCTCAAAAGCATCCATCCACAGTAACAAGTCGACCTACCTGTTCAGGTCTCTTTCTCAGTTCATGGTTAATCTGATGAAAATCTCTGCCAGTTATATATTTAGTAAGAATATAAATGTACTGGATTAGTCTGTCTTATAGTCCAAATATATCCACATGCAGGTGTTACAGATTGTTGAATGTGTTGACTTTGCACTGACCCCTCTGGTTCAGAGTTGCTGTAAGCATAACCTGACAATCACAGCTGTTTAACCACTTTGCCTGTTCTCTTGCTTTGTATATATTTATATGTGGCTTCTTATGACCTCTTGCACCTTCTTTAAAAGAACTTTTTTCCTTATACATTTTGGACATCTTCTTTAACAAGCGAATGATAAGCATCTGAGCAAGAACAAACAGTCGAGGAACAGCTCAACCACACAGGTTTAAAACGCAACCCTAAAACGGTGACCTCAGCTCTTCACACAAACTGGAAACACTCAGTCATAATGACACTCTGTGAGGGGCGCACGTTAAGACGACTTTGCCGGTGTGATCAGTGATAGAGGCTGGATCTCCTGCGTGTCGGAGCTCTTCATCATTATCTTGGCTCACTGACTCATGCCTTGAACACAGGGAACAAAACTCTCGCGGCGGCCTTGTTCTGGACGCCACGGGACGCCGGGAGGGACAATGAGAGAGAATTAGTGGTGAAAAAAAAAGCAAATAAATAGGTGCTTCAATACATGACAGCCCTGCGACAAAGCCCGCTGTGGATGAGAGGGAGGGCGAGAGAGGTAGAGGGAAAGACGGGAGAGAGAGAGAGAGAGGGGCCTTGATGAAAATAAATAGTGGAGCTCAAAGGGAGGCAGGGGTTGAGCGGATTGGAGGTGATGATGAGTGGAGAGCTGTACAAAGTAGTACATCTATGGGAAAGGTTTTAATGAGGCAGACGTCCGTGTGTGTGTGTGTGTGTGTGTGTGTGTATGTGTGTGTTTTCTCATCTGTGACACAGACACTCAGAAAATCCTCAGCAATGATACTCTAAACTTCCTGTCTCCACGTGGGTGGGTGAGGATTTGTGTAAGTCTGCAACATGGACAGAGAGACACATAGCCAGACTGACAGACTGTCTGAGAAGTAAATTAAATAAATGTATGAGATGTCAATGTAAATTTCCCCATTGTGGAATGAATAAAGGAAGATCTTATCTTAGTGATTATAGATCATAAAAACAAATAATGCCTTGACTTAAAATTGTGAAAGTCACCATTCAACGAATAGCAATATATTATTATTATTATTATTATATGATATATATATTGAAGCAAATAATGCTGCAGAACTTCTGAGCCTCATTAGAGGATGTGAATTAGATTACACCTGCTCAGGTGGGGCAGGGAAGCACAAAAACTGTTCCCAATCTTGAAAAAGCATTTCACTACCTGAGTTACACTTGAAGAACATGAAATCTGTATAAAGTTATTCTTCATTTTTGGTTAACATTATCAAACAAACTCAAATAAATAAGGACACCTGAGAGTCTCAGAGCCAGCCTCAGGGTCTCACACGAAAATAGTTAATTATTTCCTTAATAAAAGCACATTTCCGACACATTCTAAATTTAGATTTCTTGGCTTGGAGTTAAATAAGGTTAATTAGAATAGGCTATGTTAGTCCTTAGTAGTGAGAGTGTGAGAACGCAGCTATGGCCCAAATCACAGACAGTTCCCAGTTTGGTGGAAATGCAGAAGGACAAATAAAGAATGGAAGCAGATAATAAACACATAAACATACTACAAAACAAATTCAATATAAGTATTGTAATGGACAACTGGACTGATACTATGATAAGCAGGTGTCAGATACAAATATCAACTGTAAAAATAATAGTCTGACAGACTATTGGCTTTCTAATGGAATTTGATTTTGTATTTGTAATTGAATAGCACCAATTAGCCAAATGAATATTCATAATAATGAACCAAAAAATTACAAAACAATGTAGATTCATCGACGACTTGAATTTAAAAACTGAACTCTGAGGCACAATTTCAAATTCCGCTCATGAATCTTTTCCTTTCGCTTTAGATTCAGCTTGCCGAGACACACATGTAGCCACAAAGGATTTTTACTGGCTGAATGACAATTGGAAGGCAGCTGCCCTTTTCCCAACGCTGCCAACAGTGGATTAACATTCCTCAATCATAACACTTTCACACACACACAGTGACGTGTGAAAGACGTGAGATAATGAACACAGGTTCGATTTGCGATCTGCATTTAACTGTTCACACTGAACTGTTGGTTTTGGATAAATACGGTTGTGGCTATTAACTCACGTTAAGCGAAGGAACAATGTTTTACACTGGAAATGCTGTGACGAGTAAGTGGTTGTCATTATAAAACCACCATTAATACACACATGCATTCACCTTTAACACCAACACTCACAAAGATCTTAAACCCAATGTGTTAATCAAGCAATATGAAATATAAGTTTTATCGTCTTCTCTTATTCCTGTCAAAATCCCTCATTTCAAGATTCACTATATCTCTGGAAAATGAAAAAATGTGTATTAAAATTACATCTAAAAATGTATTCAGCAAAAATTACATTCTATTTTCAACTACACCTGAATTGATGCATTTAATAAAATCATAGATAAAATCAATCATATTTCATTATTTCCTTCCCAATTCCTTTCCTCATTTAACCCTAACTTTAAGGGCAAGCAATGGAGCAGGAGCAACTGGGTGACAAAAGTCGATTTGAGTGGCATTCCCATACCCATAAAACACTCTCAGTGTGTCAAGCCAGTGCATTGTTATTTAAGAAAGATGCCTTGCTCATGGGCTAACAGAGCAGCTCACAAACCACAGACAAAGACTTGGGCTAAACCTGCACAAACAGACCACTTGTTCCAAATGACCGCTCCTGCAGGAATGTGGCTAGGTTGGACAAAAAAACCTCTCTCTCCGTTTGCAAAGTCCTGCTTTCTCATGCCCGCTCCACGTCATCTACACATTTCCAACACGGTGCCTAGAACCGCCTGGCAAATTCTGCAGCGAAGGTATTCTGCAATGTTGGCGACAGAATAAAGGCAATTAAACACTGTTAGCACCATGCTTGGACAGCCAGCAGCCATATGTCTTGCCAATTAACCTCGTGTATCGGGAGAGAGGAGGAGAAAGAAGAGAGAGGCAGAAAGCAGATGAGATTAGAATCGCACATTCTTCGAGTTTCTTACCTACCTTCTCTTTGTGTTCAATCAGTTCTGCATTGTAGAAAATGTATGAGCCTCCTATTTTGCATGTGTTCTCCATTAGTACTCCGGTGGCAGTGACAGCTAATTTGCACTCAAATATTATAATTTAGATATGAGGTACTTACTTACTTTCATACTGGCGCCCTCGGCTCCCCCGGGGACCTTCGGCTATTGGCGACTTCTCCCCATCGCACCCGCTGCTGGCCATGTTTCTCCAGCTGTGGCCCATCACCTTTAATTCAGCCTTCAAGAAAGAAATAAGGTGTGTTTTAATTTGGAATCATGGTGCCAGTTGATGCTCATTGCTGGACCTTTTCTACCTTTTGTAGGCTTCACAAAAGGACTGCAAGAAAAGCGAACGTGAGCTTCGAGTTCATTAGAAGCATCAAGCAAAGCAGTGGAATAAAAATCATGCATTTGTTCAATTTTGTATTTTTGGTTCTCCTCAGTCTCTTTTGACATTTCAGCGGCAAACATGAAGGAAAAACACATTCATATCACAAGAAAACTATTTTCTGTTTCGTAACAAATGAAATAATTTTTTGCCCATAATTATCTGAACAGAGGATGTCAACAATTCACGGATAAATGAAAGTTGAAAGTAATGTCTTTTTGAATCTAATTGTTTTTTTAAATTATGTGTGAGTATCAACTGATTTCCAAATAACAAACAGCCTCTAAAAGCCTTTATATGAGGCATGCTGCTCGTTGTTACTTCAGTCACGCCAATAATCAAGTTTGTTCATCCATTCACTCCATGATGAAATACAGAGTAAGTTTAACTCAGGACAAAAAAACCCCAGGAAGATACTATTGTGTCTGAACTGAACTAATTTAATTTTCATGCTTTCACACTACGTCAAATCACAAGTCAAGGATTCAGCGTGGACATAACAGACGTAGCATGTTGTGACTAATATGCGCGAGTGTGGTTGAAAATGGCAAAGTGATCCTTTATTGTTTTTGTAACCAAATGCATCACTTGCAAGATTAGCAACCAGCCAAAATGTGGCAGCTGTGGCAAAGCTCAAGTCTAAATCTAGAGTAACATAATCTGGTGGAACCATGTCCACCTGCATCTCCCTCCTGCCCCCTCATTTCCCTCTTCTTAACAAGCTATTCACTGAGAGACCCAAGAATAATTCATGATTTAATAAGGGTAATATGACAATTTCATTACCTAGCTGCTTAATTTACTCAGTAATTGTAATTTCCTTTTTTGCTGCTCAGATCCATTTTCAGGTTGTCAAATGTTCCAGTCGTGCTCCGGTCCAGACGACCAGTGGCTGGTCAGTCCGGGAGATGAGACACCGGGTTTGTACGATTCAGGACCACATGCACACAGCTGGCCTCAGTTCGGCCCTCCTTGGCCCAGCGGCACCGTTCATCACTCCCGCTCTCAGTATCCCTACCCTGGAGCCTACACCAGAGCACAAACCCCCGTTTGGCCCCGACTCCACAACACATGGCAGGTAGGTGGCCGCGATGCTGAACCGAACAAACGACAGTTTAAAGCAAAATGAAAGTTTGATGAATTTGATGAAAACCTAGTTATGAATCTTGAGGGAGATAAAATAAGATAAAAAGGCAAAACATGCCTCTGTGCCAACTTTTATGAAACGTGTCGCTGCCATCAAATTTAAAATACATATATTAGATAGATAGATACTTTATTCATCCCCATGGGGAAATTCACAATTTCAGTTTATATCCCGTCCAAGAAACATAAAAAAGACAGTGACACAATACAGGGGAGACAGGAGCGGGAGAAACTTGCGGGTTATATTATATATAATACAAAACATATATTTTTCATAAAATAAAAACACTTGTCATGTTGTCTTTGCGTTATTTTCAATCATTGGGTTGAAAGGATTTCATTTTTTAATCAACATTTTACACACCATCCCAACTTTTTTGGAATTAGGGTTGAACATACTGTTTTAACACAATTACATTAAGACGATTGTGTTAAAATCAAAGACTTGAAAAAGTATCCCTATCTTCCCATACTCGACAACTCTTCAACCTTTTGTGCCTTTGCTTTTCCATTTGCATTACTCTCCCTTTGTTCCTCTCTTTACATCACATTACATTTATACGGCGTCCGGACAAAGAGCTGCGATCACAATTCAACTACCGCTTGAAAGGATCCACCACCGCCAGATCAGTGTCAGTTGTTCTTATCCACACACACCTCCCCTAATAGCCCATACATCACCACAGGTATATAATTACTGAGCTGTCAGGTTAAAACAATTTTGTTACATGTATAATTACAGAGCTGCAGTTAACGGAGCTGCTGCTGCTGTCGTAAATATGACACCAGGGCAGGTCATAAACACAGCAGGCCTCCTCTGGTGAACCTCCTGCCTCCTCCTAAACATCAATGATGCATTGTTGTAGCAATTGGGCTGCTGCAGTGGAGATCGCCAGTGCTTACAGTACGGTGTTTAAACGTCTGCTGCTGATGTATACACGACTATGACCATATCGCTGTTGTTCACACACGTCAGGAACCACTTGAACGAACTCTGTGTTTTAGGGGTCATTTCTTTGGAATTCTGTCTCCATTGTCCAGGCAGCTAAGACCCCCACACAATGTGCTGACAGATCACTGAGCCATTACCGACTACTGCAATTACTGTATGCATACCGCGGTGTATTCATGTGCTCTTGCATATATGTGCATTTTTTTTAAGATTGCACAAAGATTGCAGAGCTCATTTGGGATTGAAAAAAAAAATCTGATGTATTTTCCTGCTTTGCTTTGATGCAAAAGTGAGACTGAATTTTGGATGTTTGGGATGCGTTGCGGCTATTGTGAAAGGAGCCAAATGACTCCCAGGTCGACCGCAGTTGTCTCTCAGGCTTTTGGGAGGGAATTTTCTGGAAGGGAGATATGAATCAGACTATCAGAGGAGGAGGAACAGAAAACATCCCTAACATTAGATGGATGACTGATAGACTTCAAAGCATTGTTGCAGCGCCTTTCTCGCTTCTGTAGGAGGCCTTTCATGTGCTAAAGTTGCTTTGGTGTGTGATGTGTGCATGTGCCGATGCGTGTGGGTGTTTGAGAGTTGACTATACTGCCTCAAGGTGCGAGCCGCCCCCTTGGATGCCTGAGGAAGAGAGGTTAGGCAGAAGCAGGTGAAGGTGAAGGTGAGGGGGAAGATGCCTTTCCAAAATAGAAAGAACAGAATTGCTTACATGATGCTCTTAAAAAAATAGGTCTACTTAATTGAATGTCAAACACGTATTTGTATTGAAATGTGGCATTCTTCAAACATGAGTGGGCTTTAGGCTGGGAGCAACATATGTTCACATTTCTGGACAAAAGTAATACAAATGCTGAACATTAAATAACTGAGCTCATATGGTCATATCCTCTATACAATGGATTTCCTTGCTTGTGAACGACTGAGCCTTTCCAGGATGAACCTTTCATACCCAATCATGATCCTATCACCTGTTACCACTGAACCTGTTTACCTGTGGACTGATCCAAACAGGTGTTTTTGGATCTGTCCACAACTTTCACAGTCTTTTGTTGCTCCTGTCTCGACTTGTTTGAAACATGTTGCTGCCATCAAATTCAGAATAAGCAGATATTTACAAAGTTCAATGAAGCTGATGAGGTCAAATATTAAATTGTGCTGTTTTCAATTGAGTGTATAAAAGGGAGTATTCATCTACACACGGAGGCCATTTTCCTCTGACGTCATACTCAAGATCAAAAGCTGAAATGCTGTTCTCAAAAGAAAGTGTCATGCTGCTGTGTTTCAGGTTGCAAGCAGCATTAATAATAATAATAATTTCACAGACGTCGGGAAAAGGCACAGAGGTGAGATTAGCCAAGAAGAGAGCGAAGGAAGAGAGTAATGTGTGAGACAGGGAGAGAGCACAGGAAAGGAGGAGGGTGTCAGGGCAGCAGGGACACGAGCGAGCCAAAGCATGGGAGAGCGGCGGTGATTGGTTTGGACCACCCATCTGGACTGGCTGAGCGCCTGGGCTGACTGGACTGGATGCATGGATAAGTGAATGGAGGGATAAAGACAGACAGGAGTCCCGTGCAACGATTCAGATAGATGGAACAATGTGCTGGAAACATTAAAGATGTCAATGTGAAACACACATGCTATCACCAGCAACTGCACGCAATTAAAGCTTGTTCCGTATGTGATGCATCAATTTAGCAAAGTTCAGCTGTACCATGAAAATCTGAAGGCATGTCAGCCACATTTGAACTCAGTGACCCGAAATGCAGGGTGGTCATAAGTGAGATCCCCTTATTATATATTTTATAAATACATGTTATATATTTATTTATTGGAAATTAATTATATACAAAATTATACATGTTAAATAATAATTAAACTAATGTAAAAAAAGTTAATACAAAAACAAACAAAAAGAGAAAAAGAATGAAAATTTGATTCGTGAATATATGCTAATTAGATCTGTCTAAACAATTGCATTATTAAATAGCAGCTAATAGTTTTGCAGCATTTTTTGCAGACTGCACATAACCAGGTTTTTGTCTGCACGCTCAGACAACACAGTCTTATTTACATAGCATACTGTAAATGAAATTAGCTAATGAAGTCAAGCTTGAGGCTTAAACTGTGTTTTCTGTGTGACCCGGAATAATCATCTCTAAAGGGACAACGGTCTCACTGTTTTCCTTCAGCTCGTCTCTATGAAAGCAGAACTATATATGGCTAATGTATTGTACTTATGACGCTAATGAAGAAGGCTTTTGCTATTTGTTGGCATGGATCTCTCATCAGTGCCAAAAATCTGGACCCTGCATATAGACGCTCTCTGTCTTCTCCCTGCGTCTACAGCTATTCTGAATTTGTGTGAAGATGGTGAAAGGAAAAGTGTGTGAAAAGAAGAGTGAAAGAGCAAGAGTTCAATCAAGGGTGATGATGCTTTCGGAATAGAAATAAATGTCAAAATAACAAGAGATGGGTTTGTTGACAGGGTTCATAAATAGATTTTTTTTTTCCACATAACGGTCAGATGAGTCATCCTTTATCATATCCTCGACAAGTGGGCGAGTGCATATGTGGAGAGAGCAGGACAGGCCTGAACGCTTGACCCCTACAATGAGTGGATTTGGTCTATGCTGTGGGGGCATTTTACTGGCATGGTTAAGATCTGCTGATCATCTATCCTGATGGGAGTGATCTATTCCAGGATGGCAAGGCCCCCATCGAAAGGGCAGGAGGGGTTCACTGATCTCAACCCAACTGAACCATGATTGTAATCAAAATGTGGGAATATCTTTTGGGGAAAAAAAAAAAAAAGTCTAATTGTATGTTGCAATGTATGCCCCCCTCACTGCCAGTAGGCAGGCCCTATCTAACTTGAACCTTGCTTTTTTGGCACTTATCCAGGTTGTTTTCTCCTGGCTAGATCCTTGCTTGTGTTGTATTTACTCTCAGATGTACGTCGCTTTGGACAAAAGCGTCTGCTAAATGAAATTGTTGAATTGTAAAATTGTAGAACAATGTTTCATCCTGTTTCATCCCTCCAGTAGAGTTCAGACACTTGGAGAAACAAACACCTCACTGAGACACTGAATACTGTTTTTCCTTTAATTTGTCACCTGTCTGTTCCCACAGATCTTACGTTAGATCAGCAGCAATAAATATATCATTCCTTTTCTCAGCAAAACAAGCACCTTCTGGAGTCCACCTATGATAGAAATGTATTTCTATTTACACGATCAGGTGATAAATTTGCACTCTTATGGAGAGATTTTCCACAGAGGTCGTTCCCTTGACCCCGTCTGATATGGCAGGTTTATCAAAGACACTAATAGGATTAGACAGAACAACCCTCCATATGTTTCACGTTCAATTCTTTAGTGTCTCACACTGGACATAACTCCTTCCTAACACCACACACACACACACACACATCACCACCCCTCCAGCCCACCCTTGACCTCCTATACTGACTGTTCTTACAACAGCAGAGATCAAGCCATTGGACTGTCCCAATAATTGACACACAGAACAAAAACACATGCCACTTCTGGATAAAACATATCATAATCCCTCAAGAAGGGGTGGTGGGGGGGTTTTCAAGGCCACCAAGATAGCTATTCATAGCATCCAGAGACACGGAGAGACCTCCGGGAAAGACATTGTGAGGTGTTGGTATGAGACTTGGTATGACACCCCTGGGAAGAATGGTGATTAGTAACGAAGAGGATTGACTACACTCCAGGGCATTTGTTAGCATCTGGTCATACATGTGGAAACATACACATGGCATTGACTAATGCTTTCTTAATGCCAATAATGGAACAAGCTTGTTCTTGTTATGGCTGCCACTTAAGAAGGAATCATACTCAGTTAATCCATCCATCGGTCAGGAGGCAGGTTCAAAACTCAAATGGTAACCACACAATCTGTGCAAAGAAAACAGCCACGTGAACCTTTTCAAATATCACGAGTGCATGTCGCTGTGCAGATGGACCCGAAAGGAAGTATAATACAAAATGTTAATGATGGTTTTCTTCATATCCAACTTGTCCTCAGTGACTCAAAAAACTACACAGCGGTTTATAACACGATGCAACCCTGTTGTGTCTTTACAGCTACCTCACAACAGCTATATGCTGTTAAATGAATTTAACACTTTCTGGATTAAAGTTTCTGAAAATAATAAGGCATATTAATTAATGTATCTGGCAAAAAAGTTGAGGCTTGAATGTAGCAACCCCTATGGGGGATCAATAAAGAATTATCTTATCTTAGCAGTAAAACATTTTTTTTTTCATTTACTGCCAAAATCTGCTTGTAACAACTACGTTATTTAACTTCAAGGTCAATTCATATAATGCAAAAAAAGTCAATAGTGACTTGAGACCAAATCAATGTTTAACCACGACCATCAAGGACACCTGACCATACAGCCTGCAGGGACCAGGGATGGAACAACCTCTGAGCAACAGTCGCCCCATAGTCAACCTGCTTTTGTTGCCTAAACCGCACATCGGACTCTGAAAGCGAATGCAGCACTTCCAACGTTGCGCTTCATTCATGCAAAAACCATTGCCTCTGAACATGAGTGAGAACATCTGATACCACAACGTAAATGAGAAACAATTCAGTGCCGGTTAAAACGAGACAAGGTTTACTATGAGACGCTATTTTATATGTTGAGAAAAGTGGCAATCATATATTTCACTGCAAAGGTCGTCAGGTAGACAGGGACAGGGATGTTTGCTTGCATGTATTTGATTGGTAAACGCAGGGTCTTATAGACTTTTTTGCAGGCGCCCTCCACAGTGGCTCCCCTGCTGAGCCAACGTAGCAGTCCCATTAAAATGAATGAATGGGCTGCATGTGTCTGTCTACATGGCTAAAGTCTGCGTTTACCAACATCCTTCGCTTTTTTGATTGGTGTTGATAAAGTAATTATTTGTCATCTAGACTCACCTCATCAGTGGATGGGAGATGTCCCTGACTGAAAACCTGGAAACCATCTTCACTATTCGTGCATCTTTGTTCTTGAGCTCCTTTTTTTGCACGTGTGACAATCACATTCATTTACATTACTGCTTCGTATAAAGTTAAGAGCTTAAACTAGCATTTCAAAATGTCTCCTGTATCTCACACAGGTGAGCGGGATAAGTGATTAAGTGATTAGGTTTAGTGTGGATAAGGTGCAAGGCAGTAAAGCGATCAGTGACATGGTAAAAGGCCATTGTTCTCAGTGTACTAACAGACAATGACTGTTAGTAATTATCTTAACAGCATGGGCCTCATCAAGCCCTCTACTCTCTACTGCCACTTATCTATCCCCATCTCTTTTACAATTACACCTTCCTTCCCCTTGACTACCGGCCCAAGCATCACCAGAATGGGTTTGTGTCCTTTGACTTCAGGCTTTTCTCAGCTTTCACAGAAGTTTATTTGATTTGACAATGAGGCAAGATCTTGAATTAGAAATCATGGGCAAAGACTGGAAACTTGTAATATACACTATAATGTGAATCTGACATTATAGCCAACACCCAACATCAGCTTTCATCCATCAGTCTTAATGAACAGTGAACTCGAAGAACATATATAATGTGCATATATAAAAAAGGGTTCTCTGTTCTCTTCCAGCAGTTAGTAGCTGAATGAGGTGCTTCTCAGAGTCAGTCTTTTTCACTCTGGTGAAGACATGGTAGCTTCACGACTGCTATAGTGATCGAGTTCCTTTTGTCCTTAGATGATACATAGATATCTTGTGACTTGTCCTCAGCGACTCAACACACAGCGGTTTATAAAACGATGCAACCCTGTTGTGTATTTACAGCTAATCCACAACAGCAATATACTGTTTAATGAGTTTAACACTGTCTGGATTAAAGTTTCTGAAAATAATAAGGCATGTTAATTAGCGTATCTGGCAAAAATTGCATTTTTTTTTCATTTACTGCCAAAATATCTGATCTCTCAATACAAAACCTGCTCATAACAACTATGTTATTTAACTTCAAGAGAATTCAAGGCCAACTCATTTAATCCAAAAAAGTCAACAGTGACTTGAGACCAATGTTTAACCAAGACCATCAAGGACACCTGACCATGCAGCCTGCAGGGACCAGGGATGGAACAACCTCTGAGCAACAGTCGTCCCATAGTCAACCTGCTTCTGTTGCCTCAACCGCACATCGGACTCTTGCAACTGAACATGAGTGACAACATCTGATACCACAACATAAATGAGAAACAATTTAGATGAATGGATGAGCCCCCGTAATTCATGGCAAGCATTCCTCCATCTCAATATGGACTTCAATCACTGTTTATTGAATTCAAATCCAACATCGAATCCACTTCCACATCCTTTTGAATTTTTTATTGAATCTTATGAGGTTACCATGTTAAATTAGCGTTCGTTGGCTGAGAAAGCAGGAACAATATAGTTCTTATTGGCATTCATGTTCATGTGCATTCATGGCGTTCATTAAATGTATCCGATGCGTACGTCACCAGCCACTTGGTTCAAAAGCAGAGGGTCCTCAATTTCAACTGATCAGATTATAATACTGACACGATATGACTCAAAGTGTGACAAGGAAATTCTTAAATTGACCTTGCGTGATCAGAGGGACTATTTCTTGAGAGAGTCCCCGTTTTGTTCCAACTGAATCAATCACTTGGACTCTGTGCAGTTGCGTGTTTTTTAGCTCACAAACAATCGTCGGCTGGATACAGATGACAGCTTCTCAATTCAGCTGTTCCTGAATGTAATTAGCTACAGCTGCTTACAGGTCGTGCCACATAACAACAAAGCCCACAGTTGGATCAGAAGGACCTTTGTTGCATGTAATATCATTATATCTTCCCTTGTTTCCTGTTTACTGATGCTACCAATTGCCTGACGATTGTGAAATTGCCAAAAAATATTCCTTAAAAAAAGCCAATATTTTTTTCCAGTGCTCCTTATAAATGAGAGGAAGAAAGCAGCTTTGACAAGAGACTCTATAAAGTATAAGTATTTGCTGCTGTCATGTAATGAAAGGATGCAAATCAAGGATAATAACATCAAAAGTAATGCTGACGGAAATGAACCATGTTTCACTGTTATACATCAGAAACATGTCTCATGATAGACACGATCATTACCATTATAATTTCACTGAAAGCAGACAAACTACAACATTGTGTTCAACTTCTCAAAGTCTTTTTTTATTTATTCACTTTCCCAGCATGCCATTACTGTGGGTTTTAGCTGATTTGCTGTCTTGGTCAACAACATGCATTTTGGCTGTTGTACATTCAACCTTTTGCCTCACTGATGCCCTCTCTCACCACCGGGCCACACTCCCTGTGATAGTGATGCCATCAGGACTAAAAACCATACGCACCTAATACAGCCATTCATCCAACCATAACCCTGGGCGTCACCGGGGCCCCTGCATACTCCATAGCCTTTATAAGATTAATGCGAGGGATGGAGCAGGTGTCTGCCAAAAATTCCATTCCTATTTAAACCTCCAGGCCCATACCGGCAACCTAATCCTATTAGGCCTAATTGAGTGAAGTCGACAGTCTTTTTCAGTTAAACTAAGTTCACGCACTAATAGGATTCAAAAGGGGGCAAAAAAAAGGTACAACGTGCAGAGAGTAGTAGTGCTGGTGTGTGGCTGGGGAAGTGGACAGCGTGCATCAGGGAGCGAGTGAACAGGGACTGTGTGTTGGGACCAGCAGAGGTTTCCTGCTGGGTTTGGGGATCTGTGTTTGAGGAAGAGGGAGGGAGTGAGCTGGAGGTCTCCCCGGAGGCTAGATAAGCTCAGAGGGGGGAACAAGAACAACATAATTGGTATTCGGGAACCCCCGGTGTGTTTGAGTGTGTGTCTGTGTGTTTGTGTTTATCATCCATGTGTAACAAACTATGTGAAGTAGCCCTGGATACTTTAGATTATTTAGGGACAAAGTGTACTCATTATTATATATGCATTATATGTGTAATTGCAAACAAGGAACGTATTTTGGGAATAGGCTGCAAATAGGTTTGTAACTGATTCTGATTTGAGAGTTGACATGTTTATACAGTATAAACACACACAACACAGATAATAACTGCAAATCAATTCTTTGACTCTCTATGAGGAAAGAAGCCAGACCAGCACTTCCTATCTCCATACTTTCCTTTTATTTATACTAGGATACACACTTGCATCCAAAACATCCTGGCAGGAAAGCAACCATGAGATATGATCTACAGTGATACATCCTCAAGCCAAAAGACAGTAGAAGAAACGGGCCTTCAAAAAGCTAGTCACCTCATTGAATCCTTGTTTTTGGCTTGTGGCTCCTACATGATCTTATCAGGGCCCTTTGTTAACATCTCTCCCCCCTCTGCTGAAAGACGAGATGAGCAGTCGTGATAGGCAAAGCTTCTCACACTCACACACACCAAATTAAGGAGGTCAGAGTAGGACACAGCGTTTAGCCAGTAGCGTCAGACATGGCCCGAGGACCTAACCTTTCAAGGTTGCCCATGGCCAGAGGTGCAACATGGGACTCCCTTTGAAGAAAACACATCCAAAAGGACTTGAGAGACAAAAGGTTAGCGTTGGCTTTCAGTGATCCGACACGGCCTTCAGGGACAAATAAGCAACAAAGGGACTGAGGAGGTAGCTGACGTCTAACTGGAAGTGATGAAGCAGATGTAATCTAGGTTTTGAGTTAACTGATTGCTAATTGTTTTACTACTAGATGGTACTGATTTCTCACAGCGGTGTTCGCTTTTGGCACCTGATTTTGTTTTAGTTTTAGCCTCAGGGCTTTGATCAAATCACATTGCAGCTGATTGATAGTTAATCTGATTGATAGTTCACCTAACTTTTATTTTTCTTCCAAGCAATTTGTGGCTCCAGCTGCTGCCATCTTTGATCTTTACAGTTATCGTATAGGCACATGTATAGGTGCTCTATTGCAAGGCAGATGCACGCTGGTGGTTGAAGATTTTATATTAAAACAGTAAGCACTTAATCTGGGCTTCAATTCATTTTTCCTTGCTTAGTTTTAACTACATTTCCTCATCGTTTTTTATATTCAAACTTAGTTTTTTAAATATTTTTCATTACAGTTTTTGACTAAATTAAAAGTTCACAGATGCAGATGAGAACCAGAATGTGCAAGCTGCCTTATTCCACAGTATAAATATACACACACATGAGCCAATATCAATCTCATTATCATAATTTAAAAATCATAACTTGGTATCATTATTTATTTGTTGACCTCCATTGATTGTGCGTTTATTATGAAAATGGTGGAAATGATAAAAGGTTGGACAAATATGGCCAAAATACTCTTATATCAGAAGAGAAATCACTTTGAGCTCTACAGTAACTTGAGATCCTGCTGGATATTAAAAAGTGAAAGTCCCATTCTTAAATCAAAGAAGGATTTTCTTTCTGTTTTTTAGAATGAATTGACTTAAAAGACCTTTCAAAAACCAAAATATATTTTTTAACACAACTCTCATTCATGGTTTCAGGAAGCTAATTAATAACTGCCGGACAGAAAATTCTCCTAATCATGTTAAAAATGGGCCGCCTTCATAGACATTTCCTAATCTCATTACATTTCCCCTTTGCTTTTGATATCTCAAGTATTGTTTTTCATGAGAGAGTCTCCCACAGAAAGCAAAGGAGAGACAACAAGAATATGCCGAAGTAAAAAGACTTTTGTCATATATAAATCAAATATTTTCTTAATTATTACAACCTTTGTTTGTATTAGCAAAACAATAGAGGGTGTAATCCATGTTATTACTCAAGTCATAGTTAGTATTATTTGCTTCTTGGTGAGAGTCAGATGAGAAGACTGATACCACCATCATGTCTGCACACTGCCATCAGTTACCTTATCTTTGCTTAAAGACTGAACACAAGGGGAAACAGCTATCATGGCTCTGTTCACAGGTAAAACTAGAATCACCTCCTTGTGGTTGTGTGCTTCTGCCAACTAGTCAAATCCAGACTCACAGTGCATGTATGCAGTGAAAGCTTTGTGGGAATTCAATAAATTGTGTTTTGTGTATTTTTGGGCAAAATGTCAGCAAAACCAATGAGCATCTGGTGGACAGCTCGAGGAACAGGAGGCTGCTTGTCCTGGTTGCCATCTAGAGATAATACATGTATCTTAGGGTCCAAATCAATTGAATTTGGATTTATCATTGGTTGATCATTTTATCCTATTAGACATCTGTGTGAAATAAGAATATCTATTTTTGACTTACTCAAAAATGTGTGTTGAGAGGTTGCAATGACTTGACCTTTGGCTGCCAAAGTCTAAACAGTTCGCCAGTTGAGTCCAAGTGGACTTTTGTGCCAGATGTAATTCAATTTTTTTTTATCACTAAATCTTCCAAGAATGTCCAATTGGGCTACTGGTGGCAAATATGCCAAAATTCACTAACAGTGTTTCTGAGATATTGAGTTCACCAGAATAGAACGGATTGACAGATGACCTGAAAATGCCTTCAGCCACGTCATAACTATTTCGAACTTCTTCTGGTTGTAGCTTCATGTTTAGCAAACAGACATGAAGACGAAATCAACTGAACTCTCGTCGATCAAGTGCATGAACATATTTTCCAACATATTGAATCTTCCGTTAAACAGTTTGAAACTATACTTGTAATGAGTCAGTATATTCAAATGATTCTATTTTTATGTTTTAGGAGCTTCATTAAAAAAATGTGTGGGCTGAGTCACACAAAGTCAAAGTGTAGAACTGTTGAGGGAAACTGCAATTCACAAAGCAAAGAAGCGGCCTGAGGTCTGAGCTGGAGTTTAACCCGAGAAGACCTGAGCTGTCCTCAGAAATCCTCACCGAAATACTGTTTGTTTGTGTGTGTGTGTGTGTGAGAGAGAGAGAGCTCTGGTGATGGAGACTGAACTATGAAAAGTGAGGAGGGAGGGGAAAGAAGAGACATAGCTAAGTTTAAAAAAAAAATAAAAAAAAAAATCAAAGAATTGGAATAATTGGCATAATTCAAGGTGGCTGGGCACAGTCAGGGGGAGTGTCAGTGTTGGGCGAATCTTTTGCCATCCTCAAAGAGAGACGGTCTGCACAATTAGCCACACGAACTCTGACCCCGCTCAGAATAATTAATGAATAACAGAGGGGATAAAGACAAAAGGCGCAGAGCGGTCTGCTTGAGTGGCGAGCGAGGGTAATACATCAAAGAATGCCGTTAATTGGCCCTGTGGCTTTCATTCTTTGCCCTATTTCTTTCAATTCATTGACTCAAAATAATGGGTTCAGGTTCATTATCAACAGGTCGTAAGCCCTGGGAGTGCCAAAATTCAACAGGAGAGTCAGGGGTGTGTGTGGGTGAGTGTGTGTAAGCTCGCCAGTGGATGTGTACAAAAATGTGTGTGTGTAGTGGCTTAGCTTTTTGCCTGGCCCCCCAAAGTCCTGACGACATCAAATCCACACAGGGAAAAGGAAGAGTTGTGTTGGTGGGTTGAGAAGAGAGCAACAGGCCGCAATCAGCGAGATTTTTTTTTTATAGTTGTGCAAGAGAATACGAGTTTTTATCGCGAGTGTTGCCACGATGCTGGAATATAACTGGTACGGACAGGTAAGTGAAACCGACACGCCCACTCCTGTAATGATCAGAGGTGAACGATAAGGAAATGTAGATGATCAACAACAAGATGGTTGGATGATTGACAGCATGAAACAATCCAATCATTTTCCAGTTTTTGCAGACAGAATTTCCAAACTATATATTAGTGTCATGTGTTTGTGCACTTTAGACAAAGAACGCCTTTGTTTCAGATCCGGCCTCAAAAAGACTGTGACAACTATGTTAGATGTGAATATTAAATTAACCAGGCACCCATTCAATTCAGGCCTGAGTGAAGAGGATTTAAAGGGCAAGAGGCTCAATCAAATTTGGAATTGTATTAAAATAATTTGACCCTGAAATCTCTGTTAGAATGATAATATCAGACTAAACAGAAATCAAAGCACAGCACTGTACTGCAAATCAGACAAGAACACAACTTGATTAAGAAGCAGCGGAGGTACTGAGGCTGATGACGTAAGGAGCAGGAACTACTGCAGTTCATGCAGTACTGGTCAACTGTGTGCAGACAAATAATTAATTGAAAATTAGTTGCGCTTCCTATAATGATAATAATGTGATACAGTTATAAAACCATTTTTCTACATCCTTGTAATTTCTTTATTACCATGTCAAATAACATGTTGTTGTTGCTGCAGTAAAAAAAATCATGTCCAAATTTTGGTCATCATGGGCTGTAAAATATCTAATAATCTAACAATATCTTGTATGTGACATAAACACTTTAAAACCTGCTGGTTTATGTAATGCATTGTCACATAGCGTGGAGCAGGGCTTTTTTTTTTGCTGTGCTCAGATTTAATTTGACTTCCTTACATTTTTGACAAAACATTAAAAGCTGTATTAGACAAAAACAATGCAGAATCATACTTTTGGTAAAGCTGTGTGGACTTTATAGGACCAAACACTGAAGTTTATTTTGAATTCAAAAAGCGCCTTTTTGGACACAGCAGCCAGTTGATTATCTCACATTTGCTATTAATTAGTCTCTCATTGTGTCCTGGGCATCAACATTCAATTAGTTTTAATCAATTTCAAGCACAAGTGATGCAACTTTTGGAAGAAAAGCTTTTGTTCCCAGAAATAGCCTGGTCCCATGTTGTTGAGTTTATCATATCTAAATGACTTGACTGTAGTCAGCAATGGACAGTGAGATGTACCCAGCATGCCGTTCGGAGTGTAACACTTAACAGGAAGTCCTTCCACCACACCACACAGTGTGTACTTCTGCCGGAAGTAACGCACTACTGATGACTATTTCCTGTAGCTCTCAAGAGCTCACACTTGACACTGCGCTTCTTTGCATCCTCAGCAATGCAAATGCAAACAGAGCGTGAAATCAGATACACACACATACCAGCTAGAGACTCCTTCCACTTCAGTTAGATGTTGATGCAGTATTTTCTTATAACACACACAAGAGTCGAGGTGCAATTTCCCTCAGCTTTGCTTCACACACTTCCAGCCAGCATTCTCATGTGTGCATGTATTAGTATATATTATCATTAACCCCATTTAATCCCACTACGTATGAAACCAGGTACGATACCAGACACTACACCAGGTCCTGGCAAAATCCCAGGTCATGTGAACTGACTCCCTCTCACACACAGAACCAGACACACCATGAAAGAGCGAGGGGCAGGGGGGGTGGTTTAACTCAATCACCGTAACTTTGTCTGCTCGCCACACGTGATTTTGTGAGAAATACCACTGCTTGTTACACACTCACGTATCAGCCGTGCTCTCGGCCCGACCACAGCACACTTCTCTCTCTCTCTCTCTCTCTCTCTCTCTCTCTCTCTCTCTCTCTACTGGTCCTTTAATTGCCACACGAAAGGTTTCCCATACCTGGCTGAGCCATGTCAAGCAATTAATACCCTGAAACACGCCTTTTAAGTGAGTCTTTTGGTCTCTGGGGCTCCCCATTGTGATGAAACGATCGGTGTCGTCTCACGTTAGCCTCGCACAGGTGCCTCCTCCGCCCGCACATCAGATCATTAACATAACCAGAGATGGAGCGAGAGAGGCCGATGGAGATAAGGAGGGAGACGGAGAGGGAGCGAGATAAGGCGTAGATAGAGGGAGAGAGCAAAGAGGAGGAAAAAGTGGAAAGATGAATCGAGATTATTTCTCTTTCCTGATGCACTCATGACCTCTGGACGCTTCTGACGCACACGCAATAAATGAGGGGCTCGGCTAACTCCACTCACAATTTGCAGTGGCTCAAATGCATTAAGGATCAAAAGGATTTTCACGTTTTATCTCAGTCACTACAAGTCACGTTTACAGACAACAATTTTCCAAATATGGTCACTGCTTTCCATAGTCCAACAGAGTGAAAATTTACTTCTTGTCAAAGTCACATTCTAGTCATGTTGTGCTGCAGATTATAAAATGGACCAGCATCATTTTGCTTGGTGGTGAGTTCAAGGACACTCTGATGTCCAAGACGTTCAGTGCATTATGTTTCATAGTTGCCGTATATTATGAGAATATTGTACCCATGAGAGAATAAATTAAAAAAGCTAAAAATAATAGACAAACTTTTTTCTTTCTTTTTTTTTTTTTTTTACATTAAAACCACATTAACCCATAAAAACAACTTTGACATAAACAGACAGATACTGTAGATGGAAGTTCTGTATGATGGATTGTAAATGTCAGCCTAAGTTTGAGGGAGCTGATTTCTATAACGTGCTGAAATGAAGTGAGACCAATGGCTGTTTGGAAGGTAAGAAATCAATCTGAAAACTTATGGTAAGCTGTAATGTAAAGAACAGTGTATACAGCTTGTATGTAATGGGCTATAACATGCGCAACCATCAGCGAGGTCCTTTAATCCCTAATGCATTTGCACTGTTGCAAACTGTTGCACACAGTTTGGATCGTGCCGCTCAAGTACACTGAGATAAAGCGAGCAGACATGATTATTAATCACAGGATTACAACAAAGTTTCATGGCAATTTTTTGGTTTCGCTGATGAGAGCTGTCATTGTGAAAACTTCACAGGCATCGAGAAGAAGATGAGGAAAAAAAAACAGCAAAGCAGCATTCGCCTCAGTTCACGCCTGCATTATCAACGCATAAGTGGAATAAGTGCGATGCATGCTTGAACACTGACACAGATGGGAGCAGAGGAGGGGTTTAGTAAAAACATCTGCGCTGGATATTTTTGATAATACACCTTCACTCACCTTCTTAACTCTAATTCAGTGAACTGAAATGAGTATATTAAAGTATATATTCAGAATGCTTAAACATCATCTGGATGAGTGACCTCTGTTCAGATTGACGCATGTGCAGTTTGATGCCAGAAGGCTGTTGTCACATTCATCTACTGAAGCTGGAAAGTTTCTCTGTACTCACCTGATGTCTAACGTCCACACGAGCACATGCAGACAGAAACTTACAGTGTTCATGCTCTAAGGCTGGGTAGGAGGAGACATATCTATGACAGGCAGTTTAACGTTTCATATAAAAATTATTATGCTTTATAGGTTTTTCAAAGAGGGAGAGGGAGAATGTTCAACAAGTTAATTGAACTTTATTTGGCGGAAAAACAAATGGCATAAATCAGTATTTTTCTGTCTTATAAATGTCTGGATTTCATCTTTATAGGAGAAGCATAATTGGCATGTCATGTCGCTCTAAATGCCGTATAAAAGTATAATTGTCCGCATATTTTTCCTCATAATCCTAAACACTGGATGTCAAAAGGATTACGGTCATTTTCTTGACACTGAGGGAGGAGACAGGGCTGGATAGAAGAGCAGGAAAAACACAGAGGCCCGGGGTTTGTGTTGCTACCTTAATGCTACTGCCAGGCATTAACGTCGATATCAGACGATTCTTCAAAATCCTGGATGATCCTTATGGTCACTGACAACTTTTTTTTATGCTGGGGCTGAAACAATTATTTGGAATATTACCAAAATTGCAATCACAAATTAGAGGAGCGGTAATTTTTCTGATAAAGGTAAAATGTGTCACAACATGTTCATTATAAATGAAGCGCTGTGGTGATACAGAGATACCCCGGCCTATAAATAATACTCTGTAGTAGAACATGATTGTTTGGTACAGAATCCAGCAAAAATCACATTATCACGATTTTTATTTTAGTTTTTTTTGCGAAAATGAAATGCAAAAATGACTCTTATCGCAATTGCAACATCTGTCAAAATTGTCAAATGGACATAATTTGCATTTCCCATATGACAGTTTCTCCTTGGTGTTTGGTCATTGGTAGGTTTGGGCGCTTGATTATTTCAAGTGAAAAATCTTTGTTGAGTGTTAAACCAAACGTGCAGTTTCAATTCTGTGTTCTAATCCTCCAAGTGCCTCGTGCAAAGTTTGCAGAGGGCCATCTCTAATTTGATTGGTGCTGCCCACGCTTGGCGAAAAGAAGTGGCTGGCATGTGCATCGGAGGGGGCACATGGTCGTCTACAACGGCAAATTAGAAGTGATGAGGGAAAACTCCGAACTTGCAGTGACCAAATGATGGAGAAACCAAATTGAACTCACGCACAGTTAATTACCCAATTTAGCCGAGACTGGAAATCGGAGTGGAGAGGATGGCTGGCAGAGTTGCATGATCCAATAAAGCAACTGGAAAATAAATTTTGATCAAATAAAATAAAAGAATAAAATATTCTTAAAATAAAATGAATAAAATCATGATCATGTTTTCAGTAAAAGACTGCAAGCTGAACTTTGTCTTGAAAGAAATATTACATTTTTTGGAGTGAAAAATTTTGGGGGGAAATTTTTTATTATATTATCTAAGAGCTATTTTTTTACCCACATGATTTAGATGCAGGTCAATATAAAAACTAAACAGACCTGCTCGTGATATAAGTCTAAAATCCTCTGGCCTTTGCTTCTCACTCCCCTCACTTTCATTCTTCCTCTGATGCATTGCCGGGAAGGAAGCTCCTACGTCACAGAAGCTTCCACGTTCAAACGGCGGAGGCACAAAGATAGCCGAGCGGTGCAAACAAACAGCTCTTTGTCCGCAGCACAAAGCATACATTATCATTTGTGGCAAGGTCAGAGTTGATTGAATTTTCTGCTTAGTTCTAATTAAACAGCTATTGCATTATTTAATTTCCCACAATCAAGTTAAGGGGGTGGGAGAGGGATCAATACATCTCCACCAAAAGCTTTTGAACAGTGCCTGGCAAATTTAGCCCACAAATGCACTTTCTGTTGGCTCGGGAGGGTACGATCCTCTTTTTGATGCCATGTTAAGCTTCAAAGGTCAGAGGAGCAAAATGAAGCGAAATGAAATTCCCAATTTTTATCTTATTCATACAAATCTTATCTATTCTTAGATCTCTATTCAGTTACAAGCAGTGTTGGGAGTCACGAAAAGTAATGTGATTACTGTAATGTGTTGCTGTTTGCTGTAACGCAGTAATGTAAGGCATTACTTTAAAAACTGGGTAATAATTTACTCGGTGCAAACTTCAGTAACACGCGTTACAATCATAGGCTGTATAAAACATGGACGTTATGTCTGTGACATCATCCATAGATTTCTGAAGAGCAAACCTGATTGTAGCGTGCAGCATCTCAGCAGTGGGTACTTGGCCTAACTCCGGTTAATCCAAATATGGACAAGAGGTGGAGCGAGGGTGGAGCTGAATGAAGCCTGTTTAATGGAACATACTCACCGACCTAGCCGGCTAACCCGGCTGCGGCACCTGTTACAGTGCTTTAATAAGTCGGGATAACAAAAGCCAACATTTCAGCCTCCAGCCAATCACAGTCAGTCAGCTTCTGGAGTGTAACAAACTTAAAATTTCTGTTTTAGCAATAATATAAATCTAAATAGTAATGTTTGAGTTCATACACCGTCAAACTGTATGTTACTGTTAAGCTTCAAGCTGAACTCCTTTGACAAACAGCTCAGTGTCTCAGCTGATGAGCTCATGTCAGTGGAAACAGAAGTAACGTCTTACTTGAATTCTGCCAATGTGATGGAAAAGCCTCAACCTTTTTCCAAATATGAAAAAAATTGCAATACGTCATAATGCACCAGCACCATCCACCACCAGCAGAAAGACTTTCAGTCTCCGGAGTCTTGTTCTCACAACAAAACACAGCCCTCTTGGTGGCTTTGTGCTGTGAAACTGAATTAAAGAGAATAAAGGATTAGAAATAAAAAGACTGTATCTTGTCACGTCATTAGGCTGTAGGTTACAATATACTGGGCTCTAGCTCTATTGATCTTAATATGATCAGGCCTACAGTTACAGTATCTCTATCACTATTTACCAGACTTTGACCTTTCATCTGTTTTTGAGATTCTGGCTATGATTGTTCCTTATATTGCACCATGAACCGTCATTGTGCCTATTAGGCAATATATTCTGCTGTTATATATTCTGCTGTTGTTAGGCCTGGCTCAGTCATTCTCAGTCTCAGTTATCGCCCTCCACTGGATGAGTAATGAGCTGCAATGAGCTACATTTATAACGCCAAATCCATACTTCCAGTTATTTTGGTGAAAGTAACTTAAAAGCAATGCAGTAGTAGTGTCATGCATTACAATTCAGAGACAGAAATACTGTAAGGTAACTAATTCCTTTAAAATGACAGTAGTAAGTAATCCATAATGCTTTACATTTTTGAAGTAACTTGCCCAACACTGGTTACAAGATAATAATCTTCAAAATAGCAGCTCTCTTTAATTTGTGCAAAGCTGAGTAAATTCTATGAAATTATAAACACTAGTTTCTAAAATGGTTCACTATTCATAATAATATATTAATAGTAGTATAGTATATTAATTCCCATATTTCCCCAGTGATTGTGCAGCAGCTCTACTAATTTGCAAAAACAAAAATGACGATTTGTAATTTGATTTTCACTCTTCCCACATGCAGCTGTATTCCGGAACATTTCCATGTTGTGCCTTTTCAAACATGCCATGACGGTCTAGCAGATGGCAGTAATGCTATGTTTATGAATGCCAACCGTTGCAAGGCTGAACAGAAGATGTGGCAAGGCCAGATGTGCATAGAGGGTCAAGTTAACTTTTTCTACTCCCTGTCACTGTGGCAGACGAGTCTTTTTTTTATTTATCTGCCATTAAGAAATTTTACCTGCTACTTTAGAAATCTATGTAATCTATGAAATCTAAATAAGGGTGTGACATTTAGTGTGATTTGGTTAAAGCTTTTTATTACAAAATAGATCTGACCTGATTAATTTACCTGCAGCAGCCAATTGCAAACACTGCATACGTGTATGCGACAGAAAACTTAGATGGCCTAGAGAGAGAGAGAGAGAGAGAGAGAGAGAGAGAGAGAGAGTATTTTGTGTTCTTGGCTGGAACAACTACACTAAAAAAAAAGGAAGCAGGCGCACAATCTAAAGAGCACAGCAACCGAAAGAATCAGACTTCCTTAAAAAGAAAAAAAAAAACCATTGAGTCCAAGAAGCTTTATCACATTCTGAATCATTTGTCACCTCTTGTGAATTTGGCAATTATTTTATTTACACTATTTTCTAAGAATTTTTTAGTGACAGTAAAATTTTACAAAAAAAAACAGTAACTGCAATTTGATATGTTGTCACATCAGACTCACTTAAAAGAGTTTTAAGTTTTGTATGTTGTTGAGTTCAGGGAAGCTTTGTCGACTTTTTGCCTATGATCGCTGTCTTTGTTTTCCTCATCTTTCTTTTGGCATTGCTGGAGGAATACTTACGTTTTTGGGGCGTTATCATATTGTACTTAAGTAGCACCTGTGCCGATCAAATCCACCCGCTGACATGGTCTATCCGTTTATATAAAGGCTCCTGAGTCAGAGATGCTGATTGGCTTGACATGATCCAACCATTGATTGACTTAATTTACTTTAAAAAAAAAAAGAAAAAAAAAAGGATTCACAGGGTTCTACGCAATAGCACATTCAGCGTATAGGATGGGGCCGGCCTTGGTCACGGTCTAGTACGCAACTTACCCAAGTGTGACATGGAAGCTTGAAACCTCCTCCTCTGCGAACAGAGCAAACAAACAGCTCTTTGTCCGCAGCATGAATCAGACATTGCTGGTTCTGGTAAGGTCAAAGTTGATTTAATTTTCTGCTTAGTTCTCATTAAACAGCTCTTGCATTATTTAATTTCCCACAATCAAGTTAAGGGGGGTGGGCAAGGGGGGGTTGAGTAATCAATATCTCCAATTCATCTCTGTTATTGAGTCTTGATCATTAATTCTTGCCATGTTCTCTGCTTCAGTGCTTTACAATCAATGAATTCTGGAAAATTAGTAATAATAATCTGGATTGTAATGATTTTATAAAAGTGGCCTTTGACTGCACTTTGCACCTGTTTACATACTAATACAAATAATAAAGAATATTAGTATGCACTAATGCATTGGAATGAGACAGTAATATTGATGTATTTTAAGTCAGAACTTTTTCACTAATGTCGAAGCCCAAATATCTTTATCATTACTTTGTACGAAAACCATATGTGACACTATGTTATGGAAGAATGAATCAGAGAAATGTTTCACAGTTGAGTGAAGTAGAGTCGAACCCAAGGTATCTAATTGCAAACTGCTCCGACTGAGACATAACTAGATGCATACAGTCCAAACAGTGTAGCTCTGGCATTTCACTGACTTGAATCGTTGACTCTCCTAAATGTTTGCAAAGTGGGCAAAGAGTCAAAAAATTCAGTTTAATATAGACATTACATCTCTATCATATTAGATACTGTACATGCACAACTCGATAAACCGATTGAATTAGTGTGAGAAAATAGACCCCGTAAAGCAGGTTTACATGTGTAACCCTGGAGCAACAGTAGGTGTATTTAGACTGCATTTGACATGCATTCTTCTTAAGGGGGGGCTTTGTTATAAAAGCATGAAATCAGTAAGGTACATTTAATCTCAATTGATTGAGTCCATAAGCTTCTTTTGAGAGTGTAACATTCTCTGTGTACTGCGCATTTAGGCCGGTGCCCAGGCTTGAAAGGCCTTTACATTGGTGAGCTGGAGCTGTCTCACAATCAATCATGTGCATAATTTTAATAAGACCTCATCTTCATAGTTGTAGTCGGAGCCCACCGGGGGCTTCTTTTCACTGTCTGCCAAAGTGAGAGATTAAAGTTGTCTACAGTACAGCTTTCTGACATCATTCAGAGAGGCAACGCTAACAACCGCTCTATCCTGTTCTGGCTCAGTGGACGGTGAGGGTCAAGGATGAGGTGCCCCTTTCAGGACCACAACTACTACACAGCAGTTTACCCACAATCCTCTGCTCTGTGTCGCTCAGTAGCTCTGCAGCTGTGGATTTAACCTGCCTTTGAGAACAGAAGATTAGATCCCATTTTTCTTTTGTTTACTTTTATCTGTCCTTTTATCACTCAAATGTGCTGATTTAATATTTTAGATTCATTTGAATAACTGCATGCACCTTTACGCCTTTAAGGTGACAAAAATGTAAAATTTTTTGGAGGTTGAAACAAAAATATTGTGGACACAGAAAAAGGCTGTTGTACGTCATACACTATATTATAATGAGGCGGCAAAGTTGACTGATAAAGAGAGAGCTATAAATCATTAGTAAAGATACTGAACACACAAACACACTCACTAGTTTACTTAACATACTGTACATACAGTCCCTCGAGCTAATCTGACTACAGGACGTCCAAGAATGTGCGTCTCTGTGAAGGCCTGTGTGTGCACATGTGTGTCGAGGGTCTGCGACCTCTCAGGTGTTCCCGTGAACAAGCTCCTTTTCACTGCTCACTCAGAATAATGTGCTGTAACTGGTTTAGCGGCAAAAATTGTTTTATTCCATTTCGACTAATCGCATCTGCTCTTTACTGATGACGAGGACATGCTGCACCGCGTCTTACCCTTCATCTTTCTCCTTCCTCACTTCATGAAGTCTTTCAGCTGACTAAAACTGTCGTAAAATAATGTTTGTTATTTTTTAAACTTAGTTACTTTAATATGTTATCTGTACAGATATTTACCTTTTTGATGACCTCTACAGAGCCGAAAACTGTGGCCCTCATAGTTACGCAAACTGCAACCCTGCTTCCAAAAACGTTGGGATGCTGCACATTAAAATAGACGCAATCAGTTGCAAACAGTTTTACTACGTGATGTTGAGCCCATGTAGTAATCCCTTGTCTACAATCATGTGTTCAAAGTGTTCCTCTCTCCATCCTCGCTTATGAACAACTGAGTCTTTCCAGGATGAACCTTTCATACCCAATCATGATCCTATCACCTGTTACCAATGAACCTGTGTACCAACTTTCAGTCTTTGTTGCTCCTGTCACAACTTGTCTGAAATGTGACAGAAGCAACTTCCAAGGGGAGGGGGATTAGAATTTTAGGACTGACTATTTTTTCTGCCGTGAAACCTCTGGTTCACCTCATGATGCCAGACGAATCATCCAACTTGGTGGAGTGGGCCAATTCAAAGGTCTAGACGTGGGCAAAAAGGAACACACTATTCTGAAGGTTTTATCCTTCATCAACATCAAATATGGAGCCTAGCAAACTATTTTGGAAGTTTGCATCTTTTTTCTTTAAAAGATTTACTGCTTACAGATATAAGACATTGTTTGTATATTATATACAAACACACTTGTGCACGCCACAATCACAGCACTGATACTTTAAGACAGTAGAACAATGACGCAAAAGCTGGTTAAAAAAAAAAAGGGAAAAAAAGGCGGTTTTGAAACAACAACAACAAAATGCATTGCACATGTTTACTATGATTTAAAATCTCTGCTAGGCCTTCACAATATATGCAATTTTTTATGACAAATGTTAAATAGAAATCGGAAAAACCACGTTTGTTTACAGTCGAAATTCTTCTGGGTACCTAAATAATTTTCCATCTTTACTTTGAGTATGAGGTGTAATTATTTTTTACACCGCTGTGGAGGCATAGCATTTTCATAAATTCAATATTTCATCAAGGTAACAAGCGCACACACATAGTTTCACGTGTAATCCAGTTAAAATGGCTGTAATATTTAATTCATATGAGAATCATTAAAAGTGCAGTGGTGCCGTGTCCATTATGCATTCCTTTTCTAGCAGGATAAAACAGTCCTCAGATGTGGGAGCTGCACTTTGAAGTGTTGTCTCAGAAGCAGGCCAACTCTTACAGGAAGTCCCTGATGTTTAAAACATGCCATGCACGGGGACTAACAAAGGTGAGCACTTGTGGCTCGCCCCCTAGACGAGCCAAAAATGGCCAGCCAGGAATTCGGCTCGACCCGATAGACAAGCGCGCACACAGGCCATCAAATAAACAAGAAGCCGACAAATATACACGTGGGCAATGGCGAAGCTCTAAGACCTGAAAACACAGCGACGCGCAAGTAGCAACAGACACATGGACACAGACATGAAGAGTGTGTTGACCTTCAAATAGCAGAAAAATGACTTCGACACAGCAGCATAAATAATACACACCCGTCCAGCTGTCTGAGGCTGCACAGGCAATTAATCTGTTTGGTTCTAATGAGGCTCCTTTTGTACAGATATTATCAAGCCTGGCATTCTCTCTTTAATGAAATCATCCACCACGGACACGTATGGGACGAATTGCAATTTAACAGCTGAGAGGAGAAATCAGCTTATTGCAGCATTACAGTGTTAAAATGATTCTTTAAAAAACGTAATCTGTCCCAGCTTCATTTAACTGAATCATTGTGATTCGATTTGCCTTATTACATTCGGTGTCCTCAATTTAAGCACTGATGTGTTTATTATTAAGTGTATCTAAACCCCTCGGTTAATGTTTGCAATAATCACTGAATGAGCTGTGAGTATAAAACTGTGGTTCTCAATTTTTTTTTCTGGGCACTGGAGCACAAAGTGAAATCACTCTGGGCTTTAAATAAGGGACTCATTTACAAGGGTCAAGGCAAATGCATGTTAACACTGCAGCAGTGTTCTGCATCTGCAGGTGAACAAGTAAAACAACAACAAAAAGTTTCTGCTCTGACTGAATTTGTCTTGCTGATCCTGGTAGAATTTAAAGTTGGACTCCTGTATTCAATAAGTTCTTGGCTTCTGATTTAGCTGATTGTTTTCATTATCTAAAGGTTGGGACAGCAGGGCGGGTTTGCAATGACCTCGTTCAGTTTTGCTGTGTCTAGGAATTCTGTGAGAGCCATTCTGGGAAGGCCCATGTTGGCCTTTGTTGAGACCTGACAGCCACTGGGACATGATAACAAGTTTGTGCGAAAAGTGTGCATCTGTGCAAGTGCACATACACAGATTGCATTTTTGTGCTCTTCCCTACTTGAATCTGCGACTGTAGCTTGATGGTTAAAAAGCCTTCCAAAGGGAAGTGGAGTGTCGTGAAGATAACCTGGGAGAATGTGCTGAGCTGGGCTGGATGTTCTTGCAGGAAGGAAAGTGTGGTGATCCACAAGCAGGAACTCACATTCTGTCAACTTATTACATGCACACACACACACTCCAACCCCCCTAACTGCCATCTGTATTTCTGCCTCTGTCAGGCCTTTCCTTGACCAAAAACACACACACACACGCTCACAGAGGAAACAGCCCGTGCGGCTCCCAAATAAGCTGATGTGTCATGCCTTCCTTTCCGATATTTCTGCAAAAGCTCAGGAGGGCGGCTGCAGCACCTCTCTTCTTCTTCTGCTTCTTCCCCTTCTTCTCCCCCTGTCTCGGTGAGACACAGCTGTCGCCCTGACAGTTCTTCTTCTTCTGTAAGAATCTGCAGCTCCTGTGGTTGGAGACGCTGCCAATCTGGGAGCCATGAGTCGTTGTTGTGTGGTCAAAGTGATCACCCTGACAGAGATCCAGCTTCTACAGGTAGGAGGAGGCGACTCAACTACGGGCCAGAAATTGCTACAAGATCTGATTTAGAAAAGCGTGTGTATGTAGTTGTGTGTGCATTTGTTTGTGTTTGCATGCAAGAGGATTCACACTTTATAAAAAGGCACGCAGCGTGGAATGCAAACTTTGTGATCAGTTTGCTACCCCAGTCTTATCAGCCCCTCACATTTCACAATCTAGGGTGTGTGGTTACAGCTATTTACTGGTTAGCAGGCTCAGCAAAAATACAGTAAGCATGTCTGAGAAGGCTTTTTGTTCCACTTTCATCTCAGCTCTGGAGATTCAAGATGGGAAAGAGATAATTGCTTCTCGGCATTCCCTAACTGTGTGGATGTGTTGTAAAAAAAAAAAAAAAAAAAATGCAGCATTTTGCAGAAATGAATCCAAACCTCCTACTGGGTTTTGTCCATAATTTGTACAGCTAGTTAATGTCACCATCACCCAGTGTTTCATAAGTTGCAGGATTTTTCTGAAGTGAAAGGAGAACTTGGGCAACACTGAAACTGAGTTAGGCAACAGCTTTTCATTTCAAAGAAACACCTGCGAGTTTGGTCTGTTACAATGGCATTGAGAGTGCTGCATTTCAGTGGGACTAAAGAAACACACCTTTTAAGGCAGAGGTAAATCACACCACTATTAAATGCATATCACAAATAGAAGCTGCAGAACTTGTGATTTTAAAGAGTATATTCAACTGGATTTGTGTTTTTATGTTTTAGTGGAGAATTTGTGATTATGACTATAAACATAATTGGAAATAAATGTGCTGTAATGCAGGATGTTATTTCCACTTGAGGGTGAACAGAGTGTTTTTAGTGCCTTGCTGTGACATGCACTTGCTTGCATTAATCAGATAGTAATTCTATATAACTGCTGGAAAAACACGTGTGTTGTGATTTCACGAGAGAGCACGGTCGTATCTGCTGCATTCAACTGTTAGTGAAAGAATTATGGGAAGCCTGATTGTGAAAGAAAGAGGAAAAATAGGCTGTGTGTGTAGAATTAAGATGTTATCTGCTTCTGAGGTTTTTATTCTCATAGTTTAGATGAAGATAATGAAGTTAGGGAGATGCAGCTGATCTCCTGATGGCGTCTTAGCTGCACGCAGGAAGCACGAACGGAAAAAGGGATAACGCAAATTTATTAATCAAATTTTGGAAACCATAAAGCAAACTGTGCTGAAATAGATTAAAGGGATGCATTAAAAAGTATATTGAATCAAACAGCAGCCGCATGCAAATCTACGAGGAGTTGTGTGGACAGGCAAAAGTCAAATGCATTGATTGCTTTAGTGAGAAACAACTGTGCAAATGTGTGCAAATGCAAAGTGAACCTGTGACCTCTTCTTCGCCAGTGACCACAAACACACAGCCGCGATTGTTACAGCAGGTGCCGTATTGAGAAAACCTGAAGCGTCAGAATAGTCGCTACAATCCCAACCTGCGACTGAGCCGTGATTGATTGGATTCTTGCCTCATTCCTTGTCCCGTGTGTACGGCGGGGGCATTGATAATTTTCAGCATGTCCTCTTCACACATGCACAGGCCCGCCATTGTCGAGGTTGGCCTCGGTGACTGAAGCGCCATTACTTCTCAAATCTAATCAGATTCCCTTAAGTGGATAACAAGCGTGTCTCCGGCATTTACAGTAGTGAGAAAGCTGAAGTGAAACCAGGACAAACTGTTGTCACACAAAGCAGATGTGGTGTGAAGCAGTCCTGGCATCCCTCCTGCTAGCCGTAGTGGAAAAAAATGTTGATTGGCGAACAACTGGCATCTTGTTTGGCCCGGAGGAGTCAGATAAGAGCTCTCAGTCACTCCTGACAAGTTGAGTATTGTGATGAGCCGGTCGGTAGTTAGGTGAATAAGAGCAGCTGGACGAGCTGACGAGGAGAATTTAATGCTGAGTTTTAGTATGAAGTCTTATTCCAGTGTTGCTAAAAGCCCCTGTGGTTCGACAGTGGTCGTCCAGGTTGACGTTTAACCCATAAATACTTGCAAGAAGTCTGGAAACATAATCCTGTGAGGCTGTACATTTTGAGAGAAGAAATGAAACTTCTTCCCTAAAAGTTAAAAGTTGAACTCACAAGCCATATAAGGCCCTGTTGGTCAGTTGCTAATGGTGGGTGATGTAATTTCAGCAAACTTAAGTTAAACATAGCTGTATAATAAATATGGGTGAGTTACCTGACTTTTTTAACTAGTCAAGCATTTAGCATTATCCCACAACTGTCACAAAAAAAACTTACACAGTCTCACTTTTGATGGTTTCATTATCTGCAATTTCAGTCAAGAAATGATGATTGCTTAGTAAGTAAATTAATATGTGCAGGGGTGTCCAAGAGAATGAAAAATGATGAAACTCATCTGACTTTCTTCTATTTGCAATTGATTAGCTGAGGTCCTGGAAAAGTGTGGTTATCCAAAAAAAAAAGTTCATCCAAGTCCAGGGAGCAGCTATTTCCACCAGCGAATAGAGTGCTTTTTAAGAGGAAGTTGCAAAAATCTGTGTAAAAGTCAAGCTAATATTACAGTATAAAGAAGTATGTAACAATGTGTGTATTATTAATAAGTACTCTGAGAAATTCTCAACAAGAACTAAAAAAGTAGAGTGAGCTTCATCATGAGAAGACCAGTAAGTAAACCAGATGTTTTTAGATGAGATGTCCTTTCTATAAATGGCGCTCGACCTACAGTAACAAATACCTCAAAATAGCTTTACATGCAGTTATTGTTTGGGAAACTGAAAATACTTGACTACATTTAAACCAGTGAATGAATGAAAAGACTTGGTTAAAAATGGCATTAGAGGAGTTATTTAAACCCCCCACCCCCCCATTGAGGAACAAGGGTCAATTGTGCTGCCACAACCCCTGGAGCAGACAGCAGAGGACTTTGGGAGCTGACCGCTGATTGGTCCATCTGACAGAAAAGGGCGGTCCGAATGAATTAGTGATAGACGCTAAAGGCAGACATCCTGCAGTGATCAAACCCTGGGTGATCTGACAGTCCAGTGTTTGAAGTGATTATCATGCTACGCAACATAAAGGCTTACCCCCAGCTTTGGGCCTAATTAGCTCACTTAGGGCCCTTTATAAGACATTGGTAAGGGGACTGACACTCACTGAGAAGTCAGCAGATCAACAGGATAGCAGCAGACCTGGATCCCTAAAGTTGACCTGCTGGCTCGACCAAAACAAACCAGTCTGAAGAATATCTGCTTTTCTGAGAATGCCACACTTAACTGACTGCAGTTACTACACGATGCGGGACGCGACCAGAGCTTCAAATGTAAGGATACCTCTGACTGACTTGGTGAAATGTTGAACGCTGTTGTCATGTTTTCTACATCAACAATGCTTTTGTGACTGGTTTGGCGATCTTGACTGCTGGCTATATGTGTGTGAATGTAATATTGGAGATTGAATATGAAGGTATTTTTTGTCAACTTGCGAAAAAAACCCTGTTGTTATTGACTATACTTGTCAGTCAGAAACTTGTATTGAATTTACAGAATGACAATACTTTACTTGAGGAAGGGCCTTAAAAATTATTCTCCGACTTGCTCCACATGTCAAACATGACTCACGTTAATATGAGTCCAAAAACCAGCACTACTGTAAGTTTGCTCTGTGACTAATGGGAAAATCTGACTCGCAACTATTTCTGTGTGTTGAATCAGATCATCTTTTCGTAAAGAGGGCAGCTGGCGTGGACACCTCTTGTGAATATGTTGTTAGTCAGTGCTGTTTCAGTGGCGTGAGAAAAAAAACCGACCTCCAACTCGATTGTTCTATTTGCTCAGCTAACCGAGCTTGTGCATGATTGGTTTTTGCTGCAGGTACACAGCCACCTGGAGAACTCCAAGTTCCACCTCCACCAGAGCCAGAACCAGCAGGTCAAACAGTACCTGACGCTGGGCTCCAAGCTGGCCTCCTCGGCCGGGCAGGGCCACGCCGTTCCACATCCACACACCCCCGGCCAGCCGCTGGCCACCGTGCCAATCATGAGGAATGGACACATGGCCTCCGTCAGCGACAGCAGCAACCCCAACAGCCCCGTCACCCTGCTCACTATGGCCAATCACGACGGCGAGGTGAGTGAACGTATGGGGAAAAGAAAGCGAATGACGATGTTGGCTGAATATATGGAACTGAAATTGAAAGAGCTGTGCCCAGCTGTGACAAGAAAAAAAGTGAAATCGCAACAGAAAAATTGAACCTTGGGTCAAAAGTTTTGTAGATTTCACAACATTCTTGACATGTTTTCCTGTCAACACTTCACATTCCTGTCAAAAGAAATATGCTCTGTGTTCATTTTTTTTACGCCATTTGTGAGAATGTTGTCTTACTTCCTCTAAACTCTGTCGTTAAGAGAGATCAATAATGGCTGACAGTTTGTTTGGACAAAAAGTCTAATATAACTCCCAAATATCTGTAAAACATCTATCTGGATTGTGTTTGAATCTCAGTTCTGGCTAATCATCTAAACAAAGTGCTGCCATTATTGATCTCCCTCTCTCTCTGATGTGCTCATCAATAACTTCAGACATGCAGTCTCTGATGAGAGAACCCTTTCAAAGGAGGAAACTAGTTTGATAACAGATGCGTGTTTCCCCTCCGCCAAACACTGCTAACTAACTTATGAATGGCATTGACGGTGGCGAACTTGTCTGTTATTGGATTAGTCTCTAGACGGTCCCTCCCCTTCCCTTGTGTCTATTTTGGTTTGAATGTTGAGGATTTCAAAAGCTCACACTTGGACAGCGTAGACATACTGGTACGAATATCTGTCCATGAGTCCACTGAAATCACTGTTTTCTTTTAGTTTCCAATGGATGAAGTTATTGATGACCTAATTAGTCTTGAATCCGGTTTCAATGATGGAGGCTTGGATTGCATGGAGCCTAACATCATAATGCAAAACAATGTAAGTATGAATCACATTAACTCCTGCTACATATGAACACTGTTTAAAATACGACTATATCAACAGTTTGAAGGTCTTTTGTATTGATTCCCTCAACACATCCTTTGTTTGTTAACACTCTTACATTATTGCAGTTGGGTTTATGGCAAGTTCTGAACTCTCTTTTCAAGCCGAATGGGGAATTGAAAGTGGGGTTCCTCCACTCAAACATTTAGGCTTGACTAGCTTGGGAAAAAGGGGACCTGTCTTAGTTTGAGGTCAGCTTAAGTCTAGAGATGAGTCAAAGTTCATCAGGGCTTAGCAACATTTCTCACATTACTCGAGAACAATGCAGATTAAGTTTAAAAGAAGGAAGTTTAGGTACAACTCTCTTACTCCATTCTTGGGAAGACAACCAACTAGAAATGGCACCACAGACGAGCACTGTGGGTAGGATTCGCAGCTGAGAAGGAATTCAAAAACTGCAAGGAAAAAAATCTGGGACAAGACGTCCATTTGGCCGGAGAACACAGCAACACCTGAAGCAAATACAGGGAGAGTTTGTGGGACGGGAATCTGGCCTAACTCCTTAAATACAGAATAAGTCTGATTGGCAGACAAAGATTCATACACAGAGATACATGGAGCACAACACTACAGATACTGTGACAGGGAAGGAATGAGAAGGGGGGGAGAGGAAGAGATAAGGCGTGAGAGGAGGAGCCAGTAGGTTTCAGATGAAGACAGAAGCGCGACAGAGGAGCGAGGAGTTGGGAGATTTTTTTTTGTTGGAGAGAGTTACTGAGCCATTGGATTGGGCTAATGCATACACTCCCCGTGGGCTTGTTCAGAAATGATACCATGCTTAAATGGATCAATTCATCCTAATTAGTCATACAGTGCGATGCATCACATCGTTTCGCCGTGTCAACACATCCAGGAACACAGACGGGAGAGGGATTGAAGTGATTACAATGGGAGTAGTGGGGGAATTGTTGCAATCTTTCATTTTGATAAGCACTTTTGTCCCCTCCTCCTCCTCCCTCTTCTCCCATCTTGTTGAGATAATGAGAAAAAAAAAAGGCGCACATGCAAACCAAACCGACCGCAGATATCTGAAATGTCTGCAGTTTCTTCTGTTTTGTTTCTTCTCCTCTTTTTTTTCCTTCCATCTCTTGACTTGACATGCGGCCTTATCACACTCACCAGTCTCGTAGTTAGATTTGACACACATGTCGTGGATGAGATTGGCTGTGCGCATATTGGAATGCATGGTGGCTTCTGTAGCATTTTCCCATAAATGCACAAATGCGAATTAGACACACATGTGTCAGCACGCTATATCTTGACATCTCCCCGGTCCGTGAAAAGACGTCTTATCACAGAACTGATGCATGCTTTCCCAGACAAGAAGAGACCCGTAGGAAAACAGTTTTGCCTCTGTTCAAGCAGTTGACCTAGCTAGCCTTTTCATCTAATGGGATGCTATTTTCAACACAGAGCACATCTCTGTGTTCGGAGCACTTTCAAGTGGAGGGGGTTTGAAAATGGTGGCTTTGGCAGATCAAGGCACGATGTCTGGTTCAGGGCAAAAGCTCAGAGGGATGCAAGCCGGGGTCAGAGGTCAGGGCTGGACGGAGTAAATCTGGACGACCCTTCATTGACCGAGTTTTAGCAAGTTTATGTTCTTGCTATAATGTTTTTACTGTTACTGAATCCTACAAGTTTGATTCCAAAAAAAGTTGGGACGCTGTGTAAAAGTAAACAGAATGTGATAATTTTCTAACATAAACTCAATATGAAACAGGATAAGACAAATAACAATATATTTAATATTTGACCTCACTGACTTCATTGATTGTTGTAAATATTGGCTTATTCTGATGGCAGCAAGACGTTTCAAACAAGTTGGGACAGGAGCAACAAAAGACTGTGAAAGTTGTGGACTGATCCAAAAACACCTGTTTGGATCATTCCACAGGTAAACAGGTTCATTGGTAACAGGTGAGAGGATCATGATTTGGTATGAAAGGAGAATCTGGGAAAGGCATGTGTCCTAAGTGTTGTGGAATCAGGGTTGTACGACTCCCTGCTGGGAGGATCTAAGCCAGATGCCTGGGGGTTGACAACCTTCTCTGCTCACCTCTGATCACTCCCCTCGCCTCTTGTCATTTTTTGTCAATGCTAAACAAAGCCACACAGCAGCTAAAAACAACTATTTGTGTTGTGGCTTTTGTGTCAAGTGTCAAATGCAAATGTTTTTGGGACGCTTCCCCTCGCCTGAATCTTTCTCTCCCCCTCCTCTCTCTCCTCCCCAGGTGTCCCTCAGCGGCAGCATGCTGGACGTCTATGGGGGTGAACAAGGTATGAACGCCCCTAATGGTGGAATGAGTCCCACATCTAACCCCACAAAGCTCACTGTAAAAAGGGAATACACAGGTATGAACTCATACCGTAGCACTGATCCAACAACTAACCAATTAATGAATAACGACATGTTCACATTGCTGTAAGATCACACAAATTCTTGTTGTTAGATAAAAGGCACTTTCGGGAAGTAAAGCAAAACCATCTGGCATAATTCTGTTAAAAAAAAAGTTTTAAATGAATCTCAGGGTGCGTGCTAAGAAGAACAAAAGCGTACCTGTGCTGGCTAAAAAAAGGCAACATGGCGTGCTTGTCTGCTGCTAAAATCGTGTCCAATCACGTGCAAGAGGCGAAAGTGTAACCAGATTTGCATCCAGTGTTTGACAAACACTGTCCTGCTTGTCATCGCTTCTGTTAATAGGCCGTAAAAACGTGTAGGCTTTAGGTCATAGTGCAGGAAAAAAACCCCAAAAAACAAAGGTCCCTTTAAGACATTTCTTATTAATGTCATGCATCAAGCGAAGACGCCCTAATTGATTTAGGAAATAGAAAGTATGCCTGAAGAACCCTTCACTCTCAAATAAGTAAATTGCTTTCTGTTTCATTTGAGTGTGGGCTGAGGGGACAATGGGCTGTTACACAGAGTTTAAATAGTCTTGATTGAATCAACAGAGACAAATTGGGAAATCCAATCTCAGGTCCCCAATTATGTAATTTGCAAGAATGTGAATACGAATATGGATGCACTGGCATTTCTGTCCCTCTCCAGGACAGATTACTGAATTTGCTAAACTGTCTTAATTATGGAATAAGTAGTTTAAAAGTGATCACTTTTCTTCTCCCCCCACAATGAGCTTCAGACATGCTGCAGAGGGATAAATCGGGCTCTTTCAGCATGTGTGTGTGTGTGTGTGTGTGTAAGGAGGTCAAACTTGTGTCTGTGTTGTGGACCCAAAGCGAGGAAACTCCACAATCTGGCTGACCCCGGCGGTGAACTCCCGCAAAACAACTGATTGTGTGTCTCCTGACTGGCCCACTTGTGGCATTTTTGTGTTCGTTGTCTTTCGGTTCCTAAATTAGTACGTGTAGCTAATCGATCCGTTCCCCTCTGTGGTTTTATTTTTTTTTTTGACAGAGCACGACACGAGAGTGATGGCCAAAGAGAGGCAGAAAAAGGACAACCATAATTTGAGTAAGTGTCTCCCTTTCAACTTATTGTCTGAAATGGGCCTTTAGCAATACATGAAAATGTCCTGATTGTCTCATGTTTTTTTTGGTCCTGCTCAGTTGAAAGAAGAAGAAGATACAACATCAACTACAGGATTAAAGAGCTGGGGACACTCATACCAAAGTCGAATGACCCGTAAGTTGCGAAATCGAAATGTATTTATTGAAACAATGCCCCCCTGCCTCACTTCACTTTGTGCCACTGAAACAACTCGGAGACCTTGTCTGGCTGGGAAGCATATTAAATTCGAAGCACAAAGACACTCTAAACGTTGTTCATTGAATTCAAATGAGTGCTCACATTTCAGTCATATTTCAAGGGTGCACTTGAACTTCCATTGTAGTCGCGTGCTCTGAGAGCTGTACATCCTCTCGCTGGGTCCCAGCAGTTCAGCTCAAAAGCATGAGTGATGAGGAAAGGGTCAAATGCAAAGAAGCGGGCCACCACCATTTGAATCAAAGTTTGAAGCACAATTGGAACATAGAGATGGAGCGTGGGGCTGAATTGAAATCCAGCGGCCATCTCTCGCAATTGAACTTTGCTTCGAAATTTAAATGGAGGGTTAGCGCTGTCGTCGTGCCATTAACACGGGATAAAAGAGATTATTAGCGCTGATCAGACCAACGTCTCACTCGTGTGGAAAAGGACAATTTTACTGCAGCTCCCCCTTTTCCTTTTTTTTAAAAAAAAGCTATAATATCTGCAAAAGAATGACTTGCACTCTAGCACCTCGAGTCCAACGCTTCATTTTTTTCCCCCCTCGTCCTCCGACTTAGCTCATTTTCCCTCACCTATTTTTACTCGAGGATTAATTTTTACCGAACAAGGAGGTACGAGAATGGACTTTCCGCATAGCTACTTAACTATTCTATTAAAATTCCCATTCAGTGTCCCCATGTAATGTCCGAGGATGAATAATTGCCCCATGTAAATCACCATTTCCTATTCATATCATAAAAAAGGGGGGAAAAAACCTCTGTGTTAAAACTTTTCCCCCCCGTTTTTCTTTATTGCGGAGGATATTCTGCCGACATCAGGGGGTTCTGCGTAAAAGGTTATCTTTAACACTTCTTCTTCTTCTCTCCGCAGCGACATGCGCTGGAACAAAGGCACCATCCTGAAGGCCTCGGTGGAGTACATAAGGTGGCTGCAGAAGGAGCAGCAGCACGCTCGGGAGCTGGAGAGCCGGCAGAAGAAGCTGGAGCAGGCGAACAGGAGACTGCTGCTGAGGATCCAGGTAATAAAGCGGAGCAGTCTAAATGTATACACGGTGAAAAAACACAGTAAGAAACCGAGAAACTACAACACTCCCAACTCATAAATCTGTATCTGTTAAAGCAAGTAAAATATTATTATTATTATTGTTATTATTATTATATGATTTATTCTGGGGTGAGTTGAAAGTGTAAACTAGTGGCAACAAGGCAGACTGAGGCCAAGATTGTTTCACATTTAGAGACTCAATATCAGAGCCACAAGTTTGAACTACAACTGGGACAAGTATGCAGCCATATAGTCTTTGTACACTGACAAAAAAACCCACTGACACCTACTAATATCTGACTTCTGTCTTGAGTGGGAAAGGGGCCAATCAGCATTCATTTCTGGGTCAAATGACTCTGCAGTGGTCACAGGTATTAAGTCTCAACTCCATCTCTGATCGGCAGTGATTTAAAAACGTGACCCGGGTGGACACGCTGATTTTTCCCTTTTCCACCATAAAGAAATGAGAACATGCAACACTGACCCAACCGTTAAGTTGAGTTTGAATTAGAGATGGAAGATATAATAAAGTAACTGCCGCAACATTGTTACTGGCCTCCATGCTGCTTTCTCCTGTCCCCTGTTTTCCAGTGTTCATGATGACACACCACAAAAAAAAAAAACAGAATTGCAACTTGTCTTGTTGCACAAGGAAAGGAGACAATAGCCTATTTTTTCATGCAAATTTTTAGTGTAAAATGATATTAGATTCTCATCAAACCAGTGTTGGACCCTAAAAATTGGAGCTTTCTCCTCAACACAAAGAGTTGGCCAATCAACTCACTAACGTCCCACTAATGTCACTGCACTTACTCCCAGTGCAAGGATCTAAGGAAACTTCCCTTTTCACATTATTGATTTATTTCCAAACAGCCTCCTTCAGGCATCTAACAGCCCTGTTTCATTAAAGATCACTTTGGTAAAGATGGAGGACTCACTGTCAACCCCACCTGACTCAATCATCCCTACTTCACACCTCTGCTAATTTCCACCTCTAAAGCTTTACGACCCAGCAACGTAAACTCATTTCCACCTCCAAAGCTTTTACGAGCCCAAAACCTAAACGAGACGATCCCCCACCGACAACCCCCTACTGTTGTTTACATGAGCTACTTCCACTCCCCCCATCGCTCAAGTCCCGGTGCTAATGACCTGATGAATGAAGACAATGGCACACAACTCTTTCAGTGGGGAAAAAAAAAGCAGGTCAGAAAAAGATGATGAGCACTAACTGAAGGGATGTTTAATGACACACAGATTGTGGTTTATCTGAGTGTTATCTAATGATGGGAAGAACATAAAATCTTCAAAGATGACAAAACTATCCAGGAAACAGTGACTACCGCTGCCGATAAAAAGGCCAGCGAACAAAGGTCAAACAGGGCTTTGTGATGACACTGATCAGATACTCTGTGATAAGAGTGTGTGTCAGCAGCCAAACTCCCCAAGTGTGGCTCACTCCTGACCTCAGTATGTGGAGAAGGTGTGGTGTGCTCCACGCTATACTGTCATAGCAAATGTGGAGGTAATTTTCCCAACACTTTCGACATAAGTTTTAAACTCATGGTTTCGTTTCTTCTGTTTTCCAGGAGCTTGAGATCCAGGCACGAGCACATGGCCTCCCAAACATGGCTACAGCCTTGGGGACAGTTGAACTCTCCTCCCATCTCCTCAAACAACAGCAGCAGCAGCAGCAACAGCAGCAGCAGTCGTCTCCCCAGGCCCAGCAACCCCAGCAGCCGCCGCTCTACCAGGAGGACCCCAACAGCGACTACCTCCAGAGGATAGTGGTGGCTGGCGTGCCTTCTATCCCCTCTGCCAGCGGCCCGCAGGATCACATCCCCGGCGCCGACGGCTGCACCACCTTCTCCGACCCGCTGTCCCACTTCACGGACTTCTTCAGCGCCACGCTCAAGGAGGAGCATCGGCTGGACGAGATCCTGATGGACGACCCGCTCTCGCCCTTCGGCACCGACCCGCTCCTCTCGGCGGGCTCGCCCGGGGCGGCGTCCAAGGACAGCAGCCGCAGGAGCAGCTTCAGCTCCGGCGAGGGCGACGACCTATAAGGGCGCCCCCCCCCCCCTTTCAGTCACACACTCTTATCTCCTCATGACAGCACGGTTGTAATGGTGGTAAAGGGCATACACAGAGCCTTTAAAAGACTCGGCTTCGGGCATACAATCACAACCACTCACAGGGTTGCAAGTATTTTAAATGACAGCTAACACACCTGACAGTGCCGCTCAGAGTCCCACCTGTACTGTATATAAAGTGTGTAGTTCTTGTTGATCGGGTGTTCGAGCTGGACTGGCCCAAAGGTTTCTCCAAAGGTCAGTCGGACCAGGAACAGCTCACGGACCTCCTGTTCCTCCATGTGCTCTTTTTTTTAACTTTACTATAGACAATCAATGTGTTTCTCTGCCTCCCGGACAGAGCAGAAACAGACTCACAAGAAAAAGGGAGACATTCATCAGCCTTCAAGTACATAATGTAAATGCCTACTCTTGTTTTTTTTTGTCAACACTGCGGTAGCTGTACACTGTAACATATGCAAAAATAATCACTGAAAACCTGCCAAAACCTTTTTTTTTTTTTTTTAAAAAATGACAATACTCCTACTTCACTAAAGGATTTTTAATAGTTGGAGTCAGGATTGTGATCGTGTGATGTGCCTTAAAAAAGCATGTAACTGATGTACTCACCGCGATGCCTAACATGTCTTTGGTCCTGTCTGTGTCTTTTAAGTGTTTTTGTTAAATAAGTGTTTATGTATTTATATATGTTTTAATCCATGTATTCATAAAAAAAGATATATATTATTATCTAACATGTTACCTTTTTTATTCTTAGTAGGGGTGGGAAAAATATAATAAACCCCTTTTTTGATATACCTGATTTTGGCTTCTTGTTGTCATCTCACAGGAGACTTTTACAGGAGGTCTGCATTCATTCATCATCAAACATACACAAAACAAAGACTGAAATGCTGCAAAAAAAATCCTTTAAAAATAAGAAAACAATATATTTCTAGAATTCTAAAGGCAAAGTTGCATTTTATTTTCAATGAAAAACTGATGCTACCAACTCTTTTTTGACAAAATGTATCATCACTTGGTTCAGTAAGTACAAATCAGAAATATCTCATCGCTCATATCTCTTCCCTGTTGCTAAGCTCAATACATCAAATGAACTGTGGCAAAAGTGGTAAGTTCTTACTGGACGAAAACAGGACAAAAAAAAAAAAAAGCGAACGAAGCCTGAAAAGTTTCGCAGTGGAAGGTGAAGGGCCGGCTTCCAAGGTGGCTGATTGGCAATGAGTGGCAGAGAGGAGAAGAGAGGAGGGAAATTGGATAATAAAGACAAGTAGAGGAGGAGTAATAATTCTGATGAGCCTACTGTGAGCTGATGAGCCCTTGAGGATGAATAATGGCGAGGGGATAAAGAGTTGCTGTGGAAGCTGTTGGAGGAAGTTTCCTTTGAAGTAAGCAGGAGAAGCTGTAGGAACATGATGGTAAACTATTTATAAAGTTTGCTGAAAGTTTGTTTGTGGCGCAGTCATCCAAAACCTTGACCTCATTATGAGCTCATATCTTAAAATAGTTTATCTTAAAATAGTGGTTGTACCATTCAACAATCATTGACAAGTTATCTAATCTTGAAGTCATGCATTAATAATATAGCAAACAGCAAAAAAAGCCCAAAACACGCCAATACTTCCCAAATGTATTTCTCATCAAAGCCTCCCTGAATTAATGTTTTAGAGTGTTATTAGCGCGTGTTTCTCTGTAATGAAATCGAAACGTCCCTCGCTCGAGTCTCCTCTTGAGCCGCAAACAAGACTGAACCAATCAATCATTGCAGAGCGCAGTCACTCCAACTACAAAGTGCTGAGTGATGTTTACGGGTAATTGGCCAAAGCAGTTGTGGAAGGTAAATATAGATTTTCGCTATGCTAAAAAAACATGAAGAGAATCTAAGGAAAAGTCAGCATGAGTGAAATTTCAAAAGGCTCAATTTGCATTTTGATTTTCGATGATTTTTTTTCCCTTTCTCGTCTTACCAAACTTGGGAAACGTACACAAATCCAATTAGTGTAGCCCAGGAATTGATAAAAGTCAAAGCCAGAGGTAGAATAATACAAATGAATACTCTTTACTTTAATGAAAGTATTGACAGAATTTAAAAAAAAAATACCCACACACATTCACTCTTAAAAGGCGAGAGACAAAGCATTCTACCCTGAAAAAGAAAGTCAGATTAAACTCCCCTAATTAATTCATTTCTCTCCATATCAAAGGCTATCATGGACAAAGTGTGGCCAAGTCATGCGCGGGCTTCAAAAGGAAATGTGGTCGGATGAGGCAACGGTGACATCAGAACAAGCGACTTTTTATTTGGAATATCACAGTTCATCAGCCCACGGTTTGGAGACTCACAGGAACTGAGAGTGTGTCTACCGATAACGCTGTCATGTTAGAGACATTAGCTGCATGTGTTAAGAGGGGCAGCGTGAATCGGAACATGTCAAACTAATTTGAGAAAGTTTGGAATCCCACAATCTCTCTCCTCGCTTCCTGTGCTCTTTACCTACTCTCCCTCATAAGAAACAGATTTCTAAGCTAAGTTGCAACGTCTGGCAAAATCTGTACACCTTGTAAAATAATCTCTCCATTTCTTTTTTTGTGTTACCAGTGCGTGCACAGCAAAATGGTCTCCCTCAAAGAATTACCTCACTCTTGGGATGAAAGGGCTGCTGCTGTGTCATGTTTCCAACAGCAGGTGGCAGCAATGGGCTGTGTTTTGTCACACGCTGTGCAGTATGTTCAGAAAAAGAAACTCAAAGCAGGAGTATGATACAACAGAGCACATTTGTGGATTATTTCAAAAAGCCAATAAAGTAAAATGCCTGTTTTTGATGTAAAGTTATATAGTTGGTAAACAGTACTTTCACATATGGAACAGTGCCTTGCTAGTACTATATGCTTAAGTCCATGGTACTACCTATACTTCCCAGTATAAACTGACAAATCTAAAGAAGGCAAGTGATGTCGTGAACCTCACAGCGGAGTCGTTCTGTCACCAAAACAACGTTGTCAGACCTCCTGCCACCCACCAACACTGACACCACCACTGAGCGGGAGAAGCTGTCACCTGTGCAGATGCCACAGCTGCCAGCGTGCTACAATGCACTCACCTGTCGAGCCTGCCACTGGCAACTCTTAATCACCTCCCGCTGAGGTGACTCACTTTGGAGCGCGGCAAACACACGCGCACGCACAGGGCCACGCACACACACTGGCGCTCACAAACAAGCCCAATCAAATGGGCCTGGGCGTGCAAACACAAATGTGCACACGCAAGCACAAACACACACATGCAGATATGCATACTACACACACACACACGTGCACAGGTGTGTATGTCATTGCACCTCGTTGCCACACATAGGAGGAAGCTGAGGGAGGAAAAAAAAATAACCACCTAAAAGCCCTCATCAGGATCTGGACTGTGACAAGACTTGTGCACAAATTAGGTGAAATTTGAGTGGGAATAACAATATGACAGCCGGCAGTGAGGCACCAAACATCAAGTGTCATATCTATTTTCAGCCATGACTCAGAGCAGTGTGACAAACAATACCATGCTGCTTCTCAATCAGTCAGCCAGTCGACTGGGAATGTGGCAAACTAGGCCCTGGATGAGTTTTTTCCCCTTCAGGAAAAATAAGAAATGATCTAAGGCTAAGGTCAAAGTTAAAGGTGAAATTATAAAACTTCGCCAAAACTCCAGCATTACATTTAATGATTGGGAACTCGAGCAATCAATACTGTCTCTCCGATGCACTCCAGCAATTCATCCCATGATTATTGAGGGCATTAGCCTCCATGCTGCTTTTATTAAGGACCACACCCCGACCAGTGCTCGACAAACTCCCACGTCACTAGACCAGCAAGGCCCCACGTGCATTAACGACGGAACACAAGAGAGATGAAAAAAAAATGTTTAAAAAAGTGGCCAGGCCTTCTCGAGATGCTATAAAATTAATGCGATTTCCAGAGTTTTTATGAATTGAGCCAGATGCCAAATACATAACTTCAAACAAATTGACTTCCAATTATTGGTGCGGCGCACCACTTCCAGATGTGCAACAGATGGGGCTGGGGCGACCAAAGGTGTCTCAACCCGCGCTTTGTGTTATTCTGCAGTAAAAAGGCAGTACAGTTGTATGTGTTTTAAATCACCGTGGGCTGTGGGCTGGAGGTGAAGGGAAGGACAGGGGGATAGCAGAGGAAAAATGAAAGCACATCATTAGGAAAATGTAAATCGACACAGCACCAGACAGTGGAGCTCCATATGTAGCATTAATACTGGCTGATATTATGTAAAGGCAGATGAGATGCTGGGGCTGAAAGCTGGAGCTGTATCAAGGAGGTGGGGGATTCAGAAATGTAAATGTTAATGTGATCTCTGCTGTATCTTCCAGTGCCGGGATTAAACGGTAAAAAGGAACAATTATGGGGCTCGCCTTTTTTTTTCGTGCATATGTTAATAGCTTACAATATCCTTGCATGCATAAAGTACATTAGATATGATTAGAAGATATCCACAATACATAGCTTTATATACGAGAAGGTTTTACAATAGTCATAAGTAGCACTGCACTCTGTTCAATTGTTAATGAAGTCTCTTCCTGGAAACTTTAAATAATTTGATTAGTCACTGTTAAAGCTACATAAAAGTAAAACAAATGTGATTCGGAGTGAGAAAAGTAGCTGAGCACGGACTTCTTTTCACTGCAGAGGAAACTAATAGAATATCCAATAGTGGTACGGTGTCCTGGGAGGGTCATGGCTCTGATCCCATTATTACCAGAGACTTGGGCCCTGAGGGAGCCAAAATGGCTGTGTATTTCTCCCAGAGCCCATACTGAAGCAGTCTACTGAGGCCCTATCTACTTAACTAGCAGTCTGCCAGAGAAGCACAGGTCCTCCCCCCCAGAACCTGGGGGCCAAAGAGCTTCTCCTCGCTGCCTCTCTGTTTTCACGTATCTTAGGCTGCCTATTCAAATACAGCGGAGAGCGGGGACCATTTTGCTCGGCCATCGTACCTCTGTGCTGCCTTTAATTCCCTCGCTCTGTCAGAGTTGTATGCTAATCCGACGGGCGACAGCATGCACTCCCGCTCGCTTGCTCGCGCGCGCACTCCAACACACACTTTAACCTTGTGTAATCCGTGTGACCTTGGACTGAATGGAAGCAGCTGAGGAGAGGTCCCCGATTGATTTGTAATTCAAAGGGAGAGAGCGATGGCTGCTGTGCCCCCCGCCAGCCTACCGCCACTACCCCGACAAAATAAAAGAAACAAAACCAAGAGCAACATTTAGAAACAGTTACTACTTCAGCCTGACTTCTTTCCTCTGTTTTGCTGAGCTGGGTGGATGTCAGATTTAGGCATGGGGGGTGCAGGGTGGTGGGACAGTGGGAGTGAGCAAGGTGTTGGGGGAGAGCATCAAGATGATCATCATTAGCAGGGGAAGATAATTGGCGCTGCGTGGGCCCCTGCGTTTGGGTGCTCTGATGGGCATCTTGCCTGCATTATTCATTCATCCTCCCTCTCTCTCTCTCTCTCCCTTATTCTCTCCCTCCTGTTCCCTCTCTCGACCCAGGCCAGGCGCTGGGCCTTGGGAGCCGAACTCATCTATTATAGATGGGTAATTGTTTATTAAATGCAGGCCTGACCCTATTATGCCTATTACCCATGTGCTGCACACCGGTGTGGCTGGCAAGCGTCTGTGCTTTTCCATATTCCAGAAGATCTGACGATCCCCTGTCGAGGACGTGAGGCCGCTTTGGCATGAGCAAGTGTCAGCATCTGCGGTTGAGGAGAAAAGGAAGGGAGAGAGAGAGAGAAAAAAAAAACAGGTTCCGATAGGAAAAGAGGAGGAAGCCGGCAGGGAGGAGAGGAGAGGAGGATGATGAAAAATAAAGCCAATGCCCGTGTGGCTGCTACTGGCCAGAGAAGTATCTCTCTCCTTCTCCTCCAAGGCTTGGTGGATGGAGGCAAAGACAAAGGGTGAGCTAAAGAGATGCTTTGCCTCTCATTACACTGACTCCTAATCTACCTCTGCCCTATCCTGGGCAATCCCTGCTCCAGGCGTTTGGAGGGCTAAAGCTTCAAACCAGGCAGTTTGTCCAAAGCGGATTCATTACCTTAGATAGGACTACCAATGAGCCTGCTAAAATGTCACATTTAAAACTCACGCTGCACCCAGAGCAGGGCCGATCTGACACTAGAGGTCAGTGTTGTAACAGAGTTCAGACGCCCCCTCTCTCACTGCGAGACAACACAGCGAGCTGAGAGCAGACACAGACATTACAGCAGATAGGAGAGACTGGCAAAATAATTCAGGTAATGGAAATGAATTGAAATGAAATGATTAAGTTCAGTTAATTACTCGGTAGCTTAGGCAAATCAGCTTAACTTATATCAAAATCATTATTTCAGCCAGAACGGCAGATTCGCTGAGAAGATATTTCGCCAACATGTACTTAAACTAGTGTATGTAAAGTAGGATCAGGCTAATGGATTAGATCTAATACATGTGGCATGTGGTGTGGTGACAAAAATAAACGTGCTATTAGAAATTATAGTGCTGGGGGGAAACACACTGGGTCAATTTGAAGCCACAGATGGTTCGGAGGGAGCAGAGGGTGATGGCGGTGAAATGTTTCTTTGTCGGCTTTCAGGTATATATATCACCTCAGTATGGCTGACTGTGAACAACAGTCCTGCTAAATACCAACTTCCTGTTTGGGGAAAACCGTTCAAACTGTTCTCTCTCTTACTGTCAAAGAAGTCAAAATACTCACTGAGATGACTCTCCAACACAACAGTGAGGAGAAAGGGAAAATATAGCTTGGCTTGGATGCACCGCTGTGCTGTGGTATGATGTAGTGATCTGCATGATGGCATGTCACTGGTTATTGGCTGGGTTGAGAGTGATTAACATGGGGTGTTAATTAGTGGGTCGTCAGGAGTGGGTGTGTGGCTAACGACATGGCTCTGAACAGCTCGGTCACACATAAACACACAGCGCAGCCCGGGCCTTCTTTTACAATTAACACAAATTTTTACAATTAGTGCTGAGGAAAAATAATTTAAATTACATTGCTGAACGTGTTCGGTTTAATCAGATGCAAAAAAAAGAGAAGATACTGGAAATTCAATAATTCTTACAGAAACAGAATCAGGGGATAAAAGAAAATTCAAAGAACATTACAGGAATAATATATAAATTCCTACTTTTATTAATATACAATTCAGATTCAAAAACTGCCATTTCAGACTGCATTTGAATTTACGTTAAATTATGTCTTTTGAGCAACTAACACAGAACAAGTTCAGATCAGTAGAGATGAAGCGAGTGTGAAGAGAGAAAATAGTGAATTTTTCAGCCTCCATTAACTGTTATTTACTGATAAAATTTGCAGAAACCTAGAGTGTTGTCATTTACAATTACTGGCCAAAATAATATGAAATCTTAGTGCAGTTTTGTATGAGTGACCTTAAAAAACAGCCAAACTTTAACTTCATAATAATAATAATAATAATAGAAATAATAATAGTCTTTGAAAACAGCATCAAGTGCAAATCAGTGACACATTATTTACAATCCTTTCTAATTGTAACAGCACTCGGACAGAAAAAGAGCCAGCCAGCAGGAATTCCAGTAGCAGAATTTGCCGTAATGCTGTTGAGTTGATTAGAAGAGTGAGAGGAGAGTGACTGAGAGAGTGAGTCAGTGAGTAAGAGGAGAGGAGGGAGTGAGTGAACGAGTCAAGCCGCCCCTCTTCCCAAAGCTTATTTATTCCTCCAGCATCCAGCCCTCTGATTAGGCAGCTCCAGACACTCTTAATGCCTCCCCACAATGAATGAGCTGCTGCACTTTCAATGGGCTTATCTGTTGTGTTGTGTTCAGTAAATAATGCCGCAGCTGTCAGCGGGCCTCGAACGCATCATCCATGTAGCCGACGCCATGTCCGGATTAGCCGTGTTGAATGAAGTCTTGTCACCGAACAGGGGGAAGCTGTGCCAAGCTGCAAACAGTTTACAGGACCCTCCGCCCCGAGTGGAACAAATAGAATGTAATTAAGGAGAGATGAGAGCGTGGAGGAGGTGTGGTTTGACAGGAGTGTGTGTGTGTGTGTGTGTGCACTAACACACTAACATGAGCACGCACAAACTCTCACATTTACTCCTGCAAATGCAAATGCCTCTTTGTTAGTTGCCGTGCCTTTTAATACCCAGAGAGAGTAAAATACATTTTTTTTCCACATTATGGAATTTGTCATGTTCAGTTGGAGCTGTCATAGCTAGAACAGTGTGCGCTAATGTGTGTAATCTGCTTTGCAACACATCAATTATGATGGATATTGCTCCGCCGCCATGCTTCCAGGGTTTTTATACAAGCCTGCAGGGGAATCAGTCTTTTCTTGTTAGGCAACCTGTTTAGTAAATAATGATCCACTTTGAGCCCGGGCTGATGCTGTATAATGTGATGTGTGTGTGTGCTTGGGTGTACACATACAGTGTGCGTACAGTATAGCATGTGTGTGTGTGGTGCTTTGGTGTGCAAGGATCAAGCCTAGTAGATCAAAAAACACTTACGTGCAAGGCTGGAATTCAATCATGCCTGCTCGCTGTGTGAAAAACCCACGTCACTGAGAAACCTAAACCGCTTCTGAACGTGCTGCGAGCCCATATGTAAAAACTATAAATATTATCAGTGACTTGTAAAAGTATTTCCAGAGCTGTCTGAGCTAACAAAGAGACAGAAAGATAAATATTTAGATCTTACTCTGTGTCAAACAAAATTGAATTTCTTCCAAATCAGCTCTCTGGTTTTTTCTTACAGGGATGCTCTGAGGTGCACGTACACCACCTCTCCTCCTCCAATAACACCACCTCTGCTCCTATTTGTCTGTTTTGCTCCCTTCATCCCCCTCTGTCCCTAACTTTCCTCTCATTTCTGAACTCATTCTTGGCAGCTCGTGGGTGAGTCCTGGCTCTCTGTTTTAGCACCGGACTCTTTTGCTCTCGAGCAACATCGGTTCGTGAACTCCCTCCGCTGGCGTTATGAATTATGTTTCTCCACCTCGCGCTCTCTGCCTCGCCGTCTCTCCAGGACAGGGGGCGGTCGAAAACACGGAGAGAGTGGCACAGATTTAATCTCGCTCTGAAACCATTGGGCGCGCTCCATTTCTCTCCCTCCATCTTGAACAAAAGTCTGATTCTTTCCGTCGGGCTGCGGAGCTGAAGGAGGCCGATCCTCCTTCAAACAATCCCAAAACTTTTGCTCTGAATCATTCACCTCCTGGTTTGCTCTCCTGCGCAGACGAAAAGCAACCAGAGCAACCTCCGATGTCCAAAACAGCAGAGGAAATGGTTTCTTTCAACGAAGCACATTTTTGACAAAACACACACGTTCTTTGGACTCCTCACTTAAGAGACACAGCTCTCTGAACTCGGGGCCCACCCTGAAAGCCGAACTTTAGCTTTGGGACCTTTGGGAGCCGCAGTGGATCACATGGAGATCCCTGTCAGATCCTGACTACACTTGGCTTCAGTCAGTCAGTTCGTCTGCAGTGTAGAGAGGCAGGTAGCAGACAGGGAGAGAGAGGCCCTTCACTCCTAGATGAACACATTCTTTGGTGTCAGCATAAAACCCTTAGCTGCGCTGGGACCCGCTCACACACACTGCTTTGTGTATGTTTTTGTGTGTGTGTGTGTGTGTATTCATGTTGTCTTCACACACCACCGTCAGAGTGAAAAACCGCTGAGATTTTGGTGGCTTAATCTGAGATTGGGACAGACACCACTGGATATTCTATTTACTCCATGCAAGCTGCTCCCCGATGTCCCATAAAGCCCCTCGCCTCTGAACTAAGCTGGTCAGGGTTAAAGCTCCCCAGCGACGGGAGACTGAGTACCTGCCCAAAGTGTGTGTATGTGTCAGCGTGTTTATGTGTGTCTGTCTATGTGAACGCACAGTCCCCGGCCCCCCCGCCGCCCCTCTCCGGTGTAATGGCTTTATTTATGAAGTGGCACCAGCAGTAACAGGCAGCCGATAAAGGGGGGAGATAGTGCAGCAAAGCTGCGTGCCATGCCGTGGCCTGCAGCCATGCTATCCGTATGGCTTTTAAAAGATTGATACCATTTGATGTTGCATGCTCGCCGTATGAGCGAGGAGCAGGAGGGATGAGGTAAACACTGCTGCTGGAGAGGAGAGGAGGTGATAATTCACTCACTGCAGACACTTGTTTACCTCATGTGAGTTTTCAGAGTCGATATGGATAAATTAGTTGAAGCTTTTTTTTAATGCAGGAAAGTGTATCTTAAAATTAAAGGAGAAGAAGAAAAAGAAGTTGCTCATAACTTTGATTATGCTCACTGAACTCTAATCATTTGTTAATGTGGTTTTAGCCCTGTTTGTTTTGTTTCATACAGTGAAATTGAAATCTAACAAGAGAGAGACAGCATAGAGTTAATCAGCTATAAGATATTTCTTTCCATAAAAATATGGCGTGAAAAGACTTTATTTGTATTATCTGAACATCAACAGGACATGTCAGTATGTTCTATTGCATTAATAAACACATGTTTAGTTCATGAAGGCATCATCTGTAAGGTATAAGTAATTACTGTGTTTTGACACTGCTGATGAGCAAGAAAACACTAATAAAGTCATTGTAATTATATTTACCAGAAAACAAGGCGATAAATGTCTCGTAACATAAAAATCACTGAATCATTGAGACAATTGAGTGAGAAAGAGCCACATTTTGTTCTTTGTCGTGAATGAGCCATTTTGTGGAAACCCCACCTGCACGCGGGGCGCTTTCACACACGCAGACAGAGGTGTGCCTCTAAAAACAGAAAATGAGGACATTTCCTCTCTATTCCCAGAGGCAGCGGCCTGCTGGGCAACGAGAGCAGCAGGTTTCCTCGAGATGCAGAAACCTGTTGGAGCACACAGAGCTCATTCAAACTCTTCTGCCTGTCCTCTTCCTCTCTTCCCCTTTTCCTCTCTTTCCAAACTCCCCCCCCCCCCCCCACCTTTTCCTGCTCGCCCGTACTTAAAGTTTGTGAGTGACTGAGCGCATTAACCCCCTTTACCGCAACCTCTGCCTGGACGCACCTGCGCGCCGGCTAAACCCGTCATTAAAATTAACATATGACTTGCCATTAAATGAGCGCATTGGCCGTGTTTTTCTTTCTCGTCGTGCCGTTGCGAGCAAACTGCTGAGTGAACCCAACGGTCCTCTGGGGTGCCGTTCCCGCGTTGTTTACCTGAATAACTAATGTGATTTACTATTTCTTTCAAAGCCAACGACACCGAATTGATGGCGTCTGACTGCGGCCAACGGTGCGTGACAGCAAAAACAGCGACGCATTGACGCGCGGGTTTTAATGTAAACCAAATGCCCACGAACAAAATATCTCCCTGCAAAAGTAGATTCGTGAGGCGAGGCTGCTGTCATCACACTCACCTTGTGTGTGTGTATCAGAAGAGACAGACAGAGAGTAAAGAGAAGAGGAGGTGAAGACACTTTCTCTCTGCTCATGACTCCCCAAGACTAAATATAGCATCTGGCTTTTGTAGCCTCCGTTAGATCCCATATTTCAGTCTGACCCTGATCTGAAGACAAAGCAGGAGCTCACTGTTCCTTCTCTTTTTTTTTTTTTGACTCTGACCCCCCCCTCCGCCTCATCTCACCTCACTCACTGACTGAACCATGCCTAAATTTACAGCTAAGACAACAGAGCGTGGGCCTTTCAGATGTGTCGTCTCAGTAAACTGCTCGTTTGTTAGCCGAGATGTTATACTCGCTGTCATGCCGAGGTCCCATCTTGTTTTGCCAGGTGGACGGGGGCCCTTCCCGCCCCTGCCCCCCGCCTCCCCCTCCTCCTGCGACTGACTGTTTTGATCCAAAGCAGCTGGTAGGACGCGATACCCGTTTAGTCTGAGAAATCAGCTTGTACAAACAAACACCTCCGTTCCTCTGTCGCCCCGGCACAGGCCAGTGCATCTGCCAACCATTAGAACCCAAATATCTGCCTCGTATCAGCCCCTCTTGCAAAATAAGCCAGAGCTTGTTTCCAGGCCGGCAAATAAACAAAACAGACCTCAGGCATCATTATTCATTATTAAAGATGATATGGCCGAGGCGGGGGCACTTTACAAAGCACACCTGCCGTGCCCACGCTGACCTCAGTCTGCACACGCCGTCCCTCAACGGAGGCGCCGAGCGCTGCTCACAGGTGTGGCGGCGAGGAGGCTCGGTGACACGTCTTTCAGATATCTCACATGATAGTCATTCATTTCTATTCATTTATTCATCTTGTCACCAAAGACGAAAGTTAGTCTCAAAAGAGCACAACCAGGCGGAACTTATGGGAAACTCGTGTAGCCTCCCTGACACATACAACGTACAAACATGCAGCCGATGGGTGTATGTTGTCAGTCACCGCGACGCAAATCTGCCAGGCTGATGAAAAAAAAAAAAAAAAAAAAAAAGTGCTGCGTTAAGCAAGTCTGCAGTGTCACAGCGGTTGAAGTTAACTTGTAGGCCTACTGAGCGCGTCTCCCCCGAGTGCAAACTTGTTACAAAGTGAGGAAGCACTTTTGCGTTGATGGAGGGAAACTATAGCTGGTTAGAAGGACGTGAAGCTTGAAGACGCCCCGCTGCACTGCGAGGGAGACGGGGGAAGAAAGAGGGAAGAAGAAAGCGAGAATTGGGGGAAGATTGGAAGGTAAAGAAGGAAGGAGATGGAACGAGAGAGAACTGAGTGTGTGTGTGTGTGTGTGTGTGTGTAAATGAATGTGGATGTGTTTGAAAGGGTGAAAGGGAGGGTGGATCGTTTGGGCTTGTTTTCCTTGGCGCACCTGCCCGGAGAAGCCGCCACGAACAGGAAGGTCTAAAAGTTAATTACATCAGCTGTCCGAGCCAAAATAAATGTCAGCCTCTGATGGTCGCTGCAACACCTCCTCCGCCTCTCAGCAGGCACTTCACCTGCTTTAAGTTACATATCTGAGCACAGATGATCTGGATAACAATCTATGCAAAACACAGTGTGAGATGAACCATATGTGTTGTTTATGCTTAATTTATACACATATATATTTTCCAGATTAGAATTATTTTTGGAGGTCTCAAGTCTGTATATTTTTGTCCACCTCCCTCCTAATTTGTTCTCAACTGTTTCTCTGCCTCTGAGTCTCCGCGCTCCTTCTCCCCGAGCTGTGTTCATTAAGCAAACCTTGTGCCAAAGTACTGCTCCCGGTCCTTCTCGCTTCTTAATCATTCTTAATTTCACATTGCACCTAAGGGTTCACAATCCTTGCACGGGCCGCTTCCACCAATCCAGCCCCTCCGGCCCTCCCCTCCAACATCATCGAGCCGCAGCTACTCGCACACCCCAGAAGACCGCCGGTACCAATCCAACCCCCCCGAGCCTACACGTCAATTCAACCTCGAAGCAATGTGGACTTTAACACGTGTTATCTCCTGGTACACTCTGATGGTCCCTGCAACATTAGCATAACTTAACCCAGCACCTCTGGTCAGCTTTTATAAGTCACAGAGAGAGAGAATGCTTTGACACTCGGAAGAATATAAAGCCCTCGACTGTGGGGTCACAACTTAGTGAAAATATGAAAAACGCTTATGGAAAATCAACCTCATTTGAATTTGAATCAGTCGACTCATACGTACTGATGAACAGGCGAACATATACTTTTAAATTTAATCTCATATTTATCCACTTGAACCATCCTCAGACTTCATGTTTTCGGTACAAATGAGACAATTACAAATAGTCGAGGAAAGACGTTCAGAGTTACAGATCCTTCGCTCTGATGGATTATAAGATGCCACAACACCGCACAGCACTTTATAATATGATAAGAAAACTTATCACAACAGCAATCGTTTAATCTTCCTTTAGGTAGCCAGTAGAAATCGCATCACAGAGTAATCTACCAGGAGTCCACGCTCGAATGAGTTTGATTGACCAACCTTGCCAGGAGGCATCTTATGGACTTTTGGCAAATGTCGGACTTGGTTCAACTTTTTCTCCAGAGTCCTCTGTCGCTGTGAGTCCAGATGCAGACAGAGGCTGGCAAAATAAGCACAGAATCATAGAAGAAGAAGGAGGCTGGATTGGCCTATCAAATCCATGTTTTTCTACTCTTTGCATCATGATCATCAAATCCTAAAACTGCCAATCATGTCTCATGGTTGTAATCATTGTCAAATGTTTTGACATAACACAACCCTTCAAATGCAAATGACTTCCTGGACCATGTGCCTGTCACAGCAAGGACACACCAGCCCAACCTTTGCGCCCTCTTTCTGGTTTGAACACATGCTCGAAAAGCAAATTGCCAGCAGCTTCCATCGAGATCAACTCAGACCATGAATTGTTATTACTTATGGGCCTGTTTGTTTTTTAGCTGCCCTATTTTATTTCGCCTACTTTGGTCTGCAAAGCTTGAAAAATATACTTATTATGTCATTGGCAAATAAGAAAATTATTAACCAGCTATAATTAATATTACTTCAGTTTCAATTTGATGCATTAGCTAGTGTGCTAATCAGAAACAAGACAGAGGATGGATTATTACACCTGAAAGCCCTTTGGATACAGTATTGCCTGTGCATCTTTCTTGGCGACGCGGCAATGGAAGAGTGGGTGGGCAGGTGGAAGGAGGTGGCACATCTCGCGTCGTCCTCACGCTGTCACTTCTAGCATCCGCCCGTCTCCTGTCTCCTCCTCTCTCTCTCTCCAGCCTCCTCTCCACTCATGGCGGGAGCGGTGCGTGGGAGTCGCTCAGGAGACATCATCATGAGCCACTTCACTCGAGTGCTGCCTTCAATCAGCCCTCGAATTAATATTAATCATCCCTCCCTCATCCCCCCACACAACAACCCTTTCGTCTCCACGCCGCTGCTGATAAATACTGATGCGAAGAGAGGCAGCAAAAGGAAGTGCATTCGGGACGTATGTCAATGACCGCACCTTGCAGGCGAAACCTCGTCTCTTTCTCCGCCTTTTATGTCGTTTCTGTCCCAGTGGCTTCACGGTTCAAACCGCCATTCACAACTTAATTGTCCCTAATCACCGCTGAAGGTCATGGCTACTCAGCAGTACATCTCCTTTCCTCTGCCCTGTCCTTCTCATCTCTCCTCTCTTCTCCCTCCTTTCCTCAACCACCTTTGCAGAAGAAGAGGCTAAAGTCAAACGTCCAGTAGAAATCTTCAAAAGGAATGAGGGAAAAAATAAATGGAGTGAAAAGTGTAATCGAAGTGTTATCAGTTTGCAAACAACTACTGCCTTGTTCTCACCAACATGCTGCCTAACAGAAAGACAAAAAAACGAGCAGAGGAAGAATGAGAGACGGGAAGAAAATATGAGCCTTAAAATCAGAAGTGATCATCCAGAGGAATGTGTGTGTGTGTGTGTGTGTGTGTGTGAGAGAGAGAGCTGAAGATGGCTGAAGGTCAGGGAGACATTGGGGCAATCACACTAATGAAAACAAACGAGGGATACAGTTGGAGGGAGAGACGGAAACAGAGGAAGGGACACAGGCAGAGAGACAGAAAAAAAAGAGTATGGTAGTGTGTGTGTGTGTGTGAGAGAGGAGAGATAGTCTGCCTCGCCTCAGACTAATCAAACACAACACGGCGCTATAAAAGGCTGGTGAGAATGTACAGATACATAAGCGGACTCTCAGCCTGCCATGTACTGTTCTTTTATTTACTTGCCCTCCTAACCTTTAGTGAGACACGGGGACGTGCGCTCACACACATACCCTACTGTACATACGCAGGCAAACACACACAAACATACACACATGGCAGTAGCAATATGTGAAGGTTATTCCTGCAGAGGGATGACGGTGTTTATTCAGGGCTAGCAGGCAGACTCTCTGACATTCAGCTTGGAGAAAATGATTAATGCTACAATATACATAGGCACGAGGAGAAAAAAAAGAAGAAGAGAGGAAGAGAGCGGAGGCCTTTGTAGAGACGTATGCGTACATCCAGTTGTCTTTCTTTAGCTCGCTGTGCTACATTTGCGCGTCAACGGGTTGAAATTACAGTGATTTTCAATCTGATATCTGATGCTTTGTCAGTTTTCATATCAAACACCCCTAATTCAACCTAACATGTTTAAATATAAAGAAAGGAGAGAGAGAGAGAGAGAGAGAGAGAGAGAGAGAGAGAGAGAGAGAGAGATGGTGGCAAGCAAGGAAGAAAAAAAAGTTTGATTCTAAAGAAAAGAAAGGGTGGGCGAGAAGAGAGAGAGACGCACATGAGATGTAAGTGAATAAAACCTCTATTACCAGACTGAATGTAAAGGAAGTGGGTTTTTAATTAACATCGCAGCTAATTAACGAGTGGTTATAGATCAAAAAGAGAGAGATACAGAGGCACGTGGAGATTTACAGTGCGCACACACAGGCACACACACACACACACACACACACACACACACACAAGCTGCCACATATACACACACAATCAAGCTGCTCTCCATCTAATCACGCGCTATCCGACCAATCAGTGAGCATGTGGACCCGACGGCTTCCCACCAATAACACGAGGCGGGAATCATTGAGACATTAGGACTGATCAATAAGCAGAGGTTCCAACCACTGCATATAAACCTTCCCAGAGGAGAGGCAGTGCCTCAGGCAGAGCGAGGAGCTGTGGAGAGCAAAAACACGCCGAGGCCTCAAATCATAATTTCCTTGTGGGAAATGTGTGAAAAAAAAAAAAATCTGCTGTGTGAAGTCGTTGTGTGATTCCGGGGCAAATAGTAGTTAAAACACTGGAGCAACATAATAAATTATCTCATTACAAAAGCATCTTTTAGAGATAATTTCCAGATTAAATGGTTGATTCAGGATTTGAATAACCTTTGATTAACCACCCACTGTTTTGCCTGCAGGATGCTAACATTATGTGCAACTTTCACAGCCTGCTTCTATGAAAAGTTACATTCATGTGAACATTTTAATATGTGTATTAATAGGTTCGACTCGCTTCTTTCGGGTCATTTTACAACAATCTGTTATAAGAAGAAACCAGCTACAATGCACTGCCAATATGGGAGGTGAGGGCAAAAGGTTAGAAAACCAGTTCAGGGGGTAATTTTTCTAATGTGAGAGCAAGACAAACTGAGGACAGACTTAGTCGAGCGGTTAGTTTGTACATTTCACTCCATGTCAGTTAATGGTTCCCTGTGGAGTTTTAGACCTCTAGGAGCTGTTTTTCTGTGGTCTCCATTGTGTTCAAGCACACGAGGATGAACATGCTCGTCTGCAGTCCTATGAATGGGAGGGTAAACTGTTCAACAGGTGGTGGTCAAAATGTCAAGATGTGCTGCAATGTGCCAGAAAAGACAAGAATGACGGAGACTGAAAGCAAGAAAACAATCTAACATCAACACTTTATAAAACTAGTATTTACAACCTTGTCATCCTCGGAGAAAGTGCAGTGCACTTTCACAGGATTTTGAGAAATTACCCAAAACCAGTGCCAAAATCATGACAAATGAGTAACATAACAAAGAAGCCAGTCTCTCTCTCCGATCCAGAAAAGTTGGGAAACAAGTTACTTTTAACTGGCAACAAGAGAAATAAATTCACAACTGCCACGTCTCACTTTTTTCTGTCTTGGAAAAGTAAAAAAACGGAAGGCTCTAAATGAGACTTGATAAATGCAAGGCTGATTTGGCTGATCGGCCCGGTCAACTAACCCACCAATCAGTCAGTCAGTCAGCCAGTCAATCCGACAGTCGGCAAGCCGTTAAATCATCCAACGAACCAGTCACCCGGGAAGCCAAACAAACTGACTCAGCAGCTCTCAGACAGCATCCTGGCTGAGCTGAGCTGCTCTGCGCCGGCCTATTCCACTTCAGAGGAAGCCCTGTAGTTTATTTTTCATTGGAAGGGGGATTTGGCTGCTATCAAGTGGTAGCAGCCCAGTATCAAACGCGCGTCTGGCTTGTAAACAGGCAGCTGGCAGCTCTCCAAGCTCCCCACAGTGTGCGGCGCGGCCGAGCTGAGCGGAGCGGAGTTGTGACACTGATCCCACCCCTATCACTCCCCGACAGCCTGCGCTAATAGACCCTTCAAACACTCTCACCTCTATCTATATTTTATTTGAGACATGCCAAGTCTGTTGTGTGTACACGTGTTTATGTGCGTGACTGCGGGCGGGCGCGCGCTGTGTTGTGTGTGTGTGCGTGCGCGCTGGCGTGTGTCTCTCTGGATGAGGCATCTTCTTTATTGCTTGTTGTTGACATGGATCCCTTTAGCCCTTAACAGGAGTCGGCGGGAGGGCTAAGCTGCTAACCAGCCACACATACACACACACACTAACACACACACTGACACACACACAAACACATTGCACTGCTTCACCAGTCGAAAAGCATTATTCAGCAGGTCAACAGCCACTCTCACTGCTTGGGAGTGTGTGTATGTGTGTGTGTGTGTGTGCTTGTGTATACAGTATGTACGCGTCTGCCGGATGTGTGTGTGTGTGCCGGCGCTCAGCGCTTCAGGCTAAGGCACTCAGAGTGAAATTATGTTCTCAGACTGGCTCCGTGTTGCCCTCTTTATCCTGACAGGCGAGGAAACAGCCACAAATAAATAAGCAGAGAGCTCTCTCTCCCCAGACGTGACCGCCATGGCATACTAGCACTCCAGAAGGCGGCGTGAAGAAAAACAGAATTGTATTTTATTGTAGGGGTGGCAGGGGACTGTGACTCGATAAGCATGGCCTGTTTGTTGTATTTGTGCCACTTAAAGTAAAGCTGCTTCGGTGGGAATAGATGTTAAAGGGGCGTGTGAGGACACAACAAGCATGGAGGAAATGTTTTCTGGGGGCACAGGGCATTTACAGTTGCAGGCAGTTTTTCTTTAAAAGCATTAAAAGTGCAAATATTACTGCATATTATTAAAAAAAACTACAGTATTTTTTAAGGGTTAAATATGAGGTTTAAAGTATTCTGGTTTGAAAAACAGTCAGGAAAAAGAAAAATGTTGGAAATAATGTCTCATTTACAGCTAATATGATGATAAAATGTTAATAAAATTACCATTGCGGTCTATCATGAAGTAATATACCTGCCACATTAACAGTGGCCAGAGATGCTCTCCACACTATAACGCTGCTAAATATTAAAGGATGTTAAAAGACCTCTGCCTAAGTTGAATCTAGGTGAAACAAACTCACTTTTCTTCTAAACAAAATGCAGCAAAGTAAAAGGAGGCGGGGAGCTGTCAATCAAGCACAGAGTTCAGATTAATTAGGGAAAAATAAGTTAAAAAAAAGTGTACATGGACCAATGAAGGACCTCTACACCCTGACAGTCCAACCTAAGCTGCTATAGCACAAATAAGCCATAAATCTTTTTCATAACGAGATCAGTTAAAATCCTGAAAGCTTGTCTGCTTTAATAGATTTGAGGAATCGCACGATGAAATGTGAAAATTAAAACAAAATTGAGCTGTGATGTATTGACAGGAATTAGAGTGAACTGTCTTATAAAAATTGGCAGAATTGTTCAAAAATGAAGAATGAAATGGACTTGGTGAAAAAATGATCTTTTACATAGAAATCAGTCCAGAGGGTGTTTTAAGCAACTGAGAACGTCGAACGAGTGACTTTGCAAAGTTACATTACTGCTGGTTCACACATTGGCAATACAAATCAATTCATACATGTAAACTGTTTTACATTCTTACATATCACACATTTAAGAGTTTATCTCAAATCCCATTAGTCATCAGATATCAAAGCAAAAGCCTGCTTTAATATCTTATCTTTGCTATAGCCTTCAATCACCAGAACAAAGTATATTCTGACTCACATCCAGCCTCCTAAATACAATATTAAAGTCAAACCTTCCCAAAGCTTTCCGAACTCATCCTCACTCTAAAGAGCAATAAGCTAATGTGATGGCTGACCTTTGTGGTTATTCACTTCATACAAACAAGGTCTTGCTGGAGAGACTTATTGAGCACACAAAGAGAGAGGTGCAGCTTTTATAATGAGCAGCCATTTTGTTTTTTTGCTTTTCTCGCCAGAGGGAATCTAATCGATATATCGTGTTGACAGCGGCTTTATTTAAATGTCCGCGGCCCTGGACAAAAAGCAAAAGTGAGTGTTCAAATGGTGGCTGATGATAATGAAAAGAAAACCCCTCCTCAGCTGGCCTATAAAAGACTTGCAGAGAGACATCTTTGAAGGTTCTCCTTCAAAGCCCCGGCTTGCCTCCACAGCCGCATCAGGGGATTTCTGTTATTAATTGAAGTTAATTTTCTGGGATATCAGTTTGCTGGGCACGTGGGAAAGATTGATAGCCCCCACGCGTCTCCCGAGTGTTGGGATGTGGAGGGGGGACGGGCGAGAGGACAGAGAAATGACACTGTTCCCTCACCATCCCAGAACCCGGCTTTCACTTTTATCATCCCCAAATCAAATTACAAACATCGGAGGCCAACCTTGGCTGGAGGAGATTTCCATAAGATTAATTAGGCCGGCTAGCCAAAGACAGAGTGGGCAGGGAAAATATAAAATAATAAATATAGGAGGGGGTGGGGGGTTAGTAATGGGGGCTGGTGGAGGGATGAGGGATGAAATGTGTGTGTCTGTGTATTGAATGTGTGTGAGAATGGGCAAGTCAAATGGACAATGGGTAATTAGTGCAAGCAGCAGATTCTCAAAGGCACGGGGAGGACAGCCAGGCGGGGGCTCTCCGTTGGCCCCGTGATGTGGAGGGCCGTACGGCGGGGCCCACATTTAATTAGCGCCACTTTGATACCCACAGGAGTGCCAGGGGCCCCGGGGCAACCTAAACAGTGACTGACAACCCCACACCTCCGGACGCTCCCTGCTCTCCAATTATAGATGCACCAAGCTGAGAGGGCCCAGTGTAAACCCTCATATGAGAGGAACTCACGTGTGCACGCTCATGCACACACATGCAACCGGCTCACACACACACACACACCTTTGTACTGTATGCGCACAAAAATGCCCAAACAAGCCAGCCAACCAGGCAGCTGGCTCCAGCCTCTTCCTATTTGTGCGCTACAAATTGGCATTTGGATTAAATGGAGCTTGAGATGCCCTGAAGGCGGGAAGAGAAGACAATCTCTCACCTGGCCTGATCTGCTACCAGAGCAGACGTTTAAAATGAGGATTAATGGGGGGTGGTGGGGGGGGAAGGAGCAGCAGAGAAATCCTCTGTTTTCTAAGACAGGGCGCATTAGCAAACAGGGGGTACAAACAGGCAAGCATGCACAAACACACACAAAGACTTAGCGTGCCAGTGCACAATCTGCAATATTAATGTGTGGAAGCGAGTATGAATAAGTGACTGGGAAGCCTTTTGCTGTGTTGCGCTAGTCTATTTTTAATGTGTGGGGATGTGCCTGACACCACAACATTTTGCAGCGCTTGAGTTACGTGAACAAACAACGCCTGGCGCCATGAATTATGCAGCCGCCGTGTTTTCATCCAGCCCCCAAAACACATATTTAGTAAACAAACTGCTTACTCTTTCGCTAACAAGATGTTTGTGTAAATAATAGATATTCAAATCTGTTCTCCCGACACGGAGGAAGAAAGTTGCCGTGTAATTTGTTGTATTATTTAGCGCGTTGTCTTTTCTCCCCCCCCCCACTCTCCGACGCCCTCGTTGCCGATCCGCGGCGCCTCGTCGGCAAACATAAATGAAAACATCAACAGCAACACGCTTGTTGTTCTTTCTCGACATGCCCTGTGAAAACACGTTTTTTTCCTTCCTTTCCACGGTAACAACTGCTGCCTGTCATAAATGAATTACCAGACTTTGAAATATTAATCCACGTGACACACATCCCTCACAAAGGAGGGGAAATGTGAAGATTTTCACAGTGACAAGCCGACGCAGACTGCTTAGATTTTTAATCAAAAGAAATCAATAGGATAAATATTGTATGTAAAAGATGGCAGCGCTAACAATATGGCATCTAATCACATGCCTTTGCTCGTGATGTCAAAGATAATTCCTCTGCAAGTCTCTTATGGGAAACCGCAGCGGCGGTGTTCAGTCGTGATGAAATGTGCAGAGTTTTGCACAACAGATTGGTGTCGCCGGCCCCCGACATTGACAACGCACACAAGGAGCCGCGTTGTGTTTATCCAGGGAGCGGGGAGGTTGTGTTGTTTCATCAATAAAGCTTGTTTGATTGGGGATTGCCTTTAATCGATAGAGGAAATCAAACAGAGACTGCTAATGGCTGGATAATCTGTGACAGAGATCTGAAATCCACTGAAAGCCCAGGGGTCTGATCCACCCCACACCCATGGGCAAGCGGTGGGTGGCGTGTGGAAAAGATGAGTGTTACTGCTGCACACACGAACAGCAGTCTGCCTATACATTAATGTTCAAGTTGAGAAAGGACACGTGAAAAAATAGGTTCAAACGCAGGTGATGCCCACAAAGAAAAAGTCATATAAATTTCATTGACGTGAGTAAATGTTGAAATCCAAAGTTCTGTGCAGTGTATGTATGAAGTGAAGGTATTTTAGTGTTCACATTTAAGTTAACTGTAAATGTAGTTAAAATTTAGGTTTGTCAGCAAAGGTCAAAATCTTTATCTTAGTCCCATTAAAAACAGAAAGTTCTCACATTTCGTAAAAACGGACAAACCAAATTTCAGAATGCACCTGACACCATTTCCTAAAATTATGTTTATATCCTACTTAATGGTATTTCCTGATAAGCTTTGGAGGAGGTGTAATTGCTTTGTTGATTAAGACCACAGGCAATATTTTTCCAATACATAAAGATTTATATAGTGAATGGGAAGTAGTCAGTGGGTGAACGAAGGCCGGACGAAGTGCAGGACAATGAAACACATCCTGTCTCATGTTGTTGACTCTTTAAAATATTCAAATACTGCAAGTGTTTTGATTTGCATAACCATGCAACATAACCATTTAAATGTTAACCGCGTGAATGTTCCGCAGATACGATCATTACAATCTTTAACTTTAAAGACGTGCTGTTGCAATTTTCTAATCTTTACGCATAATTTTTAGGAGACAGGGTTGTGATCATGTCAGCTGCTGTTTATTAGTATTCAGGCATTTCCAGGGTCTCATACATTAACAGTTAGTAAATGCAGTCTTACAGCATTTAACATCTCACTGGGTCTAACCCTGTGTTGTGCACACATATGAAAGAGACTCTGGCTAAGCACCTTGAAAAAGGCAATTAAACCTGCAGTGCCAGAGGCCGACTAACATGATGATAACACCCTTGCTTTCCTGCAGTAAACAGGTCTTCTCGATATAATCTTTGTCGTGCTTGGGAATCATATTACTTTTTGTACACAGCTCATGCTCAGGCCAGGCTACACACACACACACACACAGCACATACATACAGTACATATTCAGTAAACCGGGCTGATGTCATGCCCACCCATCTCCAGCACTAACACATTAGCCCATTCGTCACACTCCAGCCCCCCAAGGTAGTCCACAGAGCCGACCCTCTTGACCCAGACACTCTCTCACCCAACTGCCTCCAGAGCCCGGGGTGTCCCCTCTGTAACCACCAACACCCCCACCTACCCTTCCCTACCCTCCAACCTCACATACACATGGAGCCTGGGGAACCTAAAGCAGCGCCAGATGGGGCCTCTTGTTACCACAACAGGCAGTCATGCATTTGTTGTAAAGCAGCCTCTCATGCTCTGGCTCTCCTTTGCCCTCTCGGCCTCTCTCTGTTCGCCTTATACATATTGATGTACAGAAACTTGGCATGACACGTAGAAGTTGACTCAATTCGCGCAGACCCCCCGACAGCTGTCAGACATTACATCCAATCAGTTTGGCCCTAACCAGCCATTGGGCAATGAGCCCAGACTGTTGAGCACCAATGGCCTTTATTGGAGACGACAAATTGGGCCCTCTCAAAAACTCGGCCATTTGCTCTGTGTTGCAATTTGTCACCGCTTCGCCGACATTTTTTGGTGGTCACCGACAGTATATCACCTTTCCCAGAGGATACATTTCTATATACTGCATTAGAGGAGCTGTCACAATTCCCTTCATTCCCCAAACTCCTCTCTTCTGTTACAGTCTTTGCTCTCCATCAAAGCACCTCTGATGGCTTTCAGGAACAAATGTGCTAGAAGTGACTGACGCAGGAAGTTGCCTCTGACTCCTATTTATCCCCCCTTTACATCCAGATATCTCGCCTTCTTCGAGGTGACAATAGATGAGAAGGGGCTGTCACATTATGATGAACATTTGCATCCATCCGTTGTGATTTGTTGTTAAAAACTATGTGCATATAAATCCCTGATTAGCAGGTTGCCAGCTGTTCAGTCCTACAAAGGTGTCGGCAGTCGTCTAAGAAAGCTTCATTACTGTTTTGATGTGATTCAGTCACACACTGGCAGCAATAATCAAGGCTCTGGGCTTTTCAAAATCAACAAAATCAATCTCTGTGTGCATGGATATGCAAGATCAAATCGATATGATGACAGGAAATAAAAGGGACGACGTGCTTCAATGTGACACTGCGTTCTTCATTAGGCAGCACAATTGAATCATTTGTTCTACATCTACTTTCCTACGAGCCTCTCCAAGACATTGTTTACTTCACTTACCATCAATTTTAACATCAACAGCGGATTGATTGGACTTTACAGTTCTTGATTTGAGCTCAACTCGCTGCTGAGCTGCGTTGAGCTCCTCCGCGTTCTGCTCGCATTCTCGCTGCAATTTCGCCAATCCGTCTGACCGCTTACTCTAACTGGATCGAATAAAGGAGTCATAAACTTCACATTAAGACAGGTATTGTTGGGCGGAGAGAGAGCAACATTAGGACTGGGCACACAGCTCATGTTGAAGTCATCAAGCCATCGGCCAGACACCGCGCCTCATCCATCCCACAGCTGCAAGCCATTATCATTTGTAAGAGATTCTGTATATCAACAAGGAAAACATTACATAAAGGGTTCCATATGGTCAAGAGACGCCATTTTGTGTGTTGGACACTAAACTGGATTGGAGTAATTTAACATGATCCCTTCGGAGAAAGAATCTCGCCCCCTTCCAGTGAAACTTCGAACAAAAGACACAGAGAACATGTGGTGTCGATGCATGCGAGTGCAATAACATTTACTCTGCAAATAACTACCACATTGGGCTGTGTCGTATCAGGTAAGCTGGCTGAACAGTATTCCTTCATACAGTAAATTGTACCTTATGTTTCTATTAACAAAGAGACGGCTGAAAAACGATCCACCAATTTTTTGGAAGCAAACTGAGCGATTAATAAAAAAAAAAATTGTAGATCCTGTTAGAACACATTTAGTCAATAATAAATCATTATCAGTGCCATTTTGACATTTAAGGAGTCAAATTTCTGCACATTGTTCGAGCACTTGTTGAGTGAATTTGTGTGCATGCACAGTGTTGGCAGGGCCGCGCGTCTCAGACCTGTTGCATCTTGGCTGCCGGTGTTGGCTGCAGCCCAGGACTTCCAATTAAGGCGAAATGCCAACAACACACGCGGCTGCTGTACCATCATGCTGTGCTACATTAAGGTTTTAATGGCTGTCAGTTCGTCACTTAACTGTTGTAAACACCCCCGTCAGTGAACTGTGAGCAGTTCCGCGGCAATCTGTTGGTAAATTAACACATGGATCGGGGAGTCACTCCCGCCCAGGGCTGGCACCTTGCCAGCGCCAGGCTACAGAGGCAACAGGCTGGTATACAAACGTAAGCATGGACAGATAATGTGGTAGCAAGTCGGGTCGACCGATACTGGATTTTTAAAGGCGATGACTTTATTAGAAGCTTAATAACTGTTGAACTGAACGTCTAAGGTATGATTATTTTACTGAATAAATTTTTTTTTTTAACTTTTATATATTCAATATTAAAAGCCTCCATGCAAAATGGGGATGTATTATATGTCCCAAAGTGACTGGTGAAGTTTCACTGTAAAATTTCCTATTCAGCTCAACCAATTAATGGGTTGACCTCTATAATCACGTGAATGCAAAAGCTGTTTCTGTTTTTGATTCTGTTTCTGGTTGAATGTGAGAGGATGTAACTGGAAGCTACTTCAAGTAATTCTCCAGTCGACAGCCAGTACTCGACAGTTCTGTTCCTTTCATGCTGTAAAACATCCATGTTCAAGCTCAAAAAAGTCAAGACAAACTCATTGTGATAAGAACATCAGTGTAATGACCAAATGTACTCAGAAGCAAGTCTTTACAAATATTACTCTTGTGTCGAGGATCAACACAGCTGTACGAGGGTGTTTGAGATTTCACAGTGAACAGGGCTGCAGCCTTCACCAGCGACGCTTCGGCTGAGTTAATTCACTAAATAGTCTGTGTGAACAACCCCTGGCCCCACTCCACCCTTTTTCCTCACTTCAAAGTAACTTTATTAGGGGAGAGATTAGACTGCACTTAACCTCTAATGATGCCATATGAGAGGCTGAAGAAAGAGGGTTTCTGCACGACGCTGTTTTATTTGATAGTTTCAATATGAAGAAAGGAAGGGGAGCGGCAGAGGGAGAGAGGAGGGAGTGTGACAGCTCTGTATTTGAAAGCTTGTGCCGCCGCCGCCGCCGCTCCTACCCCGCCCTCTCTGACGACGTACACACGCTCTTCCCTCCCTCTTTCCTTTCCCTTCTTCATCTTCTTTCTCTCTAACCTCCCACAATCCCTTTTTCCTCCTTTAGTCAAACCCCCTTCCCCCTTCTCCCCCCCCTGGCTTTTTTTCCCCCCCGCAAAAAATAGGCCAAGGTAACTTGCCAGCACCTCCCCCCCCCCGCCACCCCTCCCCGGGGGTTTGTGTG